>OW679197.1:88777999-89222723 GCA_940337035.1 Agriotes lineatus | reverse complement strand
TGTATTTACCTAGCATACAGATATATCCATCTTTACTGATTGATCTAAAACAAATCATGGAACGGGTGCCGGAGTTTTCTCTGTCGATCTGAAACTCCGTCAAAGCATACCACTAAGCAAAATGGCCACTGTATTGGTATCTTAAGTGACAGTAGAGCCGCTTTACTAGCCCTGGGCAGTTGCAAAATCACCTCAGCCGTGGTACTGCACTGCCGTGGAGCTCTCGAGGATATCTCAAAAAATAATGTCGTTTCCCTTGTTTGGGTAAAAGGACATGACGGCAATTACGGCAATGAGGAGGCCGATGAGACTGCGAGACTGGCTTCTGAACAACTTCTCTGTGGGCCAGAACCCGTAGTCCCTATAACCTTAAACAGCTTCATACGAAGATGGGTTAACATGCAAAGCTGTTGGCAAGCAAGAGCTGCTATTACGGCGCCCTCACCAAAGACAGCCAAATATTGCTTGCAACTGTCCCGAAGGAACCTTCGACTAGTCGTGGGTATCCTATCTGGACACTGAACTCTAAACCAGCATGTGCACAGAATGGGACTGGTGGACAGCCCAAACTGTCGTTGATGCAACGAGGATGACGAGACAGCAGAACACGTTCTGTACCACTGTTCAGCTCTCGTAAGAGTCAGGGGATCCATGTTGGGGAACTTCTGGTCCGCTATGGTCAGAATCAGTAACATTCCAATTGCGTACATTCAAAAGATTGGATAGCTTAAGTGACAGCTGCTGGGAAGTAGCACAATGGGCGCATTTAATGCGGTCTAAGTGCGTGTGAGGTAACTCACCCTCAATATTTAATCCAGAACCTAGAATGCAGTTACTGAACTATATGAACTAATAATAGCATTTTAGCCAAGCTAATGAACAAAAAATTTGTATTGAGAAATAGAAACAGAAATGTAATAATTTGAGACAGCTGGGTTCAGAGGGAAGGCGAACGGCCGGCGCATGCCGATCGACAGCGGGTAAACACGATTCCGTAAAACATCAACTGCAGTGGAGTAGTGTTTCTGCTATTCCTTAGCATTTGGTAGATACCAATATTTAACCTATTCACATATTATCATGTTTAGTATTTTTCAAATAAAATTACACTGATATTTATCCTAAGTTGTTGAAAGTCTAAGATTCAAGGATTTATAATTAGATACTTATTAGAAAGTATCAGGAACATATTAAGTACAATGAGAGAAATTAAAAAGACATTAAGTTTAGTACAAACAAGGGCTTATAAATACCTTCGGCCCTTGCCAAAGATTTTAGTTCTCCGTAAACTGATTGACAGCGGATATAGCTTCCAAAAAGATTTAAATACTCAAACGCGTGAAGTAGTGTACAATGTGTTCCAGTACTTTTTATCTACGAAGGAAGAAGAAGAGATTCTCAAGAATGTTAAATAATAAACTTGTGAAGCAACGAAGATATCCGTGAAGTTGATAGAAAGGATTATGAAAGAAGCCAGTTCATCGTCGTTGCATAATTTGAAAGCCTGGTTTCGTTAACTTGGTTCAGATTTTTTATGTGTGGTAATTAAAATTAGCTATGCCACCTGGAAATGTGATAACCAATTTCTATATATCGATTACTTATTCTTCGGTTGTTTCCTTTGGAAAACTTGTTGTAGGGTGGGCATCATTGTTGGTATGAGCTTTGAACCTCGAGCTACCCGAGCTATCTGAAAGAGAATGGCGTTAACCTTGAGGCGAACCTTTCTTCCAAATAATCTTCTTCTAGTCCATCTCCTCACGGAGGTTGGATATCATCATCGCTATACGGATTTTATTCGCAGCCGTTCGGAATAGTTCGATGCTACTGCAGCAGAACCAGTCTCTCAGATTCTTCAACCAGGACATTTTGCGACGACCAACACTTCGCTTCCCTTTTATTTTGCCCTGTATTATCAGCTGAAGCAGAAGGTATTTGGCTCCTCGCATTACGTGGCCTAAGTACTCTAATTTTCTCTTTTTTATAGTGTATACTACTTCGCATTCTTTATTCATTTTTGCTAACACCTCTGTATTGGTGGTTTTATCCGTCCAGGGTATGCGCCACATTCTTCGATAGCACCACATTTCAAATGCTTGTAGGTTGTTCAACTGGCGTTTCTTTAGGGTCCATGCCTCTACTCCATACAACAACACAGAGAAAACACAACAGCGCAGTAATCGCATCCTCAGTTCGATATTAACATCTCGGCTACATAATACTTTCTTTAGTGCTACAAAGGACGACCTTGCAATTTCAATTCTTGTTCTAACTTCGAGTATTTGTTCTCCTTTTTGTTCTATCCAGGTCCCAAGGTATTTATATTTATTTACTCTTTCTATGTTGGTGTTTGCAACACTCAAATTTAGATTGTTCTGTGGGAATTTCGTGATCATCATCCACTTAGTTTTATGTAGGTTGATTTTCAATCCATACTCCTCACAACGTTCATTTAGCTTTCTAAGTAGATGTTGTAAGTCTTTGATGTTGCTTGTAAATAAGATTGTGTCGTCCGCATATCGAACATTATTGATAGTCTCGCCATTGATTATTATGCCTGCGGATTCTTCCTCAAGGGTTTCGTTAAAGATAATTTCGCTATACATATTGAACAACAATGGGGACAGGATGCAACCCTGTCTGACTCCTCTGCGTATTATGATATCTTCGGTTATTTCATTTTCTATTTTTATGTTCGCTCTTTGGCCCCAGTAAAGGTTTCTAATTATTCTAACATCCCACGGATCTATGTTTTTCTTTTGGAGAATTTGTATTAATTTGTTATGTTTCACCTTGTCAAAGGCCTTTTCGAAGTCAATAAAACATATAAACATGTTCTGATTCATGTCCAAACATCGCTGACAAAGCACATTGACTCCGAAGAGAGCTTCCCGTGTCCCAAGACCCGATCGAAAGCCAAACTGGGAAGAGCTAATGTCTTCTTCCAGTTTCTTATAGATTCTATTATGTACGATTTTAAGAAATAGTTTGAACACATGATTCATAAGTGCAATAGTGCGATAATCTGAACATTCTTTAGCGTTAGTTTTCTTTGGTAACAATACGAAGGTGGATTTTAGCCACTGGTTAGGAATCATACCAGTCTCGTAAATATAATTGTAAAGTTCTAGAAGCATATCCAGTACTTCATCGTCAAATAGTTTAATGATTTCTATAGGAATTTCATCAGGACCAGCAGCTTTTCCTGCTTTCATATTTTTCAAGGCGTACATTAATTCCGGTTTTAGAATTTTTAATTTTTTTTCATTATTTATTTCTAGTATAGTGTTATCGGTTCTCTCATCGTAAAATAGATCTTGGATGTAATTTTTCCATCTTTCCAACTTATCTTTCATTTCAACCAAAACTTTTCCATCTTTGTCTTTAATAATGTTGTTACTGTTTCTTTTCCTTCTGAATCCAGTTATTTCTTTGCCTTTTTTGTACATGTGAAAACTGTCGTGTTTTTTATCTAATTGTTCAATTTCTTCGCATTGTTCTGCTAGGTGTACTTCTTTTGCTTTTTTAATTTTTCTTTGTATTAATGTATGCAGTTCTTTATATTTTTCTATGTTATTCTTGTTTTTACGCCTGTCATCCATCAGATTTAAGATTTCTTCAGTCATCCAAGGCTTCTTCTTTGTTCTTTTATATGTTAGTTGTTCTTTAGCTGTATTTGACAGCACTCCTTGAATGCGTTCCCATTTTTCATCTATATCGCCTTCTAGTAATTGTTCTTTCATACATTTCATTTGTTGATTTATTGTTTGTTGCATTGTGTTATATATTTCAATTTCTTTTAACAGTTTAGTATCAACATAGTTGTTCCGCTTTTTTACGATGTTTTTCATTTTTACCTTTATTCTTGCTATTACAGGTACGTGATCCGAGTAAATGTCAGCCCCGGGATATGCCTTTGTTGATTTAATGGCGTTTTTATATCTGTTACTCACAAGTATGTAATCTATTTGGTTTCGTACAACCTTTTCTGGTTTATCTGCAGGGGATTTCCAAGTATACAACCTACGGGTTGGGAGTTTAAAAAGTGTATTCGAGACTACAAGGCCTCTGTCCTGGCAGAACTGAATTAATCGATCCCCTCTTTCATTCCGCTCCCCCAAGCCAAAGCCCCCGCTGCAACCATCAACTTTAATGTCCCCAACTTTTGCATTAAAGTCTCCCATAACTACAGTAAAATCTTTAGTTTTAATATTTTGATAAAGTTCTTCTAGTTGTATATAGAATTCTTCTACTTCTTCATCCCCTTTGTCTGCCGTTGGTGCATATATTTGCATGATGTTCATTTTACCATAGTTTGTCATCAGCTGCAATAACATAACCCTGTCGGAGTATGGTGTGAAGTTTATAATTGACGCTGCTATTGCTTTTTTCATGATTATACCGACTCCATACCTGTGGTGTGAGTCATTGCTACTCGAGTAATACATAATATGATTATTCATGGCGTATGAACCATTTCCTATCCATCTTGTATCGCTGATACCAAGGATATCTATTTTTAACCGTTCCATTTCCAGTTCTATGTTATTTAATTTACCTGTTGCATATACACTGTTTGCATTCCATGTTCCAATTCTGATATCTTTTATTGAGAGTTTCATAACTTTGTTCACAACTGTCCCCCCCGGAGATCCGATCGGGGGACTTACTCCGGAATCGCTTTTAGCTTTGAACATTGCCATGATTTTGATGATGATTTGTTACTAAGGATATCCGTAGATCTTTAATGCAGTGGTTTCCCCTTGCCTTCTGCATCTTTATGCCGTTGACTGTAATTAACAGTTCCTTCGTCTTCGAGGCCAATTTCTTGACCCCAGGGCAAAAGAGTGCCCTCTCTCCACCAGCTCTTCCACCCGAAGCTGTTGGCCAGATGAGAGGAGTCGCTTATACCGGCGATCGTTCGGTGTACTGTTGTATAAAAGCCATTAATTCCATATGGGAGAGTTGACTTCTACACTGTACTGCTGGTTTTGGTCCGCCCCGGGTATTTTATTTCCACGGTACCCACCATATCTGGTGGGCATTCCCCTATCCGCCACCTGGGGAGGCGCCCGATGGAGGACCAGCAACCCCACACGGGTAATATATCTCGATAAATATCAGGTAAAGTCTTAATGACGTAGCATCGGCTACCACGCCATCAAATCCTATTCCAGAACGGGAGAGAACAGGAAGTATTTCTGGCGCCCAAAAACCAGATCTCCTCGATTGAGAGTAAGACCCCTAACATTAAGGTTCTTAGTCCTCCAGGTTAGGGCTTTTAGCGTCTGAATAACTTCTCGAGACACCTAAAAATATCAATGTTAAAAACCTTAATCAAAAGCTTCGGAATAGATTGAAAAGATTACGACGAACTCAGGTAAGAAAAAGAACAATGAATTTCGAGATGTGGAACATACAAGGTCTCTCTAGAAAGACAAATAAAGTGATAGCGGAAATGAAAAGCCTGAACGTACGTATAGCAGTAATCATGTAATCACAGAAACAAAGAAGAAAGACCAAAGCTCTGAAAATCTTGTAAAACATGACCATTTTTAAAGTTCCAAAAGCTAATAGAGCAAAACAAGGAATCTCAATTCTATATACTGTTTGAAGCCTTCGTGGTTACTGGAATTATTCTTGTAAAATTAGAATTTCGGCTTAGACCGCCTAGTATTTGTGGATACACACCCAGCATTCTCTGGCTTAATGTGCCTTGCACCTTGTGAATTTGAGCAAGAATCCACGCGACGGCCATACTCTTTGCTGGCTCGTGTTGTTTGAGTATCTTGAGAACGAAGATACTTAGGCAGATTTGGCCTTGTTGCTGTTTGTGCACACATATTCACTAACGTTTCGCAAGACCATGCATACAATTTCTACATTATAATTAATGCAGTAATATAATTTTGTTTATTTTAATTTTTGAATGGAATTTAATTTTTTAATACATATATTATAGGAATGTATTTTATTTTTGTTTGACTCATTGCATTAAATATTTTGGATAGTAAGTGTGTTTTCACAAGTATTGTAATCACGAAAAAATCACCTTCCGAGATTTCTTCAGATCTTCACGTTTCAAGGTCCCTAGATGACGAAAAAGAGGTTTTCTTAATTCCTTCTGTCTGTCTGTCTGCCTGTTCGCAGTATAGCTCAAAAACTATTTGTCGGAGGAAGACGATATTTTGCATACATATTATATATCTACCTCGCATGAAACCGGTACAATTTCATACAAATATATACAGGGTGAACACCTTAAAAAAATAGCATTTCGTTTATTTTTGGAATAACTTTAAAATAGAAGGAAGTAATAGCTTTCACATAGATCAGGCTTGACATTTTCCGAAAATAAGACTCAACCGATACAAGATAATGTCACGAAAGAGTAAAAACGTTTCAACAATAAGATCACTCTATTCAAAAGATGCGCGCGCCGCACCTATTTCTATAAGGCTTGATCGCGCAGTTGGAACTTCAATGCAGTTACATCCGCTGTGGAGATGCAGTTACGATCACTATGCAGGTGCGGCGGGTTCAAACCCCAGCGGGATAATTTTTTTTCTAGTTGGCAAATTGATCCAACTCGGGCGAGGGAAGTTCTGGGTAAAGCCCTTTTACAGATGTTTTTTACTTGTATCAGGTAGCAAACTAAACTGAACCTTAAAGGTAGCTTATTTTCCGCCCCTTTTTGCTATGGGGCAGCCATGAGAAAGCTTTTATTATTGTTTAACAAATTTCTTGAGCAAAACAAATTTACAGTTATTTAAATAAACGATCACTAAATTCTTAAAGGTGAATCTATGAGCTACACTTATCTTACTTTATTTATACAAGAGAGGAGGTTTTTTTTATTATTGAGTGTTGATCTCAAATATGAAAATTAGGTACCTTATTTTGACCCATATACCTCAATACAAAACACTAGAAATCTGAGATCTGTTGTTGATTACATAATTATGATACAAGAATCAAATATAAAGAATCAAGGTGTTGAGATATTTGGAGAATCCAGTTGCTCTAGCGGTCAGTATCCCTTGAAAAAATCGAAAATTATTGTATAATAGAAGATAGAAAATATAATATAAATTCTATTAAACAAGTGTGCAAGACATGTATAAGAAAATATTAATTAACCAATTGGAGAACATTCGTTTAAACAACACTCAAAAGTATGTAAAGAAGAGTATTCATGAAGCAGCCAATGAGGTCTTGGAACGACAACACAATAGTGACAAACAACGTAGACCATATTTGTAGGGATAAACAAATAGGAGAAAAAACCAAGAAAAAACACAGAAGTATTTAATATTTTTGAATACTATAACAACCAGTGATAAATTAATTTATAGAAGCACACGAAGAATTATGTATCATATGAAAACTGAACAATGGACAAAATGAACAAAATAAATACACATATAAAAGGACAGAAAGTATTAGAATGTTGGAAGGTAATACGACGAATACGTCAAATAAAAAGGATAGATGTAATGTTTTGAAACAAGTATGCAACCTCGTAAAAATAGAAAAGCTGATGAAGACGGAGACCTACCTGCTGAATTTATTAAATATGGTACAGAACTATACCAACACATCACAAAACTATTGCAATAATTGTTGAATGGCTCAGAAATCTCAGATAAGATAAAGATATCTTCTATATCCATTATACCGTGCGTCCTCGAGACTACGCACCATGGCGCTGGAATGATACTAATTTATTTTAAAGATCTACTCTTCCGGTGACAATTGATAGTCAAACGGTTGCTAAGCATTGACCATTAAAATTGAATTTGCAAGTAACAAACAAAGTGGCTTCAGAAATGATCGAACGTTTTTGAATGATCATGGTTCTACAACGTATGAATAATATGTTGGTGGCACTGTAAGTCTATGTGAAATTCGAGGTTAGCAGATTAGGTTTTGCGTCAGTCTGTGTCAAAACTGACTCAAAATCTAACCAGCTAACGTTGAATTTGACACCATACGTCAAGTTGAATACGACTTAATCGTTTATTGCCATAGAAAAATAAATATAATAGGGTTTGTTGTTAAGCTGTTTTCGTAAAAGCAAGAGCTGATCTTTGAGATAAATTAACTTTGCTCTGATTTCATGGTGCGAAACCCTGTGGACGCACGGTATATAGGAAATGTAGTAGGGTTAACTGTAATGACTAGCCAGGAATTTTTGTTAGTAATGCCATAAGTAGAATTTATGAATAAAAATCAAGAACAAAATTTCAATAACTATCGCAATAAGTAGGCCGCAGAGCCGAGGGGTTGTAGTGTTGGTAGATCAACAACGGACCATTTGTTCTGCGCCAATCGCCTAATTGAATAAAGTTGAACTTTATTGAGAGGTACATTTGCTGTATGTTGATTTACAAAAACATTAGACGTTATAGGAAAGCTTAAGAAAGACAAATGTAAATCCAATAAAGCCAACACGGCACTTATTCGAAAACACTAAAGGAAAAGTAAAAGTAGGAAAGGGTCACAGAGGAATTTGGTGTGAACAAGAATGCCGCCCGCACTGAAATTCTGGAAAAAACCAAAAACATATAGAAATATCCTTTAATAACAGCGTGTTCTACACTTTATGTGTTGCGGACGATGAAGGATTAATGGTACAGGACTATCACGATCTGCAATACATGACACCGAATACATATCTATTAGTGACGAACCATAGCATCCAAATCTGGAAAATAAAAAAGCCATTGAAAGATCTGACTTTGCATATGGCATATATGTTTACCTAGCACTAAACTGAATATAGTTTCCGTCAAATATATATTGTAACCATATAAACAGGGGTATAAAAATCAATTTTAAAATATGATTAAGGGATTATAATAATAATAATAATAATAATAATAATAAATGCCTTTATTAATATATGTACATGAAAAAATCAAAATATATGTACAATATTTTGGGCGAAGTTCAGTTCACAGTAGAACTACTGTGAACTGCTCTACAATAGTTAGCTGGATTACAATAGTTAAATATAATCAGGACCAATTTAAATATGAATTGGGAATATGAATAATTAGTATGCAATTAGCAAAGAAAATAGAATTTATAATTGAATAAAATATGACTAATTGAAAAGCAGATGGATTCAAATATAATATAATATTAAAACAAATAGGGTTTGAAGGTAATGACAAATACTTAATTGAAATAAATTATTGTAAATAGGAGGCATAAATCAAAAATAAGGATATAGAGTGTTAAAAGTAGAAAAAGATAACGTTAAGGACTTTTTGTTTTGATTATTAAGATAAGAAATTTGAAAAAATGTGGCTGTAATTAATTTGGTGCAATAGAAAAGTATAAAATAAACCCTATTTTAAAATTAATATGTTTGGAGATTAATAAGGGTTATTTGTAGGACTAAATTTGCGTGGTGATATGAAAATGAAATTTAAGAAGAGATATAAAACTAAGGATGCTTGTAAGTATGTGGTAAAAAAACTAAACTGGGAGCAGAACTAATCTACAAAGGAGAATAAATAGAGAAAAGTACTAAGTGAAGTTTATTGGAGAATTACATTTGACATCGAAGCCGGACAACTCGGTGCCGCTATCTCGGCGGGGGGCCAGCTCGGCGCCGGGACAACTCGGCGCGGAGCCATCTCGGCGCCAGCCAACTCGGCGAGAAATCGGCATTAAAGTAATCCATTGTTATACGACTTTTTTGTAGGTAGCGAGGCGACAGATAGTGGTCAACCGACGTCAAAGTAACCTACAAAAGTTGGTTAAAATGTAGTAATTTCACAATTTCTCGATTTCAAATAAAACATAGTGTATAGTATCCCTCATGTGGCTTATTTGCCAAAATTAAACTTCAGGGCCTTGGTATACAAACTACTATTACTGTAGAGTAGCTTGCCTTTTATGTAGCAAATACGACAAAAAGTTATTAAGAAAAGTTGTTTAGAATCAACATCTAGGCTATTATACCAAATTTCAAAATCTTCGGCCAACTTTGATCTCTCACATTTTCTTATATGTTTAGGTCCCATATCAAAGAATTTTACTTTTCACAAAGACTGCTATGGAAAAACAAATATTTTTAACAAAGTTTTTTATTTCATAATAAAAAAACTTTGTTAAAATTAAATTATTTGATTAGAGAAATAAACATTAAAGAAATATTTGTCACATAAAAGGCACTTTATTTAGTTATAAAATGGCGTTTTTCGAAATTGTGTAAATCCAAAAAGTGATATTTTTCGGAAATTAAGCAAGATTTCCATGAGATTTTTAGTGTGTTAATTTAGATGACTGAACAATCCCAAGGACTTTTTTTCGTAAAATGTCTCTCTACCTTGACTATTAAATACATGTTTCGTAATTATTTATAAAAAATTTAATATTTTACTGATAACGGAAGTCACGTGACAACTTTTGTTTGGCCCATTTGTAATCAATTTGCAACCACCTCTGGTCGTCAGTGTTTGATTTTCCAAGAAATTCTAAATACTTTTTTTCATTTGATGCCAGTTGTTTGGCGATCAATTTATTTATTATTTGTTTATAATAATTTTCTTACGTAGTTACTGTAGTTTGCGAATTTGAATTCGGCGCCGAAATGGCCTAGCGGCGAGTTGGCTGGCGCCGAGATGGCTCCGCGCCGAGATGGCGGCGCCGAGATGTCCTAGACCCATTTGACATTATATATCAATTGATTTGGATTACGTCGAGCTGTTAGTCCACGGAGAGAATTCCAAGTAAAGACCATTGGTAGAGGAAGCACGTTTGAGGAATTTGGCAGATTCAGTGTTGCAGTTGGGTGGCTGCAGCTAGAGTGTATTTGGTTCCATACTGTGGAGGAGTTTGTGTCGCTGATTCTGGTTAGTTTGGACATCCTGCCTGTGTTTGGGGACTGCAGTGGTTGTGGTAGTAGGCGGAATGGAGCAGATTGATTGACATCCAGGACATTGATAAGTTCGAGTTAAAGGTGGGTCAGTTTAGATATTTGGGTAAGCACTAAAAGGAAATTAAGACTTAAAAGCTGAATTTATTATTAAAGAATTACTTACTGTTTGATATTGTTGTGTGACTAATGAAATGATCTGGTATTTGTCATTTAAGTTTCAAATTTGTTTGACATATCATTTGACAGAAGTTATTTTTGACTTGTAATAAAATTAAAATCAGAACATCAGATTTCAGAATAAGCAATCTAGATAAAATTAATCCACCCCTGATTTTAAGGAGCTAGCACAAAGAATAATTGTTAACATTCAAATAATAAACAGGGAAATTTAAATTGATAAAAAAAATCATAAACATATAATAATAGGTTACAAGAAGTAAGAACCCGAATCAGTACAGATTAACGGCGCGATACTTGAAGTAGCAATATAAATACTAGCAAGATGCCCGTTCTCCGTAAGGACTACAAATGTTTGTTTTTCATATAAATCATAAATGAATTCTATAGAGTCCCCTTCACCCCTCACTGAATAGGTTAAACAGTTTACCCCTTTTCACCCCCAGGGGTAGAATTTCGAAAAATGATTTTAGCTCCAGAGTGAAAAAAATTAATAATTTTAACCCCCTACCTCTTTAGGGGTGAAATAAAAAAAATCTTGAAAACCCTTTTCTAAACATTTGACAAACATTTATTTGTCAAACAAGAATGCTCTAACTCAACAAACACAGGAGATACGAGGGCTTCTATAAGCGTTGATTAGTGCAAAATCCTGAAATGTGTTTTTAGACATTTGCATTGAATAGCTATGCAAGCAAACGCCAAGCCGATATCTTATCGGGTCTAAGAGATATTGATAAATTCATAAAAACAGGTACCCTACCTCTTTTCACCCTCTTAGGGGTAAAATTTTCAAAATTCCTTAAAAATCTTTCTAAATATTTTTAAAATACATCTATATTCCGAAAAATAATGCTCTAACTCAACAAACATAGGAGATACGAAGGGTTCTTTAATTCACCCCGAGTCCAGATTTGCACCTTTAGGTGTTAATTAGGGCAAAATCTTGAAATGCATTTCTAGGCATTTGTAATGACAATATTTGCAGGTGAACACCAAGGCGATATCTCATCGGGCCTAGGAGATATTGAGGAATTCGTGAAAACACAGTTTAACCCTTTTTGAACCCCTTAAAAGTCGAATTTAAAAAAATCCCTTCTTAGCACTACCTTACGTAACAAAATTGAACCTTCCATCCAAATTTCAAGTTCTTAGTACCAGTGGTTGCGGCTCTGTGTTGATTAGTGAGGGTTTTGACGTTATATGCGAGGTATTCATTCATAGCAGAATGGAACAAAGGAGCGAGTTGCGCCAGGACTAAGCGTTAAAATCGCTGAAATGCCTGCAATGTTTTTTATTTGCAAATTGATGTAATTCCTATTACCAAGTATTTCCTTTTATTGTTTCAGTATTATTAGGTACTTTAAGGTATTTTACCCTTAGTTTCCTCCGACTTCTCGAAAGGTTAGTGTCACAATTTTGACTTCAAGGAAAAGTTCTGGATAAAGCCCTTTACAGATTTTTATAGTCCGTTCGACACATTTTCTTTACTGTAGGATTTTTACGGCTTTAACAGCTATTTCTTATGATAAAAAATTGTTAGGTTTTTCATACTAGACCCTAAATGAGAACATAAAATGCTAACAATCGATAGCCGGTAACATGCACAATTCTGTTCCTGTCCTTGTTTAACGATGCACATATCAGTGCCTAATTATTCAAAGCGCCGCGTCCCCCAGCGAACAATCAAACTCCGATAAACGGAGTGAATTGCAGCCGCCGGAGGACATCTCGCATGCTACATCACGCAGACCATGCTTGCGGTCATGGATTTTGCAAATGGATGGCCTGCAGGCTGCAGCTGAACTTCATTTCTCGGTGTAAATTTCCGCACCGGAGCAGCTAGAACAGCGACGCGTCGGCTCTCCTGCGGAACCCGATACTTTTCTTAAAAGCTTGTAGAAGAATACATTTTCGCAAAATATGTTCGAAAAGTAATAGTTCGATAAAGGTATTGGGTGTCAACGTTTGAGCGAGTAAACAAAGAACAAAGGGGCTTAACACAATAGCTTTTGATGTTGAAGCAGTTTGTAACAAAATCTCCCACAAAAAGAGCGACAATCGATTTGCATCTTAAGAGGAGTTCGCGAGATTAAACAGTTTTTTGCCGTCGCGGTCCTAAGCTATCTGGGTACATTATCAGCGCAAAAGTGAACGTAGAGAATGATTGCATATCAAAGCAAGACGGTGTTGAGATATACTTCGCCCCCTGCAGTCTTTGAAGGTAAAGAACACGGCATGCCTATTGATCTGGCTTTTCGCTAAGGTGTGCTTTTGGGGAAGTCAGTCCCTCCCTTTGAAACAAGAAAACATGACGTAGCTGATATCTCCTAAAATTTTAAATCAAACGAAGACGAGGCTAAACTAACTGTTGCTGCACATTACCTCAGGAAGAGCGAGGATTAACAAGACAGTAACATACTTGTTACTTCTAAATTGTTGTAAGGGATACTTGGTCGTTAATTCTCTTTTCACCTTTAATTGTCTAAACAAGCAGTGAAACCAGATATTTTTATGTACACGTAAATATGATCTTTTAAAACTACCTAAATATCTGGAATGTGATATAGGGATTAGTTGCCGTTGGCTATTCCTTTTATAACACAATAACAATTTCAGAAAGAAGTAATATATTGAACAAGTGATCGAAAAATGACTTTTATTTAATAAATGTTTTTGAATTATATTTCAGTATTTAAGCCAAATATTATAACGGTTAGGGTTAATTAATTGTTACCTTCCGTTATTTGGCCAGGTGGCGAAATTTAATATTCACGATTGATAGAAAGCCAATTGACCAAAACCCAGAGTTATTAATTAATAACACATATTGATGCTGTGTTCAATATAATGGGATAGTTCTGTGCTTCGGCAACTAATATTGATTTGATATTTGTACTGAAAGATTAATACAACCAGCCTCGATATTTGCTAGTTCAATACTACCACATTTACATTAGCGTTATGTTATTTGGCTTATAATTAATAAATGAAGCTAACATTAGGAACCTTAATCCAGAATGGGACTTAATATACACAATTTCTTATCATTTGAAAGTGACGATGGAGCCACTTTGTTTTGTGCTTGTTTTCATAACACGGTGGGTAGTTAGACAAGCAGCGAAGACATACACATGCAGCTGTGCGAGCTGAAAAAAGGAAGATTAACGAAGAAGTTCTGACTGTAACTACAAAGTTGAACCCTTGTGAAGTTAACACCACAACTTCAAAAAATGTTATATTTTTCAAGAGTTCCCGTTGCACCCCAAAAAGTTCTAGAGTTCCTTGCTATTTTAAAAAATAGTTCTATGTATTTAAGAGAAAAAAATGGGGATAGAAAATTTGGGGTGCTAACTTTACATTTTCCTCTGACAAATACCACTATAACTGTTTTCAGTCATATTTATTGAAAAATGTCATTATACTTTTCGATAGAACTCGCCGGGGTGCTACTAGAACTCTAACAATAAAAAAAGGATTTTCAAAAAAATATTTTTTTATAAACCGGAAAAAAATATGTTTTTAATTTTTTAAAGTTCCGTTAGTTCTAATGGGAGTTCTAGTAGCACCCCGGCGAGTTCTATCTATAACTCTAATAAACATTTTTGATAGGACCCGATGTAAAGAAGTTACGTCCATTTTTGTGTTAGTATTTTTACAAAACGACGAAGTCCTGAAAGCAATTTTTTAAAAGTTCCGGTAGTTCCAATTAGAGTTCTAGTAGCACCCCGGCGAGTTCTATCGATAACTCTAATAGCATTTTTTGATAAGACTCGAAGTAAAAAAGTTACGCTTATTTCTATGTTAGCACTTTTAAAAAACAACGAAGACCTGGAAGTAATTTTTTACAGTTCCGGTAGTTCTAATATAAATTCTAGTAGCACCCGGACGAGTTCTATCGATAACTCTAATAACAGTTTTGATAAGACACTCTAAGTACAAAAGTTACGCATATTTTTGTGTTAGCGCTTTTACAAAACGATCAAGATCTGGAAGTAATTTTTTACAGTTCCGGTAGTTCTAATATAAATTCTAGTAGCACCCGGACGAGTTCTATCGATAACTCTAATAACAGTTTTGATAAGACTCTAAGTACAAAAGTTACGCGTATTTTTGTGTTAGCACTTTTACTAAACTACCAAGACCTGGAAGTAATTTTTACAGTTCCGGTAGTCCTAATAGGAGCTCTAGCAGCACCGGGACGTGTTCTATCGATAACTCTAATACAAAGTTTTGATAAGACTCGTAATAAAAATATTACGCGGATTAAGACTTTTACAAAACGACTAGATCCTAGAAGCAATTTCTTTAAAATTTCTTCGGAAGTTCTTGGTGGGATGTTTAGGTAATGACGGGCTCTTGTATATACAGGGTGTTTGTAGATCGCTAGACGGCTCGTAACTTCGTTAATAATCGAGATATCGAAATTAATTTTCTATTGTTTTAAATACCCGTATAAAACCATAAAATTGACGTAAACCAATTTAAGCCATGGCCTCCTATTTTTACGTAGTGATACACAACTTTGGTTTTTTAAATGGAACACCCTGTATATTTTTAGACATTTAAAATCAGCACTAAAAGTGCTTTATGATAGCATTCTTAAATTTAAATTTTGGAACTTATTATTTTTCAAAATGAAAATTCTTTTTTAGCCAAAGTAGGCCATGAATTACGTAAAATCGCGAACAATCGAACAAGAAATGCAAAACAAACTCCACTTGGCTCTAAAAATTTCTCATGGCCGAATTATAGCACCAAACGTACTAAAACAATTGAAAACTATGTTTTCTAAATGGAATAATATGAGTTTCATTAACAATAACAATTATTTTTAAATTGTTTTACGCATTTTTGATTTTTTAAAAGCTACTTCTAAACGAAATGGCTAATATGATACATCGCTGGAGAGCCCTTTTGTTGTAGTTTTCAACTGTTTAATGAAACTCATATTGTTCAATTTAAAAAAAACATAGTTTTCAATTGTTTAAGTACGTTTGGTGCTATAACTCGGTCATGAGAAATTTTTAGAGCCAAGTGGAGTTTGTTTTACATTTCTTGTTCGATTGTTAGTGATTTTGCGTAATTCATGGCCTACTTGGCTAAATTTTTTTTTAATTTTGAAAAAAAATAAGTTCCGAAATTTAGATTTAAGAATGCTACCATAAAGCACTTTTAATGGTGATATCAAATGTCTAAAAATATACAGGGTGTTCCATTTAAAAACCAAAGTTGTGTATCACTTAAAAATAGGAGGCCATGGCTTAAGTTGGTTTACGTCAATTTTTAGGTTGTATACTAGCATTTAAAATAAAAGAAATTTCTTTTCGATATCTCGATTATTAACGAAGTTACGAGCGGTCTAGCGATCTACAATCACCCTGTATATATTCTTATATTTGTTTAATGCTCAGTTCAGTCTCAATCTACGGCGAGCTCGTTCGAAAAGTGTCGTTTTTATAAAACTTTTACAGTTTGTGTGAAAACCTGAAACATTTCTGTGAATAATAAAGAAATTGTTGGATAACAGGTAACATAATTTTCATAAATACGTTAATGGTACTCTATATGTATAATAATTAGTTTTTTCTATATTGTCGATAGCGTAGTAGCAACGTTTTCATAAGTTTACTTGGTCGTTTGACCATTCATCGGGCGAGTAGATTATTATACATTGTCCGAAACATCATCCATGATGTATGACGTACACGTTTTAACTAATATTTTGTCTCAACGTGAGTTCAAAACAATAGACGATGCTGGTAAAGTATTACCTCAGTCTAATAATGTTTTTAAAAACATTTCTGAGAAAATGTTGTAAAAAGGTTTCGCTATGAGTGCCAAACACATTCACACTGTAGTAAATTTAAATCGAAGATAAAAGTAATAGCAAGCAAACGTTCGATGTAAAACTAAGAGAGATACTAATTTTTTTACTAAACTATCAAAACTTAAAGAAATTGCATTCAGGACATTGGTTTAGCAAACACAAAAAACCTCGTAACTTTTTTTACTTCAAGTTTTATTAAAAAATGTTATTGGAGTTATGCATAGAACTCGTCCGGGTGCTACTAGAACTCCTATTCGAACTACCGGAACTTTTAAAAAAATGCTTTCAGGACTTCGTCGTTTTGTAAAAATACTAACACAGAAGTGGACGTAACTTCTTTACATCGGGTCTTATCAAAAAATGTTATTAGAGTTATCGATAGAACTCGTCGAGGTGCTACTAAAACTTCCATTAGAATTACCGGAACTTTTAAAAAATTGCTTTCAGGACTTCGTCGTTTGGTAAAAATACTAACACAAAAATGTACGTAACTTCTTTACATCGGGTCCTATCAAAAATGTTTATTAGAGTTATCTATAGAATTCGCCGGGGTGCTACTAGAACTCCCATTAGAACTACCGGAACTTTTAAAAAATTGCTTTCAGGACTTCGTCGTTTTGTAAAAATACTAACACAAAAATGTACGTAACTTCTTTACATCGGGTCCTATCAAAAATGTTTATTAGAGTTATCTATAGAATTCGCCGGGGTGCTACTAGAACTCCCATTCGAACTACCGGAACTTTTAAAAAAATGCTTTCAGGACTTCGTCGTTTTGTTAAATACTAACACAGAAATGGACGTAACTTCTTTACATCGGGTCTTATCAAAAAATGTTATTAGAGTTATCGATAGAACTCGTCGAGGTGCTACTAGAACTCCCATTAGAATTACCGGAAATTTTAAAAAATTGCTTTCAGGACTTCGTCGTTTGGTAAAAATACTAACACAAAAATGTACGTAACTTCTTTACATCGGGTCCTATCAAAAATGTTTATTAGAGTTATCTATAGAATTCGCCGGGGTGCTACTAGAACTCCCATTAGAACTACCGGAACTTTTAAAAAATTGCTTTCAGGACTTCGTCGTTTTGTAAAAATACTAACACAAAAATGTACGTAACTTCTTTACATCGGGTCCTATCAAAAATGTTTATTAGAGTTATCTATAGAATTCGCCGGGGTGCTACTAGAACTCCCATTAGAACTACCGGAACTTTTAAAAAATTGCTTTCAGGACTTCGTCGTTTTGTAAAAATACTAACACAGAAATGGACGTAACTTCTTTACATCGGGTCTTATCAAAAAATGTTATTAGAGTTATCGATAGAACTCGTCGAGATGCTACTAGAACTCCCATTAGAATTACCGGAACTTTTAAAAAATTGCTTTCAGGACTTCGTCGTTTAGTAAAAATACTAATACAAAAATGTACGTAACTTCTTTACATCGGGTCCTATCAAAAATGTTTATTAGAGTTATCTATAGAATTCGCCGGGGTGCTACTAGAACTCCCATTCGAACTACCGGAACTTTTAAAAAAATGCTTTCAGGACTTCGTCGTTTTGTAAAAATACTAACACAGAAATGGACGTAACTTCTTTACATCGGGACTTATCAAAAAATGTTATTAGAGTTATCGATAGAACTCGTCGAGGTGCTACTAGAACTCCCATTAGAATTACCGGAACTTTTAAAAAATTGCTTTCAGGACTTCGTCGTTTGGTAAAAATACTAACACAAAAATGTACGTAACTTCTTTACATCGGGTCCTATCAAAAATGTTTATTAGAGTTATCTATAGAATTCGCCGGGGTGCTACTAGAACTCCCATTAGAACTACCGGAACTTTTAAAAAATTGCTTTCAGGACTTCGTCGTTTTGTAAAAATACTAACACAAAAATGTACGTAACTTCTTTACATCGGGTCCTATCAAAAATGTTTATTAGAGTTATCTATAGAATTCGCCGGGGTGCTACTAGAACTCCCATTAGAACTACCGGAACTTTTAAAAAATTGCTTTCAGGACTTCGTCGTTTTGTAAAAATACTAACACAGAAATGGACGTAACTTCTTTACATCGGGTCTTATCAAAAAATGTTATTAGAGTTATCGATAGAACTCGTCGAGGTGCTACTAGAACTCCCATTAGAATTACCGGAACTTTTAAAAAATTGCTTTCAGGACTTCGTCGTTTGGTAAAAATACTAACACAAAAATGTACGTAACTTCTTTACATCGGGTCCTATCAAAAATGTTTATTAGAGTTATCTATAGAATTCGCCGGGGTGCTACTAGAACTCCCATTAGAACTACCGGAACTTTTAAAAAATTGCTTTCAGGACTTCGTCGTTTTGTAAAAATACTAACACAGAAATGGACGTAACTTCTTTACATCGGGTCTTATCAAAAAATGTTATTAGAGTTATCGATAGAACTCGTCGAGGTGCTACTAGAACTCCCATTAGAATTACCGGAACTTTTAAAAAATTGCTTTCAGGACTTCGTCGTTTGGTAAAAATACTAACACAAAAATGTACGTAACTTCTTTACATCGGGTCCTATCAAAAATGTTTATTAGAGTTATCTATAGAATTCGCCGGGGTGCTACTAGAACTCCCATTAGAACTACCGGAACTTTTAAAAAATTGCTTTCAGGACTTCGTCGTTTTGTAAAAATACTAACACAAAAATGTACGTAACTTCTTTACATCGGGACTTATCAAAAAATGTTATTAGAGTTATCGATAGAACTCGTCGAGGTGCTACTAGAACTCCCATTAGAATTACCGGAACTTTTAAAAAATTGCTTTCAGGACTTCGTCGTTTGGTAAAAATACTAACACAAAAATGTACGTAACTTCTTTACATCGGGTCCTATCAAAAATGTTTATTAGAGTTATCTATAGAATTCGCCGGGGTGCTACTAGAACTCCCATTAGAACTACCGGAACTTTTAAAAAATTGCTTTCAGGACTTCGTCGTTTTGTAAAAATACTAACACAGAAATGGACGTAACTTCTTTACATCGGGTCTTATCAAAAAATGTTATTAGAGTTATCGATAGAACTCGTCGAGGTGCTACTAGAACTCCCATTAGAATTACCGGAACTTTTAAAAAATTGCTTTCAGGACTTCGTCGTTTTGTAAAAATACTAACACAAAAATGTACGTAACTTCTTTACATCGGGTCCTATCAAAAATGTTTATTAGAGTTATCTATAGAATTCGCCGGGGTGCTACTAGAACTCCCATTAGAACTACCGGAACTTTTAAAAAATTGCTTTCAGGACTTCGTCGTTTTGTAAAAATACTAACACAAAAATGTACGTAACTTCTTTACATCGGGACTTATCAAAAAATGTTATTAGAGTTATCGATAGAACTCGTCGAGGTGCTACTAGAACTCCCATTAGAATTACCGGAACTTTTAAAAAATTGCTTTCAGGACTTCGTCGTTTGGTAAAAATACTAACACAAAAATGTACGTAACTTCTTTACATCGGGTCCTATCAAAAATGTTTATTAGAGTTATCTATAGAATTCGCCGGGGTGCTACTAGAACTCCCATTAGAACTACCGGAACTTTTAAAAAATTGCTTTCAGGACTTCGTCGTTTTGTAAAAATACTAACACAGAAATGGACGTAACTTCTTTACATCGGGTCTTATCAAAAAATGTTATTAGAGTTATCGATAGAACTCGTCGAGGTGCTACTAGAACTCCCATTAGAATTACCGGAACTTTTAAAAAATTGCTTTCAGGACTTCGTCGTTTGGGAAAAATACTAACACAAAAATGTACGTAACTTCTTTACATCGGGTCCTATCAAAAATGTTTATTAGAGTTATCTATAGAATTCGCCGGGGTGCTACTAGAACTCCCATTAGAACTACCGGAACTTTTAAAAAATTGCTTTCAGGACTTCGTCGTTTTGTAAAAATACTAACACAGAAATGGACGTAACTTCTTTACATCGGGACTTATCAAAAAATGTTATTAGAGTTATCGATAGAACTCGTCGAGGTGCTACTAGAACTCCCATTAGAATTACCGGAACTTTTAAAAAATTGCTTTCAGGACTTCGTCGTTTGGTAAAAATACTAACACAAAAATGTACGTAACTTCTTTACATCGGGTCCTATCAAAAATGTTTATTAGAGTTATCTATAGAATTCGCCGGGGTGCTACTAGAACTCCCATTAGAACTACCGGAACTTTTAAAAAATTGCTTTCAGGACTTCGTCGTTTTGTAAAAATACTAACACAAAAATGTACGTAACTTCTTTAGATCGGGTCCTATCAAAAATGTTTATTAGAGTTATCTATAGAATTCGCCGGGGTGCTACTAGAACTCCCATTAGAACTACCGGAACTTTTAAAAAATTGCTTTCAGGACTTCGTCGTTTTGTAAAAATACTAACACAGAAATGGACGTAACTTCTTTACATCGGGTCTTATCAAAAAATGTTATTAGAGTTATCGATAGAACTCGTCGAGGTGCTACTAGAACTCCCATTAGAATTACCGGAACTTTTAAAAAATTGCTTTCAGGACTTCGTCGTTTGGTAAAAATACTAACACAAAAATGTACGTAACTTCTTTACATCGGGTCCTATCAAAAATGTTTATTAGAGTTATCTATAGAATTCGCCGGGGTGCTACTAGAACTCCCATTAGAACTACCGGAACTTTTAAAAAATTGCTTTCAGGACTTCGTCGTTTTGTAAAAATACTAACACAGAAATGGACGTAACTTCGTTACATCGGGTCTTATCAAAAAATGTTATTAGAGTTATCGATAGAACTCGTCGAGGTGCTACTAGAACTCCCATTAGAATTACCGGAACTTTTAAAAAATTGCTTTCAGGACTTCGTCGTTTTGTAAAAATACTAACACAAAAATGTACGTAACTTCTTTACATCGGGTCCTATCAAAAATGTTTATTAGGGTTATCTATAGAATTCGCCGGGGTGCTACTAGAACTCCCATTAGAACTACCGGAACTTTTAAAAAATTGCTTTCAGGACTTCGTCGTTTTGTAAAGATACTAACACAAAAGTGGACGTAACTTCTTTACATCGGATCTTATCAAAAAATGTTATTAGAGTTATCGATAGAACTCGCCGGGGTGCTACTAGAACTCCCATTAGAACTACCGGAAGTTAAAAAAATTAAAAACATATTTTTTTCCGGTTTATAAAAAAAATATTTTTTTGAAAATATTTTTTTTTGTTAGAGTTCTAGTACCAACGCGGCGAGTTCTATCGAAAAGTATAATGACATTTTTCAATAAATATGACTGAAAAACAGTTATAGTGGTATTTGTCAGAGGAAAATGTGAAGTTAGCACCCCAAATTTTCTATCACCATTTTTTTCTCTTAAATACATAGAACTATTTTTTAAAATAGCAAGGAACTCTAGAACTCTTTGGGGTGCAACGGGAACTCTTGAAAAATATAAATTTTTTAAAAGTTGTGGTGCTAACTTCACAGGGGTATACACATGCAGCTGTGCGAGCTGAAAAAAGGAAGATTAACAAAGAAGTTCTGACTGTAACTACAAAGTTGACATGCATAAAGATAGAAATGAGCAGTTTAAAGAAGCCAAGCAGTTGTTTGCAAGATAGCAAATTGATTTGGGAAGATGACAACGGTAGTAATTGTTGGCAGAATACGTTTGAGTTGCCACTTTAAGTTGTGGTGCTCAGAGTATAATTTAGATAGTATAAATGTATAATTTAGACCAATGACTCAAGAACAGGCATGAACATAAGTTCAGATATGGCAATTGATGTTGTAATGTTAAAAAATTTACATAAATATGTACATTTTCCAACTGCTTTAAGAAGTGTTACATCAGCAAATTTTAAGCAGTTACTAGAAAAATCGTGATAATACTACGTTGGTTTCCTAGAAGAAACCATTATTTTACAATAAAAATGAGTGTATTTACCAAAATTAAAGGAAATGCATTTTTTTTAATGCTGTAGAAATTATTTGTATACGAGCAAATATTGTGAAATGTGTTACCGCTCTATACTAAAGGACAAAAATGTTTGCTAAAGGAATTCACCCTAATCCCGCCTCAACGGTTTGGTAACAGACGAGTTGTCCGGCTGTGCTCAGGGAGATGGACGTGGTCCAAAGTAAACAAACGGTTAATTAGGGCGAAGTGTCGTCGTAATAGGGGTAGACGCAATCGATATACGTACAAGGAAAGGCGTATTGGGGCGCCACAGGCTAGACTTGGGGTGGGAACAATATTTATGCAAGACTCTGTATAATCCCGAAGTCCAGGGCTTGCAGTTGAGTCAGCGTTCTTGGGTGGCGTCTCCAGCTAGCTCAGGGACTTATCTTTAGCGGTTAAACAGCTCCCGTCGCTCCGCCTTACATTTACATTTACAGCTAGAGAAAAACACATAAATTCGTCACAGGACGCACGCACAAATCATAAAGGAACAAATATCCGTCTATTGGTTAAAATAAACATAATGAGTGTACAGGTACACCTCAAGTAGTAATTCCTTAAATTATGCGGGGTAAATAAAGTTTGGTAAAACACGGTCATCAATAGATTACAATACGACCAAGCGGCATGTCTATAACAAAAAATGAATCTTTATACTTGAACTTCGTTACAATCACTAATCGGCTTGCATGAATAAACAGCAATTGCAAAGTTACAAGCAAACGTGACAAACAATGAGCGTTGCGCACTGGAAAAGGGGATGCTTTACTCGAAATTCTAACGTAACTACATTAAAACTAATTTAACAATATCTGGTGGTTAAGCGAAAAGCTTGGTGTTAATGTCCAGTTGGAGAGCCGTCTTACAGGGACGCTGAAGCAAGTGGTCTAAATGGACAACGTCGGCAGCCAGGAATGGCAAAATACGAGAGGTTTGCGATCAGACATGTGCCCCAGGGGAAGGGTACTCCCAGCACGATGGCAACAGCTGCATACCAGAGCCTTGCATGAGCAAGTACTGCGGCAGCTCGTAACGACAATTAGTTCCCCGAAATAAAGACTTAGGTATTCCCGAGCCGGTTTCTTTTTAAAATCCGTAACAACGGTTAATGCATAACTTATGCGACGACACGGTATAATAAACCCAATGATACCATTTATGCTGGACCGAAACGTACGGTCACCTTCCTCGACAGGTTTATCACGGCGTCTTCGTCACTTGGTGCACCATTGATGTGGTCTACAGTTAGAACCCAAATCACAACGACTC
Source organism: Agriotes lineatus (assembly GCA_940337035.1). Lineage (NCBI taxonomy): Eukaryota > Metazoa > Arthropoda > Insecta > Coleoptera > Elateridae > Agriotes > Agriotes lineatus. The sequence continues at coordinate 89,198,581 of OW679197.1, read as the reverse complement.
GACGCGCCCAAAAATGTATGTGGTCAACTGTCTGGATAAACGGCAGGGTGAGAGGCCAGTACGTTTGCGCTCTCTCTCTTCCACTCAAACAACCGATTCATTGTAACTCCGCTTTTCGGTAGCTCCTTTGCGCTAAGAAACGGTCCGTTGTAGGATCAGAAATAGAGTACATTGACGCAGGGGGATGTGGTTGCAAGAGGCCCAGGATTTGAAATGTGCTCTACAAGACTAAGCGGTCTGAATTCGGGAAGGAAACGCGTGATCTTCACCTGGCCTTAACAAATGCTTGTCAACATTTAAAGGACTAAATATTTGAGTAAGGTTATGTGAAAGGTAATCTTGATAACAACCAAAATTTAAAATAAAATTAATTCATACACCCACAAATCATGTCAGTAAAACAAATAATTGCCCTCTAGAGGTTTTCAAGACTTCATATTTAATTTCTATAGACCACAGATATATTTACATATATGCATTTACTAACAGTAATCATCCACATATTGGTATTGCGTCTGCTTATACGAGAATAAAATATTCAGAAGCGATTTCACTAAATCAGTGTGGCCGCTGAACGCTGTAATACGGAATAGCATTAGAATAAATTAATGATATTCTTGTAATACTTCAATATAAGCAACACGCCAAGCTGTGAATACCCAAAACAATCCCGTAATCAATAGCATTCAAACAACCTGCTAAGCTATTCCGGAAGAGGAAGTGCATTGGCACTAAAATGATTAAAACTACACTGGCTTGATAGAGACAGTGGCGACAATAGGCATAATTTGCCTCAAGGGGCGGCCTATGGCCTATTAACTTGACTATTTCCCACATCTCTTATTATCCAATGAAAAGCCATGCTTTTTCAAAATTCAACCAATCGTGTGTTTTTGTAGTGGCAAAAAATCGAAATTTTCCCTTGGGATTTTGTCAGTTTCTTTTGCCACTTGCATCCACGGCAACCACTAAATATGTTGCTTTAATCAAGGTGGTATTTAAGAAACGTCATTTAAACTGTCATTGCGCATCAGTATAAATGTCAAACTGAACCGATATTTGGGAAATAGTCCACAAAATGTGTTTCGGGCTCATGATTTTGCTCGGAAAATGTTTTACTCAGGATTTGTTGTTTTTTTGGTAATGCCCCTCGACAAACTAACATGGGCCTATTGTGCCCCGATATCAAGTAAAATCAGGTTCAAACATTTAGATCGTCTTTGCATTGCACAAAATGGCAACGTTTTCCAACACTTACTGCAATAATAATAGTACAAATTGATATCGGGACACAATAGGTCCATGAAACAAGAGTATCTTTTTGTTGTCAAAAACTTCAGGCTACTACATTTTGTTATCAAAATTGATAAAAAATCCCAAACACAAAGTTGAGGCAATATTTTCCTTAGCACCCCCCCTCCCAGTTTTACCCGTTTATGTGCATTTACATCGCCAAGAGTAACTTTATATTTTTAAGTAAAAAAAGTTTAGTAGTTGTACAAAGTTTCAAATAATTATCTTTGAACGTTTCGAAGATATTAAACAAAAACGATCCACAGCACTACACTTTTAACACCCTGTATCTGAAAAACCAAGGGTTTTTCGGCGTATGGTTATATAAAGTTTTCTTAATATTTCCGGTCTTAATAGTTTGGCAGGCTAATTTTGGGACACCATGTATAGTACACATCTGTCTGTGCATTCGTTCGTTTTTCTTTAATAATTGACATTGATGTCACATGGATCATATGACGTTACATATTCTGGCATAACCTCAAAAATTATGTGGGGTGAAATGGAGATACAGAATGTCTATATGTGAATGTTTTGGGTTGATACAGCATTGTTTTTTCCTTTTTACTATAAACAAACAAAAACATAAACAAATTTTGTCTTTTAAAGGTGGCCGATATCACGTGATTCGAGCGACCAATAAAAAAGAATACACTCTATAGTCGCCACTGTCTCATATAAAGTCACTGTAATCAAAACCAGATACGAACGCCACCAGTTTGATTGTTCAAAAACTGGCGAATCTAATTTGAAGGATTCGTCGGTGATACGGTAATAACTAATAACAACTTACATTGAAGGGAAATATCCCGAAATTACATTTATCAAAAGCAGGCTCTTTAATAAGCTATAAACTGATATAGAAAGAGGAAGAACATAAATACGGTGCAATTAAAATGATACCTATTTTCAATGCCTACATGAAGAGAAGGGAATATTTCCTCGCACCGAAATAAAATATTGTATCTAGGGTATTTAAAAATAAGGTAAACGTACGTAATTCAGTCATACCCAATACTAACCCCACAACGAATACACACAGCATTACATACGTAATTTACAATTTCAAGTGTAAATCTACCTTACAAATAGACAAAGCACAAGGTATGGAAGAAATGCATATACAAATCACTACTATATTAAGACGAATTCAAATGACGTGGATAGCCACAGGCAAATTATCATACATCCTTAGAAATACAAGTATCCCAATAAACCTTAAAAGGCAAGTATTCAACACCTGCATACTTCCCGTAATGACCTACGGAATGGAAACTGCCACACTCACCAATAAATCAACCAACAGATTTAGAACAACACAAAGGGCCATTGAACGAATGATGTTGGGGATAAGTCTCAGGGATCATATCACTAATAAGGAAATAAGGCAAAGAACTAAAGTAGAAGATGTCATAAAACGCATTGCCCAACAGAAATGGAACTGGTTGGGGCATGTTGCCCGCCAAGATGAAACCAGATGGACAAAACGGATAACACAATGGAGGCCAAGACTACACAAGAGAAGTGTTGGCAGGCCACAACGACGTTGGCTTGACGACATTAAGAACAAAGTAGGGAGTAAATGGCACCAACTGGCACAGAACAAAGAGTCATGGAAAAGAATAGGGGAGGCCTATGTCCAGGAGTGGATGAAGAACTGCTGCTAGAAGAAAAAGAAGAAGACTATATTAAGATTTAAATTGTAAAACCAGCATAAGCAGGAGCATTTCAATATTCTCAACTCATATACTCATTTGCACTGATACATTTATTAATTGCCGCAAAACTTTTAGTTAGGGTCTAAGATCGGGGCTTATCTGTTGAATCTAACTTCGAAAAAAATGGCGTGGCTTCAACCTTGCTGTTAGATAGAACGGTACCAATCTATAAAACTCTAGATCGTCTGGAAAAACTAGAAAAAGCCTTGAGGTGTAAAACGGCTCAGTACTCTATTCTTCATAGGAGGTGCCGAAGCGGATAGGCTATCATTCACATTACAATACGATAAACTCTCAAAAAAGAGCAGGCAATACGCCAAAGCCCAACAGAACACTTCTGATCAACCAAGACTGCACGGAATGTCACGCGCAGATTCGATTAAACACATCAAATACTGCATTAAAGGAATTAAACTGTAAAAGATTACTCAAATCGAAAAAGAGATACTGCCTATTACAATCTGCAGGTTCCCAAACTTGACAAATAAATCAAAAAGTCAGAAACGGCATTAACCTCCTAATAGTCAAAATAAAGACATTGCTTACAAAGACTAGTAGCATATGACTGCATCTACAACCCGACATTAACTGTGGCAGCTAAAATCACTTATATTTTTTAAATTTACATAGCCATTAAGTAGCTTTTAGGGTAAACTATGGTGACTTATATCGCTATAGCTATCGTTAGAAAAAAGGCAGAAATGGCGGCTAATGCCAAAATTTACGTAATATCAGGCAACGTAACTGCAATCCAATCTCTCTGTAATTTGTCTTCGCGCTATGTGGAATGTTTACATTAAACTTTAACGTATATATTTTTAAAGGTTTCTTTGTGTCGTCAACCGTGCTCTAGATTGTTAATACTAAAATGCAAAAAAACGAGTTAATACAATAATTAGAACAAGAATTGTTTAACCATTGTAATTTTAATCATCACAAAAGGCAAACTGTTCAGTAAAATAATTTTTATTTAACCAAACGGCGAGCTGTATTATGTAGCTAACATTCGGCAAAGATGCAAAGACAATCAACTACCGATGAACAAATCTAGCAGATAATGCTGAGGTGGTTTGATCAAGTGTACTTAATGGGCACAAACCACACAGATTTCTCGGGAGACAGTGATCCACTCAGCGGAGAATAAGGCTGAAACCCTCCGGCTCCCAGAGCATGGCCAACCTCCTCATCCAGACGCAAATGACCAAAGAACAACAACAAGAAGAAAAGAATACTACCTTCGACAACAAAAACTGGGTCACCTAATATGTTTTGTTGTAAACGTGTTTCTAACTCAATTGTCAATTTGTTCAGACTTAATATGAATCGCACTCGTAAATGCAATGGTTGGAACCTGATGAAATAATGCTAAGATCTCTATCAACAATAATTTCAGTTTGGTTTTGTTTTGGATAGTACATGTGTACTCGTATTTACATCTGATAAACATCTTTTTAATATCCCTCACATTTTCTATCTAAGTCGATTATCCAGAGGTAGGTAAAACTAAGAAAATAAGAACACAAAGAAAACGGCATGGTGGAAAAAGAAAACAAAGGAAAATTAATACTTCATTTTCATTACTCAATTTTCCTTCTTTCTTTCTGATAATTGTACATGCCTCCGTCCCATATTGACTTATACCCTCAACGATAGATTTATATATAGTTCTCTTGATGTGGGTATAAAGTTTCTTGTTTCATATTACAGGATGCAATTATCGTATCGTTTTAGTACTTTGAGCGATTCTGTTTTTTGTTCACCTTCACTGCCACCTTCATCTTTACACGATTGTTCCGAGGTATTTGTATAATTTGATGTTTTTATCATGTGGCAGTTCATTTTGATTTCTTCACCGTTGCATCCTATAGCTATGTGTTTCGTTCTATCCATGTTTATCGGCAGACCCCACATCTTGTATTCCTTCCGAAGCATATATTGCGCGTCAAGCCAATACCAGCTTGAGCTCTCCGGCGTGACGTCAGCACAGATAGGCCGAATTGGCCAATGATCGAGCCTTCTTATCTCGAGGCGCGTCGCTAAATAAATTCAATCATTGCTGACATCATGCAGAAGAGCTGAGGGCTTGTTCTTAAGCTGGTAGTGGTCAAGCTCATCCTTTGCGCATGTAATTTGACCGTCAGAAAAGTGTAGAGATATGTGTTGTGCATCCTAAGGGAACTAACAAGTTACGGAATTTCGCTCTCCACGCTTTTATAATGCTTCATTTAAATATATTTTAAAGAGAGTCGGTGCTAGATAGTATCCCATTATTCTAAATTAATGGGAAAGTTCTGATCTTAACTTCATTTGGGCTGTTGTATTAGTGTACAATTTTGTAACTGTGTTTTTATATGTAATTAGTCATGGATGTCCACAAGTTTATCAATGGAACACTGTCATCTGCTTTGTGAAAATCACCATAGGTGATAAACTTGTCCGGGATTTTTGCTAGTCTTTTTTTAAATAATTTTCTGGACGCAAAATATGCTGTTAATGCAGTAGCTTCGTGCTCTGAATCCACTTTATTCTTCCATTTCTGTTATTTCATTATGACTACTTGCCTTAATAATCTTGCTGACATACAATCTTTACTGCAATTCTTCTGTAATAATTCGAACACTCGTTTTTATCATATTTTTTATGAATAGCTGTTGATTCTGATAATTTAAATTTTTTAACAAGCGAGTTGTCTTTATTAGTGTTGTGATTTCTTGTACTACTCTTTATGTGTGCATTAAATTGTACTCGGTTTTTTTATTATTAGTGGGTTAATCTCAGATATAACTGATTAGCTACCTATATCAGTTTTTTTTTAATTCTTGGAAAACCTTCCATTGTTCCGTATTAATTCCCTGTACATTCCATGTGCCAAGATTAATAGACCTATTTCATTTCCCTGCTCGGTTTTCATTGTTTCCGCTTGACGGTCGAGGCTTGAGATTGGGATTTTTAGCATTGAAAGAAGTTTTACAAGTCTTAGGGTGCTGGTCCATTATACTGAGCCCCAACGAAGATCACCAGGTAATTCTATTGCAGTGGTCTCTTCCCCTAACTGATTGTCTTGCAACTAGAGAGGCCAATCTCCCCTACTTTTGGCTCTTCCGCTCCCTTGGCCATTGGAACTAATACATTTTCATTTTCCCTTGGGACCGTTGACTGGTTTTACAAGAGAAAAATGGGTAAAGAAGTATAATGGAGCGCAAGGATATAAGGAAAAAGGTGAGAATTAGGACGGACGCCTCAGAAAATAGCTTCTTACACAGTCAGGAACCCCTTGAGTTTATTGGTCATTAATTAAAATTAAGTTTAGCTCAATTAGATCACAGAAGCGTTTAGCTTTGAAAGACCACGTTTTGAAAATTATAGGTACATGCGTGCTGAGAATGGATCAAAGATGTAGCAAATAAAACATTGATCAAAACAGTTTTGTTGTGGTCGTGGATCAGTAGAACACAGTTCAAGAAATGCTCAGAAATGTAAAGTTAGGAATATCTGAACCAAGTATGCTACGCATTTTGTATGAAAAGTTTGACACGAGCAAGGTGTCAGATAGACGAGCTCCAAGATATTTAACTCTTGAACAGAAAGATTGTTGTCGAAATGTTTGTTCAACAATTTGGATTTACTGAAAAAGAATCCAGCCATGTTTTGTAAAATAGTGATAGGGGATGTAACTGGGTCCATTATTGGTATCCTGAGAGCAAACAGAAATCAATGCAGTGGGTCCATAGGACTTCGCTGCTTTAAAGAAGATGTCGAACACAAGCAAGCTTAAGGCGACGGTTTTTTAGGACCATCAAGGAATTCTTTTTATTGATTATATGAAGACAGGTAAAACAATCACCGTAGTGCCTATTCTACCTACTTTTTAGACTACATTGTTCTGTACAAGAAAAGCGTTCAAGTAAACCCGTCTCCGGCAAATTCCTCGAATGCAATTGCTCGAAATCAATTGCTCGAAATCAATTGCTCGAAAATCAAATTGCTCGAATGTAACTTTTCTCGAAATACAAGTTCTCGAACCGCAATTTCTCGAAAATGTTTTGCTCGAATTTATGTAGTCTTGCCATCTGGAAATTTATTTCGGCATTAAAGAGGGAGCAGAGTTTGAACGAATTACGGATAGAACAATATATCAGCGGTCAACAACACACCATAAGTCGATAGTGCACAGAAAATTTTAAGATTAGTAAATAATTATGGCCATGACAGATATATATATGATTATGTCCGTGAAATAGCACGTATCATATCATATTAAAAACATATAATATTTGGTTTTTATAATTTTTAACTTAATCACATACCTGTACCTATTTTTTATTAATAACGATTATAATTTGTAATTTGTGTTATTTTTTATATTTGATATTAACTGATTCGAGTTACGGCTATTTCACAATTTTATTTTTTTCGAGGAACAGATAAGCGAGAAATTGCTGTTCGAGAAACTTGGAATACGAGCAAAGTCACATTCGAGCAATTGACTTTAGAGCAACTGAGTTCGAGCAATTCGTTTTCGAGCAATTCGTTTTCGAGCAATTGCATTCGAGCAATTTACCTAGAACCAATTTCTGTTGACTTCCATTTTCTAGCTATTCTAAACGTAAATAGGTATGCTGATTTCAAAACTGCAATCAGTTTTCTTCTATCACGTAGAGTTTTGTTTTTAAAGCTTATATTAATGCAACGACTCAAGGCTCGATCAAGTGCGACCTCCCTCGAGTGGAGAGGATGAGGACGACCTGGGAGACCAGTGACAAAGTCATAGACTATTCATTTACACATGAGACAGTATGGTGAGTTAGTGTGCCGCTCTAAATGAATGTATTCCAATGTGAAGTTCGAGTTCTTGGATCATCTGTGTTGATATTAAATTGGTCTCCTTCCTTCTTGGTCGGCAACCTGGATACACAAAGTATCCCTGTTTTCTGTGTCTGTAGGGCAGCAGAGCTAGTGAGAAATATTGGGTGGAATCGAATTGGCCTCTAAGATCTCACCTCAAACCTGGTGATCCGAACATTCTACATGAGCCACTTGTTGACAGAAAGAACACTATACTCCCACATCCCATGAGGCAATTCGCCAAAGCTTTGCCAACTGAAGAGAACTGTTTCAAGTATGTTATTTCTGCATTTCTTAAAGGAAGGTGTATTTGATCGTCCACAGATTCGGCAGTTCATTAAAGATGAACATTTCATCGGAAGAATGTCACAATCCCAAAAGAATGCCTGGTTGCCATTCCAAACACTTGTCAAACAGTTTCTTGGAAATAAACGGTAACAGAATTACACTGAAATTGTCCAGAGCATCAAGGTGAATTTTCTGGATATAGCCATCTTGCTGACTTCCCGAACAATCTTGGTGCAGTCAGTCATGAGTAAGGCGAAGGATTCCACCAAGATTTGAAGGTTATGGAGGCACGGTATCAAGGTAGATGGGATACACATATGATTGCTGACTATTGTTGGAGCATCAAGCGAGACTGTTCACGGATTGAACACTTCAGGAAAAGCTATAAGCGCAAATTTTTACCTTACTATGTATGTTTTGAAGTAGAACTTTACTACTTGTACAGGGTTATTCATTATAAATTACCCACCCCTTATCATCGTTATTATTGCCTATAGAAAAAAAAGTTTTAAATAAAAGTTATGTGGTTATAACTGAATTTTGTTAAAATGCTATCAAAAGTACAGTGGCGTGCATAATTAAGGGGATACAAAAAAGTAATATATTTTTTTAAATGGAACACCCTGTATATTATTAAATTTTTGGAATGATCTTTCTTTCCTGATTTCAAAAATATACCATATGTTACCCTTACCTTATACCGTTTTTGAGTTATTAAACGTTGAATATCTTAGTTAAACTAGTTAACATTATTAAATATAACAAAGTTTTATTCAGGAAATTTAAATATAAATAAATGATAACTAATTTTTATTATTTCATTAAGGAAATGTCACTTATCAAACAAAATAGTTGCATTTTCATAGCTTACTTTAATAATTCCTATTTACAGTAACTAGTTTAACTAAGATATTCAACGTTTAATAACTCAAAAACGGTATAAGGTAAGGGTAACATATGGTATATTTTTGAAATCAGGAAAGAAAGATCATTCCAAAAATTTAATAATATACAGGGTGTTTTATTTAAAAAAATATATTACTTTTTTGTATCCCCTTAATTATGCACGCCACTGTACTTTTGATAGCATTTTAACAAAATTCAGTTATAACCACATAACTTTTATTTAAAACTTTTTTTTCTATAGGCAATAATAACGATGATAAGGGGTGGGTAATTTATAATGAATAACCCTATACACAATTGTACTAAGAATATATAACCTTTATATGAATAAAATGTATCTTCTGTGATTTTTTGGGAAAAAGGAAGGGCATTCTATAGAGTAAAATGTTGACGTGATAGAGAAAATCTGGGGTCATTTTAGGATTCAGATGCCAAATGTTAGCCAAAAATAAGTGTCAGGTCTAACGCAACAAAAATTATGTTCCCCAGTGTAATTTATGTGGGGTTGTTTGATAACACTGAAATTTGGTAATGATTTTCTGACAGATGTCTATTGTTATCAGAAAAATTTAACATTTTTGTGACAGTTTGAGCAATTCGCTTAGATTATGAAATGTGAAATATAAGGCTTACTCGATTTTACTCGGTATTCTTGTCTGAGAGCCTGCATAAAAACATAAAAATGGAAGTGCAGAATCTGTTTACACCTATCCCCGGGCTGCTTCAGTACGGCAAGACACAACACAAGCTCGAGGTTTCAACAACTTTAAATCTGCAAAAAACCTCGAAAAAGAATAAATCGGGAACGAAGCCCAAGATCTCGGACTGTAATTGCGCCACTGATAAACTGATCTCTATAGAAGCCCTCGCGACCTATCTTTCCATCTTCGGATAAATTTATCTATCAGATATTTTTCTCAGAAACAGTTGGGTGAACAAATTCATGAAAAATAGGTAGGTAAATTTAGCAGATGGAAGCCGGACCCTTGGAGATGTACTCCGCCGCTCAGAAAGGTTTAGTGAAGAAATATTAACATTTACATTTTCTGAGGGGCTTTGTATTCATGTGGTCTTCTCTAAACATACAGGTTTGGTTTGAATAATTTAGGTACTTGACTATAAATAATATTGCCAGTGTAAACAGGTCTTAATTTAATACTGCTACTGTTAGTGTTGCTTGAAAAATTGATATTCATATTTATACAAGTATGAAATTCAGTTCCATTGAAGCTTTTATCCGTACGCGAAAAAAGGGATTACATTTCGTTAAGTATTAATGATGGAAGGTTTGCAAGGGTAAATGCGCTGAAATATTCCGCTTAAATTGGGGTTACTTCGTTCCTTAGAATAATATATGTAGGAACGCCGTCTATCTACTTTTCGCTGCTTAACGAGAGCTTTTATTTTGTGTTGCTAAGTCAATGTAAGGCTAAAATATGACCAACATATTTTCTGGCATGGAGAAAATAAGCGATAATAGTCCAAAAGGGATATAAATGCTGGAGATTTAAAAGAAAAGAGGAGCAGGGGTCAACCATAAAGAAATGGCCGAATGTGGAGGATAACGAGACTAAGGAAGGATATCGGACCTAGTAGGAAAAACGAGCGCGTGTCAGAAGAGCAAGGATGCGGACATATGTAAAATCCGGGTCATCTAAAAACAGGAGGCCGGCCGCTGGTCACTTAAAATGTAAAAATAGTGCCGATAGCATCGGCCATTTGAAGTTCCGCATTGCGAAAAAAGGGCCGTATCGCGAAATATCGCGGATCCAGCGTCATGTTAAATGTAAACAGCCTATTTTAGATATTAAGCTGAATAGGAACGCTGATAGTATTAAATGTTGGCGCATTCCGCTGCTCGTGTTGTCGGATATTTTATGTGGTGTCCAGTAACATTTCCCGGAATGTGCCACATCACTGCCCGGATTATTCCGTGTCCAACAATGTCCTCGCAACGCCGTAAAAAAGGATTACGCTTAAAATAGTTAAACTGTTGGGTTTAAATTAGAAGAAGCAAGAAACGTGCGGATTTAGCCATTAGCTGTTTTTACGTCGGTTTAGTAATTATTCGAATGAAGAGTCGAGACCCTGACAAAAACAGACCACTACAATGCCACGCAATCGCATGATTATCTGCGAATGCTAATGTACTCGCTGGCCAGATTAGTGCCGAGTTTATTCTAATTACTTATCAAAGACGGCCTTGTTTTAATTAATTAATACGACCCTCATTCGGACATTAAATACAGATCTACCAACCCATTATTCTCGCAAACGTACAGGATTGGCATGGGGAATTTTAGGAAGGTAGCAATTATTCAAATGAATAAACGTTATCAGATGTATCTGGAATAAATTCGTTTCTGCCAGCCAAAACACTAACAAAATTCGATGGAAAGCTTAATAGGAGGTTGTGTTTAATTTTTTGAAAACTTTCAGCTCATTTACTGTAATTTATTAAGGGCTGATGTACCATAGCTGGTCAGTGTTATCGTACTAATAATTTTTGGCTGAAATAATCAGCAACTAATTAAGTTATTCAATATAACATTGAAACAAAGACACAAGCAGATAAAGGCGATTCCTCAAATTACAAATAATAATTTATAGGACAGCCATGAACACATATAATAAGTTTCTTGTTTTTTAATGTCACAACTGCAAAACGGAAAATTTTTCAGGAGACAAATAAAACTTCCTCGTTAGTTTTAATACAGCAACTTAAATATTTCGCATATTTAGATATTTTTGTATATAGTAAGTTAATTTTTATGATTTTTGAAGCTTTTTTAAGTTTTGCACTAACCAATTCATTATCATGGAGTTACGAGGTTTGTTCTGATTTATTCCAGAGTTACGAGGTTAAAAACGAAGGAGATGGAAATATAAGAATATAAGAAACACTGTGTGATCATAAACAAATCTATTTTAAATTACACAAATAGGAACTTCAAATAACGACTTAAAGTCAGGTTAACTTCAAAATACATTAATAAACGCAATTTTAAAGGTGATGTAGGTTGTCGTAGAATGCATATAATCGGACAGCATGATGGTTTCTAATGCGTTATTTTGTGGTATACCCAAAGGTATTTTTTATTGCCTCCGATGGGAAGAATCTACCAGTCCTCAGTATGTGGATGCTTAAACTTAATCGTTCCATTTGGATTGTAACGCGCACGAAGGTCTGTCACAGTGGCCTAATAGCTGGTAGGTTAAACACTACAGTTATTTATTGCCCCTCTAAGGGTGATCATTAATTGCAATTGATTAAAAATATTCAAAGATTATAATCTCGCCTACTTAAAAGTGTATATTACTTAGTAAGTTATTGAATTTTATTTGCCAATGATTTAAGATAATTTTAGAATACCACAAAATACCTTAAAATACAAAATAAGAAAAAAGTTATTGGCACACTATCATATAGTAATTGGCCGATAAGCGTATTGGCATATTGATTTAATTGAATTAAAATTGGTCTTTCTTGGGTAAAAGGTAAGGTAGGTAAGCAATATTGACAAAATACAAAATATGTTCTACCCATAGGTAGGTACTTACCTACAAACTTATTAAATTAGGTACTTAAAAAACTTCTGAACAGGTTTTGCACATAAAGTTTTGGTCATATTATTTTGAGGGTCGTGTTTCTGTAAACATTTAATAAGAAATTACCTTGGACAATGTTTGTATTTTATTCTATATAATGTGTTAGAAATTTTTAAAAGTGCATATGAAGCAAACACCTGTAATTAAATTATATACACATCTAACATCCTTACAATGTTTTTTGCTTGAATCATCAGTATCTGGTAGTATTATCTCCTTATTTATAAGAGAGCAAGATATCTTATTTGTATCATTTACAGTTACTACTGACAATATTTAATGTTTTTTATTGCTTTTATTATCAACTCTGGCTGACTTCCTTTTCTTTCTTTTAGTGTTGGTTGCAATACCAATATTTTAGTTACTTTTTTCTGGCATTTTAATTGGTGTTCTTTGTTTTTTAAGTAGCTTCTCGCGTTGTCTTTGTTCTTTTGCTGCCATTTCAATTTTCTTGTCTTCTTTCTTCTTTTGAAATACTTATTTCCAATCAGCACAGGTAATGACGAATGCCAATCGTTCTACTTGCCTTTAACCTTTTTTTACTGGAGATTTAGGCAATAGCAAAATGTTTTCACGAGGATTACGACTGTTTTAATACTTTGTTTTTCACATATTGTGTTCTTTTAAACTTCGTCCACCATAGAAGAAATTTGAGCATGCTTGTCACTACTGTCATAATAATAAAACATTTCAATTAATACATTGTCTTGTTCAGATACCTGAAAGTCCTCTTCAGCAATAACTACTGGCAAGTGTTCTAAAAAAGTGTGCATATTAGAATATCTTAAAGTTCTACTTTTTTCATTTTCAAAGTTTTCAGCACTGCTTCATGAGCAGCAGATATGCCGTATTAATTAGTAGTAGTAGTATTTTTGTGGAGACTCATGTCTAGCAAGTAGGCCTTCATATGCCCTTTTTGCCAAACCCGTAGACAAGGTCTAGGCATGCAGAGTACGAGGTACCTTAGTCACACTTAGAATTTTGCCGAGACTAAGGAGTTCCAACCCTAGCAAGGGATCTTTTACATGCTACACATCGTAGTAACATGAGACCCACTGCTTTACATCACTTCCGAACGATGGCATGCTGTAGAGGTTTTCATCGGCATTTTTTTTATTTTTAAAAATCTCACCGGGATTGGGGATCGAATTCTCGACTCTTAGATCAGTAGTCAGAATGCTTACCACTGAGCTATGGAGCCCGGCGCCGTATTAATTAAGTTTATATCATTATTATTTCCTGTTAATTCGTGGTCGTTTTTATTGGCTGGATTTATTGCAATTGTTCTCTTAGTTTCCTAAACAAATTCGATTCTGGTTACTAAGTTATTTGATTGGTTTTTTGTTTAAGGAAATTAGTTTTGATACAAAAAGTTACAAACAGAATAAGGGTTGATATCTAAATTTGAAATTAACATTTCTTAAAACTAAGTTATTGTCTTTTAATATTATAATTTAAAAATTTCTCTTTGCGTTGCACTCACGAACGTTATTTTAATCACGGTTCTGCTCTGTTTTTACTTTGTTTTTTATAAATGCACTAAAACAAACCATTTGTGTTAAATAAATTTTAGCGGCTTGGCTTTGCATGTGCACAAAGATTTCATTTTAAAATTATTAATTAACAAGCCAATTCAAAACCCCCTGAACATGTCATGTCTTAGTGTGCCTTTCACTACTAATTATTAGTTCTTGCATCTCATTATCAATGCATTTACTATATTACTTTTATTTACCATTGCAGTTATTTAAAATATCTCAACTCTGTGCTTACTGATTCTGTTGATTGTCCTGCACTGCAGTCAGAGCCAATTCGTGGGCTTAATACCATTACAATATATATAGATATAGTTATATTACATGTAACTATCAAAAAATAATTACTGAATTTAAGGTTCCATAACACCCCACCATACCAGTTACGTTCGGTGAAACAACGGCACCTGTTAAGGGTTATAGGTATACACGTCTGAGAAGCTTTGCTGTGTTCGGTAGCTATGACCCTTTGTTTTAATATAATAATATAATATGTTACATTTATTTAAAAAATTTTAACTAAGAATTTATTCAGAAAATGCTGCAATTAGTTCTAGAAAACTGCAATAGTTTGATAGTCTCAAGATAGATGGCGATTACTTGATCTCGTCAATAAGGTCACTATATCAATAAGGTACCGCCATTAGTGATTTTTTATATCTATCCTTGTCGCACAATTTTCTCCAACTGGGGATAAAATCACATAACCTAACAGATTCCTCACTTTACAAGTGCCATTACACCAAAAAGAAAATCCCCAAAAAATAGTGTCTTCCCTATTGCACTTGGGAAATTTGTATTTGTTATCCTTATCTCACAATTTTCTCACATTCTCAAGTGCGGAATGGAATGGCGGTACCTTATTGATATAGTGACCTTACTCGTCAATACAGTGACTATATACAAGACAGTGTGGCCATACGATTGTTGGCGGCCATTTTCAGGCAAATTTGAGCGTAGAGATATACAGTGCCTTTAGAAATAATCGAATGTTTTTGAGTGGTTATTATTTTGGCGCTAGTTACTTTAACTAGTTGATGTTAGCTACACGTACAGTGTTATGTTTGGACATTGACATTTTCCATTGGCGTTTGTTCGTTGTGCTTTAAGGTGTTGCATGAAGTTTACAACCGGTTTCAGTTATGGTAGTTTACAATACAGCTAAATGCCGTTTTCCTGTTCCCTGTCTCCAAACCTCCTTGTCCTGTGCTTGGTCTTCTTCCAGGTTTCTCTTCTCCATGGCTCTCCGAATACCTTCATTCCACGGTTTGTGTGGTCTACCTCTTTTTTTCTTACCCGGCGGCGACCATTTAAAAATCTTCATAGGCCACGTCGTCTCTTCCATTCTCATCAGATGACCAAACCAGTTTAACACTTTCCGTTCAGTTCTGTCCACAACTCATTCTGGTGCCTCCATACTGCGTCTTATTTCCTCGTTCGTCACTCTATCTCGTCTCGATACCTTTCCGCTTTTTCGTCCATTTCAACTGTGTCTAGTCTTCGTTTCATTTCCGCTGTTACAGTCCATACCTCACTGCCATTACCATTACTTCACCTATTCTTTTTTTGTTTTTGTTAGAGATAGTATTGTCCCATCAAATTGTTTTCAAGCATCCCATTATCTTCTTACTTTGTACTATTCGAGTTTTGATCTCTTCTGTTCCCAAACCTTTTTCATCGATTGTATTGTAGCATCGAGGTATTTAAACCTTTCTACTTGTCTTACTGCGACATCTTCATTTATTAAGACTTCATATTGTGCTTCCGAGTTGATTACTAAATAGATACCCCGTTTTCTCTAAATTTATGCTAAAGCCCCATTCATCGTAGCACCAATGTAATCTCTTTATCATACATTCCAAGTCGAACGCATCTTAGGTACAACAATAGCACAATTCTAAATTGTCACATTTAAATACTGTGCAGAATATTAGTTTTTCAGGGAAAAAGATGATAAAATTTCACCCGCTTGCGACGTTAATGAATTATTTGACACTGACAATTTACAATTGTCAGATTTGAAAGGTTTTATTTTCTTCCATAACCAAATGAACAGGTTCTACCAACCTCTTTGAGAACAACTTAAAAGTAACTAAATATTTTGCCTGTTAATGGCGGATATTAGCGTCGACCAATAGCGGCGAAGACATCCCTATGGCCACACTGTCTTGTATAAAGCCACTGTACTCGTCAATACAGTGATTATATACAAGACAGTGTGGCCATACGATTGTTGGCCGCCATTAACAGGCAAATTTGAGAGTAGAGATATACAGTGCCTTTCGAAATAATCGAACGTTTTTGAGTGGTCATTATTTTGGCGCTAGTTATTTTAACTAGCTGATGTTAGTTACACGTGCAGTGTTATTTTTGGACATTGACATTTCTCATTGGCGTTCGTTCGTAGTGCTTTTAAGGTGTTACATGAAGTTTACAACCGGTTTCAGTTGTGCTAGTTTACAATACAGCTAAATGCCGTCTTCCTGTTCCCTGTCTCCAAACCTCCCTGTTCTGTGCTTGGTCTTCTTCCAGGTTCCTCCATGGCTCTCCGAATACCCTCATTCCACGGTTTGCGTGGTCTACCTCTTTTTTTCTTAACCGGCGGCGACCATTTAAAGATCTTCATAAGCCACGTCGTCTCCTCCATTCTCCAATTCTGTCCACAACTGATTCTGGTGCCTCCATTCTGCGTCTTATTTCCACGCTCGTCACTCGATCTCGTCTCGATACCTTTCCGCTTTGTCGTCCATTTGAACTGTGTTTAGTTTTCGTTTCCGCTGTTACAGTCCATACCTCACTGCCATAACATAGCACCGACTCTACCATTACTTTACCTATTCTTTTTTTGTTTTTGTTAGAGATAGTATTGTCCCATCAAATTGATTTTAAGTACTTTGTACTATTCGAGTTCTGATCTCTTCTGTTCCCAAACCTTTTTCATCGATTGTATTGTAGCACAGAGGTATTTAAACCTTTCTACTTGTCTTACTGCGACATCTTCATTTGTTAAGACTTCATATTGTGCTTTCTAGTTGACTACTAAATACTCCGTTTCCTCTAAACTTATACTAAGGCCCCATTTATCGTAGCACCGATGTAATCTCTTTATCATATATTCCAAGTCGAACGCATCTTGTGCTATTACAGCAATAGCATAATTATAAATTGTCACATTTAAATACTGTGCAGAATATTAGTTTTTCCGGGCAATAGATGATAAAATTTGACCCGCTTGCGACGCTAATGAATTATTTGACACTGACAATTTACAATTGTCAGATTTGAAAGGTTTTATTTTCTTCCATAACCAAATGAACAGGTTCTACCAACCTATTTGAGAACAACTTAAAAGTAACTAAATATTTTGCCTGTTAATGGCGGATATTCGCGTCGACCAATAGCGGCGAAGACATCCCTATGGCCACACTGTCTTGTATATAGCCACTGTACTCGTCAACGGCAGATAAAGTGTTTTAGGTGCCATGGCAATGAAGTGACAGTTTAGCATCATGAATCAAGCAGTATAATGTCACATTTTACTGCCGTTTGAAGAAAAAAGTATTTACAAAAATAATATTACATTTATTAACTGAAGATATCCAAAATACGAGACGAGCAGCAGGGATTCAGAAAAAACAGATCTACTGTTGACACTATATTCATAGTGAAACAAATTTCGGAAAAATCCAGAGAATTTAACAATCCGGCATATATTTACTTTGTGGATATGACCAAAGCCTTCGACAGGGCACAATTAACAGACGTTATCCAAATAATGCAAGAAAAGCATGTTAATCAGAAATTAATCAACCTCACATACGAAATGAACACGCAATGTAAAACGAACATCAGAGTAAGACATGTACTGAGTGAATAATTACAAATAAACACCGAAACAAGACAAGGCGATTCGCTCAGCCCTTTCATTTTTAACCTTATCATGGACAGAAAAATCTGGTGTGATACACGCACACAACTTCCTTTTACAGTGATCTTATAATTAGCCAAAAACTTGATTTTAAATTTTTAGGCATTTGTTAAAAATTTTCAAAAATTACGATTCTACAAAAACTGTACAAAACACCCCGTTAGTTGAAGAGACAATTTTTTCTAAAATTTTAAGCTGTAATAATATACCCGGTGTTCTATTTAAAATTGGAGATAATAAAAAAAATTGAAAAAAAAGAAACCCATTTTAGAAGTATTCAACTGGAAAATCACCTATCTCACATCAATACAAATTAAAAATGTAATAAAAATGTGAAGTTTGAAAAAAATCGTTAGAGCCGTTTTTGAAAAAATCCAGAAAAAACTGAAAAATCACAAGAGTAAACACCTACTTCCGGTTATGCGATTTTCTTCAGAAGTTTGCTGTCGCATCTTGATTCAACAACATATCGTGAATTTTAGTAACCATTTCTGTTGTAGTGACACTTCTTTGACGTTCAGAGCGGTGCTCGTCTTGGATGGTGGTGCAACCCTATTAAATTTAACCATCTAATTTTTTTCGGTCGTATATGATGGAGCACATTCAGTCAGCACAGTTTTCATCTATTCAAAAATGTTTGCACCTTTTAAGGCTTTTATATGCAAAAATTAAAAACCGCACAATGGTCAGTATTTTTCATTGTTAAACAAATACAACACACATTTTCTTTAAACAGCTGCTAACAACAAACTATTTCACAGATGGACTTTATATTTTCAGTATTGCCAATTCAAAGATGAAAGTTGACATTTTTTAATATACATTTGTATTTATGTATTTAAAATCTATGGAGGCTAACTAATTATCATCCCGCCCTCGTAATATACAACAGTTTTAAACATTTTCATTCCAATTCGTTTTGCAGAAACTCTTGCGAAACTTTAACTTTGCGATTTGGACAAAATATAATTACACAATATATCATCTTGTTCTACGAAATTTAATTTTTATCAAACAATTATTACATTTTCTAGGAAAACAGAAAAACATAAGAGTAAAATATTACTTCCGGTTACAGGATTCTAACCAAAAATGACTGAGAACTTCAAATTTATATTAAAAACAAGGATATAAATTTTGAGGCCGATCAATTAAACCATCTGGGCTGTAGAGAGGTCACAGACAGACTGACAGACTCAGAAAATGACGGGTTTACAAACTGCCAGACAGACAACACTTCGAAAACCACTTTTTCTGACGGAAAATACAGGAAAACTGATATTTCCTCAAAAATGTCGAGTTCGAAGAAAATCATGATTACTATATTTTACTAAGTAAAACAAAGTAAAAATGAAGTATAAATTTCAGGTTTTGTATCTTTATGACCATTCAAAACGTGACGAAAAAGCATTTTAGCTTAATTGTAACCATTATAGTTATTTATGTATCAAGTACATAATTTAGGATAAAGAAGACGAGTCAAATAAAGTCTGATTATGTACGAGCTGCATACATAGCTTTACGTTCGACTGCACTGCAGAAGATTTCCTTTTATCTACAATAGCATTTATATTAGACACATTAGAAAATTCAGGTTGCTATTGAAACATTTGATAGTTTCGAAGCGTGCAATATAAAAATAATTGTATATTACCGTAAGATATTAAAGATGAATTCCTTTTTATTATTTGTAAAGTTTTCAGTTAATATAATTTCCTTTCCTGATTTGAATAAAATGATGTTTATTTTGAAAATAACTATTGGACATTGACAGGCGGCCGCTTTACTTTACTCTATGGACTAAAGTGGCACTTTATGGAAGCTAAATAATAAAGTGTTTATGGAACAGTCGAACACAAAGCTTAGTTATGTTACAACACTTAAAAAAAATCCTCCTCCCCCACGTAATTACAGTAGTTCCTGCGCCGCTAAATCAGAGACATACATGGAAAGACGTTATACGACAGAGTCAGAATTGAAGAATTGCGACAATTAAGTAATATCCAAGACGCACCCATTTGGGCAAGAGAGAGAAGGAAACAATGGAACAAACATGTGGACAGAATGGAGGAAAACACCCTCGTGAAGAAGGCAAAACTTAATAAACGCGTCGGAAGAGGATCCCAAGGCAGACCTCAAAAACGGTGGAGAGGATGCTAGACATCCACCTAGGAAGAGGCTTTTAAAATGGGGAAAAACAGGCGGTATAAGGTATAAGGGTCCAACCTAAAGTTGTAGTTAGTTACATCGCTATTTCTAAGACAGCAAGTTGAACAATTTAGTTTATTTAGTTGGAAGACAGAATTGTAATGGCTTTATATTCATTGCGACTTTGTCATCTAACTGGTAATGTATTCATTAGGAAATTGTCCTAAAAAAACACCGATTGCTTAATTCATAGGTCAACCTTAACAGTGAATCATTGATATGTTTCTGTTTTATGTACTACAAATCTGGTGTGATACACTCACGCAACTTCCTTTTACAGTGATATTATAATTAGCCAAAAATTTGATTTTTTATTTTGAAGTATTTGCAAAAATTTTTCAAAAACTACAAATTCTACGGAAACCATACAAAATAGAGTGTTATTTCAAGAGGAAATTTTTCTCTAAAATTCTAGGCTGAATTCAAAAATGTAATAATATACCGGATGTTCTATTTAAAACAGGTGTTAATAAAAACATAGGGGAAAACAAAAGAAACCCATTTTAGAGTTATTCAACTGGAAAGTCTCACATCAATACACATTAAAAATGTACAAAAAATATAAAGTTTTAAAAAAATCGTTAGAGCCGTTTTTGAAAAAATCGAGAAAAAAAGTGAAAAATCACAAGAGTAAACACCATACTTCCGGTTATGCGATTTTCTTCAAAAGCTTGCTGTCGCATCTAGATAGTACATACACAAAACTTATATATGAAGTTTCAACGCCATACCTCTTTTCGTTTTTGAGATATTTTGTTCACACAAACACAGCCACACAGACAGACAGACGGACACACAGACAGACCAATGAACAACAACATGTTTTTTGGGTTCAGGGGACTCTAAAACGTGAAGATCTGTTGAAAACTCAATTTCGAATTGTTGGGGTGAATCCAATACTTCCTATATCGTAAAATGTAGTAATAGCTGTTCAATACTGGTTAGCAGTAAACAATTACTTTTGCATTCATACTACCAAATAAACTTTCCGCGGATTATAATAGGTTGACAATGTTTTTTGAAATTGAAGATATTGGTATGATTTATTTTAAATCAAAAGATTAGGTCATCTGATACTACTCAGAGCTATGCAGTAATTAAAATGTCAACTAAATTCCTTGATTTGTTATGGAATTGAATTACCTTTTTAAGATGCGGTAACTGTAATTGGTAATTGCAATTTTTGTTAAAAAATACTTGAAAATTACTTTTTGAAAGGAATTAATTACCACATTCAATTACTCAATCACTTTTGAGTAATTAAATTACTTTACAAATATTTAAATTATTATTGTGGTAATTGAAATTACTACTTATAATTTAATTACTTTCTGGTAATTCAATTACTAAATTACTAACTTGAATTGGGTATTAAATCCCCAGACCTCAAAAGATAAGATAAAGCCTTATTAAGTTACATATTAAGCAAATGCTAATAGGGCCTTCGTGGAGCAATTTATGAATTTCTGTGACTAGTCAGATAAAAGCTAGTTTTGTGCACGAGTAAAGAGATATTTGGTGCATGCGCGTATGTTTGTAGATAAGATGCGCATGTGTTGTGATTTGTGTAGTGTACAACAATTGATAACAAATGCCTTTTCTTGATAAAATTTTGCCGTATCATGAACAAAAAGGGTAGTTTACCTGAAAATAAAATAGTTTTCGCTTCCCTGTCAAGGCCTACTTGTTTTTCAAAAACTAAAAATATTCTTAAAATTCTTTTCAAACCAATCAGGACCGAATCTAAGAACCTTAAATTAAAATTCAAAAATGTAGTTCATCTCACCTCTTGTAACATCAATCCTGGGACACACTGTACAATATTGGTTCATAATAATTATTTATTAATTTCAATTTGCTTATTTAAAACGATGTACTAGCACATGACTAAGTAAATGAAAAAGTAATTTAGGTCGCGCAATTGCAAGTAATTGATAATTGAATAACTATTTCATTTTAGTATTGAAAATGTGACAATTCAATTACTTCCTTGGTTGATAATTGAATGAATTACTTTTTTCAAGTAATTTTCTCAGCTCTGATGCAACATAATGTTAGGTTATAGTTATTCGGAGATCTTAAATTGTCAGCGGCTTCTAAATTATGACGCTTCTAGTTGTACTACTACCATCACGCCAAAGTGTATAACAACCACTGTGTAAATTTTAAAATGTATATACTCTTACGTGAATATTATAACTTACAGCAGCTTCTAATAGCTGTTTGGAGCTTTAGCTACCATGAATTTAATACTTCCGAAACGTAATTTTATTGCCTTCCCTTTAAGTTTAGTTTAGTTACAGTTAGTTGATAATTAATGACTGTAGATGTAGTACATAACCAATTATGGCTTGAAGGATCTAGCTGGGATTTCTCAGCTGCAACAATTGCTCTAGAATTCAGTCAGATACGTCGTTTAGATGTACCTAATTTGCTATTAGATACTGCTCTACTTGGGGAGAATTTAACATATCCAGCTATTACAGATAATTCACAAAGGTAGCGCATGCAACCAACCTTGTATATCAGAAGAACTATTTTGCATCGAAATGCAGTTGGAAATTCAGATTTTAAGTGATATAAACTCCGCCAGACCTCAAAAACTATACAATTTTTGTATTACTCGATACTTGCCTGAGGTTTTTTAAAATAAGGGTTTCGAAACCGTTGTTTAATGACTTATAGCTTCCTTATTGTACTAAAATACATAAGTTCGCATCTTTTAGGCACATCATTTTGTAGTTTTTCTTATTTTTCTGTGTTGGAGGTGACTGCAGCCGGGAATTGAACACGATTTCTCTAAGCTCTCTGTCAAAAAGACTATAAATAGAAAAAACTAGTAGACTTTTTCAAATAATATTCATGTAATAAATTAACAATATGCAACAGGTAAAGCTTTTGACTTGTCATCTGTCAAAAAATATCCAACAAAAGGTTCGGATATGAATTGTAATACCTATTCAATTGCACAAAGGATCATTTTGAAGAAATAATTTTTTTTATTATAAATACCTACATTATATAAAAAGAATGTCTTCGTTGTCATCTGCGGCTGTTTTCTAAACTCAGGTTGTAAAAGATGGTAGCCAAAATTAATTGCAACTTAGCACCTTTTATGTTTGTTGTAAAACCAGTTTAGTTTTTTGACAGATGTGGAGCTTAGGTTGTTGTTAAGAGACAGGGTGAGAAGACCAGGCCATGCCAATTCTTTACGAACATTTGAAGCTTGTGTTCGTCCCCATCAATGAATATACGATCGTGGTTAAAGGTATATTGAATTCTTAAGACGTATCACAGAGCTATATATGCAATAAATGTATGCCGTGTTTACGACCTATTATTAAAAATTACAATCATATATGTTTAAACTAACGTAATTCTGAATGCTTGAGTTTTTATGTTGACCCACTAGTATAGCAGAATCGCAGCGTTGTGCTTTTGACATACGATATACTACAGATGTAAAAAGTGCAACGTATGTTTGTAAATACGGAACTGGCGCTTGATTGCATGTGTTGCTTACATTTAATTGTTATCACGACACAGAAACTTGACACATATCTTATCTGGCGCAAGTATTTCACATTATTTACTTAAAACCCATGAGCAAACATAGTTTGAACACACATTTTGCCAATATTGATACAGTAGTAGTTCTCATCAAGTGAATTTATGTTTTTAAACGTCTAATACCGATGTGCATTGTCCAACTTTTGTCCATGTAAGTTCGTTTAAATACAATGGGCAATATATCGCAAGATAAAAATTTAAAATCTAAGCTATTTTAAACAGGCTTTTTTCGGTTTACAACTGGATTATCTTATGTTAGAATATATTCAATTTTAGGGTTGTTTCCATTTCGCTTTGCTAGAACATCAGCTGTTTGTAGTTATTGTGAGATTATTTGCTTTGTTTACGAATTCTCGTTGGTGTTGCAATGACTGATAATCACGCCATTCAATAGGGTATGTAACCACATACAATTTATATACTTGTAGGATTATTGTTTTTATTGTATATACCGGGTGACCGGTTTCAAAACCGAACATAGCAAAAGCACAAGGATACTAGAAAAATTAAATTAAAAAAAAAAGGTTGGTTAGGTTATAATTTTAAATTATAGGACGCGGGGGGGGGGGTATGATGGGGAGATGATGGGACGAAGAAGCAAATATTACTAGTAACGACAATAATTATTGTAATTATTCTATACTGCTGCTAACATAATATTTTATGTCTCTTCGTTGTAGTAAAGTAAAAATATTTCATACTTTCATCTTAGTTTTGAAAAGTTTATCATCTATATAGTTCTATACTATACTTTGAAATTACCAAAACATTAAGAAGCCCCATACACATTTTTCTAGAGCATTTTTTTAAGATAAAGTCAAGAAACTTACACCGTTACGACCATTGGTTAGCGAGATGTAAAGCAATCTTCTATTTCTGCGAATGTGAAGTTCAAAGGGGCACTGAGAGGGACAAGAAGGGGTTATGTCTTGTAGTGGTCTAACAACTGGCCAAAACTTCAGCTTTTTCCCACGTCATCCCTTTATTTCCTATGCTACGCGGTGCAAATCAGTGACCGGTGAAGCGCGACACGCGTATAAATCAAGACACGCAGCGGAAAATAAATCGTATTTTTTCCAACAATAATTCAGTGCAGATAATTTTTTCACTAAACATTTCTTTATTCTTTTCTACATATTTCATATGCAGGAAGTAAGCATTTATCTGCAATAGTTTTTAAAATATCTCGATGCTGACGTTTATACCGCGCATTCTTGGTACGCTGTGCTTGAATTATTTCTGTAGCATTTGTTAAGAACAATTTCGTAATTAATTTTACATCAGCTGAATCTAGAAGGGGTGGCCTTTCTACTAGTTTAAAAATCATTGAGAAATATTCAATACTAAGCTTTAAATGCCAATTCATTGATTTTAAGTAATAAAAGAATCGGAAAATAGTTCTTTTCTGTTTTTTCGCAA
Organism: Agriotes lineatus; assembly: GCA_940337035.1. Lineage (NCBI taxonomy): Eukaryota > Metazoa > Arthropoda > Insecta > Coleoptera > Elateridae > Agriotes > Agriotes lineatus. The sequence continues at coordinate 89,173,262 of OW679197.1, read as the reverse complement.
TTTCAAAAAGAATGGAGCCCTGCGCAATCAGATCCGCAAAGTTATTCTAGATAGTGTAAACTTTTTTAAAACTACATCGTCGAGTGCAAACCCAATCATTTTAGAAGCGTCTTTTGAGAGGCCAGATTCTCGACTACAAGAAATTATTTGGTATAAAAGGTGTTACGATTTCCGTTCTTTAGTGAAATGAACTATACGCGGTTGTAGGAAGAGACTGTACTTTAGTTAGCTATAAGCCATTAGATCATAAATATTTTAAGGTAGAATTTCGTAGGCAAAATGGTATATTAAAATTACAACAAGCGAATATTTAGCCGATGTTTAGAAACGTGCCCTTCGCTGGCAAGCTGGAGATATTTCAATCTCACGAATAGAATAGAGTAAATTTATGCAGGGTTTACTTCGTAAGCCGAAATATTGGCCGAAGGTATATGGCTAGTACGTGGTCAGAAATGCAACTGTTGCAACTCGATCATAAAAATTACGTGCCGGCGGGAGCAAATTATTTTAACATAATTGTAAAATTTTATTAGCGATAATTTGCGAGGGGTCGAGCTTGACATATTTTAGTGTGTAAAAGCTTCAAATTTTTCAAATTTATAGGACTATTATAAACTGTCACGTCCGTATGTACTTGCCAAAAGTCCAAAATTTAGACCTACTTTGATAGGCTTATTTGGAAATTTGTAAACGCCTACCGAGTTTTCTTGATCAAACTGGACTTACAATTTAGTTAGTTAATGAGATGTTAATAAGTAAAGTTAAGAAGCAACGGTATTAAACTTAAGTGTTCTGTAAACGGCAGAAAAATAAATGCAAGTAGTTGTACTTAAGTGTTCTTATTAATCTCGCAACAGTAGCTTTAGTCTTCGTGTCCAAGTGTATTTTAACTAAAAGGATTGCCAGTTACCCCGACTTTAGGCGTATCGCGACAAAGGCAATGATTTGCTAATAGCTTTTTCGGATTATCTATAGGCTTTGTAATGTAGATTTCAACGTGACAATACGTTATATAGATTTTCTAGCTAGCAAATAACATAACTAATGACTAAAGAGCAAAAGATAAGATAACTCTATACTATAAAATATGTTCATAGCTGCAATAATCTCTCTTTCGTGGTTTTTAGGAATGATGCACCCATATGCTGAGAAACGTGTAATTGTAGTGTAAGAGTTGAGTGAACATGGCTTATATTATAGGTAACTAAGTAATTGTTTATTTATATTCATATGCGATTCATAGTAATAGGTTTTTGTTAAATTAAATTCAATTACAGCGAAACAATGCTTACATTCTAAATTAACTAGCAACTTAAATAATTTAATAGATGTAATTTTCTTATTCTTATCCCTTTTTTACTTTCCCATACCCATAGGTATAGGGAAGTCTTGGAATCATGAAAATTTTGGAAATCGAGATTTTCACAGAAATATCCGTTTTGGGCCTCTAGGAACCCAAAAAAGTGGTTTTTAAAAAATGTCTGTCTGTGTGTGGGTGTGTGTGTGGGTGTGTGTGTGGGTGTGTGTGTGGGTGTGTGTGTGGGTGGGTGACGCTCCTACAGCCGAAAGTATTGCTCCGATTTTGATGCGCTTTGGAATGCGGGGGTGTATCGAAAATTCATCGACAAAATAAGCTTTTCAAAAAAATCCGAAACCGGAAGCGGAAGTTACGCATGTTTTTTTGGTATCACTGTTTTCATGATTAAAATTTTGCAAATTTTATCGCGGATAACGATAGAGGGTCATAAGACAAATCTGTTAGTTTTTTTCCGAACTCGCTAGGTTTAAAATCAAGGGCGCTATGATTTTTTGAAAATTTTGAGTTTAACGCCCTATTACTCAAAAACGGATGAATCGATTCAATTGATTTTTGTTTTCTGAATAGTATATGAAGGCTAACATGAGGTGATATAAAAAGTGTTTTGAAAAATATTAAGGGGCCTAAATTACAAATGTTCAAAATTTTGGAAATTTTCTAAAAATCATTTCTCAAAAACTGCCCACAGGAATTTGTTTAAACTTCATACACTGATAGACCCCGAAAAGGGCTATCGATCTGTTTTTTAAAGAATCTCATGAATTATCTGTGGCGCCCTCTACGAAGCTTTGAAGTTTGAAAATTTAAACCCCTTTAATTAATAAACAAAACAAGATAGGTAGCTGGGGTTTTCACTGGATTGCTCAGTGCATAATGGAGCATGTGAATATGTAAAAAAATATTACACTCGTGGATATATGTAAGCGCACCGGCCCCCTCCCCCCTCTATTTTTGAAAAATAATTTTTTTATTCTAACGGTTGTTATATTTTTGCGTCAAAGAATCTTTTTCCGCGAAAATAAAAAAATCGATTTTGTATGCCCTAGAAAATATAATTTCCAGGTACTTAGAAAATTTCACCTCGGTGCTACAGCCGTTTTGAGGAAAATAATACATAAACTAGCACAGTGGCGGCTTGTCCACTTGGCGCCATCTACAGAAGCTCGGTGGTCACGTTTTGAACTACACATCTTATAACATAAAATCGGAGCTCTCTTTGTTTGCGTGTAACTATGTTTGTTCGCTATCTCCTCCGAAGATACTGGACCGATTAAGTTGTACGATGGCTTAAAAGTTTGCTAATTTTCAGACTTATTTAATTAACTTCTCTAGGCAGCAGTATAATTTAATTAACTTCTTTAGGCAGCAGAGCGGAGCGCCTATCGCTGTCTACTATTAGCTCGGGTGCGCGTATTATTCAAACAGGAGAGTGTGGTTCTGCGGTAAGCGTGCTGGCCTATCACGCGGGAGCTCCGGGTTCGATCCCGTCGATGCATCTTTTTTTTTAAATTTATATTAATGAATCTCTCTTAATTTTGCGAACCGAAACGTAGTTCGGGTGACTCACTAGTTCTTTTATATTTACCCGCAATTTACGTGAAAGTGTAAACGCTTATCACGGTGAAGACGTGAGTCATCGAGTTGAAATATTGATATGTTGTAAAGACTGTTGAATAAAGACGATATGAACAGTTTCCAGTATGGGAAAGTCCAGGGAGGTAGTCACGTCCACTTTTTTATAAATGAACTGATATTATTTTTTTAAACATTGGTAGTTTAACTAGGTAGATTTAAAAATATAAAGTAAATTACTGAACTTGTTAAAACTTTTTAAAAATTACGGTTTAATTGTTACCGTACATATAAATTTTCTCAGTACCAGTATTACTTTTATTTATGGCTTCATGCAAATTATTATTATTATTAATATTATATGAACATGACTATTAAATTTAACAAAATCATTTAAATAAGTAGACAAGTGGGTATTTACAATCTTGCATCTTGCAACAATAATGTACTAAGATTCGGTCTATTTATTATATTTACCCATTGCACCGTATCTAACGCTGAATGAATTGTCGTACACCTATTACAATTCAATTTTATCAATACGCGTAGCCTTATTCTGAATTTTATACATAATAGCAATTGACGTTTTATCTAGTAAGCAGAGTATGGATCAACAATATTCAAAGTTCTGCTTCATTATCCCATGTGATAATTGTATTTTGGGGACTCTCAATTTTTAACAATTACTGAGCAAAAAATAGTAATTAATTACCTACATTTGGGCGAAGTTTTAATCCAAATAGTTTTTTTGAGTTTTAATTTTGATAATACAAAAACAAACATTATTCAAACAACACAATATGTACATAAGTGTTAAAAAATTAAACATGATAATGTATTTAATAATGAAATATCTTGGTTGTAAAGGTGGAAATATAATCCAGGTTTTTTTATTTTAACCTTTTCACCTAACGAGTTAGCTTTTTAAATTAATGTTGAAAATGCTAGTACCTAACCCGTGGAAAATATCAAATCTGTGAATGCCCGACCTCAGTTCTCATTGATATGCAAGTAGTTATACCGATAAGAACTAATTTACTGCGAAAATAGTGTTCCTAGCTCGAATACATTCATTTTCAATGTCAAATATTGCACCAAATTTGCCTATAGACGGCTGGCTTGATCCTTGGATTGCATTATATTTCCGGAGCGGAGCGTACGTAAGACGATAAGCACGCGAATTTAATGGGTCTTTTGGCTGCAGCCTTCGCATCACATTGAAACTGCTTACCTCCATTCTGCTGTTCTATCGTTTCGCCCATAATTGCCATATAGGTTTGGGCCCTATCTCGTATCGCCCTCGGTCGCTGCCAGCCGCTCGGTGCCTTGATACAAGCGAGAGTGGTAACACATAAAAAACGTAGAAATCTGTAGACGTCTCGGAAGGTGATTTTTTCGGGATTATAAAATTAATAATTTTGACACTATAGTGGAACTTGTCCGATATAAGCTATAAGGCGAACCATTCGATTACTAACTAATCATTGTTCAAAATTAAAATGACCAAGTTGCAATGTTTTAATATGAGATGAATTATTGATTCCCAGAATGTTCCCCATAACTGTTTAGTCTTCTGGTCAGTAGTTTTAATTTCCAGAATTCCTGCTAACTGGAAACTGAAAATAACTGCACGTACTAAATCATAAATAAGTGTCACTAGTGAAATACTGTATATGAACGTTTATCGCTCTGTAACACTGAACACTATTACGTTTCGTTGTATGAGAATAAATTAGCTTAACTTCTCGCATTCTAATATAAAGTTTTGAATTAAATTTTCTACCCGAATGAATTCTAACAGAAGTAGAACTTGTTGCGTTTACATCTGCAGGCAGATTTGTTAATTGCAGCGATATGCCCCTAATAATATAGAACTGCGGAACGATAAAAGCAATTTTATGCAAATAATGAGTTGTTTTGCTGTTATATGGGCGGGATTTGCAATTCCACTGCAGTCATAAACACATACTTATACGTAAATAACCGACATCCTAAAAGCCAAATAACTTTAGAGAAATTCCTTATAACGACGCCAGAAGTTTTCAGTGAACCAAACCACTTTAAAACATCGGGAAATCGACTTCGTTACAAGGCGAAACTGAGAAGTTTCAATAACGTATTTGAAGGCAGCGGAAAAAGATCCTTTAAACTGTCACTCACGGCAAGAACTTCAAATTTATATCTGGCGCAATTAATCTTCAAATTTGTCGATGCATATAGGTAAAGCACAGGAAACATTTATTATGCTACCTAAATTTCCTACCGGAAAAACTGTTTCAGACCCTCATGTTGTGGTATTAAGTAATACATAATTAATTAAAGATATCCTGAACATTTTCTTTTCAAATCTGAAATTCGAGGCAATCTACCGCGATCTAATGAGTAAAAGTCGTAAATGGGTTCTTTATTCAAATTATTGTAATCAGAGTCTCAAACTGCTTCGAGCTGTAAGTTTAATTGCATAGCTTTAGTGACTGCATTGCTAATGGAGGGACAAAACTGATTATTCCGCTAAACCAATCCATATGATTGCGGTGGAAATATATTTGAATTTATTGCAAAGAAAATTTGATTTTATGTTAGACGCCAGTATAATTATATATTAAATGTGTATAACTTTGTTATATTTCATCACCTTAACATATATTTACTACACACATATTTGTTAAAATGTTATTTTTCTACTCACTGTATAGTGGAAACAAAACTGTCAATTTCCAACAAGCGGGAGCCAATTTTTATTAACTCCCGGCGGGGGGGGGGGAATCATATATATTGCAATAATCTTTGCTGAAAGCTGATGGTATGTAATTTTTATAATAATTAAATCAATCAGTCAAAGATATCACACCTAACTTTGTAGTTCTTAATTATCAAATGTGCCCTGATTAAAATTTCTGGGTTCGTGTTTACGTTACTATAATAAAACAGTAGTACGCCCTTTTATCTAAGAAACCACTGATCTTTTTGATTAGAATTGGCTAGCTCAAATTAAAATCGCATGAAACTCGAAATCTCAAGGCTTTAGGTTCGTATTTACGTTAAATTTTAAAACTGGCTGTAACGCCACTGGAACTGAATACATACGAAACACAGCGATGGTGCTGCGCAATCTGTCAAAAATCTACTAGCCCAAACAACTTCAAAATGTGCCAATCTGGCGTTAAAACTATAATTAATTGAGCAGATTAGATGGTAAGATTTGAATTACTCGCCTATCAACAGCTTATTTGAATTCCTTTGTTTTACAGCCAAAGACAACGCTTTGCATGTTTGTTAAGCGTCGGTCGATTCGAATTTGTTTATCTTAACCTCCAAATATTATTTTGGTAATTTCTGGATCCAATATTCCTACTAGACGATATCTAAAACTGGAGGCGGCTTTCTCACGCCTTTCTTGTTCCACAAGGTAAGTTTTGTAGCTCTAACACGGATAATAACTTAACAAGTCTACTCTAACCTTAATTCTTAAGATCGGAGAGCTCCTCCACTGCCTGGCGTTGAAACCAGGGCCCCCTTTGGTGCTGATACCGCTGTAATCGCTGCTTCCGGTCCGCTTGGTACTCTGCAACGTCCTCTCACTGCTGTAGCCCTCTCGTGTGCTGCTATCGGAGCCTCGTGGACCTCCTTTAATGAACGCTTGAAGATCGGAAGCCACCACCTTGGTGAAAAATTTAATTTCGAGGAAAAACGCTACCCACACTTCCACAGATACTTTAAATTGTGCTGAACACAATGGTGCACTTTATTTTTATGTATAAAAATTGTAAGTATCAGATTTCTTTTTATAAAATTGGAGCCAAATTCAATCAAACTTTCAATAATTTATTCATTTGTCTCCTTATCTAGGTCGTTACAAACAAAACACTGTCTATCAATTCAAATACAAGAAATAGAGCTAATTCAAATAAGCAATTTCTAAAAACTAAATTTGGTTTGTAATACAATATTTACAAAGCCTTAATCCTACAATAATTGTTCTTTCAATCTCGGTTTTTACATGGTTTTATAGTGTCACTCACTGTATTTTTAATTGCCTTTAATTGTTCACTCCGACACTGCACTGATTATTTTCAATTAGCGCCAAAACTGTTCCATTTCTTCACTGCTTGCATTTCTTCACTTTTTAAACCTGTGTCCTTTTCTTGCAACTCTTCCAATCTTCTTGTAGCATGTACTCCTGGCCAAGTTTTTATGCTCTATTGCACAGCTCTTTGAATAATGATTCTTCTGCTCTTACCTCTTGTTTAAAATGCTCAATATTATGTTCATTTTGTTATATGACTTTAATTCTACGCCTCATATGGCTGTACACATATTGAAACCTTCTTTGCCAGCATTATTTTAAATGACTTAGGCTTTTACTTTGCCCAAACTGTTTTATAATTAGCTACGTTCATTAAAGATACCAAACTATGAAATTTGAGCTTCATTTCTAGCCTGCTAATACAATTCATACCGATGCTAATGGCTATTTTTGCCAATGTGAGTTCGGATTGACAATTTACGTTAAAATTTACAGATGTGTGATTTACTTCAACTCTGTGCTCTTTGTGATTTGTTTTTTAAATATCCCTGCTTAGCTAGCAGAGCCGAATGTAGGGCTAAATACTATTTCAATATATATCACTGGAGCAAAGGTTCGTTTCCTCCCTCCGCTGACGCGTCGGGCATTAAATTCACACGCGGGAGGAAATGAATACTTTTGCTCCCTAGATATATAAATAGCTATTATATGGTTTGTATATGGAAAGTTTTGCATCATAGCACCTAAGTGCTCTGAAATTAACATAATATTATTTTTGCTGTCACGGCACTCTTAAATCTTCCTAATTAATTCACTTTTATGCAATACTTCTTGTAACAGTACACACACCGTTTTAATCGTCAAAATGTATATCAAATGGTATTCCTTCTTTTCAAAACGTTATGCGTATACCACCACAATGTAGAGTTATTTTTCTGTTTTGGAACTTTACTTCCGAAGCTACAGGATATATTTTTTATGGCTCATTTTTATGGCGCTTTGTTAGAGGATTTATCCTAAAAAGTCATGGATAACTTGGTGTACATTTGGTTTTAAACTCAGCCTGCACAGACACGTTAAATTAACGTTGAAACATAACTTTGAACCAAGCGTTATATTAACGTTGTAGTGCCCCGAAAATCAACCAGTTTTTCAACGTTACGTTGGTTGATTCTACGTCAGCCATTTTCTTAACGTTTAAATCATGGCCAAAGAAGATTCTTACATGTGGAATCGCGATCTAAAATACGTAAGTTTTCAACATTGCGCCGACTATTTAACATGCTTTTTACGATTGGTTGCCAAGCCGTCGTCCGTTGAGCGTTATGTTATTGTACAATTTTCACCCATATGTTAACGTTGTAACGTCGTTGCCTCATCAACAGAAAATCTACGTGCTTTATACGTTGAAACGACGTTTTAATTACGTCATTGTTTAATTAGTGCTAACAATATAAGCACTAGTAGTTTTAACCACAAATTCAACTTGTTTTCAACGTTGAAAGAACGTTTTAATGGACACAAAGTTTATATTTTCTTTAGGTCAAGTATTAGCGGCAGAAAAGGGATCATGTTGAGAAAATAACATTAACTGTAGGTTAAATAACGTTTTTCTAACTCTGCAAACGCCATTGTGACTTATTTTAAACGTCCGTTAAATATGATATACGAAACTGTTATTTCTACCTTCACTTGGTCTGACGTAGAATGGAATTTATTTTAGACCTTTCTTATCAACCTTTTTTTTCGTTTTACGTTCTGCTTACGAGGAACCCCAAGATTTTACATGCTATCTGCCATAAATTTGAGGAGGTCGAAATAGCCACCAATCGCTGTTCCACCCGTCTGTTGGGTATCAAATTATGTCCATCATGAAGGTTACTTACTACAGATCTTAAATTCTATTGTAATTATTTTCGTTTAACTAGTAAACAAAAATTAAATGTTTACCAACTTAACGTGACCGTAATTTTATTTAATTTATCTAACTAGATAAAACCAATAGCTTTTATCTAATACTTATCTGCTATGTACATTTTTTGAAGTTCTACTGCATTTTATATTTGCCAAGAATAGTAAACGGTGAAGTTTAATGATATATGTGCTCCACCTGGCGATTGCGCGAAGACCTTTTTTAAATATATTGTTTCCTTTTTAAGTACTAGTTGATGCTGTTCAATTAGGGTCTAGAAACTCTACCCGATATTACTTGTGCAATAATAATTTCAAGTTCAACAGTTAAGTTCATTCCCGAGTTTGTTTAAGTTTCATGTTTTCCGTATTTTGAATTTATTAGTAAAATCCCCATAACTGTTTACCTGCTCGAATTGTATCTAATTGTAATTAATATGACATTTTTTTAAATATCATTTTTAGAATTTCTATTTTCGATTTTCTACGTTAAAGCATTAATACTTGAATTTCTTTACGGTTTGTTATATTTCTCGAGTTATAGGTATTAACGGGTGTTTTTGAAATTTGGATTGTGGAAATTATGGAAAAGGCCTTTAACGACAAAATACTTTTACAGCTGCGTCTACCACTTATAGTGATTCAAGATTATTAGGTTCTTTTTTTTTATTACAAGTTTTTGTCAGATCAACAGTAAAAATGTTATACATGACATTTTTGGCATATACAATAAAATAATAAGAATAACATGGCAGGACTATTTATAGAGTCTTGGTTTAGTGATTTTATTAAAAACTACTAGTCATTATTTTCATCAGCCATTATCAGATCTTGAGGTAATTTGCGTTTCAGTCTGGTAGAATTTTTTAGCACATGAATGTATGAAGTCTTGAACTGTTGATACTCCTAATTCGTGGTGTAATTGTTGATTACGTATGTACCACGGCGCGTTCACTGCAAGACGTAACATTTTATTTTGGTACCGCTGCAATTTTTCTATATTTGTTTTAGACGTATTGCACCAGACTGGGCAGGCGTACAGGATTAAAGGTCTTAACAGGGTCTTATACATCAATATTGCGCATTCTGGTCTTAATGTGGACTTCCGATTTATTATAGGATACAGCTGACGTAGTCTATTTGAACCTTGTGTTAACTTTTGATTTATGTGGAAGCTCCATGTTAATCGCGTGTCCAAGTGGTTCTAGTCGTGGTGATTTTTTTTATCATCGCATCTAAGGCTGAAATTGGATCGTAATCCACTCCACTCTGAGCTAGTCGAAGCACTTCTTATAAACGTAATAGTTATGTTATAAGTTTATCAATGCTTATATCATTGTAAAAGATAACGCTTTGAAATTGTTGTAAAGCCTACTATGTTTCTATTTTAAAAATGTATGATGCATCCCAGAAATAAAACATAAAATTACAGTGTAAATACCGGTTTTTCTAGTTAAAACCAAGATGAGAAGGTGCAAGCTTCTTATCGACACTTCGGCACAGTGTTGGGACGGCGCAATTTTTGCCATACGCTCTTTGGGACGCTGTAAAGAGGGGATAACGGTCGGCCTTACCTTTTGGCGAAAGTTATATTTGATATTTTGCCGGCTGGTAACTATCGGCCTAATTGGGCTAGCTCGCCGCGAGGGTCGCAGGGTTCCAGCTATGCTGAAAAAGTATAATAAAAAAAAGGAGAGGGCGCCAGGTCCTCGACTCAGTTCTAATCCATGTGCCGGACCGTGCACAAGGTAAAGACAATTTCCAGCAGAACAAAGAAAAATAATCAAATCAACCACCAAAGAAAATATCACAGCTTTATTATTAAATGGTGGATATGTACTATAGTGCAAATACAAACATAAATGTACAATAAATCAGGCAGGCGTTCAAATACATATAAGTAACCATACGTTGTACCAATTATAAATTTCAATGTAAATGTATATATCTAAATAAATTACAACAAATGCATGCAAAGAGAAGAGATGTAGTTTCGAGCCGAAAATAAATATTACCATGCAAATATTCGTAAAGCTAAATTTAGGCCGCGAAACGTTGGACGATACAAACACTCTAAAAAGAAACGAGAGTACGCAGGGCGTCGCGGAGACAATTAAAATAATTTAAATTGATTAAGCACGAGTCGCGGAGCGAGTTTAAAATTTTGCGTAAACCGGCTCAGAGCAATACAAGACCACCTCGGCTAACGTTTCAACCCCGAGGGTTAGCTCTAAATGACGCTATATATATATCCAAAATTTTCTAAAGGGCGGAATCAACGTACGTTTGCGTGGCCACACATGAACGACGGTGTCCATATTACAAATGCATTAAGTGTACGTATGTATATTTACATGCTAAAGATAGCAAAGGCTTGGATTTGCCCCTCACTCGGCTAGCGGAGATCTGCCAATAATCACAATGCTCCCGTAGTGGGCTCACGAGACACTGCCACTGTAGTGTGCCTAACTTCACGCCGAACGTTTGACATGAAAATATTAGTTATTGTTTTGTAATGAAAATAGCGAGGCTTTAAGGAGTCCGAACTGTGTTATGCAAGCGGGTGAGTAAAAGCGACGTCCAGATAGGACACAAGTGAAGCTCAAAGCCCAACAAGTTTTACTCTATAAATTTTTCAGATAACGCAGAGGTCAGTGGGGTGCCCACCGAAGCAACGACTCCAGAGCAGTACGCAGGTTATGACCTCAAATTAGTAAGTAGCAGAGGGGTATCCGCATGGCATTGCGCGGCGGCCCTAACAAAAATAACGCAAGTACAAATATTACTAAACTAACGATGCACGAAACCTACTATCGCACAATCCGTGCTGATGAAATCACACATGTCCGAAGTGCTAACGGCATGAAACAGTATGATTCAATTATAAGTTACAACAGGCGCGATGCATATTAACTACAATAACGTCTTGCCTGCAGGAAAGTTCACCAGAACCTAACCTCTCCGTTTGCTCCCCTGTGGTTGGACGTAGCTAGCGAAACAACGAGGACGGCCGCAGCTGCGGGATGCAGTGCCAGCTATGGAGGCTGCCAAAAACGACTTGCAGGTGTGTGTGAAGCAGTTGCTCAATCTTCAGCGTTGCCCACGAGAGTTGCAAAATTCACAGGCGATGCGACTATCTTAGGGGCCCAGTGCATCGGACTGGATTCCAGCAGGGTGCAGTCGAACGGGGTAGGTCTACTCCAGACAGGAAGGATTTCAAGCAGATGGGGAGTGTTTTAACTCCCACCGGAAATTGGCTAAAAACGCACAGAACCCAAATGTATTCCCGATTAAGAAGAAACTGGCCTAGTCTTACCTCAAGCTGGGGGTGGAGCCGAAAGAACGTGCTAAAGTCGGTTCCAGGAGATCCGCCAAAAGCGAAAGGATGCAAGTAAGTAGCTAACTAATCATTACGAGCACCCACAATAACGCAGAAATGCTTCCAGATCCCTCAAACAATCTATTCGAAGAGGCGAGCCCTACCAAAGGGCTATGAAGCACTTAGCTGCAGAGGAACACCTACTAGCACGACAATTTAGCTTGAAAAGAAAGCCGAAAAATTCAAAAACCCAGCCTACAGGTCATATGATAACAAAATGATAACAAAATTTGGGCCAAAAGATGCCAAAAAACCAGTCAGACAAGTTTGACTGCAGGAAAAGATAACATTGCTCTAGCAAAAAATGGAATAGTTAAAAATAATTTGTATCACCGGTTGCCTAGCGGCCATACCCAAATATTTGTAAAAATATAGCAAGAATAAACCTAATTTGCAAGATATGAGTAGTTAAACGAGGGGTTGCTTACGAAACTGCATGATAATTATAGGAGAGTAATTAAAAATAAGATATAGCCAATTATACCTAGTTTAAAGCATGCAAAAATTGACAAAAGCCAACCATAAATATTCAAGTTCAAAAATTCAGCTAGCGAAAGTTCAATACTACGGGGGACGCTCCAAAAGTATCGTAACAACGCCGCTACTTACGACAATTAGTCTTCGTAATCTGTTGAAACGGTGCTCTCAATTTGGTATGGCCGTTATCATATTGTATTATGCGTTATAATATATAATCGCACCATATGTGTGTCGATTTCGGATAAGAGAATTTGTAAAGGTGACGAACGAAGCCTAGATGTATGATATCGGTTTAATATTGAGACCGCGATTTATCAATACCGTTAGCGGAACGGGCGAATGTGAAGGAGAGCGTTCATAATGCAGCTTTTCAGATTTAAAGCTGAAGAGGGGTAGAAATTTACACCCGCATCTTACAATAATTTTTAAAAAAATTTGCGTGGATTGAGATTCGATCTCGTGATCACTGTCTCGGCATTTTAGTGTATTACCACACCACTCTGACAACGTAGTTACGTGACCGCTTAACGTTATTACTAATGACCAGAATATAAATCGACAAATACATGCAATGAAAACAGCGACTTACAGACTGGAGCAAAAATTATCCTACTAGGTTAGCTTCCCCAAATTTAATTTCCCGACTTTCCTTTGACTGCAAAGCGGTTACTGCCTTTATTAAAGTTACGCAGTTTTATAAGACCTTTTATATAATTTTGTGTTAGTCACGATTGATTGAGCCGTTATAAGTAAAATTGTAAATTTGTAAAACTGGATTTCGAAACTAATACTTCGCAGGTATGCCCGAAGTGAAATTTTTCCAATGATAGTTTAATTAAAGAAAATTGCACACTCATAAAAACTAGCCTTCTTGATGAACAGTATCTACCTTGGTCAAATTTCTATTTAGTAATTAGCTCTATTGATTTTATTTAGACGGAGTTGTTAGCTCCATAACTTTACCGCCAAGGAAAAATGAGCTACCTTTAGATAGGAAGTATGTGCGCTGTTGTTGGCAAATACTTTGGCTTCCGTTGGAAATTTGCTATTAATATGTTTCATTCTTCAGAAATTGCATATCTTAATTTAAAACAAGCAAGTGTTTGCATTTTGATCACAATCAGTGAGAGCACCTGTTTCATTGGGCATTTATTTCACATAAAAATTAGTAGGCTGTAATACTTATGTAACTGTGATCCAAAAAGCGTTATTGCACTAATTGCACGAATCATCAAATACGCTACAAAAGCATCAGCACCAGCATCGCCTTCAAACAGGATGAAGCTGCCTTTGTTTGTAACAATTTATGAGTTATGTATACGTCACATCGGCAAACCTCGGGTGATGTGACTGTGCTGAATTTTCATTAAATCCTTTGCATTCCACACTGAATCACGACTCCTAGAAGATATAATATCTGGCTAAGGATATAAGACAAATGGTTTGCATAAAACCTGAGCGTATTGCATACTGTATAGGCAATTAATCCATGGTTTTCATTTGTTTGATATGATCTTCATAATTTGTTCAATTTGTATTGATTCAGAAACGGCCGTAACTCCATTAAATTTACTTGGAACGAAATACACTATTGTGAAATTATAAAATAGACATTTACTGGATCGGATAAATATCTTTTAGAATTTATCAACAAAAATACCGAGTGTCTTAAAATGAAATACATCTAGTATGCTTTGAATTTCCTATAATGCATTCTAAAATTTTACTTAAATTGGCAAGACTGTAAGTCTATGTCAAATTTGAGGTTAGTAGGTAAGTTTTTGCGTCAGTTTTGACACAGACTAACACAAAACCTAACCTACTTACCTCGAATTTGACATAAACTTACAGTCTTGCCAATTTCAAGTAAAATTTTAGATTGCATTATGGGAAATTCAAAGCATACTAGATGTATGTCATTTTAAGACACCCGGTATAAAAAAAGCATAAAAATTTTACAATTACAAAACAATAACAATATATCAATCAATCTACAAGCAAATTGTCTAAACGAAGAATTTAACAATCAACAAAATATAACTAAAAAATACGCAACTATACCATACATACCTGGCTTACCAGAAAAAATAGAAAAATAATTTAAGAAAATCAATATTTCTACAGCCTTCCAAAATCATAATACCGGACAAAAACTATTTTACAAAAATTTAAAAGACAAAATAGAAAAAAAAATAAAATTGCATATTATTTACGAATTACAGTGCAACAATTGTGATGCAGCTTATATCGGACAGACAAAACAATATTTAAAAAGTCGCATGACCCAGCACAAGTAGTCATTGCGAACAAAACATTTAAATCCAAACAAAGCAAATACTGCCCTCTCAGACCACGCCATCGACAATTTGCATAGTTTCAATCTAAACAATGCTAAAATTTTATACAATGAAACACATTTTAAAAAACGGTTATTATTAGAATGTATTGAAATTAAAAAATCTCCAAAAGCCATTAATTATAACACAGACATGGAAACCTTAAACAAAACTTATGATAACATCATTAAAAACAAGTACATTTTTTTCCTAATTAAATAACTTTCAAACCCAAAATAAAACAATAAATCTAAAACTAAATTCGAATTTAAAATAATTGTAAAAACAAACCATTAGTTAACCTGAGAAAAGTTTCAATACAATGAAAATTAATAATTAACTCAAGTCAAAACCAATAGATGGCACAGCATGTCAACTATCTCACGAACTTTCAACTTCTAAAACATATGCATCTAGCTCTAATAAAATTGAAAATTTCAAGAAAATACACGTAAGTAACACATATTGAGGACAGTTTAACTAAAAAGACCCTTGTTTTACAGTATCAAACGAATACTTGTCGAATAACCCAACAAGAGAAGATTGTAGAAAACCGTAACCTACAATTCATCCACACCTAAAATCCAAAGTATTAATTAAACAAACAAATGAACAACGTCACTTGCTAGTAATTATAAGAAGACTGAAAAAGTGGGGTATCAACAACATTAAGCACCTATCAACAATTAGGTTCTTGTTTTTTCTTGCTTCACAATAATTTCAAGGTCAAGCAACTTAACGAAAATTTGCATGTGCTCAATAATTTTGTACATTTTTAAGAAAATACAAGTAAACAATCATTTAAAGCGCCACATAAACTAATAACCCTCAATTTACAGAGAAAAAAAAACTAATTTCTAAATAACTACAACTAAAAAATTTTGTTGAAAAAGCATAATAGAACAACTACCCCGAAATCATTTTCATAAAAAAATAAAAAATATGAAAAATATTGTGATTTCCAGCCTTCGAACCAGTTAAAGTCACAATTTGATTATAAGAAGTACTTATAAATTAAGAAACCAACAAAAATAAAACACACTTCAACAAACATCTAAAAATAAACTTTCAGGTGTAAAGATGAATAATATAGAATATACTCATCCTCTTGATCGTAGTAAAATGAAGCAAGTGTGGTCAAAGAAAGAAAGAGATAATATCCAACATTAAAGACGGATACTTAAACAGGGGAAAAAATTACCAAAAAGGTTTTAACCCAATACATCATATCATGATTGTCTGTCTATCAAAATGGTCAACAATATCACAAAAATCCAGCAAAATTACTATTGTAAGTAAAGACAAAATGCTAATTAAATTCAATTTTATGAGTTTTATTTTTCTTTAACAGCTACAACTATGAAAACTAAGACTGTTTTATCTAATGAGATCGTATCAGCAATGAAAGATGTTACCATCCAAATACATTTTTAAAAATTAAAAACAGGTAAATTGATTTAATTGAAGATACTTATTCTTTCACAAGTCCAAACACTAACATGTACCTATATTTTACAGATTGTAGTAGTAAATGTCCCTTTGTCCTATATTTTACACCAATATTTCTGATAAAGCTAACAATGAATTAGCGAAACGTTAAGATATTTTTAAATAAAGATAATTTTAATATGTGTAATGACAAAAACCTACAAAATTCTTTACCTGCGTTGTTAAAAAAAAATTAAATTAGCTGATTTTATCTCTAAATCTGTAAAATAGATATTGAGGAAAGTAGAACCCCTTTGGGTAGTCTTATTTCGAATCCAGTAAATGTCTGTTTTATAATTTCACAATCGCACAAACAGCCGTATTTCAAAATTAAATAAAGAAATACACTATCTACATTATGCTTTTATAAGCAGATGGGGTGTTACTTTTCTACTAAATATTTAAGCAAGAGTTGTAATCGTACCTATTCCATCTTTATATTATGGATCCTTAGCCGATAGATCGCTGTGTGTAAGAAGGGTTAAATTAACGAACAAACAATTTTTAGTCATGTGAAATATAACTTAAATAATACATGTTCTTACCTTGCTCAAAATAGTAGCTACACATAAAATTTATAACACTTTAGATTATCCGAAATGTAACCGAGAAGTATTAAAAAATGTTTTCTTTGTTGGCCCACATATCGATATCCTTTAATGTATCGAAAAAGGAGCACAATGCACTACTCCTAAGAGGTACTTAATTCGCAGCTGTATAAGTAATTAACGAAGCAAATAACGAAAAGACATTTCGTACTTAAAATATAAGCAAAATATATTTGTGTTACTCAGGGAAACATGATAAGGCTGGTTGAGAGAACGACTAAAGAAGAAACTGAAGATTACATGCTGCAAGCGTGCTGTATCAGTAAAACTGAATGGAGAATTGCAAAATAAACAGAATCTTTCTGGTCGGCTTTACTTAAAAACAATGATCTTCCTATGAGTAACTAACAGTGGAGAGCAATTTTGGTTTAAGCCCACCCCTCCCCCCCACATCAGCCTGAGAACAAATTCCTAGAAATCCGACTGTTGTATGTGCATGTGTAGATTTACCAACTCATGACAGGGTCGATCATTAGAAATTCTAGCTATGATAGCTCTATATTCCATCGTGTAAAGAATAGAAAACAAAACAACCTACAGTAGGTAACTGCAGTAGAAATAATAACAATTCGAAGTAAGGTAGGAGTTACATCACAATATTATGTAAATGTGAAGCGGAGCAACCACCGATAATTATTAACAGACCTAAAAGGAACTATTCCCATTGAAAGCTATGCTATTCTAGCAAAGAGCAAGGAAAATGTAGTATGTACATGTTTTGTTTATATAGCAAATTGTTCAACAATAATCCATCTTATGTATCTGCTGGGGACAGAATGGGGGTTCCCACAAAAAAGATTTTCCTCGACCACCGGAAGGAGCTTTCAGCTCCAAGATATGACTTCCTTGCTTGTAATTTGTGAAATGCTTACCTTAGTTCAAGAATTCTTTTAACTGTAATCCGCTTCACAAATAAATTACACAGCATATAATTTACATTAAGATAACACATGGGATATATTTAATCGTGTCCCTCTGAAGGCCAGAACCGCAACAAACAAAGCTAACAAAACAATCCTTAAGAATTTGGTGCAATCGTGACGTCATGTTGCGTGATAATAGAACTTCTAGCAGGTATTTACAAATGGTACAATTCCTCATTCGGCTAGATTTATACAATAATTAATTATTAATAAACCATAATATAATGCCGTTCAGCTGACCACCTGTCTTCGACTTCGTACATGATAAATTTGGAATATAAAAAGGTACATTTTACATTGCTAATATTAACTTAAGATATTGCATGCATACATTTATTATAATAAATCCTTAACCTTGCAGTGGTTGCGCGGATGACTATTGTCCTCAACAGGTTTTAAAAATGTCACCACGTTTTCAAGCGTAAGCTGCATTGCTGTGACGAACAGCATCTTTCTACAACATTCAATATTTTATGCCCTGGAAGAACTTAGCTGTTTATTTTACGGAGACAATGACATTTCTTCTCTCCATAGAGTCGAGGCATCTTTAAAGCTCGGGCTACTAACTCAGGATGTAACTGAAATAGACTACCAGATAAATGACGGAAGTTAAGAGCTCTAATCTAGAGCTCCAGAGTAATGATGAAGACGTTGTTGAGGTTCAGTATGGGTCTGCTGCGGTGACGGAGGTTTTTGAACAGAATGGCTTGGATTTTTGCGGGTTGGGTGTGATTCTCCAGCAGCGACCAGCGTTAGAATCTCAGAACTAAAGGGAACAGAAGATTGAAAACTCGGGCACTTGTGATGGCTTTGACCTAGATGGCGGTGTCCTCTGCGTACTGAAAAAGTTGAACTTTTGGGTTAAGCAAGAAGGTAATGAAATGCAGAGGGGCGAGAAGCGAGCCTTGAGGAACCCTGTCCATTAGGGAAAACGGTGTTGAAGTGGTACCACGGACTAGGACCTGGTGCTGGCGGAAGGTGGGGTAACCACTGATAATACGGGCTAACAAGAGATAAAGATCCAAATCCAGGAGTTTGGCCAGCAGTTTATGTTAGTTAAAGTCGAAAGCTCTTCCTGGGAAGAGATTCCTGACCGGAGATGATGGCAAGAATGGCGTCAGTGCGGAGCTGAAGCTCAAGATTGAAGCTACTTGTTTGAGGGCAGAAACCGTACTGGTGGCCAAGGATGACCTTGTGGTTCTCTACAAATTGTCGAAGCCTGGAAGCAAGGACATTCGTAAACGTTTTACCCAAAACGTTGAGAAGGGAGATAGTGCGATAAGATGAATGGAGGTGGGGGTCCTTGCGGGGAAAGGGGCCCTAACGGAGGTAGCAGTTGAAGAACAACGTGAGTAGCTTCAGCGGAAAGTTGGCGGAGGATTCGGTGGTTAAACCTGTCGTTCCCGGGATCGGTGTTTTTTCCAGTAGCCATGACGTCGAGGACTTCCTGCTCCTTGATGGGAAAGGAAAATTGATATTGGGGATATTGTGTATCGAACAATGACTCGACGAACTTCAAAGTAGTTGTCGTGAGAGAAACTGGGGTCCTTTGGAACTTGGGGGTCTACCGAAACTTCGCCACCATGATGAAGCAAAACTCCGAAAGAGGGTTGAGCCCCGTGATGCCTTTCAGCTTCCTCCAAAATGTCGCCCTCTCACGATGGTCGAAGCCGCTTTCACCCAATACTTGATATAGATCAACGATTTTGCTATAATACTCTGTCAAGTTTCATTAACCTAGCTGATGTGGTTTTTGTGCTATCGTGTTTACAGATACAAATACGCGCGAGCGCACTTCTCTTCCGCGGTGCTCAAAATTGAGCCGAAGGACCGATCGCGTCGTTCCCCACTACAATGGAAGCTCGAGCGAGTACCCCGATAACGCCGCAGAACACGTATAAAAGAAGTTAGCCGTGTCAGTCCGAGGAGCGTGAGTCTACCGGTGCCGACCAGCAACACTGAGCCCAGTGGGGGACCACCCCTAATCCTGTCCCTAGACCTTGAGCTCCCGTCCTGATCCTGTACTGTCCGAACCTGAGGTCTTCCGACCTGGCAAGCTGAAATGCCTAACGGGGCAGACCTTCGTCCTTTAACAGTCCTGGATTTATGGGAAATGGCATGCCGAACTGTCAGCCCTGAATCCAAACGTTTCCGTAAAGGCAAAGCCGCTAAAATTCGATTTTACCTTGGTTGTTGAAGTTTCACGGAAAATCGAATCCTTGGGGCTAAAACCATCACTTCGCTGATGAACTGTCTTGCAGGGTTAACCGCTTACAGTAAATCAAGACCGCATAATCCCTAAGCGCAAACATCGGCGCCTAGAAACCTGTCACTGAGATGCTTTAACCCACTCCTTAATATTTATTAATATACCTGTAATAATTCACGTAAGAACCCGCAGATACCTGGTGGAGCACCCGCTCAGAGGTCTAAAACACCGTTGCAGCAGCAGGAGAAGTCGCCCGCCACATATTAACACCGTCCCGGCGGAAGCCCTCAGCCGCCAGCGGTCAAACTTTTGCGTTATTCTGGAAGTCACGGATTTATATCCAAAGGCACCGCTACAACTTACTCCTGTAAATTCACCACCTTGGAATCACAGGTATTGTGTATTCTCAGTGTCTTACTCATATTTTGGCAGAGTGGGGAACGTAAACAAAACTCCGAATTTTTGGGCACTTCATATCGCCCAGGGTGATGTCACCGGCAGGCGCGAGATGTGCAACGCAAAAGCCACGCTCCAGCCACGCTACAGACCACCACCTTCACACAGTACCTGTTAATTTGGTCGCCGAAGAACCAGAAACAACGAAACGTATTTCCCAGAGGAACCGATTGATTTTTATTAATGTACAGATCACTGAATTACGAATGTCATCTTATTTTGTAACTACAGTTAAAAACAATATATATATCGTAATTACAAGGTATTTTTCCTGATCTTCTAAATTTATATTTGAGTTTGAGCGAGTAGGAGGCAGGGCCTATTAGAGCTTAACCCGAGATCTAAATCTTTAGCGCCCCTATTAAAGGGGGTAAAACGTTATACAATCACGATGAATTCAAAAGCTTTCAGAACGTTAAGATGAATCAATAACTCGAGGTAATTTGTTTTCGCTATTGCATAACATTACACGCTACGTATAAATACGAGAATAAAAAACAACATGAAATTAAGAAACGAAAGTGTTAAAGTGAAATTTGGTTGCACAAGAAAGTAAGAAAGATGAAAAAGGGTGCAGCTGTAGCATGTAGATTGTTAATGAACAGACAAGTGTAGATTTGTAAATTGTATTAAAAGGGTGCTACTTTGCAAATTGAGAATGACGGACTTATTTTGGACTGAGCATAGAAGTTGAGATGTTAGTTCTGAAGAAAATTAATTTTATTATTTATTAAGTTAACTTATATTTTTAATTATGTCAGTTCAATTGAAGCGATGCCAAATTTAAACAGTAACTAAGAATATGATAATCATTAGCCTAAGTGCTAAGTGAAAGAATTATGTAAAAATAAAAACAATGGATTTTCAATAAGTAATGGAAATGTTCCAATAAATTATATTGACTTCAATCGTAACTGATTGAATAACTGCATATTACAGTAAATTTTTATAAAAAAAAGTGTTGCTATTTGGCACCTACGTGATAATGAGAGTG
Source organism: Agriotes lineatus (assembly GCA_940337035.1). Lineage (NCBI taxonomy): Eukaryota > Metazoa > Arthropoda > Insecta > Coleoptera > Elateridae > Agriotes > Agriotes lineatus. The sequence continues at coordinate 89,151,561 of OW679197.1, read as the reverse complement.
AGTATGAGTATGATACAAAAAAGACAGTAAACTTGTATAAATGTATCTCTTAGCTGAAGTAGAGACCTTCTAAGCAGCAGAGATCGTCCTACAGTTGAACCAATATTATATTCGAAAGACTGAATTAAAATGAAGGATGGCCAATGTTTCTGATAAATAAATTGAACCATGTAACGCCTAAGTACAATTACTTGAAACGTGCTGAACAGCTATGTTTGCAGCGGCTATTGCATTATGAAGGTAAGTAAACCGTCAATGTAATCTTTATATTAAGTAACAAACGACCTTCGGGATTGGACCGCCTCTGACGTTGTTCACACGTTGAGTTACCGCGCTCTTCTATCCCTTCCCTTGCAAAGGGTTTCGCTTCTGGCGTGGTTAACACGCTGAGTTACCGTGCTTTTTTTCTTTTTCCTCCTGATGAAGCCCCTTACGAAAGTGGGCGAAACGTTGAGTTCTTCGAACTCAATCATGACACGGTCCAATCCCGGAAGTCGTTTGTTATTTAATAACAATGGCCGTGAAAGCCTCAGAAATAGTCTTTATATTAAAGAAATCTACATATCCGGTATTGAGTTTGAACGGAAAGAGTTGCTACAAATCTATTACAATTAGAAATGCACGTCCGAACCTAAGTAAAAGAGTTTATTATTTTAAACATCACATTCGTGTACAGCGACCCAAACAACATATAGGAACCAAATATCAAAACTCCACCAAAACTTTCCCCTATTCGCCTTTTTTGAGCACCATTTGACTGGACTAGTAGCTACTCGTTTACTTTTAATTACCAGAATTATCAGAATGTTCCCTCCACATATAATTCCTTGATACGTAACAAAGCTCCAAATAAATACTTCAATTTGCCTAAACTTGTCAATAAGATTACTTTGACACGTGTAACTGGTAGGTAAGTTGACATTACTGTGTTAAATCTATAATTTTTGGTGGTCTAGTATGTGTAGCAGTTTTCATGTAGGATTTTCATTTAGCCTTATATATAAACGAACTAAATATACCAAATAAACTAGCCGTTAAGGTTTTGCACTATACACACTATTAAACTTGCAAGAGGGGAACGAAATGCAACAGTTTGTAAGTCTGAACGAATGACACTTATTTAAAACTGTATTCTCAAAGGAAGTAAAATTGTATATATTTTTGGGGAGCTTGTGCATTTTGTGTAGAAGTGTTTTCCGTAACAGAATTTAGGACAGTTATTTATTATTTATAATTGGCATCCTTGCTCCAAAGGGAATACGTTTTCGGATGCATACTTTAATTAAAGCCGTCTTGAATGTCAACTTCTAGGTTTGCAGCGTTTTAATTTCTTATCAAAGGGGAGAATTTTTAATGAATACGTTTAGCTTTGAAACGTATTCCCATTTTGAGAAAGCCTTATTAAGCGAAGCGGCGGATGCTGAGATGAAACGTATTTTGTCAATATTTATAAAACATGTTAATTTATGCAAATTAAAAACAAATACAAAGAGATTCGTTATAAATAAAAAGCCGGCTGAATTTAGTAGGGAAGTTGAGACTTTAATCTAAGGGAAGTATAAACAGGCTATGTGGACTCTGCAGATAAAGTCCGTATCGCGCATAAACGGTCTCCTGTGGGGCCGCTAAAGACATTCGCAGACGTTTTCTGATAAAACAAAAAGCTTGACAAGTGCAGCCGTCATCCCGGGATTGGATTGGCCGATAGCAAGTTCGACGATTACAGTCTAGAAAACTTGTTAACAACAACTGATAAGAGGACATATTGTTTGGATGTTCGCCCATCGCGTATCTCGCAGATTTCATTTCAGATTTGGCGAGCTCGCCGGAGAACGAGTTTTAATGTTGATTTGAATCTATTTGATGAGTTTTATTTATCAGATCTTTTAAATACATTGTGGGATATTCTGCCATCCGGTTGGCTGGCCTGGAACATTTTCAGCTTGTTTGTGGAAATTTGTTTGACGATAAAATCTAATAGGATCCATGTTTTTAAATTTGCTTTCGTTACCGGCCAATAAAAGTTCAATTCTCCGTGGTATAAATCAGAACTTGAACTGCATTATTCATCGGACCAGTTCACTGCGAAGGTGCTTGCTAGTGTATATCCGCGAATTTTGTTTGCCGGGCCCGATATAAATGGCTAGTCGGCGAAATAAAAAAGCACGCCGAGAACATTTGCACGTTTTTTCAGGTCTAAATCATTGTAAAAATTGGAGCATATTAGTTTAGGATTTGCTCCATAATTTAATCTTCAAATCTGAATGCTAAGGACACATTCCTTAGTTGAGAAACGCACCTTCGACCTGTTGGATTTAGGACGCCCTACGAGCAGCCAAGCTACCGATGGAATAGTTCTTAGGATCATGGAAAACATCATTTTGAAAGGTGGTATCAAATTTGAAAGTGGTAGTAAATCAGCTTACAAACCATTGCTTCGGTAATGGTGTAGGGTAGAAGCGATCGGTTAATACGTATTGCTATTATGAGTTTTTCTGTGTCCTCCATGCTACATTTTCTAGATTTTTCGACTTAATAGCAGTTTATCTCTTAATGTGTATATTGCATATATACGAAATTCATCTATTCTTAGATATGTAGTCCTCTTTTAATTGCTCCTTATTGGCTGTATTTTAGAGTATCTGCTTACATCCTGGAGTCAGATATACGATTTTTACTTCACCCTTCATCCGGAGATCCCCAAATCACTTAATATATATAATAATATTTGTCGAGCTAAAACAGGTTTTTATTATTTTGGAAAGAGGAAATATTCCCAGAAAACTACTGAGACAATAATTTCAAACATTTTCAAAACCAAGGAAAGTGCTTCCGACTATGTAAACTACTGTGAAAGTTACTTACTTGCGATTAGAGGAAATATTCTAACCACAGCAAAAGCTGTTACTGAAAAATTATTGCTCGAAACTCAAAATTGTTTTTAGCCATACCGGAGTTTCGTCGACCTAACTTCCTCATTACATTAACTGCAAGATAGTCAAATCACAGCAGTCAGTCATACTTGCAGCTCTTTATAGCCCCGACACGAACCATGATGTCGATTAATAAATGCGATTTTTGAATCATAATGGCAAAGTTCGGAATTACACAAAAAGTGTAATCTCCGATTACATTATAAAACGGTGTTTACAACAAGCAAATTGTATTGGGAGACCAACCATACAAACCCTTCGGTTGGCTTACGACTAGCCCAGGGTTAGGGTTGGAGTCACCTGGTTTCGACAGTACGGCTTTACTGAAAGTTTTTCTAAATTCGTTGGTTTACCTTTAATTTCGCCATTGCAGTCAGGCAAGCTAGGTGTATGTAATCCACAGCATTTACAGAAAGAAAGACTTTTGGCGAGGGAATACTTATTTGTGTTACCAAATATAAACTTTTAGTTAGCAGAAACCATATCTTTGGAGACAAATTCCTTCTCAAAATTTATAAGTCTCTAAGTTGAACTACCTTTTGTTTAAACCCTCACACTACTTTAAATACAATCCAATTTTGATTAGTCAATATCAAAAGTAGAAATTAACAAAATTAGATTACCAACGAAATGCTGTAATGCTAGCTGGAGCTTTACATGATTTCGGGTTTATATTTAATTTGGAAAAGTAAGCCTGTGGCATTATTAATTGTGCCTTTTATGAGTGGTAGCTTTTACTTGGGTCGGGGTCCTGGTTGCTTACACTTTGACTGATTTAAAGAACTGTTCTTAGCAAAAGGTACATTTATTCCTTATTATATACATATAATAACTTAAAATAAATTGTTTACTGAATTATGTACAAGATATAATTCGTTTTGCATTAACCCTGCGGCTGGATCCTGGATGGGTAGGCTGCCTTCCTTGCTTCTGTGTAGGACCGCGATGTTCCCAGCGTTAGGTTGTTGGATAGTATGTTTATGTTGGCAGACCTGTAATCCCAAAACAACTTAGTGCCGATGTAAATAAACGGGGGATTTTAATGTATTTCAATTATAAAGTAACCTGATTGAAGCTATAAAGTAATTAGTGTATGCAATGATTTGTGCATGTGACTGATAGGATGACAACCCAGCTGTACTTGACCTCGTGCCTGGATTAAATTCCAGTCGGCTGTTATCTAGTTTCTAGAGCGAGGCAAGGTTATTTTACTACTCGGACAAAAATGTAATTTAACAGAATGAGTACGTCGTTTTTTGCAATGCTTGACTATTTCCACATAAAATATGAGATTGGTTTTGTAATTTACAAATCTATTACTCAAACGAAGTTTACTCTGATGTACTCGGATGTACGTACAAATTTGACTGTACTCTGACAGGTGCTTTAATAATTATTAGGATTTGAATTATTGCCATTTCGACATTCGTAGATGTTATATTTGTAGGCTAGCTTGGTTTCCGTGAAATAACCTCAATTGACAATCGCCGATATTCCAGCCGAGTGTCAATTGTAAATTATGAGTTTCGTGGGACTGCTAGAATCGTCTACGCTGCGAATCAAAATAATTTCGATAGCCCAAATCTAAGATGAATTCACAGGCAAACGGTCGGAACAAACCTCAAGAAATATCAAACAGTACGGGCAGTCCAGTCCGATTAACCCAGAGCTGTACTGAACGAACTTGCAGATTCCGGTTTGCAAGTGAATTCGAATAAACGCAGTCCGATTATTCCAGAAATACGTTTATTAGAATGCAGTCAGGTACCTGGGGGAGTCGAGTTATTAGCTCGAATTCTTCAGGTCGGTTTCTGGTGTGATTCTGCTGCGGGAATTGGCTGAAGGCCCTGATTAATTTCGGTTGGCCCAGTTGACGCCGGCACAAGGCCGTCCTCAGCTGAAGCCGGGGGATCGGCCTAGAAAATCGGAGTTTTCGCCGTCGGGATAATAATCTTCTCGAGTCCACGGAGCGAATCCGGTTTTATACACGGCGATCGGCTCTCGGGACTGATTTCGTATTGAGGGAGGAGTGCGCCACGACCGATTCTCCATACCAGCCGCGTCGATCGAGGAGCTCGCGATGATCCTACAAGAGAGCATTGGAAATTTCAATTGTTGTAACGTCCATTGTTGCGAAAATGCGAATGTTAAGCGCTTATAATTTTAAAATAAATTTGGTAGCGCTTAATTACGAGCGAAACGTTACAATGATAATATATATATATCAAGAAAGAAATGCACGTAAATTGTTAAACAGGAACAATAATCAACTGTTGAACGTCATATAGTTTATATACTATATTGAAGTAAACAAAATAATATTAGTGGCTCTAAAATTTAAGAGTTCAGTTGTTATAACTTTATTGACACCTTAAATTATGAAGTGATTTATAGCCTTGGACTAAATCTTTAATGCTGCACTTTGCTTTCTGCGCCACTAGGACAACTTTTAATTCGCCTCTGTTATTCATTTACACTGGCCTGTCACGAATTTACAAGTACCATATCAGAACGATGCCTTCAAGTTCTGGACCAAATTAATTTCCACCCACTTGGATTTTTTTCAATGAGCTAACGAAATAGATTCTTAAGCACAAAGAGACATGACATCACATTGGGTTGCACAATTGCTGCTTTCCTTAAATTTCCAACTTCAAAATTTTCGCCCAAGGAAAATGCGAGAGCTCAACGTGTTATGATTTACTGCATTTTAGCACGGGACCAGCAATGTACTTCACCAGATTGATAACGGCAGTAAAACATGGTACAGCTTGAAGAATACCTTAATTGGCTCCGGGCATCTCCAAATTCAGCCCCGGAAGGAACGTATAAACGAAGTACGCACAAGTCGAACTAGAATGTACTGTTTAACGATAATATTTCAAATCCAGTACAACTGACAACTTTAAAGAACGGTACGTTAAAACGGTAATCGGTATATTGCTCGATAAAGCCCTTGAAAATAGCGACACTGCCAAATTCTGGGGTTCCAGGGCGACACTTTATAACACGTCTTCAGTCTTCAAAATCTGAAACACTAATTGTTTTTGTTTGGGGTGTAATAACGCAATCATTTAGTGTCCCAAACGGATGTCAAAAAGCAATATTGTAGAACAATGCGTACATTTCCGGCCGTTGCCGGTTGCCATTGTAATGTTTGATAAAGAACGTTCAATTTCATTGAGTCCAGCATCACTTATTTTTGGTATGTATACTGCTCCTAAAGCGATGTTAGTATTTTGCAATTTAATAGACACCCAGATTTGCTTAGTGTTTTCTTTAGGTATAAATTCTGTATTTATTAGTTTGTATTTTAAATTGCACTGAATATACCAGCATACTCCACCACCTCGTAGTTCTCGATCGGCTCGCAGTAAATAATATCCTTCTAAGTGTATCACATATGATGGAAAATCCGAAGGTAACCAAGTTTCGGATATTGCTATTAAATGAAAGTTATTATCTTGGATATATTCAGAGTATGTATCAAAACAAGGAATTAGAGATCTTATATTTATGTGACAAATACGAAGAAAAATTATATCTTTTTTAAGTGGTTTTGAGGATTTAATGGTGGAAGAAATAATACTATTCAGTTTTTTTGGTCATTAATTTTAACAATGATACCATTTATGTATTTAATTGTTAAATGTTCTTCGCCCTGTTTTAGTCGATCGCTTAAAGATTTTCGCAATTAATCGAGGTATTTGCGCTGCAGGGGAGTTTGATCAGGGGCAACACGTATATTACTGGTTTGTAGTAAAGCAGATTTATTTTTTAAGACATCTATAGCATCCTTTGGACTTTTAAGTATGGTCTTAACCGGTATTTTTTCCCTTCAGTAAATTTTCCAAGTCGGTAAACCTTCATTGAGCCATTGGAGAGTTTTTAAATAACTTCTATTACTTATGTAATATCATGTGCAATACGGTTGTCTTTCTTCTGAGATGTGGATTCTTCAATATTGTACACAATTACATTGGAGGACCTTTTATAGCGTTCGTTGACTACACTGATTACCGATTCGATGTGACCAAGCGATGTCTGATCGGAAGTCATGGACTTTTGTTTTAGTTCTTCTATCTCTGCTGTGAGTTTAGATAACATTGCCTTTAATTCAGTAATTTCATTTTTGCTAGAAATGCAATTATCGCAATGAAATGTGGGCCGACGTTTAATACCACTCGAGCTAAGCAGGTGTGCATCAGAGCGTGATAGGCCGGAGCAGGTAAAATGCAATGGCAAGCAATATTTATCACAGATACATATTATATCTTTTCAGAAGTAAGCGGCTTATCACATGCACCACAATTCTTTATCAGGGCATGTTCGACTCACGTTGTTAACTATAGTATCCTGAATGAGATGAGAGTACAATTTCAATAGTTGTTTCCAGTTAAACTGGTAAAAAAGACAGAGCACTGGAGCAGGCACGTCTGAACACACACACTTCTCTTTAAACTAGGAACAGTTATTCTGGGACACCCTGTAGGTTCGAGTCATATTTCTTCAACCTAAGAAGTTTTAGGGCTATATAAATACAATTTCTTTGGGCTCCGATACGCGGACCATTGTGCCCTTCTGGTACTTTCTGCTGATAATCTAATTTAAAATACCTTTGCGCGGGTCTCAAACTGTTTCACACGAAGCATGACTCAAAAGTATCGCCATAACAAAAGAACAACTGCGACACCTTAAAAAATTTAACTATTGGGGAAGAATCGTAGATTACAAAGTCAATTTGGAGTCGTAGTTCCGCAATGGGATAAATGATGAAAGAATTCAACGAGGAATTAAAGGAAAGTATCAAGGAGAATAACATGTAAATGCTGAACGAATGGACAAAATTATAAGGAATTGTCCAACATATCCTCCTACGATGTCCGAACACGGGCGTACCAAACAAGAAGAAAGGTCCCCAATGAAAGAGGAACTGAAACGAATAGAACAAATAAACATTCAGAGAGAGAGATTCAAAACGAGAAAGAAATAAGGATGAAGTTGCAAAAGTAAACACAGGTTAGAAACACAGAAGAGAGAAAAAAGAAACAGTAAGTTAGTATTAACAGGAATAAATCTCAAGATCAAGGATATATATAGGATTGGTAAAAAGCTGTGTGTAGTGGAAACAAAGAAAATTAATTGGAGATAATAAAGAACAGATTTTACTTCACACTTACTTAAATGATCAATTCATGCCCATGGAACGAAACATTCAGATGTAAATCGGAGACAAACTAAAGAAGGAATGAATAATGGGCGAGTTCCAAATATTGGTTATCAGAAGCTCAAGGTGGATGGGAAGTTGTTTATTTGACACAACAAATAAATGAAACTGCAGGAAAAAGCAGACGGAGCACTTTAGAACTGCGTTATATGCGAAACAAATATAATTGTAACCTGGTAGCGGCTTGCAGTTCCTCCACTAAACTGAAGGTGTCCGTTACTTGCTTGTTGACCAGCAAAGCACCTGAAGACGAGAAATGTCTTTTAGAAAGGCATGCAGTGGGGACTGCTTGCTTATTCGGGGAAAAAAACGCTGGATAACAACACATGTATCTAACACTGACACTACAGAAATTGAGAGGGAGTTTGAGGTCGAGAACAGTAAAAAATCCTTAGTGAGGCAGACTACCACTCTCGGTTTCTCGTAATACGATGAATAAGTAATTAGCATATCCGGCACTAAACGATTTTGGGATAACGCCTTAATAAACGTCAGCGTACTCGACGAAACGTCTACTTCTTCCAAGTGCCGGGACTCTTCACTTTTAGTTGCTCACCCCCAAAGTCCTCTTACCCTTGCTGTTCTGTTTGAATTCGTCACACGGCTGCACTCTTGAATGATGAATAACAAAGCAATTAAACAGTAAATTATGTAAATTGCATTACATTTAATAACTAATATTAGTATACATTTGTTAACACCAAGTTTTAGGGTCTGTGAAGTAGATTTTAGTATGTTTACGCGCATTTGTTTTCACTGGCCATCAGAACTTCGTAAAAGTGGTATAGCGTATACCTTTAGTATAAGAGAAAAGGTAACATACGAAGACATTACGACACGAACGGGACTCTCTGATGTAATTTAACGTATTGTAAGGAACAGGTGGCGCTATGCTAGTCATGTAACTCTGGACGATGTTAGGTGGACTAGAATAATTTTGCAGTGAGACCCTGGAAAACCAAAAGAAGCGTCAAGCGATCGGACGGAATGTGAAAAGATGAAATACAACGACATTAGAGCAATAACTGGACTCGTACAGTCCAAGATAGGCAGACATAGAAGAGAGCGGACTGGAAGAAGCGCACGTCAAGGGTAGACGACAATAGGCAATTAGGATCGGGTCATCGACGCAACAGCATTTTTATTACTCAATTGATATATATTTGATAAGTTACTTATTGGTATTTTTAAATACATTGTGACGTTGTGAAATGTTCTGCTTCACAGTTGTGTGGATTGGAATATTTTTCAGATTGTTTTTAGGAATTTGTTTTGCCATCAAATCTACTAGGATCCATGTTTTTAAATTTGCTTTCGTTACCGGCCAATAAAAGTTCAATTCACCGTGGTATAAATCAGAACTTGCGCTGCATTATTCATGGGGCCAGTTCACCGCGAAAGTACCTTGCTAGTACATATTCGGGAATTTTGTTTGCCGGGCCGGGTATAAATTGCTAGTCGACCAAACAAAACGACCCCGCCGACAACTTTTGCATTTCCATTCCAGCTGTAAATAACTGTAAATATTGGAGAACACTAAATTAGGCCCGGCAGTTAAATGTTGATATGATGTAACGATGGCACGGATAGTTTTATAGCGCAATCACAGGCATATTCCAAACATTCGTTATGTCGCTCGTCCGGATTTACGGGATAGCTGTTATCCTCGCAGTTGAAGCGAGTTGTAGCAGATATTAATTCCAGAATGACAGATAATCAGACCACAGCCACAATGGCGCACATTGTTTCCCGGAAGTAAGGGTTGGAGACGAGAGACGGGCAGAATTTGCAGCTCTAGTGCTCGACACATAACCGTTACCTTCATCCAGGTACTTTTACGTCCTACTAATTAATGTTGGCGACGTCCGTAAACGAGCTCCTGCAGAAAGCTCAGCCTCCGCTTTCACGGTCTTACTAAAACTTCTATAAAAGTCTAACGACAAGCAAAGAGCTTCACATACGCGACCCGCTTGAAGGGATGCCATAAAATCTCGGTACTCGTTCCCCAGGCGGTTATGACTCAACAAGAGTGCAATCGGAGAGGGCCGTGAGTGGCCTCCATCGTAAAACAAAGCAACCCCCAGCCCTTGGCATGCATTCGCACTTTGCTCACCCTGGAGTGTTGCAGCTCTCCAGTAGTCAACACTAGAGCTAAGGGGAGCAGACAAGTGTCAAGCAGATTCACTGCACCTTACCTCCAACAAACTCTGACACCCGATATGTCAAAAGGGTCTTTAGCCACCGCTGCCGTTATTAGGGTCAGCGCGCGTCGCCCGACGAAACACAAATCCCTCCAATCCGCCCTCGTGAATCATAAGTACGGATGCTCGCAAAATCCGGAAGCTTAAACAGCAATTAAAAGAATTAACGAATAGCGCAAGATAAAAATCCTCAGGGACATAAATAACAGAACATACAGGAAACTTCGGAGTTGCTAAACACCACGCTGCTTTAAAAATAGAAGCGGGTCAAGATTAGATTCTTGAGGAGCACCCCAGAGAACCACCATAAAGTTCTGAGATGGCCGTAAATTCAGAAAGGATAGAACGTCCAGGCTGAACTAAATATATAAAGTTTAACAAATATAAAACTGCGATTTCTTAAATTACACTCGGAAGAGCGACACATAAAGTTTCACAAGACTTTCCTATACTATGACGTAGTAACCATATTGTGGACTACGAGTATAACCTGAATGATTAAAAAAACGAGAGCAACTGCAACACCGACTTGTCATGAAATGTGCAGGAATTTTGGCTTTATAAAGTACTTAGCACCTTCTACACAATTTTGTTGATATTGACCATAACATCTCCGTATTTTATGTTATATCAGCACGATTCCTTTTCAAGCTTTAGAAGCCATTGAGTTGTATAATTTTTTGCCAAAATTTCATTTGAGGGGCATTAGAATTCGTAAAAGGATGAATTCAAACTTTTGCATAAAATTATACAGGGTTTCACTTCTTCCAGTGTATCGGTAAGGATAGCCTTTATCTTGAAAATAAAATCGTAGTTGTGCAATTTAGTCAAAATGCTACCCTAGTTGATTTTCAAATTTCGGATTTTCATTTTATACCTGCTAATTTAACATGTAAAGGCTTGCTCAACTATGTCAGGTTAGTTATTGTAACACCAATACACATTAATTCCATCTCATCGCCGGTAGTATAATACTTCCTTCTATTTTTTTCTTACATCTTATTGGTGCTTCATGTATACCCATTGTTTTAATTTTTGAGTAGAGATCCCTATTTGGATGATTTACATGTCATGTGTAACCCCGAAGAACTCGCGTCAACGGTTGTTGCATGGAAACTCGCCTCTGAAAATTTTGCTCACAGGACCTTTTCTGGCGAATTTTACGTCAGCAGACCTAGGAAAAAGATAAATGTCAACCTTACGTTTGGCTGACAAATAAATGAAGATTTATTCTAAATGCAAACACTTTCGACGGGCAAGGCTAGCCACCTACCCGGCCTAAGGGCAAAGAGGGCTCACAGAACCACTTTGTGGTAAAAACAGCAAAAGAAGCAAGTAAACAAAATACAAAGCTAATCATAATGGGGGTAACAAAAGTTAACTGTTAATATTTCTAAAAAATAAGAATCTACTACGTATTTAGGTGGTGAATAAATTGGTAAGCTTGTTCTCCGAATGTCATTTTTTGGCAGTGGTCTATTATGATATGTTTTTCGGACTTTTTCCACTGTCTAGGGTGTAAATAACACAACGTTTCGGGAGTTTTGACCTACTCCCGTTTTCAGGTGTTCCTGGTTAGTCCTGAGAAGGACTGATATTATACGTTTTTCTACGTAAATTTGTGCCTCCCCCGGGGTTTGAACCCGGGACCGCTGATCTCTAGTCTGCCACTCTAACCACTAGGCCTAAACTCAGCATCATATACCACACCCAAATCTCTTATTGAGTATAGTCTAGATACCTAACAATTCTGAGTTTAATGTGTAGTCAGAAAGGATTAGACTAATTTTACGAGAATATGTAACAATTTTACATTTGCTAACATTTAGATTTAATTTATTTCTGTTACACCAGTTGGAAAGTATGGTAAGGTCGGCTTAAAGGTTCACAGCATCATGGTGACTTGCAATTGATGAAAATATTTTTACGGCGTCAGCGAACATAAGTACTTTACACTGCAATTGATAACTGAGATCGTTGATGAATAAGAGGAACAGTAAGGGCCCCAGATTAGAGCCCTGGGGTACTCCGGATGTGGGAATATATTGAGCAGATCTGTACCCATTATACACAACACAGTGTAGCCTATTTTGTAAATACGACTTGAATAGTGCGACATTTGTGTCACTAACACCAATGCTATGTAGTTTTTGAAGTAAGATACCCTGATCTATCCTGTCGAAAGCTTTAGATAAATCTGTATAAACAACATTGATTTGGCCTTGATTATCTAATTGTTCAGAAACAAATTGCGAAAAGCTACAAAGGTTAATGATGGTGAAGCGGCCTTCCATGAATCCATGCATGGAAGATGATATGACATGTTTTACACTAGTATATATGTGTTTGTATAGAATAATTTCAAATACTTTTGAAAAGTTAGAGAGAATAGCAATGGGCCTGTAGTTCGTAACATTGGAAATATCGCCATTCTTAAAGATGAGACAAACACGTGTAATTTTCCAGATTTGAGGAAATGTCGAAGCTTTTAAGATTAAATTGAAGATGATTGAAAGCGGAGAAGTAAAAACGTTTGTGCAGTCTTTGATGATATAGCTAGGCACTTGGTCAAAACCAGCAGTTGGTTTGTTTTTCAGTTTCTTGATGGCGGAAATGATATCGTTTTCAGAAATGGAAATGAGATTGATACAGGGTAGATTGTCATAACAGGAGAGATCAAGCTTACGAATATTGTCCGTATGTTGAGAGGGTTGATAGACACTGTTAAAATACTATGCAAAACTATCTACTATATGTTGAGGAGTAGAATATTTTATATTGCCGTTGTATCTAGTTCCGGGTATTCTGGTAGCGTTTTTCTTATTATGAATGAACTGCCAGAGTTGATTGATCCGTACCCATAGACTGTTCTGCGCTACGAGTGTATATCGTGTATGCTTCTTCGATTTTTTTTTCTTAACGTGACTTCTAAGGCGTTTAAATTCATTATAGTAGGCTATTCTAGCAATCCAGTGCTACGATATTTTTTGTGCAATTTTATTTTAGTTTTAAGGCTTTCAACTATTTCAGGTGTAAACCATACAGTATGTTTGTGAGATCTATTTATGTGTAGTGGTACATAAATATCAAATATTAAATATAGTATTTCGTAAAACTTATCGCATGCTAAATTAACGTCAGTATAATTCTGCAGGATTGACCAATCCATATAATAATATAATTATGTTTTGTAAATTATCGATGTTCAGTAAAAATAATGACTGCAGTAAAAACGTTAAACGTTCAGTAACAATTTTAAGTGCGCAGTAACATAAAGTGTAATAGTGGTAATAGTAATTTACATTGTCAGACCGTTAGAACTTTAAATTTGAGCACAGTATTTAACGTCCTAACGAACGAACGATAGCGGGCTTGTTATCCGTGTGAGCACGTATAGTTTGTAACGCTTTATGGTATTCTGAATCCCAAATATTAAACACAAAACTGCTAATGTTACTGAGGCAATGCGGCACAATACGTAAGCAATTCAATTGAAACATCCGTTGAAAGCAGCTGACGAATGTTAGTAGGACAGCATTTTTGTACCCTATAGTAATACAGTATTAAGCCAATTTCTTTCAAAAATGGTATTTTTATGGTTCTATGGCATTTAAATGCATAATATTAACTCCTATTTCTAATGCAATACTGTATTAAGCCCTATCTTAATAAATAACGAAGTTGCGTTCTTAAAATTGTGTTAAGTAGCTCGACCTTCTGGAATAATACTAAATATTGTTGACAGATTTTATCCATAGTTCTAATAAATGTTGGTATTAAATCCATGTAGTTTTTTAAACGTCTGGAGAGAGACATTATTAAGTCCATAGTATCCACATTGCGGTAAAGTGGTTTGTTCTCTGAAACTGTTAGTTTATCTTGCATAGGCAATGAAAATATTTTGTCATAGAGTAAAATCAGTTCCAGATAAAAATTTCTGGATTTATTGCCAAAAACTATTAAATCAGCATATGAACAAGGTTTTCAACAAAGTAATGCAGGCAAGAAATACCTAAAAATTTGTATCACTTAGAAATTTATGTTAGACGTGGTGTAACGGTTCGTTTATGAAGCCCTTATCCTATGTTACTTTGAATTTTAATTGCTTTTTGTTTGCTAGCTAACTCGGTCGTAAATGCTTATAACCCGCTGCTAACCTCAGTTGTAGCTATGGGATGTCAATACAGCTTTGCTCTGACCCTGTCTCGTTTACGGGTACCTAGATGATGAAAAATAAGTATTCCCAATTCCGTCTGTCTGTCAGTCTGTCCGTTGTCCCGTCTATTCGTCTATGCGTCTGTCTGTCCGTCTCTCTGTCCGTCTGTTAGAAGTATAGCTCAAAACTATTTGTTAAAGGAAGGCGATATTTTGCATGCAGCTTATATGTCTACATGGCTCGAAACCGAATATACTTTCGATCAAATATTTACAGAGTAAGCACCTTAAGATAATAATATGTTGTTTATTTTTGCAGGACTAGATAAAAGTAATAAGTTGCACATAGCTTCGATTTTTACCCTTGATGAAAATGGGACCATATAGACACAGAGGATGAATATTGTAGAATGGACAGAAGCATGCGGCGATCAGCACGTTAAAGCGGCGAACTAGTGATTACTCATCGGATTCCGCCTGGACTCGCGCCTGGTAAGGCGAGTTCTAATCCCAGCAATTTCATTTTTTCATTTGTAAATTTAGGTAATTTACGCAATGGATGATCCGTGTACCCACTTTATATTTATTTAATCTGGAATTTAAGGAGATTTTTCTGTATCCAATTTACATGTTCTAGAAAATCTATTCATTTAGACAACTGTAAAAGAACATGTACACGATTTTTGTAACAGTAATACATTAACAGGGCTAGATTTGAGTTTCTTGCAGCCATTTAAATGATATTAATTAGAATTGAAAAATATTTCTATTAAAAAGAACCTTGCATAGAAAACGTAAAAAATATGCAAACATACTACTTTTCGGTAGATAATAAAACATCTAAAGAACTAATTCACATTTTATATTACTTTTTCCAATTATAAATTTTTAAAGTCTTCGTATAAAAAAAATAACTCAAATATTATATCTTGGTAGGTATGTAAAATTTTGAAAAATATTTAAAAAAATTTAAAAATAATTTTTAGCTAAAGTTGAAAAAATTAGGGGTTCTCTGGCCTGGAGATTGTTCGGTTAGCTAAAAATACCACACTCTAAAAAAATCTCATTAAAATGTTACTTAATTTGCCAAAAATAACACTTTTTGAATTTTGACAATTTCAAAAAACTCCATTTTCTAAGTAAGTAAAAATTAATACTAGGGATATATGATAGGGGCTAAATAGGTTTTTAGACAAGCACAAATTATTGAAGTAAAATGTTTTTTGTTTGAGAAATCAAAAATAAAAATGTTTCCCATATTATGCCGCCTTTTTGGCGGACACTGTATATACACGGTGTTAATTAAGTATGTACACAAACTTTAAGGGTTGATTTCTTGATCAATTCTAAGACCAAAAGTTCATATAAACATGGGACTTAAACGGCTTCGTTCTCAAAACAAAGAAATTATTTTTTTCAAAAATCTAGAAAACGCCGAAAGGTATTTCAATAAAACTTGGTGTATGATAGTATTTCAATAAAGTGGAATTATTTGGTCAACATAAATTCGATTTATTTCCACCAGTGGCGTGCATTGGGGCCACCTCAGGTACCTTATTTTAGATTAATCTGGTACGCCACTGTTTTTTAGTCAATTTGACAAGTTTTTTGGCTTTATCCATTGAAGCTATACAAAAGATGTATCTTTCATTTTTTAATAGAATAAACCTTTTTCGAGAAAAACGGAAAAATCTGTACCTAACAGCAATTTCATTCATTGGACTTTAATGGGATCTAAACGGCTTCGTTTTCAAAATACAGCTTGAAGAAGTTATTTATTATTTATTAACAAATAATCATACAATAGCTACAAAACTTTTGGATAAAAAACAGTGGCGTACCAGATTTTTCTAAAATAAGGTACCTGAGGTCGCTTCGATGTACGTCACTGGTGGAAATAAATTAAATTTATTTTGACCGCACAATGCCACTTTATGAAATACTAACCTACACCAAGTCTTCGAAATTTAAAAAAAATAATTTTTTGTTTAAACTTCAACTGGGGCGAAATAAATAAAAGCGGCTGAAGCCATGTAGTATAATAAAATGTTGCTGCCTATAGGTGTTTATGGTCCAGAAGGCAGTGTTTACACTTGAAATAAACGATATTATAATCGTGTACTGAGTAAGTACCCCATTGCGATACGTCGAAAGGAGATTTCGTGACCTGTCGATTGTTGCATGACGTCATCCAAAGGAACAGCGCCAGGGATAAAAGACAGGGCTACCCAGCTGCATCAAGGGGGAATTTTTAACAACTATTTTAAGGGATCGCGTAATCCAGTTCGAGCCCAATCCGAGTTCCCATACTTGATTTTAAGGTAACCTGATACAAGAAATGATTGCAGTTTAAGCGATAAATGTTGATTATAGGCTGCGTAAAGCTTTTGCAAGCACATAGAAATGCGCTTTTTAAACAATTAAATACGTAGGCACGCGAAGCCGAAATTAACACTATTGTGTTTAGGTTTTCTAATTTTCTGTATGGTTTATACGTGTGTGTTTTAAAGCTTAATGTATTTATGTTTATTTGTATAAACAAATTGGCCTTCCTTTTGCACATTTTTTAAAGTTGTTTTCAGCAGGGAAGTGAAGGCCGCTTCCTGTTTTATCAGATATTGACCTATCCACAATTTGAGAAACAGTGAGAGCTTCGTGTCTACTGACCTAGCTAGATAAAAAACAGGCCAATTAATTTATAAAAATAGTAAGGCATACGAAACGTCTTATTTGAGTTTAACGTCCCGACAAAGGGACTACTAAACGATTCATCAGTAAAGCTATTAAAAAGTAAAAAAATATTCGATTAAAAAACCGATACACAGAAAACTTGTTCAGTTTGGTGGTTAAAATTTTTTCTTAGACCTCTATAGCACCCTGCATATATAGCAATCTGGAAGATTCCTGAACGGATCATATTAATTTAGTTTTTCGAGTGGTTGGTTGGGATTTCTAGGGAAGATCGCTATTTGGATTCATTCATCTCCTTTAAGACGATTAGCTCTTTTGTTATTCGGCCATATATAAATAATTTTTTGTGCTATTGCAGTGAGCCCGACATTCTTATCTTGTACCTAATAATTTTTTGGGATTTCTTATTTTCAGGGTGGAATTTGGTTCATTCTGATAGTTGATTTGGTTTCCTGTTATATGTTTCTGGGCTTTTAGAGCATGTATTCTGAGTTATTCAGCACTTCTCATGTTTAGCTTTTTACGTGTTCTAAATACATTTCCATATTTCATCTTTAGGTACTTTCCAACAGTTTATTTCTCCCGAAATGTCCAGCCCTCTAAGAAGGGGGTGCTTTACAATAATTTTCACGTTTTGCCCCTATAGCTTTTGGTAATTTTGGATTTGCTGTTGCCATTCCTTTTTTTGATTTGGCGAATTGCTGCACCCGTATGAGCAAATTAGGAGATATTGTTTGTCAGCTAAAACCACCTGTTGGCGGCCCACTTCTTTGTACGAATCTCTTATTGCTGTACGTTCGCGTGATCTAAAGTTTCGTTTAATTATAGGCATCTATTGGGCTATAAATCACATACTAGGAAAAACCATACCACATGGTAGAACGGAGCCTTTCTGGTCCGATTGGAACTTGTTCTACGCATGTAGTTAACGAGGTACAGGGCAGGGGTATTTCATTAAACCTTTGATTCGTATTCGGTTGCACGGGAGATCGCGTTCGATATGGAGTTTACTCACAGTAGATTTTAAATTAATGTTTTTGTAACTAGTAAACAACCGCTAAATGTTCAGTTATTTCACTTGATTATTAATTTATAATTAGTAAACAGCAATCAGTTGAGAAGAATTTTATTTGCTTTAAATATTTTCCTGATTTATGCTGCATTTCATGTTTGTCAAGACATGAAGCTGCGCTATCCAGCGATTGAGCGATGAGATGATTTCTGAATGCGATAATTTGTTGCACTTCATGTTCAGTAGGTTCCGAAGATTTATTTTTAACACACAAGGACAGTATTCTTTGTGTTTTTATCTAGTTTTGATCATATTTTCTCAGACTATTCTTTCAGCTTTATTATAAATTTCCAAATGACTAATTTTTCGTTAATTACCTCACCTATTTGTGTTATTGCGAGACGCCTAAAGTCGGGGTAACTGGCAATCCTTTTAGTTGAAACACACTCGGACACGAAGACCAAAGCTACTGTTGCGAGATTAATAAGAACACTTAAGTACAAACACTTGCATTTATTTTTCTGCCGTTTACAGAACACTTAAGATTAATAGCGTTGTTTCTTAACTTTACGTATTTACATCTTCTTATTCTCTAACTTAATTCTAAGTCCATTCTGACCAAGAAAGCTCGGTGGGCGTTTACAAAGTTCCCAATAACCTATCAGAGCTGGTCTAAATTTTGGAATTTTGGCACGTACACACGGACGTGATAGTTCATAATAGTTCTATGAATTTTAAAAGTTTGAGGCTTTCCCACGATGAAATGTGGTTTGCTCGGACCCTTTGGAAATTACCGCTATAAAGGATTAAAATTCTACTAAAAGCATTTGGTCCCAGCTGCAAATAATTTTTATGATCGAGTTGCAACCGTTGCTTCTTCTAATCACGTACCGGTCATATACATCACTCAATATTTCGGTTTATGAAGTAAACCCTGCATAAACTTACTCTAATCTATTCGTGAGATTGGAATATCTCCAGCTTCCCAAACGAAAGGCACGTTTCTAAACATCCGCTTGTTGTAATTTAAATATGACATTTTTCCTACGAATTTTACCTTAAAATATTATACAGATGGCTTACAGCTAACTAAAGTACAGTATATTCCTATATAGTTCATTTCGTTAAAGAACGCAAATCGTAACAGTGTTCTATCCATTTGTTTCCTCCATTACTGTAGCAAAAAGTTTAAGATTAAGGGTGATTCCTTTTATGGGTATGCAGTTGGTATGTTCACGAAGTTGCAATATTCCAATGACTAATTGTGTATAAACTGCTATGTCGTAATCCTCGTTCTTTACTTCTCACTTAATAATTGTGTCGATTGCCATTTTATAGATCCATACCATATACAGATTGTCCGAAATCCATTTTGAACATAGGAGTGCGACAAGAAAAACATACACAATATGAGCAGCAGGACAAAGATAGAATGTAATCATGGCTAGGTAAAATTTTAAACTAAAATTAAGTCAATGAAACAAACAAATACTTCTGTCAAATATTTTATGTTTTATTCAGAGTATAAAGTGAGGTTTAAATATACTATTCTTTGCTATTTACATAATTATTTTAATTATTTAAACATCACTGTATACTCTTAATGACAGATAAAATGTTTGACAGAAGTATTTGTTGGTTTCACTGACTTAATTTTAGTTTAAAAATTTACTTAGCATGATTACATTCTATCTTTGTCCTGCTACTCATTTTGTTTATCTTTTTCTTTGTCGCACTCATAAATTGCCTATGTTCAAAAAGGATTTGGGACAATCTGTATATGTTAATCTTTAAGTAACACTCACCACATCTAATTCAGGAAAATACAACACCTGACTCAGGCAATAGATTATTTATTATTGGTAATACGTTGGTGTGGTATATAAGAACGATTAAACATTTAAAAATATTTTTCTAAACCCATCTCTGTATCAAGTTAGAAAAATTTACAGAACTTAGCGCTATTAATTGCTAATTTTATATTTGATACCAGCTATACCGCTAGCTCGAGTTTCTAAAACACTTCTCGCTTCGCGTAGTTCGAAATAAAAATGTCACGATAGTTATACTGGGATACAATTATTTATTTTTATATTTGGGGATTATACTGCAAAGTCTCTTAAGTTGAACTGCAGCATCCTCGACACTAAAATGAAAGATGTAAACCGATTTCTAGTTGTTTACCTTATTTTATTGGATACCGTAATTGGGTACGCAAAAAGCTCAAGTAAACAAGTTAAGAATTTCAACCCTTAAAAATGTTTACGTAGAAGACGACGGTTATCGAATTTTGTGACTAGATTGTAAACTGACTGCTATAAGCAATAATATGTCATTTATAACTATATTAATGTACTAATAGGAAAGACAATGTATTTAAAGATAACATTGGATCGAGCATTAATACTGCAAAAAGCAGTTAATAATGATAATAATGTACAATTCTAAATAAAATTGTAAAATAAATAAAAATGTAGTACTTCGATTTGTTGAAAACACTATGGTACTGAAATCCCCACTTTGAAAAATAAACAAAACGAATAAGAATTTAACTCGTTTAAATTATTTTCAGCTTACTGACCACTACGACAACTATCATTAATAGACAAAAGTAATGCCACTGTTTGATTATATTGTTGCTGAAATTGCGACTATTAAATACAGTATGGAAACATTGGCTAGAAAGATTGATAACCTAGATTAGAATACCTCCCGCTGTCATCTTTAACTACTTCATTGGAGGCACACAATTATATTTTAAAATCATAGCAATAGAAGTGCATTTAAATTGAAAGCTATGAACTTAACTCCGTAAACAACAGGTTAGATCAGGTTAAATATTGGCGCTGCCACTGCCATCTTATACATATGAAAAGGGATTGGTAATTTGTAAAACCTCTTCGCGCGAGCTCAAGTTAGCACGGGGTAGTAGTCAGGTAGCTACCGTCCAGCAAAAAGGGTGTGCGGTCTCAATCTCTTTGGAAGCATTGAGCGCCCATCGAAGCAATTTGGACATTGTCAGATTTAATCATTTCCAAAGCACAGCTTATCAATCCGACTCTCCGTTTCCCGCCTTATTATAGTGTCGTGGAATTTTATTTCGACACAAGGTCGGATATCTGAAGAAATTTCAACCCTGTATATCGACCACCGTAACGGGCGATTTGAGCTGAAGTATTTCTGTCTTTGTTTCGTCAAGTAAGACCGCCAAGTTAAGTTGCCATTCTTCTACCATGAGGGCCCGGTGAATCCAGCCGCATAAGCAGAGGAACGAGTTCCGAGCTGACCACAACCGCGCGCGGACGTAAATACGACCGCTGTGATAGTGAAGTTATCTTGCAACCTTCTTGTGCCTCAAAAACTGTAAATATCTTTTGAAATATTTTTATCCCACAACTATTTATTTAGAGAAGCTATAACCTCTGGGCTGCTCGGATAGCCCAATCAGAGATTAACATAAACACTAACAATGAGTAAACGTGATAATAGTAATCCTTTACCACCAATTAGTGAACCTAACAAAAAATACCTGTTCAATCCAACTACTCTTATTGCATCAAATAAATATTACATACCAGCCAGTATAGCCAAAAATTCAAACTTAACCACAGATGATGAAAGAACAAATGGAACAGACAATGATAACCAAATTATAACAGAAAACAAACAACAAAAAATTCCACCTATATTCGTACACGAAGCCACAAATTATCAGGAAGTTGGTAAAAGACTTGGAGAAAACGATAACCAACAAATTTACAACAGTCTGTAGAGGAACAACTCTTCGTATTAATCTCAGTAGCAGCGAAGATTTTGTAAACTTACAAACTTTTATAAAGAGAATAGCATTAAATTCCATACATACAGAGATCCAACAGCCAATCAATTATCTGTCATTATACGTAACATACCGATATCAATATCTGAAGAAGAAGTAAAAAATGAACTAGTTAAAGCAGGATTCCAAATAAATAAGATAGCAAGACTTTATAATAAACAACGACTGCCAATCCCAATTTGTGCAGTTGATCTAGTAAAAGATGATAAAGCTACACAAATATTTAATCTTACAAAGTTTGATCATTGCATTATAACAGTGGAACCAAGAAGAAAAACTACCGACATTCCTCAGTGTAGAAGATGTCAAAGGTACGGCCACACAATGAATTATTGTCAGCTCGAACCACGATGCGTAAAGTGCACTGGTAATCATTGGTGCACAAGTTGCCCCAAGAAACCCGAACAAAAACCCAAATGTGTTAACTGCGGAGAAGAACATCCTGCAAACTTCAAAGGCTGTTCATATTACACAAAAATCATAAATACTGTAAAACCTACCACAACATATAATAGAGTAATACCTAACAAGACCTACGCTAGTGCAACACAAAATAATACACCCACCACATCAAATCAATCAGAAGCATTTCATTTTTTACTAACAATTGTCAATACTTTCTGGGTAGAAATGTCAAATTTCACACCGATATTTATGATAGTGGTTCCGCTGTAGTTAATACATGAAATTCTTTGAAAAATGTCGAATATCGAGTTTCGTGCGGTTATTAATTTTCTTACAAAGCAGGGTAAAAGTGTAGATATTATTTTGAACGAAATGAGGGCTGTTTACGGAGATACCTGCCCTGGTAAAACTATGATTTATAAGTGGTCACGCTTATTTAAACAAGGTAGGGAATTGTTAGAAAACGATGAACGCCCTGGAAGACCAAGGGACGTGACGACACACGAAATGGTGTTGAAAGTTGAACTTCCCGTTATGGAAAATGGTCGACTAAAACTGAAGGAGATCGCAAAAATGTTCAAAATTTCCGAAACAACTGCCTTCAAAATTCTTCATGAACACCTTGGAATGTCAAAGGTCAGCGGGCGGTGGGTCCCCCGAAACCTTACACCTCATCAAAAACAGTACCGCGTTGATTGTTGTAAGCAATTTTTAGAGCTCTGTGAGGACAATCAGGCAGATGTTATCGACAGGATTGTGACGGGGGATGAGACATGGGTTCATTTTTATGATCTTGAATCAAAAGAAGAGTCGAAGCAGTGGCATGTGAAGGGTGGACCAGCGCCAAAGAAATTCAAAGTCCAGCAATCGGCTGGAAAAGTGATGGCGACTATTTTCTGGGACTCTCAAGGAATTCTGCTTGTAGATTACAAGCCTAAGGTAGAGACCATTACAGGAGCGTACTACGCAAACATTCCGACTCGTTTGCGACAGGCCATAAAAGAAAAACGGCGAGGAAAGTTGGCAAAAGGTGTTCTGTTACTCCACGATAATGCCCCTGTTCACAAGGCTCGCGTTGCCGTAGCTGATGTGGCGTCGTGCGGCTTTGAAGAAATTAATCATCCACCATACAGTCTGGACCTGGCTCCTAGTGACTATTTTTTGTTTCCCAACCTGAAAAAGGACCTTCGTAGAAGGCGTTTTAAGGACGAAATGTCATTGCAAGCTGCCGTAAATGAACATTTTGAGAGCAAATCAGAAAATTATTCTTTTGAAGGTTTACAAAAAATAATACAGAGATGTAATAAATGTGTCACTGTTCGAGGAGATTACATTGAAAAATAAAAAATTAAAATTAAGAAATATGCTTCTCTTTATACCCCATTCCGCGAATATAAAAAACACCCCTCGTATCTCTGAAACCCACCTCATTGAAAATGAACACTTTAATGTACCTGGATATATAGTACACAGGCATGATAGAGTGGCCGCAATTGCTTCTGGAGGAGTTGCAATTATCATTAAAAGGAAAATCAAGCACATTGCACTACCAAACGAAACTATGTCGAGCTTAGAAACGACTATGATAGATCTCCAATTAGACAACAATGAACAAGTTAAAGTGGTAGCTGCTTATAAACAGCCAAACCGTCGATTAGCCGAGCAGGACTTATTAAACATTTTTAGTGATAACAAAAGCACCTTACTAATTGGCAACCTCAACAGCAAAAATACCGTATGGGGTTGTCGAGCGAATAACCCTGATGGCGTAAAGTTGCATAAGATCACTACTTCACATGCTATACAAATATCAGCACCCGAGGAACACACATACCATCCATACCAACGAGATCGACAAACAAATATTCTGGACATAATCTTATATAAGAACTTTACAAAACCAATTTACCAAAATGTTTTAGTGGAAATGGACTCGGATCACCTTCCTGTAGTAATGTGATTTTTAAGTCAACCGCAATTTTCTCCACCAGTTCCAAAACTCATCAACGGAATTATCGACTGCGAATTGTTTTAAAATACAGTAGGTGGAAACATCAAAATACCCAGTAATTTAAGTAGCAATGAAGAAATCAATACTACTGTAGACCAATTTACTAATAATATACAGGAAAGCATTCAACAAGCAACCCTTAAAGAAAATAAATTAATTACCAAACCAAATATGGCGCCACCAACAGATATTTTAAACTTAATAAAATACAAAAATCGAACACGAAGAGCATGGCAAACTTCCAGAAACCACAGTTGCGAATTCTACTCAATAGACTTACTCATCAAGTTAAATGGGAATTAGATAATTATAGACTAAATAATTATCAAAGATATATCCAACAGCTGGAACCAAAATACAATACTCTCTGGCAAGCCACGAAACGAATCTTAAAACAACCTACTCTTATTCCACCACTTAAAATAAACAACATAACATATGTGACAGATCAAAACAAATGTAAGATTATAGAAAACCAACTTGAAATCAGTCTTAACCCAAACATACCAACCGACATAAACTTAGTACACGAAGTAGAAAAGTATGTATCAGAAAACTTAGAACCAATTCGCGATCAAAGAGAACCAACTTCACCTAATGAATTGCAAACGCTAATTAAACAGCTTCAGATACGAAAATCACCGGGACCCGACTTAATTACAAACATCAGTTTGAAGAAACTTCCACAGAAAGCAGTTGTCCTACTTGTTGCTATCTTCAATGCATGCTTAAGAACGGGATATTTCCCAAACAAGTGGAAACACGCCTACGTACTGCCCTTTCACAAACCCAAAAAAAAACAAAAGCAATCCTGAAAATTATAGGCCAATCAGCCTACTTTCTACAGTATCAAAGCTATTGGAAAAATCATTAACTGCCGTCTAAAACCTGACTGTGCTCAAAAAAATATACCACCGGAGTTTCAATTTGGTTTTAAAGAAAAACATAGCACAGGACACCAACTACTACGATTAACCGAAGTTATAGAAAAAGGCTATCACTCAAAACAATATACAACGATCGCATTCCTCGACCTACAACAAGCGTTTGATAAGCTATGGACAAAGGGACTAATATATCAATTGTTTCAAGTAAACATTCCACTCTACCTTACTAAGATCATATCCTCTTTTCTACAAAACAGAACTTTTGCAGTTAGAATCAATTCCACATACTCTAAAAATAGAGATATTAAAGCCGGAGTTCCCCAAGGGGTCCAATATTATTTAACTTATACGTTTACGATATTCCAGTAACACCTAATTCGGAACTAATGATGTTTGCAGACGATACTGCAGTTATTACACAGCACAAAGATTTGCCCACAGCAATATCAGAACTACAAGTCGCTGTTGACAACTTGGACCAGTGGTTTAGCAAATGGAGAGTTAAAATTAATCCCGCAAAGTGTGAATGCAAAATATTTACACTTAGAAGAATTAATAACCCAACGCCGTTAACGATTAACAACACAATTAACGAGTGGAACTCAAGAGACTCAGCAGTCAAATATTTAGGTGTATACCTAGATACACAACTCAAATGGAGTCTTCATATTAATAAAAAGTTAAACGAATGTCATACACGTTTAGCGTTATTGTATCCTATTCTAAATAGAAAATCTCCATTAAAGATAGATTGCTCTCTTTTACTCTACAAATCAATTCTACTACCGATAATCACATACTGCTGTCCAATATGGAGCAATACTTCTAAAACAAATATAAATAAAATCCAGATATTCCAAAATAAAGTTCTGCGCATCATTTTAAACGCAGCCTTGTTTGTAAGAAATGAACAGATACATGAGAAAGTTGGAATTCCTAAAATTAACGAATTCATTAAGAACTGCACCAACCAATGCCCAGGAGTTGTATTCTATAACCTAGGACAAAGAAATATTCACAATAGGGTGAAGAGACTACTACCACAAGACCTACACGAGTAGTGAAATTTTTGTGCTAATAGTTAATGTGAAATAAACTAATAATAGTGATAGAAGACGGACACGCTGTGACCATGTAACTATGTTTAGTGTTAACGTTATTGTAACCAAACCATGTATGGCAATTTGTTTGTCGATCTGGCTAAATTATTATTAAAAAAAAGCAGAGGAACGGCTTATGTGGGTTCTTATATCCATAACCTCCAGTTAATTCCTGCATCCAGCTTAGCTAAAGCTGTTTTATTAGTTAAGTAATGTATGTTGTAAACACCGCCATTTTTGAATATATTATATTAAGCTACGCCATACACTTGTTGATAGCTAAAAATTGACCGCTGTTACATGTCTAGGTTTTGGGCGTCTGTCACTAGGCTCTCAATATTGTTCTCCCTGCCGAATTTTACCACGGAACAATGCCTTTGGAGATTTGTATTATTGTTTAGCGTCACGCTAGTAGCAGATAAATTGTCTGTTGCGGTTCTGGCCTTCAGTTTGGGCCTGCCTACATGTATTTTATGTGTGTAGCTTATTTGAGAAACGATGAAAGGTTGACCATATATTGGAGCTAAGCACCTTTTCCGTAGTCAAGGGGAAATTTTCCTGGTACAAACCTCATTCTATTACCTGGCAGATACATAAGCTGGGGCCTTATATAATTACAGAATTTGTTTTATAATCTTCAAGTACCTACCAATAGTACGGTTTTGAATATCGCGAGCAAACCTTTTGTTAATTTACAATTACCCTCCTTCCCATTGAGTTAACTCGAGCACCTTTCTGGCCTTAATGTGGGTCGTAAATGGGGTTATCCCCATAGCAAGCAGAAAATTGAGCAAATAGTGGTGAATGAAGAAAACCTATGGATCTGTGGAATACCAAACTTCCTCACTGTTCCTCTTCACTTATATATTTAGAACTATACATCATTTAGATGGAGTTAATTTTTTTTTTTTTTAGTTATTTATTTGCCAGATCAACACTACAATTGTATCATACATGGCATTGTTAACACATTTAAAATGATTAATCTAACTTATGAGGTAATTTGATGCCTCGGACAAGTCTGTGTGGTTATTCTTCTTCGTCGGATAAGAATTTGTCTTGAGGGAGTCTTCGTTTTAATCGGGAGTGAATATTTCGCTTGCCAAGGTTGTAGTGAGCTGCTCCTTCGCACGTCGCGATATTTTTGACAAAATTTTTTAGTGGTTGTTTTTATGTAGTCTTCGATTGTTGGTATTCCTAACTCGTCATGAAGTTGGGTGTTTCTAATAAACCATGACGCATCCACATCCTAGGTATTTTACTGGTTCATTGGCGGTATTCCATTGGACGATTTCGTTGTTGACGTGAATGCTTGGTGGATTGCGTATTCTCCTAAGTGAGAATATTTTAGCTTGGTATTTGCTCGAATTAATTTGGATATTCGAGTTGTTAAACCATCTACATACTTGGTTTATTGCTGTCTGAAGTGACTGAGTTGCTTGTGTTAGGTCATTGCTTAGAGTGATAATGGGCGTATCATCAGCAAAGGTTGCTATCGTAGCATCGAGTTTGGGTATATCAGATGTATATATATTAAATAATAAAGGTCCCAGTATACTGCCCTGAGGGACTCCGGCTCGTATGCTTTTCGTTTCTGAGAATTCAGTATTTATTTTTACTGCAAAGTTTCTGCCCTCACGGAAAGAGAATAGTATTGCTGTAAGGTAGTTAGGTATTCTTAGTTTTAATAATTTTCTTTTCAACCCCTCTAGCCAAACCTTGTCGAAGGCTTGGGCTACGTCGAGGAAGATGGCTGTTGCAAACTGCTTGTTTTCGTATCCGGTCTCTAATACCTCTACTATTCTCTGGAGTTGGTGTGTAGTTGAGTGGTCTTTTCTGAAGCCAAACTGATGTGGCGGGAGTATGTTAAGTGAAATCACTTCATTGTTGAGACGAGTGTAGATTATTTTTTCTAACAGCTTGGATAAGGATGTTAATAAGGAGTTAATCTGATTTATAATTCAAAGCATTGCTGCTGTTTTTATTACATCATCACATCATACAGTATGCGAAAATACTTCTAAAATGTTTGATATTTGTAAATTAAAATGTGAAGATGATAACAATATATTTACCAACCATTCACAGAAAGAATATGATGAGGGAGGTTACTTTCTTAGTTGAATATTAAGTAATTAGTTAAATATAAATGCCTGAGCAACCTCAAGTGGAATTTACCGATTTACAACAATTAGTACAGTTTATGTATGCTTAAGCGGGTGTCTAAAATCTACTACGCATTTGCTGTAATAAGTTAGTTTTATTTAGTCAAAATATTCATTTCTCAATATTCTCTAACTAAATGATTTCTAAGAATAACCTATCCTTCCAATAATGCAAGGCAAAGGGAATACAGAAAATGTCGGCTGAATAATGCAGTGCGTCACTCAGTTTTAAAATAGATACCGATTTTATTTATACTGATCACCTCATATTTCATGCACGAGTTTATATAACTGAATGGAGGTAAGGAAACACGTGATACTTCTTGCCTTTGGAATACTGAGAGTTTCAAGAATTTCAATACTAAATACTAATTTAAGTAGCATTAATTAAATGCATAAATACCATCTGACACACATTTTTAAAAATTGCAGTTTTTAACGAAACCTAGCGTTGAAAAACAGTTGTACGTGAAGTTTGTTTGTTATGGACGAGCTCCAGGCATGTGGAGTACCAGGTATCTTGGACACCGACTGCTTTAGTCATATGGTCAAAGTCCTACTTACAATTTTTCCGAGACTAAGAAGTTCCAAGTCCAGCAAGGGATCTTTTACATGCTACACATCGTAGTAACATGGGACTCATGGCATTGTTAAACTTCCGAAAGATGGCATTCTGTAGAGGTTTTTATGGTTTTTAACCAATTTTTTTTTTAATTTATAAAAACGTCACCGGGAGCAAGAACCGAAATCGCGACCATTAGATCATTAATCAGTGTGCTTACCACTGAACTGCCAGCCTCGGCCAA
The DNA here is from genome assembly GCA_940337035.1 of Agriotes lineatus. Lineage (NCBI taxonomy): Eukaryota > Metazoa > Arthropoda > Insecta > Coleoptera > Elateridae > Agriotes > Agriotes lineatus. Next base: position 89,122,130 of record OW679197.1, on the reverse strand, counting down.
TTAGACGTGAAGTGTAAACAGTTAATTAATTAATAGTCAATAATTACACTAAATTTAAAAATATCTTTCAGCTAAAGGAAATATCGGGTGTTTATTTAAATTTGACCTCGCAGTTGGCTCTAATAAGTTCATTGTAAACATATCACAAAACGAGCCTAAACAAAAAACTATACATATGCAAACATTTAAAACTAACTTTAAAACACTAAATTTCCGTCGAATAGTAATAACTTAGCTGTATTTCATTGCAATAACAAAGGGATTCACAACACATAATTAAAATGTTCACTGCCTTCACTGAAGCACGCTCGAACTCAACGCACAACTCCATTGCTGATATTTATTAACATATTCTGGTTGTTATTAATTTCCATAATTTTCTCCAATAGTCTGTGCCGTCATGTATTGGTTGCTGGAAGATGTAGTTTTTTAAATACGACAACAGAAATAAGTCGCCTGTCGTGAGGTCTCAAGATCTGCCAGGATAAGGTATTGGTGTGTTTCGGTTAATAAATAATTATTTATTAACCGAAACACACAATACCTGGATTATAATCCATCTGTCGAAAAATTCTCGTATCATATTTAAGGTATCATGTGTTGTGTGAGCGGTGGCCCCATCTTGTTGCAAAAAAAAACCAAATCGAAGTTTATCGTCATGAAGCTCTTCGAAAAAGGGTAGTAAAAGCTCTTCTCGATAACTTTCTGCAAAACACCTGAACAAATTCTTTGTTGATTTTTCATCAAATAAACATCTTTGTCTTACCTTCAAAAAAGTATGGCTCAATTACTCTACTCCTTGGAATACATGCACACACTCTTATTTTTTGGGAATGAAGAAGTGTCTACCATAAAATTAGGCTTCTCCGAACTCCACCAACGCATGGTTTAAGAATTAATGCATCCATGTAAATAAAACCAAGCCTGGTCAGTGAAAAAAGTGTTTTCCAATACGTCGTCATTGAAGGTTTTTAGGAACCACTGACAATATTCGATACACTGAAGATAATCAGCTTGGTGTAATATTGTTGTACAGACTACAAAGAGTAGGGATAGACGTGGATGTCTTTTTTTTAATAATTTGTGGTAGGTGCCAACTGCTAACTGAACTTGTTAAGATAAATGGTGCATCATCCATAATCTGTCTTACATTTTCGATTACTTCTGTCGTTTTTCTCGGAGGATGACCGCTGCATTCTTGCGTGAAACGGATCCAAACACAAATAACTAACAGACAAAGGTTATAGAATACGTCTGCCTGTCTAGAGACGCTGATATTTTGTAAATATAAATTCTACTTTAGTAAAAATTATTACTACTTACGAAGCTATTTCACTAACGGAATACACATTTTACTAATTGACAACAAATGCAAAGTGACATTCGGTTGAAACAGCTGATGTGGTACGTTCACAATGAACTCGTAGGCGCCCAGAGCCAGTAGATATAGGAGAGTACCGCCATTCTTTGATCCTTGAAAATGCCGCCATCGCCGCCATTTTTGTTCCCATCAGCAGTGACTGATTGAGTTATGTCTAAAATTTTACTTGAAATTGGCAAGACTGTAAGTCTATGTCAAACTCGAGGTTATCAGGTTATGTTTTTCGTCAGTTTGTGTGATATGTGTGTGTCAAATAACAAACAAAACCTAACATACTAACCTCGAATTTGACATAGACTTACAGTCTTGCCAATTTTAAGTAAAATTTCGGATTGCCAATAAATGTCACGTTGACGGAATTGTGTTACAAACCTTAAAGTGACGCATATGACAAAGGAACAAACATGGCGGACATGGCGGTACTCTCCTATATCTACTGGCTCTGTAGGCGCCGACTTCGACGTGAAATTTAAAAAAATGCTCTTTATAGCTTCTGCATCTCGGTTTTTAACTTAATTTCTTCTCACAATTGTTAGAGGTCTGTCGTTTTTTCTCTTCTTTATGTTTCTAACTTTCTATACTTCTCCTGACATTCTCTTTTCTGCCGACTTTATTTGTTACTATATCTCTATTTTTATCAAAAATTTAATTTTTGTATTTCTAATTCTATTAATTTTCTGTTGTCGTTCATGCTTCGAAATTTATTTTGTTTAAAAAGGTTGTCCTCAACGCGATGGTTAGTCTTTTCTTGGTACCAATTCTGATAATATATTTTACGCTCCACCTGCTCCAGTTTCCTCTCATAATGCAGTGAATAGTTTTCTTTCAGCCTATCATCGCCTTACTTTTACTCTTCCTTGTTGGTACTCATGCTCTTTCTCTCCATCCTTTTAAACCATGTTCTTACCGTTCTCACCACCACAAGGGTATAACGGTTTCTTCTTTCGTAGCAAAATTTTTGTGGCCGTTGAAGTAATTCGTAATCTCGTAACCAGCCGCCTTGAGTCATCACTGCTGCACTGTTGCTCTGACGCTCCTGTGATTGCCATCATCTGAACCGGCGAGTTCTGCTTTTATTTGTATGTTTTGCACTTTCCAAGAGCGAATGGTGTAGAATTTCAATATTCTGAATGATTTGACGACTTAATCTAAAATTACTGCAAAAGGTAAAGGCTCAGTATGTCTTTGTCGCAGACCAGTGTTTAAAAAAAATAGATTGGTTTCAGGTTCTGCCAAACTTTGTACCTACATGAAATTGTAGACAGCTTCACCACGTCTTTATTTATTTCTATAATGACTAAACACGTCTTTTTTATATCTTATGAAACACTTTTTCCAAATATAAGCAGTAGATTTTCCTGCTCACTTGGCTTTCAAAAAGTAAACATACGCTTGACGCGCTCCGTTATCTCAGAAAGTGCAGTGCGCAGTGCCATTAGCAGATAAGTGATTGAATCTATTCACGTACGTACAATTTAACTACTTATCAGTCCAGTACAAAGCCGCCCCTGTTTTTGTTTATGGTGTGGCTAACTTTTCCGAAATAAAAAACAAACTAGCTAACATCGTAGAAGAAGAACAGTATACTACTAGAAGCTTAGCCAATGACACTGTTAAAATTAATTGTAATACCCCGGATACATACAGAGAACTGGTAAATTTCATGTTAGAATCTAAAATAATACACCACCCTTAACAACCCAAGGAAGAGAGAGCTTATAGCATCATAGTAAAATAATCTCTGAAACTTCTTTGTGGCGTGAATCTATAATTCATATTCTTTTTTGGGTATTTCGCCACTCTGCAAATTAAAATTATTAAATAACGTATTAATTAACGAACGTTTCGAGGGACAATCTGCCCTCGTTGTCAACGAATAACAATTAAAAAGGAACAAGAAAACTTAGCTTTTTCACGGAGATTGAAAATCACCAACCTCCAATAAATTGCTTGACATTGACGTTTGTTGATTGTCTAAACCTACTTGATCTGATCTTTAAGAATCGATAGGCAACTAGTGTCTAAAAATATTGAGAAAGACGACACGCATTTTTCTTCATTAAGTAAAATATATGGCGTCTCCTTAATTTTACGTTTAGTTGACATTGATTCTTTAGACAAGATCTTTGTGTTATGCCAGTGTACTTTATGATTATTATCCCAAGCATGTTCTGCCAGCTTAGACTTATTGAATTGATAGGTTTTCATCATATTTTTATGTTCTTTAACTTTAACTGCTAAAGGTCTGGATGTTTCACCGATATAGTATTTCCCGCATTCGCAGGGGATACTATATATACAATTCTTTGAATGTTGTTCTTCGTTGAACGGTTTAGTTTTTGTAAGAACTGACCGTAAGGTATTCAACGTTTTGAATACCGTCCTAACATTGAATCTATTCCCAATTCGTCTAATTTTGCCAGATATGCCTGGAATATAAGGTATAGTTAGAGTATTATATGTTTGAGTGTCATTTCTTTGTACGCGTGTGGCATTGTTTCGTGTATTGAAAATGCTCCGAACAAGAGTCTCTGGATAGCCATTATCTTGTAAAACATTAACAATAAATTCTTTCTCTTTTTTGAAAATTTCATCATTAGAGCAAACAACTTTGGCTCTGTCGTAAAAACTTTTTACAACACCTGTCTTTATGTTTTTGTGATAGTTGGAGTTAAAATGTAAGTACCTATTAGTGTTGGTTTTTTTACGGTATACTGATGTTTCAAAAGTATTTATTGTGCATGTGATTAGTGTATCAAGAAAAGGTAACTGATTGTTTTGCTCTGTTTCTAATGTGAATTTGATGGAGGCTTCTTTACTGTTAATATGTTCAAGGAATTCGTCCACCTCAACCATAGCATGAGGCCAAATTGCAAAAACATCATCGACATATCTCCACCAAACTACTGGTTTGTTAGTGTATGTGTAGACATGTTGTTGTTCAAAGTCTTCCATAAAAATGTTACTAACAATATGAGATAGAGGAGAACCCATTGCCATCCCGAAATCTTGTTGGTAAAATTCATTGTTTAGTTGAAAGTATGTCGTTTTAATGCATAATGTTAAAAGTTCCATAATGGTTTCAATATTTAATGTTGTTCGTGTATTTAATGTGTTATCGTTTGGTAGCCTATGTTTAATGATGTTGAGTGTTTTGTCTACTGGAACATTAGTGAAGAGACTAACTACATCAAAACTAACCATTAAGTGTTGTGTGTTTATGTTTGCTTCTTTCAATTTTTCAAGGAAATGTGGCGTGTTCTTTATATATGTGTCTGTGTTTCCTGATATAGGCGACAGTATTTTAAGTAAATATTTAGCTAAACTGTGACAAGGAGAACCTATAGAACTAACTATTGGCCTAAGTGGTACATTTGGTTAATGTATCTTTGGTAATCCATAAAAATGTGGTGGTTTACTGTAGTGTGGTGTTAGTGTACGTCTTACAAAATCTGTAAATTGTTCTCTGTGTTTGTAAAGTGTTTTGTATATTTTTGTTTCTGTTGTATGTGTTGGATCTTTATTTAGTTTAGTGTATTGTCCCTCAGCAATTAGTTTTAGAAGTTTTTCGTTGTATGTGGTTGTGCCAAGTACTACTGTGGCATTGCCTTTGTCTGCAGGTAGAATTTTAATTGTGTTATCGGTTTTTAGTGTGTGTAGTGACTGTTTTTCTTGTTTGGATATATTTTCTCTGATTGTGTAAGGTCGTTCAAGTATGATTTTGTTTCTAATCCTGTATTCCTGTCTAATGTCTTCTGGAAGTTTTTGACAAGTCCCTTCTATGGCTGTAACTAAATAAAGTTTATTAATTCGTTTTGGCGCCACTGCGTAGTTGTGTCCTTTGCCAAGAACTAATTTGTCAGTGGTGTTTAGTTCTTTAGAAGACAGATTAACTACCGTTTTATTTAAAAAAGTGTCACTGTTCTTTAGTGTATTCAGTTCAGTTGTGTGTTTTTCTTGTATGAGGTGTTGGAACTTCTTTAAATGTGTACGTTTCTGCTCTGTGTGTGTTTTGATTTAGGTTTAATTAATCGAGTTGTACATACGGTTGAAATCGTCTTCCCGTACATCCTTTTGCATCACCTGTTCCAGTTTGTTGATGTCAGAAAATAATATAGCTTTGTTATGTCTGTGAAATTGTATTCTGTCTCTGACTATAGTTTCACTCTCTCTTTTCATGATATTACTAGAACGAGCACTTACATAAGGTGCTTCGAGTCTAAACCCTTTTGGAATAATACAGCTATTTCTACAACGACATAGGAAAGTTATACTATTTTCAGAGTGTGCCAGTTTCTTTTAGAGGTTTTCCCAATTAATACGTTATTTAATAATTTTAACTTGCAGAGTGGCGAAATACCCAAAAAAGAATATGAATCGTAGTAAAATACTTACATCGCACAATGGACATCCAAGAAATTAAAAATGAAATCACAAATCTAGGTCACAAAGTGAGAAATATTGTTAACGCTAAACAAAGGCAAACTACAGCTCCACTAAATATGTTCTTTGTTGATCTTGAACCAGCGGACAACAACAAAGACGTCTACAAAATACGCCACATATTAAATAACGTAGTCCAAATCGAACCACCCAGAAGAAATAATATTATTCAGTGCACGAGGTGTCAGTTGTATGGCCACTCAAAATCTTATTGTAACCGTCCATTTGTGTGTGTTAAATGTGGTGGCCCTCACAGCACTATAACCTGCAAAAAAGCAAGGACACTTCAGCTACGTGTGCTCTATGCGGGGGTACCCATCCTGCAAATTATAAAGGATGTGAATACTACCATCGTCTCGATAAAATTACTCGAGTCACTAACAATTCTGCTAACAATTTATCAACTCCAGTGAATGTAAAGTTCTTGCCTACATCTTCTAATCTAACACGTCCCAAAATTAGCTATGCCAATGCAGTCAACAATAATACAAATAATGCCCCTCAAGAGCAATTCAACGATGGTACCACAAACATCAACTCAATACTTGGTAAATTCCTGGATGAATTTCAAAGCATGCTTCAACAACTCATCCAACAAAACAGCATGGTTTTGAACATGCTGACAATGCTGATAGAAAAGAAATAATGGCTAAAGCACTCAGAATAGCACTATGGAATGCAAATGGCCTAATGCAACATAAAGAAGAAGTAAAAATCTTTCTTCACCAACACCTAATAGATATACTTTTAATTAGTGAAACTCACCACTACAAAGGGCAGATAAATGGCCAAAGAACTACAAGAGAAAAACTACATTCCTATTCACGGGTACCCCAACCTATTGGCCGACTGATTCGAACAAAATACCGGATTTGCTGGATTTCTTTGTAACAAATGGTATTGCTCGCACTTATATGGATATCAAACTATGACTTGTCTTCGGATCACACGCCTGTAATAGCAACAGCTGGCACATCAGTACTAAATGTTAAAAAAAAACCAGAACACAACTCAAGGACCGATTGGGAAGCTTATAAAGCCAAAATCAATAAAACTGTGAATCTAAAAGTACCATTTAAGAACACTGTAGAGTTGGAGGAAGCTACAAATACACTAATTTCATTCCTACAACAAGCAGCAAGCCATGCAACACCGAAATTGAAAGCCCAAGAGAGCTTTTCCAACATCTCATTTCAAATAAAAAACTGATCAATGAGAAAAGAAAACCCAGAGCAAAATGGCATCGGTACCACTCACCAGGTGACAAAACTATATACAATCAATTAAGGAACAAATTCAAAACTAAGATAACAGAAACGCAAGATAAGTCATTCCAGGTTTATGTTACTAATCTTAACCGTTATGACAATTCAATATGGAAACCTATAAAAGCTTTCGCAAAACCAACACAAGCCAATATCCCATCGTGTGGAAATTCCTGTACACTTAAAACTTCTTACTCCTAAAGAAATTAAAAAAGAAATAACTCGTCTAAATACCAGAAAATCACCTGGACCTGATCTAATAACACCGAAAATGCTAAAAGAACTCCCTAGAAAAGGTATTGTACTCCTAACTTACATATTCAATGGAATACCCCGTCTACACTATTGGCCTCTTCAGCTAAAGGTGGCCGAAGTAATTTTAATAGCCAAACCTAGTATAAACCCACACCATGTTTCCTCATACTAGAAAAACGTCTACTTCCCAGAATCAGTCCCCTCCTGGATGTTGTTCCAGACCACCAGTTTGGATTTCGTCAATCCCGTTCAAAAATTCAACAGTGCCATCGGGTCGTACAAACAATAAATAAATCCATGAAAGACAAACAATATTGCACATCTGTACTTCTAGATTTAAGCCAGGCATTCGACAAGGTGTGGCACGATGGTCTACTTTACAAAATTAAACAAGTTCCTCCATCCTATTTTCAACTACTTAAATCCTACTTGGCTAATCGTCAATTCCGAACTAAAGTAAATGGCGGATATTCAAACACTTTTCCAATCAAGTCTGGGGTACCACAGAGCAGTGTGCTGGGCCCCATGCTTTATCTATTGTACACATCAGTTATACCTACTACATCTAATACTACAATGGCAACCTTCGCGGACGATACAATCATCTTTGCAAGCCATAAATATCCAAAACTGCATCTTCATATGCACAAAGACACCTAAATCTTATACAATATTGGATTAACAGATGGTATAAAAAATCAACGAAAGCAAGTCAACTAAAGTAACATTTACACTAAAAAAGGCCCACTGTCCACCAGTTAGCGTCAATAACATACCTATACCTGCATCGTCCTCGGCACGTTATTTAGGAATGCACCTCGATGAAAAACTTACCTGGAAGGAACACATTCTAAAGAAGAAAAAGCAAATTAACTTACGACTCAAGGACCTAAATTGGCTAATTGGAAGGAAATCCCGTTTGTCCCTAGAAAAAAATTCTTGGTTTATAAGGCAATAATCAGACCTATCTGGACTTACGGCATCGAACTATGGGGATGTGCTAGTAAGTCAAACACAGCAGTTATCCAAAGTTCTCAATCCAAGATTCTTAGAGCCATGACTGACGCACCATGGTATGTAACCAACAAAATTTTACACGACGACCTCAATATCCCATTCGTTCAAACTGTTATACAAGATCGTAGTGCAAATCATCATACCCGACTAGAAACCCATGCCAATCGACTCGTACAACCACTCCTACTACAACACGACACCAGAAGACTAAAAAGATGCTGACCTATTGACCGCAAATAAGAAGTAGGTGAACTTCTCATTGGAAGAGTTCCCATCCCGCCATCAAGGACTATATAGTTTTAAGGTCCTATGTTATCACATTATCCCATAGAATGTTAATTCTGATTGCTAATAAATAATTCTAAAAAAAAGAAAAAAAATGTATACGATTTTTTATTACCTGCCGCAAGGTAAAGTGCACCTAGTAAGTCTTTGAATTTATATTGGACTTCATCTAAAGTATATTCTATTTCTTGTCTCAGCTTCACTTCTACTATTCTGGCGTAGGTCGCTGCCTGTACGCCTAAAAGCACGATGCCCATACAGTTGCTGTATTCCTTCGAATCTCTGCTTTTGTAGATCAAATTTGTTATGTCAGCTTGCAAATCTTCAGGTGTATTTCCCTATTTATACTAATCCGCATGCAAAATATGGTCTATCTCCAACAAGTAGTTTTTGAGCTATATTGCCAACAAACGGAGATACAAGCAGGCACACAGACAGACAGACTAAAAACCAACTTTACTGCATATTTGCTAACTTCAACAAGATTAACCATCGCCTACTAGTTTCACCATGTTGAGGTAAAATATTTCAGTGTTTATACATTGTGGGTTTAAATTACTGCCCGAGTTTTGCAAAGCAGATTATTCATATCACCTTACAATTTTTAATATTTTTAGTCAAATTTATATGGCCTGCTTTCATTAAGTATCTACGGAAGTATCGAAGATTTTACAACAGTCTCAAGCCGAATAGCTTCTGTAACTTTAATAGTATACCCTATATTCTGATCCCTCTGAATATCTGTTAGATGTCTTTTCTTCTTCAGTGTTTACGTTCTTATCCCTGTCCCCATCTAAGAGACGAACGAAGTATTGTAATCGTAAAAAATGTCCTTCCAAGATTTCTTTAGATCTTTATTCCAAGGTCTCTAGATGACAAAAAACTTTTTTTCTCAAATTCCTATGTTTGTCCGTCTGTCTGCCTCTTCGTCGGTCTGTCACAGGGTGAGCACCTTAAAAAATAGAACGTTGCCTATTTTTGCTTTAACTGAGAAATAGATAAAATTAATAATTTGCACATAGCTTAGGTTTTACTCTTAGCGAAATTAGGACTTAAGAGATACAGAGTAAATATTGAAAGAAAGAAAAGAATGGGCACCAATCAACGCTGTGGGCACAAATGCGAAACGTTCCTTCGTGTCCAAACGGAACTATGGTTGAGTTGCGCCCGTGCTGCTTTCGTCAAGAGTTTAAGCAGGTCCCTTGGCGCTGAAATCGCGCTGAGTTCGAATCCCATCGGCTGCAATATTTTTTCTTATTTGAAAATTGATTTAATGGGCATTACCAAGTCCTTCCTTTGACTATTTCAGTATTATTAGGAACGTGAAGATATTTTTACCCTTAGTTTTCTTTGATTTTTCAAAATGTTTAGTCACAACTTCCACTTGTAACGAAAATTTTATGTGAAGCCCTTGATACAGAATTTTTAGATGTAGCAGTCATTCTTTGGATATGGTTTTTTCCGTTGCAACCATATAAGCTGTTGAAAAATGTTTGTTTTATGAATTTTTACTTAGTGTCATCACCCAAACATCTATTGAAATAAACTGTTAATTTGTATGTTACATGTAAACATAATTATGGTTGTATTTATTTTTGATTTAAAACTCAAAAAGACTAATGCCAATTTAGTACGTACAGTTTTAGCTTAAAACAGCGCAAGTAAAAATAGGCACTTCTAACCAATCGGGTGGTGCAAAGCCGTATAAACATACGATATATAAGCAGAGCTTCCGTTTTGAGATTCCTAAAGGCTCTAATTATATCCTTCGGAATAAATATTGCAGGCTCCTTGCCATGATAAGATTTCCTATAAACAAGAGCCTCTTCCGATACATGTGTAGGAACTTTAACCCCCTTAATTACTCCTTACCACTCTTCTCGCCCTGCGCTAATATACTGCGAATCGTGATGAAAATACGAAATGCTTCTTGTCAGATCGGAAATTTCGTAATGATAAAATTGCGATTTCTTGTTTGAAAGCAATATAATTTAGTCTTGCATATTGAGCAAATACAAATCTATAGTAGCCGTATTACCGAAATAGTTCGCGGTTTCTAATATAATTCGCAAATGAATTATTGCACTTCATTTTTTACACTTCAGATGCTGTAGATTTAATAGAAATACAGGCAGACGCTTGATCGAATTTTATTATTATAAAAATGTGCTAACAAATGCAATTTCAAAGACAGCTATATACCCCCACAGAGAGAGTATTAAGCCTACACAACTACAACAATGTGTTTATACGCAATAAATGAAGACTTCTCTCCAATATAGGGGCCTATCCGTCTTTACTTTAACCTGTCTTCGCCAGCCGAATAGAATTGGCAACGGAAATTTGGTATACGTGTGCGAGCGGAAATACCTTGTAGATGTTTGTCAATCCCCGAAAGTCGAGCAATTCATAAATGATAGACAAGTTGGGCTTCTGAAGACTAATCTCCTTTCTCATTGTCACAATTTCCAATTGAATTCAACCAACTGAAATGGAAAGACATTTTATGTGCGGTTTACTATTGGAACTAATTATTGTATTTAATAATTTCACAATGCATCAACAGTTACCTAGCCCTAAAGAACACTGAGCTAATGTACCAATTTATCTTATTTATACCGCGTGCAAGCTGTATTCATTGTGAAGCAAAAGATAGTTAATTTTTCCCCCACATAATCCCCGAATTTGCTCGAATTGTTCTGCATAATAAACTGTGTCAAATAATTCCGCTGCCAAAAGTTAAAATTACGAGAGAACCGAAACTCTCAGCGCCAAGCGTAGTTGGGGATGGGGCTGCTAAACGGCAAGTTATAAAATAAAAGTTTCTGAAATTATTGTCCTGCATGTCAAATCTATTGAATTCTAAAAAATTCGTCGGAATTTTCGGCTGTCCCAGATTTGCCGACGATTTTAAATAAATTGCCGATGGTTGTTTACCTAGCACTTACCAATGAATATGTTGCTAATTAGACTTCCAAAAAGTATACAGATCTGGTTGTCAATTTTCTAACAACAAGAATATTACGTTTGAATAACTTTTAGGATTGTCTAGACTGGGCCATCGTTACTTTTATGTTTCGGTTTGTATGTCATTACCATCTAAGATATTCCACAGTATAATATGTGTAAAAGCAATCATCTTAAAACACGGTATAAAGTAGAACGATAATGTTACACCAAAGAGACTATATTAAAGCAATGTCTCCCAATAAGCCTTGCACCAATGAAGTCTTCACAAAAATAATAACCAAATCGGCTAACTAATCAATAGAGCGGGTTGTCAGCAAGTGAGGTCACTTTGAAATGATTAGAAAGTTATTAGAAAACGAAAAATAGTGTAACATCAAGTAAGCTTAAAACAGCAGATTCGTACTACGTTATTCTTCTAACCTTCGCAATATATTACTTCCTGTCTAATGTTATATCTACTTATTAAATGAGGTTATGTTTTCAGATATCAATAATGTTTAATATCAAACTTGCCTAATATTGTTAGATGTAGTTTATAACTGTTATAATCAAATACATCTAAATAGAATCATTATTGAGTACTGTAAATATAATTTAATAAACAAAATTCTACGACACTCCAATCAGCGCGGATTTTGAATGTTAAGATTAAGCGCGTTACAATGTAAAGACAAATTAATAAATTCTTTTTTGCTCATAATACGTATTACTTGAACATGTAATACAAACCGGGTAGCGCAGTTGGGACAGCACTAGGCTCGCAGTAAGCAGGTTCCCTGAACCCAAAAACATTTTTTTGTTCATTAGTCTGTCTGTGTGTGTGTCTGACAGTGAGCAGAATATCTCAAAAACGAAAAGAGGTATTTATGTCATTGAAACTTCATATATAAGTTTTGTGTACTATGTAGATGCGACAGCAAGCTTTGGAAGAAAATCTCATATCCGGAAGTAGGTGTTTATTCTTGCGATTTTTAAGTTTTTTCGATTTGTTTAAAAAACGGCTCTAACGATTTCTTTCAAACTTTATATTTTTGTAGGTTTTTAATGTGTATTGATGTAAGATATGTGATTTTCAAGTTGAATATCTCTAAAATGAGTTTTTTTAAAATAATTCCTACTTTAAATAGAACACGCGGTATATTATTACAATTTTTTAATTCAGATTAAAGTTTTAGAGAAAATTTGCCGGTTCAACTAACCCTCTATTTTGTACGGTTTTTGTAGAATTTGTTATTATTGAAAAATTTTGACAAATGCTTAAAAATTAAAAATAAAATTTTTGGCCAATTATAAGATCACTGTAAAAGGAAGTTGTGTGCGGGTATCACATCATTTTTTTTCTTAATCTATTCGGCTACGACTAAACAAAAAAGAATTATTATAAACGATCGTCATCTAGTTACCTTTGAATTTTTTGAATGTAGTGTTTTATATGCCCCTATTACTTATAATTAATTATAACTAGCCAGAGCTGTCAATACTTAAGCGTTGACAATTCTAGCTAGTAGTTTGAATGCAATAGAGAATATCGCGGCACATAAAAATATATATGCAAACAAATCAAGGGCAACTAGATGTAGTTCTTTTACAATCACTCTCTATTAGTATGGAGTTGTACTGTCAAATGAAGCTACTCCTACTTTGACTACGCACTTACAAGATCATTTTCAAGTTTTTGTGGCAGCACAACTCCATATTAATGGTTCTATGTCAACACATAGCCTTTAGGAGACTAGGTTAACAACTAAAAAGTAAAAAGAATTTTTATTTACTTTAAAAAAATTTAGAGTTATACTACTAGTTTCATAATTTAACATAGATTCAAAAATGTAAATATATACAAGGCGTTCCATTTGAAATAACAAAGTTGATCATCGTGATATTTTAATAATATTTTAAGATAAAAATACATCAGTTAATGCATTTTTTTTCATATAATTACTTAGCCAAATTTCATTAGCCTGAATTAATAAGTACAAAAAGTATTTAAGGTTATCACAAGATTCTCTTATCCCCGATATACCTAGTGCATATATATTTTTATGCAGTACTACTTAGGTAAACTACTTCGTAGATCACTTTAATTTGATTGTCATGAACATACATTTTTGAATTTATAATAAGATTTATAGTTATTCTTATTTATAGTAATTATGATAATTTAAAGATGTTACCAGTATATGTTTAAATTAATATTTACAGAGTATACTTGCTTTTTAAAATTATTTAATAATTTCGAATAGATTATTTTGTAAACATATACTTACTGTTTGTACCACTAACCACGGTAGATAATTCCTAAGAAAAATCCATCCTCTGTTGGAACTACCATTGTAAAATTTTTATATTACATGTTATTTGGAACACATGGTATAAACAACACATAGGCACGCACATTATAGGTATACAGGGTGACAATGAGACCAGGGCCATGCTTCTTTCTCCTCTATTTATGAATGAATTTGGGTGAAATTTTGTACAAGGATACTAACCATAATTTCGGATTGACACGCAAATGTAATTAAAATGCACGACTGCCGGTTTCACCGGAAATGACACTAACTTTGGTTTTTTAAATGGATCACCTTATATATTTTATGTTTTTCGGAATCTACGACTCAAATTACATACAAAAGTGTTGCCAAATTGTCTGGAGTATTCCACAAATATATTTAATAAAGCTAGTAATTAATTAACTTTCAGTTTTAAATAAAGTTAAAGTAGCGCATGATGCATATCGTTCGATTGGTAATACAATTTTCTATTTAATGGCAAGATGGCTCGTAGTAGGTGCCATTTAAAAAAAGTGACGTTTTCTGAAAAACACATGTTTGGCAAATTTTATTATTTCAATAAGGGCTGTTATTGACTTAATCGATAAAATAGCTATTATTATGAACTGCTCGTGTCACTTAGGATAGACTTCCCCCAGTTACGGCCTTCTAGGGTAAAGAATATAATAAAAAAAATTTTTTTTGTTTAAAAAATAAAAACTTTGCAAGCCCGTTGTAGTATGTAATTTGACTCGTAGATTCCGAAAAACATAAAATATACAGGGTAATCCATTTAAAAAATCAAAGTTGGTGTCATTTCCGATGAAACCGGATATGGACTATTTCAACTATGTCGGACAGTCAAAAAGTATATAAAATTTTGTCACAATGTATTCATAAATAAAGAAGATAGAAGCATGGTCCTGGTCTCGTTGTCATCCGGTATAATAATAAGTTAATTTTTTTATACATGCACTTTTTTAGCGTTTTAATTGTTTGTGATTATTTAATATGGAAATAGTATCTATCGAATAAGTATTTGCTTTGGTATATGTCAAAATGTGCTTTGGACGTTTTAATAATGTATATTGTATAATGGTTTATTGTAATGTACTTTTTATGGATGTAAGTGTATGTAATAAAATTCTATTAAACATGACAATTTAACTGGTGTCATTGTCAACCAATTGCATTCTTCAATTTAAAAATAAACTACCAATCGAACGATTATTTTAGTGACAATAATTCGAGGAGCTTTATTTCGGCGACAATAATTCGAGGAGCTTTATTTCAGCAAAATTTTTTTCTGTAACAATTATTGTAGTGACAATATTTCGAGGAATTTTATTTCAGCGAAAATTTTTTCTATAACTATTTTTGAATGAAAAGTTAAATTGTCAAGACGAATAGGACTCTAGGTCGAAATATTGCAGACAATTTTTGCTCTTCAGATTGTCCCGTTTCTGTTGCTTTAGAAAATAACGACTTGTGCAAGCACTCGTCGTTATTTTCGTCGCCGCAGAAACTCGTATCTGAATTGCAAAAATTATTGTCGGCAATATTTTGACCTCTCGTCCTATTATTACTGAAAATATTTTTAAATTACTTACTTTTGAATAATTAATAGGCACCCTTTTTAGTCCCTGTTTATATGGTAAGCAGTATGTTGTTTTTGCGGTACTTATAGAAGTTTAATGAAACCACGTCCATAAAGCTCCTAATAACAACCTAGCAAAACTAAAAATTTTCAAATGATAATATTTCATTAATGGACTTAACATTTATTTCAACCAAATTATGAAAAAAAAATTGTATTTATAGTGACACTATCCTGAAAGGTTACCAACAATTCCATGACTGTCCTGGAAAATATTTTTTAGAGTTGCACCAATATACAGTGTGTCCAAGATAAGGAGGGCCAGTATGGGGATCTCGGTAATGGTAAGAGATACAAATTTGGTTAAATGGAAAGAAAGTTGCGCAATTCAAGGACTAAAAAAATGACGTTTAGAAATTCTTGATATGATTTTTCGATTTTGAATTATCTCAAAAAAACCAAATTTTTGGATTTTATTTTTTATTTTTTTCTGGCGTTAATATTAAAGTTAGAGCAAAACTGATTAAACTTCTTTATAGCAACTTTTAGTGGACTTAATGATTACGTTATCAATTTTTTTATCCCACATTTCGTCTTCGAGAAACCATCATCAACTTCATTTTTTTAAATACGGTCCTGGTTTTTTGATACCAAATTTGTAAAGCCCTTTTTATTATAAATTCAACAATGTGCCACATATTATGGTTTAATTACGTTTCGAGCTTTTTTCTGATCATTATCAGTAAATTTTTTAGATACGGACCTCCATTTCTCATAATTTTGTAAAAATAAGTTCATACAGTAAGTTAGGCCTTTTTACATGCCGTTAAAATATTAAAATGCACATCATAATGTCATAATTCTGATACATTAATTTAATAACCAACCAATAACTATTAACAATAAACAAAAAAGAAATGAACAAAAGATAGACAGAAAGAATAACAAAACGAACATCGAAACCATTTAATAGGTATTAAATTTACAGAAAGTATTCAAAAAGGTTGCCATCATTCTCTATGCATAAATAACATCTAACTGTAGAATCTAAAACATTATTCAGCAATACTGGCGTTATATCTACTTTGAAAGGCTTCAAGAACCAATCTTCTAAGTTCTTCTTCTATTTCAAAACGTTAAATACCTATTACATTGTTTCAAGGCTCGTTTTCTCATTCTTTCTGTCTATCTTTTGTTCATATATTTGTTGTTTATTGTTAATAGTTATTGGTTGCTTATTAAATTAATGTATCAGAATTATGACATTATGATGTGCATTTTAATATTTTAACGGCATGTAAAAAGGCCTAACTTACTGTATGAACTTATTTTTACAAAATTATGAGAAATGCAGGTCCGTATCTAAAAAATTTACTGATAATGATCAGAAAAAAGCTCGAAACGTAATTAAACCATAATATGTGGCACATTGTTGAATTTTGAATAAAAAGGGCTTCACAAATTTGGCATCAAAAAACCAGGACCGTATTTAAAAAAATGAAGTTGATGATGGTTTCTCGAAGACGAAACGTGGGATAAAAAAATTGATAACGTAATCATTAAGTCCACTAAAAGTTGCTATAAAGAAGTTTAATCAGTTTCGCTCTAACTTTAATATTAACGCCAGACAAAAATAAAAAATAAAATCCAAAAATTCGGTTTTTTTAAATAATTCAAAAACGAAAAATCATATCAAGGATTTCTAGACGTCATTTTGTTAGTCCTTTAATTGCGCAACTTTCTTCCCATTTAACCAAATTTGTACCATTACCGAGATCCCCATACTGGCCCTCTTTATCTTGGACACACTGTATATCCAAATTGTCCAGTTCATTTGTTGAGCAGTATACTTTACAATATTTAAATAGTCTATGACATGTACTATAGCTTTTCCAATTTCCTGTTCTTGGTACTAACAGAAGTCCAGTTTCTTTGTTAATCGATTAGTTACAATTTTCATTAGTTATTTATACGTATAAAAGGCTTATTGTGGGACATCTTTGTTGGTGCTTTTCTAAATTAATAGAACTGCTTCTGTAGTTTCTCAAACTGCGCGTATTTTCCTTTCCTCCAAAGATCTGCTAAAATGTTGCTTGGTAGCATGGAAAACGGAAATTAATATCTATAATTCCTCTTCGTTTCTTTTCGGCACAATTTCTCTTAACATTCGTAAACAACAGAACTTTTATGGAAATTTTTTACTGCTCTCGTTATTTCAAATATGTCGATAGCAAAGACCGAGAGGTTTGACTATTTGCAGTTTCTTGTAGGTTGTTACTAATACTTGTAACTTACTATTGGTTTTTCATTTTAATTCAGTTTGATAAATTTTTTAAACATATTTAAAGTATACAGAGTAGCTTAGAAGTGATATTCATCAATTACGCTTGAGTGTCAACAGTTTTTTGAAAGTAAACCTTACCCAAAAACGATATACCTATTAGCCTATTTTAGATCTTGCGATTTCATCTTTCCAATAAAATATTTCAAGGGTTGCATATAGCATTAAACTTACATAATACTTTAATAAGATTCAAATTAATCTAATGTTTTTGCAACTGAAGTTTTACCTAAAAGTTAAATTTATTTTCAAGCAGCTTTCGTGATGCATTTCTTCTCACTTAATCACTGACCGAAATCAATAAACTCTTAAATATCTAGCACATAAATTGTCGCTGCCTATTCTCGCTGTAGGAAAGACGGCAATCCTAACCTTAACGTCTTTTAATATGCCACAAGGGGCATTTAAAAACCGGCTTAGACATCACTTTTATAATTCACAACGGTCGATTATCTGTAGTGTAATCAGCAAGAAAATTGTAGTAAATTTTCTAGAAACTTAAAAAGCCACGCCTATTGATAGATTTGTATTTAACAACAAAATATCTCATTCGAATCCAATAAAAGACCCAGTTGAACCTAAATTGGATTTCAGACAACTAATTCAAAAGTTTTAGTCAATTTAGATATTGCATAACGTTTACCAGATAGTACATGAGCCTTCAGTCCGACTATCCTTTAATAAACATTTCTAAAGTAATCAAATATAATTGCTGGGGTTCTAGGGCGCAGAGAATTGGAAATTAAATAGAATATATTCTTCGTCAGATTTGACAGGAATGTCTTTCGTTGTAATAAAATGTATTCAAATATTCATAAAGTCTACACCAAAATTACATATTCTAGACCATCTCAATCTTTTTGTACGGGTGACCTCTACTTCATTAGCTGTAACTTGGCGACCTCTATGACTATGCGAACTTTAAGAATGGAAATTTAGTGGTTGATCATTTGAAATCTTTCTGCATTTCTCAAGTTTCACATTTAATTTTAGTTTTTCTCATTTGAAGGTGTTATTCGCATTTACTTTTTCTCTGATCCATGTTTATTTTTTTCTAGCTTTGGTGGTACGTATTTAAATTGTGTTTGTTTCTGTAGTATAGTTACTGTATACCTAGGCCCCGAAATGACTGTTTGCGGGCGAGATGAAGTGGAGTCCACCACATTATTCCGAAAAACTTCAACCAACAATCTTAATTATTGTGAAACATTTGACAATCGTCAATCAATTCCGGCTCAAATCGACTATGGACCATTACTGTCACATAGTCCTATGATATCTCTCTTTCGTTATACAGGGCATTATGGAAATGAGTGCAAATAGAACTCGCTAAACTGAGCAACTTCTCCATTTATAATTTTTTCGAAAACGCCCTCAGAACTGAGAAAATTCAAAACAATTTTAGTGTAAAAAATGCATACCCGTCTATGGAATAATATTTTAATTTAATGGCGCAAAACACAAAAAACATTTCTTTGATATGCAAACCAACCAAAACTGCATAGGTATTGATAAAACCTTTAGTTCACATCTGTTCACCAACGTACTTTATCAATTGAGGTAGGTAAGTTATTGCATATTTTTTGTGCAAGAACTTTGTAGTTTTAATATACTTGTGTAGTTCACCTTTAACTTAGATTTGCTTACCAAGCGGCTCGTCAAATTTAGGGGAGATGAATGATTGAAAAAATATGCGCTTAATTGAAAAACGATAAATAGAAAAGTTGTTCATTTTGGTGAGCGCTATCACTGGTTAAAATATTTGCACTCATTTCCACAACAACCTGTATATTAGTGTCAAGTGATACAAATACACCTACACAATGCCCATCAACACCTCTAAGTATCATAAATAAAGGTCCAGGAAGTAAGTATGCCAGGAAATGTTTGACATGAATAGTTGTAAAGGAGGTTGGTAACTTTAAAATCTACTCAACGGTGATAGGTATGTCACAAAATTACATTGGATGCATTGAAATGACAGTGGTAAACAAGCCGCACAAAAATTATGTAATATGATTGTAGCTAGAGTGCTTTATAGACCAGGCAAGATTATCCCACTAGATTTTGTGTCACAGGGACTTTAGCGCCAAGCCGTTGGCTGCGTTGACCGGTAACCGTTATCAAATTTTTAAATAATCAATTTCATTAATATTCACAGAATATTGAAAGGCAACAATTGTTGGATAAAATTGCCTCTTTGAGGAATGAGTTGGAATTGAAAGAGGGTGCCATTCAAAACGCCAAACAAGAGATTGTTTTGTTACAGCAACAGGTCAATGAGAAAAATGAAATTCTGATAAAATTTGCATTTCAAATAATGGAACTTACCGTAAATGGTCTGATGAAAGCATTTTGATGGGACTGAAACTAAGATTTGCTTTGGGGAGGAAAGGCTACCAATATTTCCATGAAATGGGTTACACTTGCCCAGCATACAGCTTCTTAAATAGAAGAGTCTAACAATTTCAAATCGATTTTGGAGTTTTTACCAATGTGCTAGAAATGTTAAGTAAAAAAGTGGCTGCCATGAAGGAAATAGAAAGAGACTGCCAAATAGTGATTGACGAGATGGAGACCTCTGATAAATTAGACTACAACAAAAATTCCTCAAAGGTTGTGGGAAGTATTACACTTGGAGACACATCCAAAATAGGTCATCATTTGACTGTAGTTTTGCTGAGGGTAACGAACACCAAGTGGAAGCAAATAGTTACTGGACTTTCCACTCCAGGCCATATCGTGAAGGATGTAATTTTAGAAGTTGTTTTTGGTGTCCAAAATATTGGGAGTTAAGCAAAGCTCTTTCTGGCCAGAACTTGGATGGGAGTTCCACGGAAGCTTCTCTCGGCGCCTCGTGGTACGGCTTTCACGGAAATAGTTGATCCCGGATGTCATAATAACATCATGACAGTCGTTAGTGGGGTTGGAAGTCCCCATAAAATGTACGGCGACGCCTATAATTGGCCTAACGGCTGTTGGCTGAGTACCAAAATAAATAAAATAAAACAAAGCTATGGGGGCTTCACTGGGGATAAGCGTGACAAGAAGTAAAAGAAAATTGTTTTGGACTCACATAATGCCAATATATTTGGCTTTGCTGACATTGCACATTTAGCAAAAAATTGGCGAACTTCCCTTACGAATAATGAAATGATATTACCCATAGAAGTGACAGAAGCACAGAATTTAATAACAAATGTTGTAAGTGGGAGATACATAACACAGTTATACAAAATTGAAAAGAAGAAGCCAATTGGTTCTATGAAATTAACCTACCACTTAACTGAAAACTGCATTTCTCCCACTTATTTTGAGAAGATAAATGTGGGATTGGCTCTGAGATACTTATCAGTAAACACAGCAGTAGCTTTAGAAATTGCTGTAAGATTGAAAATCTTGCTCGCTGAGGCATTAACCGCAGCTTGGTTTATCCGTTTATTAAATGATTGGCTTGAATTATTAATGTCACGAACAATAATTACGAAATCATTAAGAAATAATAATAAAGAAGTGAAGTACGAATTTTTAAATAACTTTGTGGATATCGTACAAAATACAGTAATCGCGAATGATTGGAAACCTTTAAATACTCTTTCAGTCATTGAAGTGACAAAAAGTTGTTTTAAAGCAGGCTACAGTTTCGTTTTCAGTCGATTTTCTCAAGGCCCACTTGAAAACGTTTTTTCACAAGTTCGCAGAAGATCATGTGCAATGCCTACGGCTTTGGTTGCGAAGAGAGCTGTACGGCTCATATTACTGTCACAATTTATGGGTGATTTGCAGGACACAAATTACATTGCTGATAATGATTATGCTCTTCTCCATTTGGATGACATTACTTCAAGTTCAATTGAAGGCACTCTAGATAATGTTGAAGAAATTTTTGATAATTATGACGTTGCGGACGTAACAGAAAATGTAAATATACAGTTGTCAGAAAGTGATTACAATTGCTTATATTATCTAGCTGGAGCATGTGTTCGGCATGCTTTAGATAGAAAACTTTGTCAAGTTTGCATGAATTTCTTAGAAGATAACAACGTTAAAGGTGAAGTAGAACAACAATATCAATTCTTAACTGAATATTCTGACCTTGGGAAATTACAATATGTGACAAAAAATAGTTTTGATATAATAATTGATATGGAAGTTGAAATGTTAAAACATAAATCAGATTTGATGAAAGAGAAAACTTCAATGAAGGTATTGCTAGGAAAAATATCAGCTATTCATTGTTGTAATGTTTTGGTAATTGTTTTAACACTATAAGGGGATACCCCTTTAAAATGGATGGTAAAACTAAAAGATGTACCAAAGGTGGTTCTGCATCCACCTCAAAAATGCTCAAATTGTAATCTAAGATATTGTTGTAAATAAAATAGTCTGTTCTGTAAAATCAATCCAATTATTAGTTTTTAATAATTATTTATAATTTTAAAAAGACTCAATTTTTAAAACGGACAAAATTAAATGACATGATCGTTGTTTTTCCGACTTACCGTATGCTAATTGGAAAGTAACTAGAATTTGAATTTGCCGCCACTTTCAGTAACTCAAAATAGCGGACAAGCTTGATCGTATAAATATAGTACCTTATTTGTAGCCACGCATAAATTACGTCACTTTAATGTCAACACAAGTGCGTCGCAAATACGCTCTAAAGTACACAGACAATAAAAACAGTAGAGTACAGTACCTGAATGATGTTCGGCGATGTTGCTGATTATCACAGCCGAAAGGTCTCACTGTCTCGTTCGAGGTCTTGTTGCCTTCTCTGCCGATGGCTAAAGGACAGCATAGATTGCTTGGCCTGTAAACGACATTATAAAACTAACCACCAAGAGGCCGAGCTTTGCGCGAAGACCCTTGTAATAAAAAGCATCGGGAAGAAAGCCGAAATGACACCTAACTACCGCAGCTTCTCAGATTTGGCACGTAGGAAAACCTCTATTGAAGATATCCGCCAAAGCGTTAATTGCACACCCAGTGCTACAATGCAAGGGGGACGATTGGTTCCGCCATAACACACGAGCCAAAGGAAGTTCAACTACATACAACTTCAGACCATGAGTTTCTTAAGACCAAATGCACCACAAACAACATGCGAACAACGATTTCATTTTAATTTTGAAGACACTTCACGACGGCCGACGCCCCCGTGGCGTTGTATAACTCAACCACTTCGTAACGCTGGGTCAATGCCTTGAGACGCGGTCGGAAGAAAGAAGGGTATGGGGTGCTTTTGCTTTCTTTCCTTGACCCACTCATGCAACCGATTCGTTCTAACACAACATTACAACCGCCTCTTCGAGCCAAAAAGCGGTACACCGTGAGAAGCATGTTACAACGGGATTGCTTGCTGTAGGACAGGGCTTATATCACCAGACTAGGTTTTACGATGTGGCGTGATAGAACATCTGTGCCAGGTCTCACACGTATAAGCAATCAAAACTGTACTGTACTAGAACGAGTCATATTTTTTCATTCGTCATATATGATCCTAAGACTTGCACCAAGCATTAATATATCGACTGCAAGTTGTGCAAGTTTATTGGCGGCTTTAATCGTAAGTGTTGTTGTTTTTTCCCGCTGCTGATCATGTAAGTCAGCGATACATCCTTAATAACAAAACGTGTAAGTAGGTAATTATATTTGTTTGCTGCTTTCCGTTGACAAGGGAACTTAATATTATTATTAACCCAGATAATGCTGAAGTGGTTTTTCATTGACACAAGCGAATAGAATGATAATCATTACAAAAATTTAACTTAAAGGCGTTAATCATTAGCATATTGAACGATTGCGTCTAATTTTTTGCAAAAATAATGATATCCTTTTAAAAGGACAGTTGGGTAATCGGCTACTAAGAGAGTGTTTTATTTTTATTATATAATTATAAACATTGCAGCAAACTTTGAAAAATATGAAACTGTTATTGATACATTCTACAACCGAGTACATATAAAAAAACAAAACACAAAAAAAAACAAATTTATTGGCAGGGGTACAATTTGAAGCAATCTTTCGGATGCAACGCAACTTGACATTTTTTGCATTGAAACTGCACTTTCTTATGGTATTGTCCGCAACGACTTTGCTTTTCTTTGTATACAACCAAATGGTCAATTCGGTTATATCTGGAAAATTCATTTGCCAATTTGGAAGGATTCGGTATCTTCCCCGGACGGATCTTTGTCGATGACAATGTCTACGTTGGAGCGTAGCTGACCTCCAGGTAGGTTATTCATGGTTTGCATCTTCAGGTGGATAAAGGATAATTCAATCTGGGAATGTTGGAATATCATCCAGATTTTCCATCTCCAAAAGCTCCTACAGCTTCAAATGTCGTCTATAAGAAATTATAATCATTATTTTACACATGCTACACTTTCTGGAGGGCCTTGCAGGTGGTGTGGAATACCAATTTACTTAACTGAAAACTTCGGTAAAAAGCGGAAAATACAATAAAAACAACATACCACAAATGGAAATTGTACTAATATTACCCTACCGTCCTTTTAAAAGGACGGCTATATTTGAGGCCAATTTCCTAGGAATGTTTTGAGATTATGAAATAATGGAACGAAGCTGATGGCAGTACATAGTTTTAGCCATCTAATACTTGAATGCAATATATTATAAAAATAACAATATAGATAATATACTTGCTTCCAGTAATCTATGTCCTGTCAAAAATAATGAACCTCAAACAGACACTTGTCAAAACTGTACCTTTTGGAGTTGGCGCGAACAATAAACGACATTAGCGGGCGTGATTCTTCCCAATTATAATTCCGGTGGCACCATCTATGTAACTTTTTGAGAAGCTTTTGAAAATAATTAAAACGTTAGTGTCCTTTTAAAAGGACAGTAGCTGCAAATGGGTTTTAAGTTCCTAGGATAATAAAATTAGCAACGCAAGATGCAGACTTAAACGTTTTGTTTATAATTGCAAGTGTTTATGTGACATGTGACACTTACAGGTAACAGGACATTAATCCTGGTGACAGGTGACAAACCAAACGATTTTTTCAAAAATCTAGGAAAATTTCGATAAGCATCGCGAAAAATATAATAAGATAACTAAGAATGTATCACCTATTAACATTCCTTGTTACATAAATAGCTATTAAATTGATATCAATCTCACGGTATCCTGTTTTTTGTTGAGCAAAGTCAAACATTCCATTACATTAGCCGTTGCTAGGTAATTTACGATAAAACTGTACAAGAATAATTCAAACATCCCTTTATATCAGCCGTTGCTAGGTAATTTACAATACAACTGTATAAGAATAATATTCCCGGACTAGGCAGGGAATATTCGAGTACTATTTCCTAATTTTTTTAATTACTCGTATCGATTGGCGGAAAAATAGTATGTGTATCTTGGACAAAAGGCAACATTCCCAGACTCCTGTATTGTTGGGCTCGGCATTCGCCTCGCCCAACAATATTCACAGTCGTCTGGGAATGTTACGCTTTCGTCCTAGATACACAATGTACTATTAATTGCATTTACGTTTGCCACCGGTTGATAACCACATTGTTTTTCAAAATGTTGAACATATCATTCTACCGCTTTTACGCCCCTCGTCTTAAAGGTGAAAGAAGTATTGTAACCATTTTGCTCAAATGTATACTGGTGAACACCTTAAAAAGTAATATTCCCTCTTTTTTTGGTTTAAAACATTATTCCGTAAGCAAAAGTAATACTTTGGACATAGCTCACGTTTTTATTCTTTACGAAAAAGGGCATACTTTGAACTTGGACCCAACATATGGAATGTGAACACTTTGCTGTAGTCCTGCTATGAGCACGTCGTTTATATCGCTGTGTGGTCCAGAGTCAGAGCGCCGGGCTGACATCGTCAAAGCCTGAGTTCTAATCCCACCAGCCACAATGTTGTTTTATTTGCAGATTTATGTAATTCACATTACTCCTACGAAGGAAGCTTCGTATAAATCTGCTTACAGGCTTTTTACACTAGTTTGTGCCATCATTAAACCTCTCTCAACTTTAGTTTCTCTCCTATATCTCTTTTCCCGGAATTTTTGGGTAGATACTGACGACGGGGTATCAGTTATGACTAAGAGGGAAATGTCCTCTTTGAATATGAGTAGAATCGTTTAAAGAAATGTTTTGGAGAAAATTACCCTCCCGGCGAATGGTATAACGCAGTGAAACCAAAGTCTGGTACCATCATTCCCGGGATACGTAGAACATCTCCGGAAAAACCGTCCTTAGCTTTCGCCGCTATGTATGGAATATACATCTATGACAGATACTTTCTTTAATCAGGTATATTCGAAATGACAGAAGTCCTTTACTAGAAAACGATGACATATTAAAGACTACTTTGAAAAATGTCTGTTTTTGCTAGAATGCAGTGAAAACTAATTAATTGACCGCACATTATATTTGTCACTGGAATGGGGAAAAATACAAGTTTCAATTTTTTCTAAATTAACTATACGCCGCTACATTCTTATCAAAAAAGTGCTTAACAAGCGTAGAATGTATGTAAGAAGGTAGGTATAGCCACAAAACCAAAAGTAAAAAAATATAACTTTTATTTATAACTCCAAAACAAAAGACGATAGCCAACTTTGATTTTCACCATTAAGGTTTTCTCGTAAAAAATAGAATCGGTGATGGAAATTCAGTTTTCATATATTCGGTAGTTATTGAGATTCCATATAAAAACATGGAAAATTGCCCACCCTGTACATGATTGTTAAAAGCTTCTGCAGCTTTTTACAATATGTCACTTTCTCTGTTTATTATATTGTATGTGTCTAGATAATAACTGCTAGCCAATCTGATGACAACTTGTTAAGTTACACTAAATGCACCTGTAAAAATGTATTGCTATAATGCTTTATATTGCTTTAACTGTAGAAAAAAAAACCGGAAGGACAGTATGCTGCGCACTCGTATCTTTCTCCAATGGATTTTCTTTTATTCTTAGGTGAATTCCTGGCAAATAATCATTCGCTTTCTTGCATAAAAATCTACGCTTGTTAGATGTGACGCATGTTTCATAAGGGCATCTTTCAACAGAATGGTACAGTCCAGTCTGATTTTGTTATTAACGATATTGGTATTAAATAATGATGGGGTCTGTTGGAAAGCGATAACATTTTTATTCCTCTCTCGGCACAGATGTGCGGCGGTCTTGATAGTTTGGAACTTATGGTGAAATGCGAAAACAAGTACGAAGAGTTGGGTTCGCGTTAGCAGAGGGTTGAGGTGCAGAGTGTGCTGTAGGTACATGGAGCACGTGACGTCACAGGTGTGGCCCACAAGGGCCTCATTTAGCAATTCACCGCTTACTCGTCGGTCGCCAGCGGCAGGATTTATTACGAAGGCTGATGAAGGTCCGCGGCCGGGAAATAACAGAGCGCCAACATAACGAAGTTCCTCGGAACAATGCTGCGGCCGTGTCGGAAGAGTCCTCTCCTAAATTTGAAAGATTTAAAACGTCGAAACTGGGGGCAGAGATAATTTCTCCCAATTTCGGCAAAAGTCGCAGATCAAGGCGGCTCTTTGATGGAATTCCGGTGAAGAATGAGGCGAGGATACGTAAAATATTGGATTGGTCCTCGGGGACTCTACAATAGATCGTCAACGGGAATGGCCATAGCAATCGACTTACAGTCCATATTGAAAAATACAGACAAAGGTACGTTTTCAATCTCCTAGTTCCACTTCTGTTCTGCTCCTGATTTGATTTGTTGGCAATCGAGTCCGCTCCGATTGTTTGGCTTTTTATTGCCGTACGTCGGCCGAC
The DNA here is from genome assembly GCA_940337035.1 of Agriotes lineatus. Lineage (NCBI taxonomy): Eukaryota > Metazoa > Arthropoda > Insecta > Coleoptera > Elateridae > Agriotes > Agriotes lineatus. The sequence continues at coordinate 89,094,506 of OW679197.1, read as the reverse complement.
GAGCAATATACAGCACACCTATATCTTCCGGTACGCATTCCAATCGATACTCGGTTAATTTTATCTGAAAAGTGTCGCAAGTTCGTGGCTACATGCAGAACAGCGTGTATTGTGAGCAGCTAGTCGCCTGTGAGACTGATAATGGCCCGGGACAATGGAACATCGGGGGTATTATGCACGCCCTATTATACTCCAGGAGCCACTGCAAACAGAGAAAAGGAAGCGCTGCACCGCCGAATCGCAGATTACAGTAATACACCGTGAAATTGTTAATTTTAACGCCGCGATGAAATATATCTAAGACGCTTACATAATAGGAATTTGCTCAATACCCTCCTTCGTCGCGCCGTTACACACAAAACTAATTATCCTTATCGCCCTCTAAGTACATAATAACGCCGAGGGTAGTGCTTGCAATGGCCCGACTCGCCTTTGTCTTCTATAATAATACACCGCAGAATAAATATGTCCTCGACTTGTTCCACGTCTCGTGTCCTAGAAACTTTGGTCTTCATAGTTGCGGTTGTCTTAACTAGCAAGCCTACACTACAAAGCGCCACGGCGAATTGTTATATCAACTTTTTGCCCCCCCCCCTCCCCCTCTTTAGAAACTTCTCCCTTGATTAAAACTTCTTGACCAAACTGCTCGTTACACAATTACACAAAGCGCCGAAAGCCACTTTTCGGAGGTAATTAGCGGCGTTAGTGTGTAAACGTAATTGATTTCACAACAACAGTAAGAAGAAGATATACTGAATATCGTTGGTTATTATGAAATATACTATACAACTCCCTGTATCTTTCTATATTCTAAATTGTCGAAGTACTTGTGTACATAATAGCTGTTAAATGCTGCCACTGAAATGACCATAATCACCATGTTACCTTTAGAACACAACTGCAACTTCAAACAAAATATGTGTGCTGGTGAACATGCAACAAGTTTCTTATAGATTTAACGTCAGCAGGAAGAAGGAAAATCTGGGCGCACTACAGCAGGTGTGGAACAGAGTTGGATGTCCTAATCTCTGGATACATCATAAAACATATTTGTGTTAATGGGGGGAAGATGAAGAAAAATAAAGTATGAGTAGTCCAGCAATACATACCACTCGAGTGTACTAAGAATATGGGTTTCTCACTGAAGAGCAGCTTTCAACTACTTAAAAAAGGTGATGTAAGCCAATGTGAGTTTGAAACAAATCATATACAATAATGGATATGGCAACAGTTTTCTCTTCCTCTGATACTAGCGCTAGGTTTTTACAAAGTGTGCCCGTCTTTACAAGTAGTTCTGACATTTGGCTAGGTTAAATTAATTGTCACGGAAGAGGTTGACAGTGATGTTGATATTTTATTTATTTTTCGATATCTACTTATGATTTACTGCTTTGCAAGTTCTAATTATCTTATATGTTTATCTATTTTTTGCTTCCACTGCCGTTTTAATATTATTCTTACTCTTTTCTTAAAGTTAGTATTCGGGGTGTAGCCATTTTCCATAGTATCTTAGGATCCACTCAGATACATAATATGGATAAGGTTAGCATGCTTTTCTAAAGTTTCGCATCTGGCGTGGTTGGCAGTAATGGAAGTGTACTAAGCGTTGAGTTCTTCCACCTCAGCAATGACACGGATCAATTATGGAAGTTGTTAGGCCTTTTTAAATTAAATTCTGGGCGATCATCCAAGAAAACAAAAATTAGATACACTTAAGTGCAAATTCCGGCCGCCAGCTCAGCGTTTTGGAGGCGTGTAGTTCTTAAGACCGAAAATGAAACGGTAGAACAATAATTAACTGAATGCCCAGAGCTCCAAAAATTTTTAAAATAACGGCGAATGCACCCCGGTGATCTTACAAGAAATTGTAAACTTAATACCCAGGCTATATCATACTTCCTGAAAGATAGGTCCAAATAACTGCAATCAACCGTAACTAACTCACCCTGTATACTGGCAATAAAGATCATTTAATTTCTTGTAAACATTACAGTACAAGATTACAATCGTTAACACACAAATAGCATAAATCAAAGTTGCAGAATCGCTCTAATCTAAATAATACATGCGCTAATATACTCACAGTTTTCTGACACAAACAGCAATTTACAACACGTTAAAATAAAGCAGCTTCGCAAGCTACTTAGCCGCGAAAGGTCTTGGGGCTCAGTTTTGGAGAAAACTGAACCCGGTTTTCGAGCTCTCGGCCGAGAAGTTCTTGCGACCGTAGGTGGTGTTTTCTCAGCGCAAAACGGCGCTGCGGCAGCGGGGTTGAGGTGCCAAAATCCGGAGGTCAAATAAAATCCCCAATAAGGGTCTTTCTAGTGCCCTAATTCGGAGCTGGCGACCAGGAAGAGCGGCTCCGTGAAGGCTTAACACCGTCGACTCGCACGACCTACAGTAAGTTGCCGTGGAACGGGAACAAATGGACGGAGCACGAATTCAGCGCGGCGACCGGGCTCAAAAATTTTGCTGGCGCTGCTAACTAAAAACCGGCATTAATTCTGCCTGGTACTGCTTGCTGTAAATACGCAAAGACAGGAGCCCTAACGCGTCCAGCTACTCACCCCAGATGGTGGTTTAGGGCACATAAAACAGCTCGTGGTTGCAATCACTAACAAAATCCGCCAAAGGCGTAGGAAAAAGCTTCCTTTAATGAGCTCGGGGCCTTAAAGCCACGAAAACGCGAGGGCTAACTTATCATCACCACATAAAACCAACCAAAAATCCTATTAAAACATCCCCGAAGCTCGTAAATTGCTACGCCACTAAACTACGCTCGTTTCAAACCGCAGCGAAGGAGAACGCGTCGAAGCCCGGCCATCGGCTTTCCCCAGATAAAAGCACATCGAGGTTATCTCGGCCAAATGTCCCAGACACGCGATGCGCAGGAAAATACCATTCGAATTCGAAATTAAGACAGGCGGCGTATTCTAAACGTAACAAAGTCATTCATTATATGGGTTTAAGAAAAATTGGCAAGAGAAAAATTAGAAGATATAGTTCACTAGTTGCAACATTAGATATGAAAACTAAACCAAAGAAGTAATTATTAAACGTTCTACTCGGAAAAACATGAACCACAAAAATAACGAGGAACACTAGAATACTGATAAAGAGGAATTAAGTAAGGAAACTCAAAAACAGCAAGGTAAACGAATCGCGACGCATATTAGCTGAAAATAGCAAAAAAGAAAAGCGAAAACCACAATCAGCAATAATACATAATCTGGAAAACTTCAACATAGTGCTAACGTTTTCAGAATACAAACATATTAAATATTAAGCTACCCTTCTAGGTACAGGGAATATGAAAAAAATGTGAATGGGGATAATTATCGAAAAATAACAGGAACTCTCATGATATTAAAATGAAATGGTGCTCATTTGAAGATAAACAGCTGAGACCCATCAAAGCAACAGTAGCAAGAAATTATATCTTAGAAGACTTTAGGGAAGAAGGATTTAAAACACAAGATATAGCAAAAATTTCCTTATACGGGAGAGAGAGAGAGCAACATTGCTCCACCGCATGCTGGCTTTTAGCAAAAAGAAATACATAAGAAGATAAACGAGGTCCTGTAAATGATAGTAGAGATAGAAGCACTAACAAAATTTAAGCTCATACCACACTGCAAGAGTTGTCAGCAATGTGGGCACACTCAAAACTATTGAAAACAAGATGCAAAATGTGTTAAATGTGCTAGAAAGAACCATACTAAAAACTGCAAAAACCATAGGTTGGAGAACCAAATCGCATACATTGAGGAAGAACTCGACCCGGGTACTACTTCAAATGTACCACAGTAATAGAATTTCAGAAGATGGCAAATAAAGCCGCAAATAGAAAAGAAGGACCAAAGAAAGTAAATAAGCAAGAAGAGCCAAAAGTGGTAAGTCACGATAAACAGACAAAATAAGACAGCCAAGAAAATGCAGTTGCTCAGATGGAGAAACTGGAGAAAAACAAGAAGAATATAAGAAACACAACCGTCTTTGGAGAATTAGGAAGACCATAAAACGGGAGTATTCAGAAGACAAAATTGTGACTGGCATCGGAAACCAGCACAGGAACTCCAATGGGCTCTTGCCACACCGGCAAGAACTATTAACAACTTTAGAAAAACAGGCGATCTGATTATATCAGAAACGCACTTTATCTTGAGTGATATATTAAACTGAAAAGTTATAAAATCTATTCTACCATATCAAATGCAGTTAAAAATGAGCATTACGTACGAGAAAAATAAATACAGTATAGAGGAAGTGGTAGCAGCCAACATATGCATGAAAACTACGAAAAACAACAAATTAACGTTAGCAGCGGGAGATTTCCCATCTAGACACAATCTCAAACAAGATGACTATCTTAATTTTTGGAAAACGCCAGGAGAGCATTTTATACTAGGAGCAGACCCCAATGCCAAGAATAGACAGTGAGGCTCAACATTAGACACAATCAAAGAAGCCACGTATTGGCTGACGTATAGAGGTTTTCTCTCTTGGCCTGACTTTTAATAGATTTCTTCCTTTCGAGGGAAATGCCGTTTAATAATAATTATTTGTTGGGTAATTTTTGCAGTCATTTATGTTGAAAGAAAATTTCAAAAATTTCATAAACAATATATATCGGCTTCTTTTTACGAGCCTTCTTCAGTGTTTAAGTTTTACATATTTTTTCCAAATTGAAAATTTACATTGAAATCAACATTTTTGTTAGGTTTGCGAGAATACATATTATGAAAGATAGTTATCTTACCGATTAGGAAATACTTTTAGCTGCGTTAAGCTATTAGATATTGAAACTTACATTATATTAGATCTGAAATTAAAACATTTTATTAGGATTGTGAGCGTACATATTTTGAGGTTAAGTTACTGTTTAGGAAAAAAATATTTTATTTTATGCTTGAAAGTTGTAAATAAAGTTCTTAACTTCCTTATTTTTATTGGAAATTAATTATTTAATTTTTATGCGCATGTAATTGTTGATATTTAAATACCGGAAGCTGCATGAGTATGATCCGTGCCAGAAACAGAAAGCTTGAGGGATTCTCATTATTTCTAATTTTCTTTCTTTCTAAAGAGTACAGTACGGTTCTGATTTAAGACCCAAAATACTACAAAACGAAAATAATTTAAGAAAAAGATTAATTTATGAAATGATTCACATTAAAAAAAGCCCTAAATCAATAAATTACAAAACTGACATAGATAATTTAAATGTAATGGTCCTATTTTCCTGGATATGCCATGGTCGTTGATTTGAACTTGACGTTTCGCTGCTTTTGCTCTCAGCTTCTTCAGAAGTTTTCTAAAGACTGATGTTGGTGCTTTTTGCTCCTGGTTATATACCGAGGAGCCGTTACGGTTGGCTCCTTATGTAGATCTAGTATGTTATTGGAACTTGTCGTTTTTCCGCTTGGTTGCTCACGTGAAACTTGTTTATAGATGGATTGGGTTTGCAGAGCTATCTTCCATATGTTACTAAGGCGGTAGCCGTCTTCTCAGTTGAAATTGTTTGGATTTTTAATAATTTGTAAGGTTCCACGAATAACACGAGGGAAGTATTTTTTAGTCCTGGCTAGTATGTTTACGGAGTCTGTGATCTCCTGGTGCTAATACGTGTTCTCTGATGGCTGATTTTTGTGTGTTTCCAAGTCGTGTGTGGCTCTGGTGTTCTTTTATTCGACATTGGATGCTTTTGCCGTTTGTCCGATGTAAGATTTGCCACAAATACATTGGAGCTGGTAAAGGCCTTCTGTCTATAGTCTGGGCAAAGAATCTTTGTTGCAGGGGATCAATTGTTCGACCTTTCTTATTGTACCATAGCGGACTCCGATGTTTTTCTTATCTAAGAACTTTCTTATTCGGTTGGTTACTCCGGCGATGAAAGGAAGGCAGGCGTAATTAATAGGATTAGATTTAGGTTCCTTCGGTTTTATGGTGTATTGGCACGCTTTCCTGATGTCTCGTCGACTGTAGTCTCAGTTCTTGTGGTTTACTGTCCTCGTCACAAATAGCGTTGGCCCGATGAATAAGAGTCTTGATCTCTTTTGTTGGGGATGATGGTGAGACGAAGCATGTAGATAGCGGTCAGTGTGAGTTTTCTTTCGATACACTATATGGCTTAACTGTTGTTAGTGCTTCGTTTCACTAACACGTCCAGGAAAGGTTTCTTCCATTTCCATGTCTAATCATTCCACCATTCAAGGGGTTGATAAGCATCCGCAGGGCCCTAATCAGGTAATCAGTTCGGGATTGGTCGATCTTCAAAAATTTTACATTTCTGATTGGAAGATATCAATTACGTAACAGTGGAGTGTAATAATCACGACTGACAAATGGGACAATGGATTGGGAGTTTCACGATGGAGCTTTGTGAATCAAGTTAAATGTACCGTTAATGATAAAGAAACAACTGGAACAGGAATCAGAACAGTTTAGGCTGGGCATTCAACTATCAACCTGGTATAATACCTTGGAGTTACTAAGAAAAACTGAGGGTAATAATTATTACCCGCAAGAAATAGAAGAATCGATACCGGCAAAAAGAAAAGCTAGGCTCAATAATCTGGCACAACAGCTAATAAGAGAAATTCGATACATTATAAATTAATCAGTCGATACCCAAGATAATTAACTGGTGATCAAGGAACTGATTATTACCACTTTCAGGCAGTTAAGAAATTAAAGTACGAATCAAATACTCACTAGCGATACGCAAAGGAAATGAAACTTGGGCCAGGAATAATATGTAAAAGGGGTTACTTTTCATCTCAACGAAGAGCAATTGAAACTAGACAAGCAAAAAGAAGGAGTACTAGATAAAGAAGAAGATGTAGAAGTAGCCACACCTAACCAAGTGGCAAAAGTAATAAGAAGGATCATCAGCTAAAAGAAAGTTTCAGGACTTGATCTGATTACTGGAGAAACTTTGGAGAAGCTATTAACAAAATATATTCTAAAATACTTGCCTTACTAAGGTAGCACTTAGACTCAAACACGTACTATTAGTCTGGAAAACAGCTGAAGTAATAATGATTCCCAAAACTAATGAACCCGAAAATGAAGTATTTTCCACTCTTACCAATTAAATCAAATTTATTAAAAAAACTCCGTCTAAAAAAAATAAGGAACATAATTAAAAGAAAATCACTTGTTCTGTTCCATGTAATGGTACTTTTACGTAGCCCTTAAGTTGGGCACCGTAAATTTTAATGTGGTGTCTTCACGTGCCCTATACTCTACTGGACTTTGAATTTATATTGCCCTTTGAATGCTAATTAGCCCAGTTGTAGAAGCACAAGACCCGCTCCAACCTCAATGCAGCTAACGGCAATGTCAATATTGTTCTTGCCAGCTTGCTCGTGATCACCTATAATGCTATAATTACACATGCAAACACTGCCAGAAATGAAAACCAAACAGTTTACATGAAAAAATATATAATCTGTAAAAGAAACGCCTACTTAATGTTAATCGCTAAACGTTATGTGCGCTCTTAATATTAGCCAGGAACCCGTACACTAGCTTGATGCATTAGTCTAACTGTAATGTTTGAATTCTGCACTTGACTTTACTGAATCCAACCCTGGCCCGAGTAGCTTGAAATCAGCTTACGCGATACGTGTACAGGATGACGTAACGCATGGTTCTGATGCACTAACGGGGCTGGTTGCTTAGCTCACTGAAGTTATTGCATCATTTGTAACAATCTTTTAATAATTCGCTGGTATACTTGTTTATAGGACTAACCTTGCATTATATTTGCTCCAAATGAACTCGTACCTTTATAAGATCGGCTGCTTCCTTGAAGCCTGCAGAGCGGCTTTTGGTTCTGAAGAATTATTGCTTCCTCGGTATTGATCTCCAGGTAGTGATCTACTCTCAAGGCTGTATTTCAGCTCCAGAGTCACGAGGCGTCGACTGCTTTTAACGCAGGTCGATACCAAACTTTCAATCGCACTTTTTAATACTTGGCGTCGCGTCCCTTGGGTTTGGGGCCACCACCGCAGCTCGCTTGTTGGAACGCGACTGTACCCCGCGTCGCTGTTCCCGTACAAGTTGCTTTGCTCTATTAATAAACACAAACACTTTATCAGCTGGCTTGAACTATTTGCGAGCGCAGAATATTAGTTGCACGTTTTAAACACACAATCCGTTACAATCTAATTCCTACAATGTAAGAACTACAGTTTAGTTTATTCCTAACGGAATAATGGTCAAATAAAAAAGGTTATTAATATTTGCGGAGGTAACACGAACCGAGCTGTTACACCCACCAAGTTGGATTTCGTAATAAACATTCAAAGCTCGATCAAGTTCAACTGATTACAAATGTTTTAAAGAATACTCTAAAGGCTACGAAAATTTGTTTGACTATCTTCATGGGCGTAGGCGAGGCGTGGCATGGCAGAACGAACATTTAAGATAAAGCAGAAAATGAATATTTGAATTTAAAGCTAATTAGAGCAGGAGTACCAGAAGGGGGCGTGCTGGACCCAGTACTGTACCAACTACACATCAGCATGCGAAGATCTGTAAACAGAGCGTAACATTAGCTACGTTTGTTGATCCTAGCAGTAGGTAATGCTATTAATGAAATAACCATATACTGCACGATTTAAGACAGACAAATATTGCCAGATGTGTGGGAGACCTTGGATCAAAATCTCATAGATATCGCAATGTTAAGTATGGCAATGCGTAAAAAACGTGCAATAAGCAATAGAGGTGAAAAAGTACATTGTTTGAGCATGTGAATCACTCCTGAGTTAATATGCTTTACTTAAATTAGCAGGTGTGGGATACTTCCTTTCCTTGCTACTAGGGTTACCTATCTATAAGCACGGCCTATACTTTTTGGACCTGTGTTTAGGAACGGTATATGCTTATTGTTTAACCTGATTTGGTGCGATAGTGAGTGGATTTAAATTAATCAACGTTTTTTCTTCTTTTAATTAAATCTTCTATGCATACATTCCCACCGATAATTTTTATTGTCATTATTTTGAACAGTTTTTTTGCTATGTTTATGATGTATTATTATTGAGAAAAAATTGGCATTGGTATTCATGGAAAGACATGTTCTAATTTGGAAGTCGATTGTAAGTCGATACAGGTGTAAAACCATCTTTGGGTAAGCGCAACCCTCAATTTCCTATCTAATTTCCAATCCTATTTTGGCCCTTTTGGGCTAGTGTGAGCTTATAATTCTCTTATTTGTAATGGGATATTTTCTTGATAGTCCGAGTGTACGCAGATGTTCTACAAATCAGGTCAATAGTTTCTTCCGAGGATCGAGATTCCTTCTGCAGATGGCATTGATGATCGCTCCAAGACTACTCTTTGCGGTACACCGGCTATGATTATTTTAATGATATTGGTAAAATCTGCAGAAGGGCTTTGTTAAAACATTACGAGCAGTTACTACACTTTGACGACGTTAAGGATGGAATATAAATAGAATGACCTCTTCAGTTGCTTTCAACCAGCTGATCTCATTATTGATGCTAGAACTCAACAACTACACTTTCAAGAAAAAAGAAAACACTACGGGCAAATGGATTTGAAAAGCGGCAGTATTGTATTGTATTGTCGGTAAGCACAGTTTACCTTGCGTTGTAGATGGTGGTGCTTTATATGCTTTTTGTGCTTGTACGGCAACCATCATGTGACGTGTGTGTCTTTGTGATGTGTTGACCTTGTTATTCTATCTCTTGGGTCTGTAGTTCTGAGGAGAGCAGAGTAAATTTGATGCCCAACTGTGAATGGTCTCACCGAACCCAATTCCAATTGCCAAGGCTGCGGAAAAATTCCGGCCCTCGTGGAATTCGAACCGCGAACTTGCTTAATACAAGCATGGCGCTTTCCCAACTGCGCTACCCGGCTTCTTTTGGAGCGGTAGTAATGAAATTATTTTTGTCATTTTAATTGAAAATGCTCAATATAGCGTCTTTTCAAACACGCGTTTGCTCCGCAGGTCACTCTATATTCAAATGTTTATTCTATAATAATGATATCTTAGTGATATCGCTTATACCATTTCTTTCAATTTAAGTGTTAAAGATATACCTCATAAAAATTTTCCTCGTTCGGAAAGTTGATCCACAACGGCGAAACATTATTGATTTCTATTTTCATTACATGCTACTGCTGTCACTTCAGATAATTACAATGAAATTTGCTGCAACAGATGCTGTTGACTTCTTATCATATAACGATGTAACATCAATTGCAAAGAGGAACCGCCTTCTCCATCAGCCGACATCTGGTGTTATTCACAGAATTAACTAATTACACCCATACTACCACACAAAAGTAGGTTTCAACCGATTTAGTTGATTAAACCGGAATTGCGGATTGTAAAATAAACATTGTAATGTAGCCCTCGTGAAACAATGTAATGTGACTACAGTACAGTTTCTAGCTCCAGAATCAGCAACATTCTGATATTAAATATGCACGCAATGCGAACAGTATTCTGATTATTCTCTCTAATACACCGATAATGATTTCCGATATCCTTTGAAGTTGTAAGCAAATTAAACTAAAATGTTTGGATAACAAGGAAAAATTACGCCTTACAGTATCTTCGAAACTCACTGCTTCCGCTCTGATTCTAAAAGTTCATTAAAAATCTTGAGTATCTCATAATAACCTTTAATGGGAACTCTTACAAAGCTTCTGTTGTTAAAGTAGTTATGGAAATTTCCTCTGAAACTTCCTGAATGAAATTTTTCATACTAATATTTTAAGGCATTGTTGCTTATTATATAGAATTTACCGATAGCAGGTGTTGAAGTATATTTTAAGCTATTTTGAATTGCGTTAGTTAAGTATGTACAGTGTTTTTTGATCGTTGTTTGCTACAACTGACAACAATGTATTTTTTCAAAAGTATGAATAACTGATAAAATAACACAATTTTGTAAATATAAAGACGGAATGAACGCTATATTATGAACAAAATGCCAATAAAGACAATAATTATACATAACTAGTCTTATTTTATCAACGAATACAAACAAATACCGAGTTATGAAACAAGAGATTCCCACTTAATTAAATTGTAAATATAAAATTCTTCAAGGTATTTATTAATTTAGTGATTCTGTCTTCAGTGTTTCTATTCTTGGTATTGGTTTGATACTTTCCAGTTACTTGATTTTTATACTATTTCAATGATATTAGTGATTAGATTCTTTAGTTTGTTGCTGCACTCACTAGTTCCAAAATAAAATATCTACGTACAAACATATAAATATTACAACAACGAAAGTAAATGCGCAGTGCAACGGTTGGGGTCCACTGTGCTACTTATTGTTTTATTTCTTAGAAATTTGGCAGTTAGTATCCCCGGATGTTGAAGTTCGTCAAAGAATTGTGACGTGATATCGCATAACCGTTGCATGTGTCGTTGCTAATGTTCCCCTAAGTAAACAATCACACAACTCTTGGGAGTAGTATATGATTTTTATTCTCATTTATTTTTGTAATCTGCCTGTAGTGCAACGAATCATTATTACAAAGAACTAAAAGAATTACATTATCTATAAACCCACATTTAGATTGTAACAAAGAGTAAGATAAATTGAATAGGATAAATTAGAAGTATTATATTACACTAATTAAAGTGAATCAAATCCAGAGGTGATGAACGCTTTAAACAGTAAGTTGGCATATTGTTATGTAGAATCAGCAGCAAATAGTATACTATTATACTAGTTTAATAAGAGGGCCTATTGTAGCACGAGTGCTCCAGTGGAACGAGTGCTACAATGCCTCTTATTAAACGAGTATAATTGACCATTTCATCTACTTTCCATTACAAAATTCAAAAACTTTGAATTTTGACATTTTATAAATGTGACAGTCTTTCAGTTGTCTGAAACAAGGTAGGCTGTTTCCTATGAATTTGTAATTATTGCTCTTAGGACCCTAAACTAAAACCGTTCCAATATTTAAATTTTGGAAACAATTGCTGCTTCCTACAACTGAGTGGGGTAATATTGGAACTGAACGGGGTTTCGAATTTATTTTTCCCGGTTGAAATTTAGCATGGAAATTCGCCGGCTATGCTGCCACCAAGTATCGGTTCGACAAGATGTAGGTTGAGAACTGCGGGGTAGTTCCGAGGCCCTGGGAGTCTCTTCTGGTGGAGCCCTCGACTCAAGTTGACTTGGAGTGGCCGGGTACTGTCCTTTTATACCCGCTCGAATCTACTTCTACTTGAAACATATCCTGTGGGGGTTGCGCAGTGGGTACATGCTAGATAGTCCCTCATGGCTGGGGTTTAGCCTGAATCACCAGGTCTACACGTAATAAAGGCCAAACGTTTATTGTGACTACGCTGGCAACGTACACATTTTCGAATATTAATTATGTTGTACTGTATAGTTTACACGGTCATAAACAACACAATATAACACTGCTTGTAAAATCACTTTAGAGAATATCTCTCAATAAACGCCCCATAACTATAGCCACTTAACAATGGCAGTATCAGTATTACACACAAGTGACATGAACATTTTTCATTCGTAACTCTTGCAAAAAATGCATTTTTCCCAATATGCTGCGATTTTTTTATGATGAAGAATTATCACCTTTAGCTAACTTAACCCCCCTTTAATTTTTTCTCTACCTGATATACCGGGTGACAATGAGACCAAGGCCAAGCTTCTATCTTCTTCATGATTGCATTGGTTTGGATAAAATTTAATGCTAACATACTAGTAATAATTGTTGATTGCTCGATAAGTTAAAATAGCTCACTTTCGGTTTCACGGAAAATAATACCAAACACGAGAATATTTTCCTCAAATTATATTATTTACCATAGAAGATCGTGACTGCAGAAAATATGTTCTAAGTGACCCTAGAAACTCGTAATAAAGGTATTTTATCAATAAGGTTAATCACAAACCTTTAATAATAGAATAAAGTTTGTTAAACATGTGTTTTACGAAAAATTCACTTTTTTAAATTGCTCTTTGTAAGAGCCATATTCCCATTAGATAGCAAATTTAATTACCAATATAACGATATGCATCATGTACTACTTTATCTATATTTATAACTGAAAAGTAATTAATAAATAATTTTTTAAAATATTTTTGTGTAATACTCCGGCAAATTTGGCAACAATGTTGTATGTAATTTGAGTCGTAGATTAGGTAGATTTAAAAATCAAAGTTAGTGTCATTTCCGGTGAAAGAGAAAGTCGTCCATTTTGACTACATTTGTGTATCAATCCAAAAATATATCTAGTATTCTTGTATCAAATTATATCCAAGTTTATTCATAACTAAAAGAGAAATATGCATCATCCTGGTCTCATTGTCACCCTGTATAGAAAGATATTTTCGTTAAAAAAAATTCAAAATACCTTAAAATTTGTAGGGCCTACGAACAAATCCATGGAATGAAAAAGTTCTATCCTTAAAACAGAACGTTGAAATCGGATTATCCGTTCAAAATGTGTGTGCTTAACGAAGAACTTCCCGACCAAAATTGAATATGACGGATCAAAAGTCGTTGCCACGATGCCTACAAAGCTCACAATTATTAAATGGGTCTAACACGCTTAAAAAGTTTCATGGTCCAATCGCAACAGGGCATTCCTAAAGCAATATAAGTATAATTTATTAGTTATTATGAATAGTCGGAAAACAGCTAGTTTAGTGCACGAGCTGAGAGATGTTTGGTGCAGGCGTGTATATTTGTAGACGGAATTTCCATGTGGTATTTCTTGAGTAGTGTAGGCTGTGCAGGATGTAGCACTGTAACTTGCTAATAATTATTGCATTAGAAGCGAAATATATGGCTGCGGTAAGTACCGATTGCAGAGTAAAGTACGGTAAAAATATAATTTATTTTTTTTCATAACAATTTATTAATATTTGCCTGTTGAAAAGGATGTAGTAGCACTGGGCTGCCTAAATACTACTAAATGCAAATGTATGACGAAAATCTCCAATGAGGGTAATTGAAAAAGTAATTTATGTTGTGCAATTACAATTACCAAGTAATTTATTTGAGAAATTAAAACTCTGGTAATTCAATTACTTTATAGGGCGGTAATAGGTAATTAAAATTACTTTTTTAAAGTAATTTACCCATTTTCTGTATCAGAATCGCATGAGGAATTTCTTTGGATATTCAAGTCTTCTGTGGTAGGTAACTAGCGTCCATGGAATATAAAAAAATTCAGTGAAGGCCTGCTCGTTCTGATTCAAATTGTGTAGCTACCTTATTTACTTGTTGATCCCCAAGGGATATTCTCCCACTACGACGCCTTACTCTAACCGCCACTTGGACATGCGCCTCATTGTAGGAGTTATCAGATCTTCCGGGAGTCTTTTAGACTGTGTAATTATAATTAAAACAAAGCTAATATTGTATATGGCGCAGTTGGTGGCAATGTTTGTTGTTACAACACTATCATAAATCTCATTATCCAGTATTCTATTAACTTAAGGCTTTGCCCAGATTCACTGTAAATTAGTATCTGAGCATTTATTTTGTGTCAAAACTGCTGCAATAGTTATTTCTTTCCATATTGTAGTAATAAATCTAATTAATGCTGAAAGTTATTTCATTTACATATTAGCAGTATATAGTTGCGGTAGAAAAAATTACTTTACATTTTACTGCTAAGAGTAATTTAAACGCTGTGATCTTATTTAGAAAGTTTATTTCACATTTAAGCAAAAACTTCTGGATGCGTAACCTTTTTATATTTCTGTTCGATTTGCGTCGTTATTTAGACCCTTAGGGGTATAATACAGATTACACAGCAAGAACGGCATGACATCGAAAGCCCCTTAATCGGGAAGCGAAATATTTAAAAGCTGACACAGGGTTTGCAGATTTTTCTAACAAATGCATAATAAATTAAGCTGATTTAGTCGCCAAAGTTCACAGACATCGGACGGAATAATTTAATTAAAACAAGTCACGTAGGTTTCCAGTAAATCTTGTCATGTTAATGAAAACAATTTTGGAAGAAATATATTATACCCAGTATTATCACTGGCAAACGATAGATCCGGAATATCGTGGACAGTATTATGTTCCTGTTTAATATAAAGTGTAAGTAATCCCAAAGACACTTTGCTGCAGTTCTATAGATGCAATTTTCCAGTTCATTAGACGGCTAGCTAGCAGCCTGTACATTGTAATATTCCCATGTTGTTATTAACCTACATGTATAGTAGTATGACACAATAAATGTATAGTAAGATTATTACAACGAAGTGCAAGCTTATTTCATGTCTCAGAAGTTTTTAGATAACAGTTCTTTGACAATGAATGATGGTTCATAAATCCGAACAGCAATTCATTTTCATCGAAGTTGTCCATTAAAGCAACCCGTCGGATTTCTAAATTTCCTCCCAAAATTAGTTATAGAGTCTACACTTTACACCACACACATGTTAATAATAAAACTTACCAATATAAACTTAACTAATTACATAAATGACGTACTTCATTTACCCCAAAGGCAATGATAATCAATATTAATTACTTTATTAACACAGCTGCCTAGCGAGGCATAGCCTTCATTGTATGTTATGAGGCACTTCCAGAGTTAGTGAAGTTGGTTATGGAAAATTTCCTGTAACAAAGGAAAATTATCTTTGAATAACGCCTTCCTAATCGCGTAAGCATGACCTGCTATAATTGGTGAAATAAAGCTGTACTATGATTTAATGGAGCTTAGAAATATCTCATAGAAAATGGCCGAACTCAAGGAAGCTAATATCTCTAAAATTATCTCCCGGTCTACACTGGATGGCCCGTCTCGTTTTGATGTCAATTTGATTCGTCTATAGATTGTTTTACTGTTTTATAATCAAAGTAGCATCAATTTACCTAAAAAAGCATGGTGCACTACTTATAGTCATGCGTCCTTTTTTATTAATTTTTAAAAGTATGAAAGTGATCTACGCGACTCAAAATGTAATATCCCAATTTTCTAAATATGAAGGAAGAATTATAGGGGTATAAATGTCGGTATATTATTAAAGGTATAAATTGCTACGCGTGAGAACACCTTCAAGATATATAACAGACTAAAAGATGGAAGCGGTTTGCTACGATGGGACACGGTTGTGGTTTTACTCTGAAAACGTAACTAATTTCGTATAAAACTCAGTTCGGCGGAAAATCAAAAGATTATTACGATTATTATTATTTGTTAAGCACCACTCAGTTATTTATTTTAGGCTGAAGATGTTTTCGACGCTTCCAACTTAGAAGACGTCTCGAGACGTCGGTAGTGAGAATTTGGACTCTTATTTGCTAAATCAGCTTATCTTATATATCATCTTCTTGGTGCTTATACCACATGTGGCTGTATATTTGCTTTATAATGAAACATTAGAATGTAACTTGATATATTACATTTACTACACGGTAATGCAAGGCAGGTAGTCTTAGGCTGGCTAGTAAACTTCCGGTCTTATGGGAAAGTCCCCTGTGGAGTGACGTCATGAATGTTACAGTCTAAAGAAAGGTAAATTTGGTTGTCTGACCTCAATCCAGTTAACGCGTCCAAATGGCGCTACACCTCTAATTGGGAAAAACTCAAATTTTGTGTTTAAGTGAACACTTGGTGAAAACACACATATAAACAGTGTAAATGACAACCATAGACCAATGCGATTATGTGACTGATGATGTTCGGAACCCTAGCTTAGGGAAAATAGAATAACTGACCTGGGGCACTCTTGGAGGCTCGAAAAATGTTACCAAACGTTGAGAAAGATTTCGGAGCGAAGCGTGAATTTGGTTCAACAAAAATTTATCTGTGGAGTACGGCGGTCATTTAAATAGCGAAAGCGGAATTCTAAGGGTTTATGCACTGAAGAAGTGTAATGATCCGAAACGAACGCAACGTTTTTCTGCTTGCTATTGATCATGATCTTGAAACGTCTGGATAAATGTTGATATTTTAATAAATAGCGATGAGCAGGTAAATACAGTTCAATGTTGGAAATATATTAGGGAGTAGTGAAGACAGATAGTTTAAAACGTTTAAGTACCATTTTATCATTGAATAATTGATTTGTAGTTGCGGTGCTAATTTTGTTGATGTCTTCGAGGTGGGCTCTTGTAAAAGTCATTTTCTGGTCGGTATTTATTAAAACTAAGCTATGAACAGGCGGCATAGGAGCGTGCACACGACTAGCCACTACAACTGACTCGCAACTAAGAAATCTGTTTAGGAAAAGTTCTTTGCTCCTGCCATTATACTAGTAAACCCTTTATAGAGCGATAATATCATGTGCATCCATTCGAAATAAATGCCATTAAGTACATTGCTGCATTATATCGATACACTGACCCTACGACCAATTCAATATCGCTCTGTAGTGCTTCTTCCAACAACGCTATTTTTACTTCTGCCAATACCTACATCAATTTCAATTTATCAGCTGTCATTTTGACAGCTTCTCGTATCGTTTTAATTTACTTTTATTGTGGGCCATTCAGAACATCGGGTCCTAAGGAATTGTATTTTCCTTTCACATAATTCTTTTTGCACCCCATTTTAAAATGTGGCAAAAGCAAATTAATTTTATCTACAAGTCAAAGCCGTACGACAGGAAAGCTACAGTGTTAACTATTAACCCCCCTCCTCCATTCGGATACCCTATAAAGAGATACTAAATAACCAATATTGCAGCACTACTCTTTTTTCAAGTAATTGGTATTGTATTTAAATTTATCATGCCTCTATCATTATTTATGGATTAGTTATAAATTATTTTTTCTACAACCGTGTCTAAAGTAGATACTTTAAACACGTTAGTTAGTTTGTAAAGTGCCACTTTTTAAAAAGCAGTGCATAAATAGTATATTATGGGACAAGTGGTTGAAATAAAATTTCAACGTTGAGAGTGGTTTTTTTCAACGAGCGAAGCGAGTTGAAAAAAGTAACTCGAGACGTTGAAATTTTAGCAGCCACGAGTTGCATATACTATTTTTTCTACGAATTTTCACTCATTTTAACAAATTAATGCACTTTAGAAAAAAGTAAACATAAAGTGACATTTCTCTTGTCACCAATTGAATGTCAAACAGTTTGAAATCCCGGTAGTCCGAGCATTTCAATCTCTAGTGGTTGAAATGTAATTTCAACCACCGAAATCAATGTCAAAATGACTGATTTCAATGTCATGAGTAGAAAAAAGTTCTTTACAAACCCTAGTGCATAAAAAGTGAAATGTGTTTTGGGTTGCCTATTTACATAACCTTATTCTATCATGTGAAAAACCAGAAAGATGTCATTTATTTAATAGAATTTGGTAATTATAAGTACAAAAGAATAACAATCTTGAAAAATTAACATAATAATGAATTATTATTAGTAATAGTAATAGTGCATAAAAAGTTCTTTACAAACCCTAGTGCATAAAAAGTGAAATTTATTTTGGGTTGCCTATTCACAAAATTTTACATAATTTTTATAGTTCATCGATTACGATCAGTGGCGCCAACTTAAAACTAATTTCAATCAACCAACCAGTTCCGTACTACAATAAATAAAGCAATTATAGATAAAAAATGTGAAATGTTCGGTTGTAGAAAAAATCTAGTATGCAACACGTGTGTAAAAGGTCTTTTTTTAATCTCGTGCTACCATTTGCGCACTCGGCTAGCGCCTCGTGCGAAAATCTCCGAGCTCGATTAAAAAGACCTACTTTACACACTAGTTGCATAAATAACTATTGTGTACAGAGTTGTAAAATTGCAGGTAGGTTGTATACAGGGTGAATCCTAAATAGCGGACCATAGACATAGCATCCGATTCTGCATCAAAGATCGAGCCATGGGGTCTTATACCAATTTTCTGTTAGCCTCATGGATGAGGAGTTATTGGCAGTTTTAAGTTAGATTCCAGGTTGCTTATCGTGCGATATTTTTATGAAATAATGATTTGTAGCTTTAGTATTATCAACATCAATCTGTAATTGTAGTCATCATATCCTTGGTTTGCGTAGAATTTCCATAAGAAGTTTGAAGTTTCTGCAATGCATGAGTTTTCAAAAAGTGTTGCAAGAATATGCAATACAGTTTTCACATTTTAAAACAAACGTAGGCATTTACCTACTTTTCACATTTCTGTGATAATGTACTGTAAAAAACCCTGTGTTTAATTGTCTTTGTGTTCATTGTCATATATAATGCAACTAGTGGGTTCTTGATTATCAAATACTTAATCATTTCTGTTTACACGAGATATATTGTTTGGTCCGAAGGACTCGCGTGATTGCCTAAAACGATAATCAAAAAGACAGAGTTGCATTCGGCTAGAGTATATCACGAGCCAATAAACAACGCTTAAACAGTTTATTTATAAATATTAAAAGTTGATGTGGTTGTTATGGCAATTGTACTGACGGCAGGTAACGTGATGTTTGGGGAGGCGTATGACTATCACCTATTAGTCAGGAAGGTATGTGATTATCAGTTGCTTTGTACATTATCAAAAGTTAGTACATGCGTAACTATGCATTTTGCCGTTCTTCATTGGTTGATGTTAGAGGGAGTGGTATAATCTTCATAATATTAATGTTTTACCTTCAGTTTAGCTTTATTTTATTTGTTTTTATTCGTGTTTTTTCGTTAGTACACAGTTCTTGAGTTTCAACATACATTTTTTGTTGATTGTTGATTTCTCACATTAGCGTCATGGAGTACAGTTTTGTGGAGTATGCAGACTTGTATTTGATTTAAGGGGAATGCCGTGGCAGTTTATATGCTGCTGCTAATTTGTATGCCGAACGGTATCCAAACAGAAGGCATCCAAATGCTAATGTTATTCGACGACCGGATCAACGAACACGAGAAATTGGGATAACTGCACCCACTCCAGTAGCTGACAGAGGCCGTCCTCATCGAATGTTATCAGATGTTCAAGAAAACGTCTTAAATGTAGTCGAAAGTGAACCAGAACGAAGTACCCGGCCCATTCCCCGAATGTTTGACGTTAGCCAGAGAACCGTTCATCGCTTATTACAGCAAAATGGCTTGCATCCGTATCATTACCAACGCGTCACGAGATTATTACCAGAAGACTACCAGCAAAGAGTCAGCTTCTGCAGATGGTTACTTCGTGAGCAAGAAAGGAATTCTGGTTTTATTGGACGTATCTTGTGGACTGATCAAACTACGTTCACCAGAAATCGAACCCTCAATATCTATAATATTCACCAATGGAGCAATAAAAACCCTCATGCACTGTACCAAACGAATAATCAATGCCTGTTTAGTGTTAATGTGTGGGGTGGCTTATAGGACCACACATTTTGCCTGATCGACTAAACGCGAATAATTTTCTTGAATTCTTAGATCTATTAGATGATGTACCGTTAGATTTAAGAAGAAATAGGTTTTTTCAAATGGACGGAAGCGCCAGCACACTGGGGAATTCAAACCCGAGACTGGTTAAATCAGAAATTTCCAGAACGATGGATTGGTCGTGGCAGTCTAGTATTACCTTGGCCAGCAAGAAGCCCAGATTTAAGCTGTCTAGATTTTTCTTGTGGGGAACATTAAAAGCATTTGTGTATGAAGTGGAAATTGATACTCAAGAGCACCTCCAGCAACGAATAAATGAAGCAGTTATAAGGATTCAACAAAACGATATGCTTGAAAATCTAGAAGAGAGCATAATACGTAGGTGTATGAAATGCATAGAAGTTGGGGGTAGCGACTTTGAGCACTTACTGTAATTTAAAATGTTTACAAAATAAAGACCTTAAATCGTAGTCGATATTTCCTTACTAGTTACGTACTGTTAATCTAAAAATGCAAAGAGCACATTCAATTAGAATTTTACTATGAAAAAGGTCTAGTATGCCTGTATGCAGTCTTCGTAGGTTACTAATTAAATCAAGTACGTTGATATGTGCATTGCAGGCAACTTAACACACAGCTTAGTACGGCTGACCACACACTGTTGCTAAGTTTGCGAAACTTTAAAAATTAATTCTACAAAAACTAAATGTTTCCGAGCAAAACGTTTGTAGACATTTTTGCTCAGTTTTTGATGCACAATCGCGTGATGTAAATATTGTTTACCATTTATGATTCACCCTGTATGTATTAAAGATAATTTCCATTTTTGTATCAGAATTTATTCTTATGACATAATATTCGTCTTGAAAAGAATACATTACTTCGCCACAATTTGTTCAGCAGTAAAGGGCATATTCATTATTATTATTACCTTTTCCTATTTTTCTCATCAGCTCATGGTAAAATTAACTTTTCTAACGAGTTATTACCAATTTAGGAAAGAAGTGCTGTTGGATGTTATAAAAAAACAATCCGACTATGTTACATGTTATTGGAATAACTGATTTTTGTATTTGTTGATGTATGAAAGGATTTAACCTAAGTTTTTAAGATGTTTTATGAATTTGTTTGGTGGTATTGCTGTTATTGATATAATGAATGGGATGACATGTGCTTCTTTTTTGGCATTCGGGAGGTCGTGGTTTCGATTCCCGTGGCCGTATTCTCTGATTCAGGTTTTTAGGTGGTTTTCCTGAGTCAACAGAGTACCTTTTCTGAGGCGAATACCAGGGCAGTACTTCTCCACCTTTTCTGGCCTCTCTTCCTTTCTCTCACTCATCATGAAATTTTCATTATTGGCTAAAGAAGGACGTAAGGTCCATATAGCAGCCCTTTTATGATTTTGTTTACTTATTGTGATCCTTAGCTTACTTGAATTTGGGTGTAGTTTTCTATGTTTTGTCAGTTCCGAACGGGTGGGTATGCCCATATTTTCAATATCAGTGTTTGCCCTTGATTCCAAATCAATATGTGAGAACGGGGATAGTAAAACTATTGATGATACATTTTTTTAAACAAGTGTGGTTTTGAGTAGTAGACGTAGGCGATATTTGCATTACTTCTTTAAGTGGTTTTTAATAGCTGTACGGTGAAGTTGTGTGCTCTATTGGAATCCCAGGTATTTGTATGTTTCGTCTTTAATCTTGTTATCATTATTTCATTGTTGAGTGTTTCTGTGTCAGCTTCCTTTTTCCACTTTTTTTTCTATGTGCAGCATTTTGCATTTGTTCACTCCAAATTCCATTTTTATGTAGGACCTGACCTGGTCTATGATTCAGAGTAGTCCTCTTATTTGTATTTGTGCCACTGCATATACATTAATTTAATCTATATATATTAGGTGATTTAGTCTGTACTGAGTTGTTTTGATATGTTTTATGCCAAAGGCGTACATTGTTTGAAAATGGGTTTAGGTAGATACAGAACCAAAGAGCGCTGAGAATATTTCTCGTTTTATATTAATTTCATCGGTTTGAATGAGCCCTGCTTCTGTTTTTAAATGTATGCTTATTTTCCACGTTTTATGTTTTTTTGTTAGAAAGTTTCGTATGACTGGTTGTATTTAGTATATTTGTAGAACTGTGGGGGGCCAGCTATGAGGAACGGAGTCAAAAGCTTTTCTATAGTCTATGTGGCAGGTATTTAGGTTTCTTTGTCCTGTGTGTGTGTGTGTGTGTGTGTGTGTGTGTGTGTGTGTGTGGGTGTGTGCGTGTGTGTGTCTCATGATAATGTTGTCTATAATTAACTGTTCTTTACAGCGTTTGCTTTGTCTCCTGCATCCTGTTTTTCTGTGATAATTTTATTTTCGGTCAGATGTTGACCAATTCTCCTGCAGATAATGGATGTAAATTTCTTATATAGGGTTGATAGGCGGGTTATTCGGCGATAGTTAGCTGGGTTTTTTGTGTCTCTTCTTTTAAGGTTATACCTCGTGCCAGAAATTTTAGACATATTGGCAGTTTTTGTATAACTTGATTGATTTTCTATGTGAGTTGTTTATGGGTTAATATGAATTTTTTATATCAGAAATTATGAATGTGGCCTGGTCCGGAACATTTCCATTTATGAATATTTTTTATAGTTTGTTTGACTTCTTCTATTGTAACTATGTAGTTTCCTTGTGTGTTTCTCTAGTGTTTATGTGTCGGTTTTATTCTTCTATGATCCATATTGTGTTATCATTATGTTCTATAGAAGTTGACCATATATATCTTTCTAGAATTCTGTGATTTCTTCCTTGCTGGGTGCTTTTATTTCAGATTTTTCTGTATTATTGATTTTTCTATAGAAGAGTTGCTGAAGAGAAATTTTTTTGCTCGATTCTACGTATATATCATTCGATATATCCCTTAAGACGTACTGAGTATACGATCGGCTTTTGTTTGAATGCGGCCAGTATCCCAGGTATTGTTTGATTGTTTATTTTGTGCGATATTACTAATTTATTTTATTATGTTCTTACCTTTTACATATTGTGTAATCCTCCCAAGTCTTTTCTTATTGCTGTTATTTGCTCTTCTATCTTTATTCGCCATATCGGTTTGTATTCTTTCGTGTTACTTTGTATGTGATCTCTTTGTATTTTTTGTTGATTGTCCTCTATTACCGTCGTTGCAGCAGCATATATTACCATCTGGATGTCTTTGAGATTACAGTTATTTGTTATATATTTTAGTATGATTTTTGTGTTCATCGTGTCTATGATTTATTGTGTTTGCTTCTTGAAGATAAGCTTTGGTAGCGGATCTCTCATAATAGAACAGAAAGTTAAACGCCGTCAAACAAGAGCAGCCCCGTCTAAGAATCATTCCAGCTGTACAAGCGCGCCTCTAAAAACCAATATACAGGGTCAAATTCGAGCGGCACCGAGCCTCACTACATGCGGGCGAGAAGCTCTCGAAGCTACTGCAACTCAAACCGAACCCCCATAAAATATAACCGGGCTAATAAAAGGTAAGAAATTTGGATGCGGCGCCTACCGGACTGCGTAAAGATTCAAAATTTAAAATGAGAATAATTAGCGGAAGCACAATTAACACCCTGGGTTATTTAGTATCAAAATACGCGACACAATATAAGGAATGTAATGAGTCCACGTTCTAGCTTGAACTCGACGTGACCTCCGAGCGCAGAAGCCACGAAACTTCGGTGTTAATATAAAGGGGCGTACAAAGCTTAAAAAATCCCACACGGGGAGTTTAGCACCAAAATCTCCCGAGTCTGGTATCAAAATGGTGATAATTTTTTAGCAAAAATCAGGCCGCTAATTGTTGGCGCCGCATAATTAATCGCGCATCTTTCCTACGCACCAAAAGTATGTGTTCATCCCTCCTCCTTTGACCAATGGGTATCGAGAAAACTTCAGACAAAGGACTAGAGTCCTTTAAATAGTTAGACGTTTGGCAGAGAAAAACACTCAGCTTTTGGCTTCGAGTCCAACCAACACTTAGCTCTCTGCTTCGAGTGAAAACAACCCTTCGCACTCCAGCCAGAAGGAAGCTAGGACTTTGCTGTTTCGTGGACCACCTCCCATCTTGGACTCTGTGGTGTGCCGATAACTGCCTAGCATGGACTAGAGTTCCTATATGTACTAAGAGTTGAGCCATTGGATCCACAAATCAAGGACCATGTGATGTAGCAAAGATATATTTCATTTGTTTCATTTGAAAGAAGTATGCATAAAGTTTAAAATCGGCAAAAATCAGGTACTCCATGGTTTGTGGATCCAAAACAAGTCACCCTACATGTCCCAACTCTTTCATATATAGGAACTCTAGCATGGACTCGTTGACGCCGCCCCCTAGAGGCCGACCAACGCCCGCGCCAGCTTCCCAAGCCACCGCCAGGGCTGTCGCTCCCGAGAAGCCGACCAGCGCCCGAGACTCCCGAAGATGGCTCCCCGGTTACGCTCGCCACCCCCGCGAGTTCGCTCCAGGCGCACGTCCCAGCGACTGCCCTGCGTCGCCCCCCTAAAGACCAAACAAGCCTAGGCCACGGCGACACCCGCCGCGGCGCCCGTTTTATTTTTGTTTTTCATTTGTTAACCTATAACCTTAGCTCTAAGTGTACATAGTAACCGCGCGAACAAATTGAAGTTGCCCGAATCAAAATTATAGCGGCATCTTGAAAACCTTTGAGGGCGACGGAATCCTATATACATATATTGTTCTAAATTAATTAATATTATTTTAATGTATTATAATAATTTTTGGTATCTTTCGATTGACTGTTGTTATATTCGTTTTGAAAGTTTGGACTTATAGAAGTTATTTATTGTCACCAATTTGAAAAGATTAGTTGTTTATATTGCTTCTCGTGCAGGGGGGCACCTTTTTGGAGTTTTACAGAAAATCGACAAAATGTATTCAGACCAGTTTACATGCACGCGGGATATTCGAAATAATTACTCCCTGAATAATGTAATGGGTACGGTTCATATCGCTACAATATTTTTGTATATTTGTATTATTATTATAGTTTAAATTTAAGTCGTATGTGCGTGCGCATAACGCGGTGAGTTTGAATTCTGCGGTGGTCAAGCTTCGGGGGTGTAGAGGACCAGGGTGACAGCGGCAGACGCAAGAGGTCAGAGGGTGAGAAGCTGGCATCCCGTGTGGGGTGTGTACGTTAATTGTGTCACCCGACGTGATGCTTT
Organism: Agriotes lineatus; assembly: GCA_940337035.1. Classification (NCBI taxonomy): domain Eukaryota; kingdom Metazoa; phylum Arthropoda; class Insecta; order Coleoptera; family Elateridae; genus Agriotes; species Agriotes lineatus. Next base: position 89,068,975 of record OW679197.1, on the reverse strand, counting down.
GCTTCGACGCGAAGGCAAACGAAACCAGTGTGAGAAGGTAAACAAATTAGAGCAGTGACGATAGCCCATTTTGGTCCAAGGAATTAATTGGCAGCAAAATCAAAGGGCAACCTGCAAAGACGCCAAGGGTGGACGCCAATGCGCCAAATCCACACATGTTCCCGTTCCCGCCATCATCTGCCTAGCCCAGCCTTTGAAATCTTAACAACGGCACCGTAAGCGAGCTAAGTGGACAATACAGTGGTTAGTGCCTATATTTTAAAAACTAATATAGCGTAAAAGTAGATTACTAATCCTTAATTAAGTAGATTAGTATAATATTAGCTAACTATTAGGGAATTAGGGTCGTTATATGTATGCCATAATTGGTACATTTTATAAATTTTTAAGCGTAAAGGCTTTGTATTTATTGCTGTCTCCCATCGCCCCATTGCAGTAACCTGAATCGCCCTGAGTGTGGTCTCAGATGCCGAAAGTGAGCTAGCAGCCGAGGCAATTAATTATAAACAAATTTAAAGTAAATTAAATTACATAATAAAAGCAGGTAGCTATCAAAAAGCACCGCTACAATAACTAGATAAAATTCACTTAGTGAGGCGCCTTTATAGTCCAAGACACAGCAACGGATTTTTTACAGTATTTTTAACAAGTCTGTAACTGTTATGGAATGTCCCTTTGAATATAATGAGAAGGGAACCTGTAGTCTGGCAAGCCTGCAGTGGTGGTTTTAGCCCCCTTGCGTCCTTGAAGGGCGGAAAAAAATAATGTGTCAAAACTGACACAAAACCCAGGAATAATATGTTGGTAACACTGTAAGTCTATGCCAAATTCGAGGTTAGCAGGTTAGATTTTGCGTCAGTCTGTGTCAAAACTGACGAAAAACCTAACCTGGTAACATCGAATTTGACAGACTTACGGTGCCACTTATTATTCACACGTTTGAATTTCCACAGCCCGCTGAGGATCAGTTTTTTGGATCTCTCGATATTTTACAGTAAATGGTTAAGTTTATTATGCAACTTTATGTGAATTAGGGGTAAACTTACCTCCCGCGAAAGCGTCTGTCAATCTTTTTACTTACATAAGATATGATTACCTTTAACATAGCAAAGAGCCACACTTGCTATTATACTTTTTTCTTATTATTTTTTTCCATCCTTCAAGGGGACTAAAACCACCACCACAGGCTTGCCAGACTTCGGGTTTTCTTCTCAGTATATTCAAAGGGACCTTCCATAACAGTTACACGCTTGTTAAAAATACTGAAAGCAAACCCTTTGCTGGCTCTTGGACTATTAAGAATGATTTAAAAATTATTCAGAAGCGATTAGATTCCGACACATTTTTAATTGCGGTTAAATTTTGACATTTGAATTTTTATTATTATTAAACTTACGAAAGCCATAGTAAATACGCATTATGTATTGTATGTATTATCGATCACCTCATTTTACCTTGCAGTGTAGAGGCTGGTGATTTATGCGCTTGCATCTGGCGGTACAATGCTCAACTTGCCTCGGATTCGGGGTACTAAGTTGGAACGCGTCTTTTGTGCTTACGCAGCAACCACTGTGTGAGGTGTGTGTCATGGTGATGTGTTTATCTTGTTACTCTAACTCTTAGGTCTGTGGTTCTGAATAAAGCACAGTTAATTTGGTGCCCAGCTATGAATGGTCTCACCGAACGCGATTCCAGTCTCCAACGCTGCGGAAAATTTCCGCCAACCGCGGGATTCGGACCGAGGACTGGCTTAATACAAGCTTAGCGCCTACCCAATTGCGCTATGTAAATACGCATTATACTGGATATAAATGAAATAATCCTTTAAAATGATCCGAATCTAGACCGGCATATTGGTTTTGCCATTTGCTGTAATAGGACTTGGTTAAACCACGATTTCGCTTTCTTTGAGAAGCAGCTAACCTTTGACCGCCAGCCCTATTAGGTGTGTCGCCATTTTATTCCTCCTGCATGTTGTGGTACGTGTTTCTTATTTGTTTCAAGGCTTTTTCAATCTATTTCATTATTATAAGGTTTTGAGTAATTTTCAAGTCTTCATCATGAGAATCTACAAGTTATAAGCCACATACATGCAATTGGTGTGATCCTTCCGATAACGTTCAGTTGTGAGTAATGGTTGAATTGTCCTAATTCACACCGAGATACTACTGGAGCTATTCTTCTCACCTTTCACCTGTGCGAGTGCACGATTCGGATTTATAATTCCTATTTTTTCATGGTTTATTATTTCTGGGCGGATGCACTTTTGCGTAATGTGCGGGTTATAAAGTATATTAATTAGTAGGTTTGCTTTTGATTTTACGCTCACCTATATTCTAGGGATCTCGGCTTCGTTTAATCGCTCGCCTTGCTATACCTGTATGCTATTGGAGTATTGCGTTATTAATTAGTTATTGTTGTTACCTTATGTGGTTTGAGGTTTATCCTTGCTCAAGAGTCGGCTGACACATTTACTGCTTATGTCAGCAACCCCAAGCTGCTATATACTGTGGCTATTGAAGCCTCCTATTACTCCAATATGCTTGCTTGCCGCCGTTATATTTGTATCTACTTTCAGTGAGAAGTGCGTGTGGAGAGATTTTTATATACTAGCTGTGTTGAAGTTGCCCAAATCTACAGTATTTATTTCAAGGTTGTTACGCCACTGGAAGGTGGCCAAGGAAGAGCTGATTTTGCACCCTCTGCTCCGAGTAGCGGCCGTTCCTCCAACTTACTGCATATCAGTTCGTAGTTTGGTTCTACTCAAGAAACTTCCCGGAATACATTCTGCCGACTCGGGGGCGAAGATGTATGCGCTAAAAAGTGGAGCGGCGGTTTTTGTCGCGGTCGCACATGTAAGTCTGCCTCACTCGAGATTGGAGTCCCGTAGATTGGAGCCATGTTGTAGGAAATGTGGCGCCATAAATCGGTGCAGGAAGTGGCGGAAGTTCCTCCGCGGACGCGATTGATCGGCCATCAAGGCTGTAGGTGTTAAGTGGTCCAATAAAGTCGGACTAAACGCGAGCCAGGTCCGGTGTTAACGAGAATCCGCCACCGCCCAATCAGCCTCATGACTCTTAATCTCGCTGTCTGTTCGCGACGTGACGGGCGACAACCATAAGCAAGGTGCAATGTAATTTAGCTAGCAATCTGTAGTAATATATTTCCTCGTTTCGCGCACAACCTGAGCAACTCGGTCGGCAAGTTGGGCCGCTATTTACTGCTCGGGGTTCAAGTTCTGACGTGACGTATTCATACTCATTACTCGACGTTTCACCGCCGCCTATCGCGCTGCTATATTACTGCGCCCCGAGGAAGGGTTACCCTGAATTTACAACTTGCAACTTTGCAGGATTGCGCTTTTTGCGCGCCAACTTTCCGACAAGAAATTTTAATTTTTCCGGCTAACTTTCATAATGCGCAGCATTCCGACGATTGCTTATTGTTACGTTCGCCGCCTTGTTATTGCCTCCTACTTATACAATGTTGTTTTTATGGCCTAAATACCAATTTTTAAATTACCGATCCCCTTGGCTGGCTATAAAACCACGATAATTTCTGAATCGTAAAATGGGATTTAAGACTAAAACAATTCTTATTCTTCTGCAATAACGTTTCTGTGGACGCTGTTTGTTCGTTCGCACGACCTAGCTCCCATAAAGCCAACGAGATAGACATTTTAAGAAAACACACACGAACTCAATCCTGGTACTTTACACCTGATACACAAAATTGTGCAGTACGATTCAGTAACTCTAATAAATGGGATGTAACTCCAACAGCACGTGAAATTTAAAGGAGGGCATGTTCGGATTCCCAATGCTTTTTTAGAAATCCCACAAAACCTAATTCCCAGTAGGTATAGTATTGCTCTCATATATGAAATGCAGCTTTAATACGCATACGGCCGCTGATGTACAAATTCACTAAAACTCCAAAACCATTTGTATTTTATTCTCAGCTTCGGTAGCTGCAGCCTAGTAATTTTATATAATTTCCATGCAATCTGCAGTTTGTAACAATTTTGCAAAAATTTTAAGGCTTCAAGGCTGTACTATTAATGTTTGTGCCCTTTTAGGTATTTCTAAACATTCTATCTTTTATTAGTGTTTGTATGATCATGGGCCTTTGAATAAATCAACCACTTAAATATAATATCTTCTAAATATTTCTAGAATCAAACCGAGCCCGAAGTTGTTTTGATGGTCCCGGGGTAGCTTGAAAATTACGGGGGTTCGGCGGTCAGTAGGCGGTTGGAAACATGCATGTGTGGCTGTGAAGTGCGATACCACAGAGGGTGGCAGTCCACTGCGAGACCGCTGGTGTGATTTTGAAGTGACTTGTGGTAATTACGTAGATTATTCGAAATGAAATAATGAGGTCTGTAATATATCGCAAAGGCTCCACGTTGCGGTGCCTATAAATATGCAATGACTTTCCCGGCTGTTTGTTATTTTACTTTTGTACAAAATTAATAAGTTAAATTAGGGCAAATCACCACACAATTTTCAGGATGATTTTTATAGTGTGCTCACGTTGCTTGTCAGTAATTTAAAATGAAATGTATTAGCTGATGTTCAAAATAAAATGGTTCAATGCCCCTTTATTACTATTTTATTGAACTGCAATATTATTTAAGCTAGCTCTCGGCAAACACAAAATCTCAGGTTGGGTTTAGAAATTCACTATATTCACAAATTAGTAGTTCATTTTTGGTTATTCGTCCTTGAGTAACTCATATACGCGGTTCTGGTAGATAAAAATTACAATCTGTCAGATGCCACAAAAACTTCGCCAGTGCATCAGCGATTACATGCATGTTAAAAAAAATTGTGAAGTCAACCAGGAATCGTCAGGTAATTTCATTCAATTATCGCTTGGCAAAAAAACATCCACTTCGTTGTTACAGGAATGACGTAGATAGGGCGCCATATATTCACTTGTTTCGGCTGCTTGGAAATCCGCCAATTTCACAAAATTTGATGACGCTATGCAAAATTTTAGATTATTACGGCGTAGCTGGACGCTTGGATATGCAATACACCTCTTCAGCAAGGTTCAATCTCGTATTTTAATCAGTTTCCCAAACGCTAACGCTCAATTTATACCTAATTCCTGCCTCGTAAAAATTTTAACTTTTCTCGAGATGGTCGCAGATGACGCTGCTCAAATTTCTCTGCTTGAGACGCTTCCCTGGCTGCAACTTTCACTCAGGATGCTCCGGCAGACCCCGCTGATGTGATGCAGGGCAGATCTCTGGCTTCCTATGCTTAATTGTGGCGGAATCGAAGTTCTAAAGTATCAGTTGTCGGCTGCTGATCTTCAGTCGCAGATGAGATTGGAATTTTTTTTATATTATCCTGGCGGAAAATGCCACAAACACTTCCACAGCTGGGTAATGATGCGTATAATAAAATGCAACACTTTTAATGGTAAACACTTTTTATTTGCAAAAATATTAATTTTAAGAGAGCACAATTTTGCTCAAAACTGTCTTAATTTATAATTTCAATTGTTCTCTTTTATTTTACAAAAACGCATCGCATTGCTATGTTACCGCGATAATTTTTGTTCATTATAAATTAGTTTTGATAGCAAAATACACAAATGCAGTAAAGTTTGATTACATAAATCTTAAATTAACATTTTCTTAAAAATTGTCCTTTGCTTATAACTTTCATTGTTCCTTTCGTTACGCACACAAATGTTTTAAAATCACTGCTCTGCTTTTTCGCTTTGTCTTATTAATGCACTGGCAACTGAGTTCAAATTTACAAACGTTGCTCGCTTTCTTTCTTTTCGGTTGCCTAATTTCGGGATTGCTCTTTGCAATTTTCTATTATCCTTTATTCCGATCTCATTTACTTTTCAGTTTGCTTGCCATTCACTGACCTGTACTCTTATTAATAATTACGCTCATTTCGTCTGCACATAAAAAACCTTTTGTGTCAATTAATTTTGTTTGGCCTGTCGTTAAATATGCACAAACCTATTTTATTTAATTATATTGCTTTATTCAAGCTCTCTGAAATATGCTTTGCTTATGCGTGCTTTTATTCGTTTAATTACTACTTCTCGCATCTCATTACCTATGCATTTAATACTTTCATTATTGTTTTAAATTGCAATTTCATAAAATATCTTAACTCTGTGCTTTATTGACTTGTTTAAATATTTTGCACTGCAAACAGAGCCAAGTTGTAGGCTTAAAACAATCTCAATATATTATCGTGTAGCTTTGCAATTGACCCTGTGTGCAGTTGCATGGTGCAGCTGAGTTGGACACTGTTTCATTGTTGATATAGATTGTAGACAGATTAGTTGTTCTTTATTGTTTTATTGTTAGGTCGGTGCCTAATCGAAACCGCAGGCACTACTATCGTACCTGGACGTAGCGGACATCCGACGAAATTACCACTAATCCTTGTCCTGATAAGTATTTAAATAATCAGTGATCTAGAAAGCGCACCCGGATAGCCTGGAATGCTAATTTCGCACAATTGTCTTGTGATTTTGGGCCTTATGCGGAGGCGGCAACCGTAGATGCAAATCACACTGACGTAAGTCTAGTTGGGTCTAGTTATATTCGGCTAATAGGCTCTAGATGTCGTAAGCACCTGCTTTCCAGATATTACAGGCATCTCATTGACCTGAGAAATATATTTGACCAAGACAGTCTACTAGAGTCAAAAGCCTATAAACTTATGGATGAGGACCGATCTAATCCAAGAAAAAAATTAATTAACCGAATTCCGAATCCATGTACTTACACAGGGTTTCAATAACAATACAATGTGTAGATAAACTAAACTACATATTTTTAACGTCATTATATAAATTTCTAACCGACCACTAAAGCGGCCAACCTTGCATTTTGAAATTGACCAATTTCTGTGGCCGTCCGTTAGGCTAACACACACAGATATTTGCGTTCTTCGGTGTTCAGGCTAGTTATTTTTAAAGTTAATTGCAATTTAGTTTCTAAATGTGAGTGTGTACTTACAATTTTTTGGATTTTTTCAAAATTATGTACTCTATTGGGATAATTCATTTATTTCGGCCATTGAATTCATATGACGTAAAATCTTCCACCACGAGCACATGGTGGATTTCCGGTACTATGCACGATTTTATTGCATCTGCCGCTGAAGTACTTATCATAGAACAAAAAATTTATCCACAATAAGAAAGCAGAGACTTCGTAGGTGCATCAAATCGTGATTGACCTATAGGCCAGGCGCTAGAGGTTTTTTTCATGAAATAATTAGAGGAATGCTGCAAATGGTTTTAACGCTTTATTTAAGGTCTGGAATGAACATATTAAGTTTTCCCCCTCGAAAGACCTGAGCGTTGGCCGTCATATTGGAAAAAAGGAGTAAAATTGAAGTTTCTCGCCAATATCTCCGTTTCTGTTACTCTAACAGTGAAAATATCTAGTATTGTTTGGTATTTAGCTTTTAATCATGTTAGTTTAGTTTATTTCATTCGTAATTCTTAATACAAGTAAATAGCTGTACATAAATTTAGTGTAGTTTGTAATTCTACCTAGCGGTAAGTGTACCCACTATTGGTGGAACGTCGAGTTATGGGGCTTACTGTCCCCTCTCCTGCCACCCCTAAATGTTGGGTCAGTGGCCCACATAGCAAGAGATGAACCTAAGACGAGTTGGTGAACGGTCGGTCAACTGATCCCGTTTTTTTGTTGTTTTTGTGTAATCCCTCGTGTTTATAGTTTTGTGCTCCTGGAGTCACGGGTCAATCGACGTGCCACCCCACATGAGCTATCCTGTATGTCCCTCCAAGGTAAGTCCCTGTACGAATTTCTACCTGCGTGGGTATTATCGAGTCTTATGCTCTCCGTTTAGGTAGAATTAATTTAGATATTAATTGCCCTGGAGACAGATACATTTCTGGTCCTTCGAGCCGGATCTAATCAATTGAGATTATCCGTTTTTTGTGTAGTAGAAACGCGTGAAATTTGTCGAATTTTCCAAATTTTGATATCGTTTATTTTCCAAATTCAAAGCTCCAGCGCAGGTACAGCTATTTACGAGTTATTATTGATTTAACTTATTGATTCGTGTATATTGCGTATGTCGTTACCTTTCGCCGTCCCACATATTAATTTTATGCTTAATTTGGTCCGCATCTTTGCATCCATTGTCGCTCGTTCTCGGAATTTCCTAGTTTGGTTGCGCCGGGCATATGGTCAACAAGTGACCATCGTAGAACGGTTGGGTTTTATTGCTTTTGCTTTTATTGCTGTGGTACTGCAGGCGGCTGTCGATCCTCAAAGTTTTGAATTTTGGATATAGCCCTTTGTTGCAGTTTCCGCCGCCGCTTACCAATAAATCATGGCCAATCAGCTTAAAATGAATTTGGCACTCCGCAGTACTTTAATTAATCAATTATTGGAAATTCGTGACCTAGCTTCTTCATCTCAGGAAGAAACCGCGTTACGTCCGTTATTCAAACGGCGACTTGACAGGGCAAAGTCGATTTATGATGAATTTCAACCCTTGCATCGCGCAATTATTCAAAATATATCCACTCAAGCTAATCCGGACCTAGCATCCGAAGAGGCCATTAGGAAACAATTTGATGATGCCTTTAATAGTATTGAAGCTATTTATTTTTCTTTGTTTCCTGATAATGAATCGTCCCCGAGTTTTAGCAATCTTAATGACAATTCTTCGAATCGTAGCTTCAATCATTCTAATAACGTCCGTTTGCCGAAACTGGAACTTCCGATTTATTCCGGAGAGTATAGTCAATGGACCGGTTTTATCGAATTATTTCGAAGTGCAATACATACTAGATCTGATTTGTCTGACATTCAAAAACTGCAATACCTTTTGAGTTGTTTACAAAATGAGCCATTAAATCTTATTAAGTCGTTGCCTTTGTCAGGAGATAATTATAAAATCGCGTACAATACACTCGTCGACCGCTACGATGATAAGCGTAGATTAGCTAATCACTATTGGACATCAATTAATAATTTTCCAAAATTGAAAGCAGAATCCGCGAAAGACCTGCGAAAACTCTTTGACCACGTTAAAGAGAATCGTTTGGCCCTTAAGGCTCTAAACATTGCTAATTCGTTAGAGGACTTTATGTGGTTTAGCATCCTTTTAGATAAGCTTGATACAGATACGCGAAAATTATTTGAATCGGAGATTAGGTCTAAGGCATCGGACATTCCAACGTTAAAACAATTAGAAGATTTTATTGAAAGTCAATGTCGCGTCTTGGAAAGTGTTGATAACTCAGCCAACAAAGGGTTCAAACACCTGTTTGCAAAGCCGTCTACTAAATCGGCGTTCTTAGTAAATAAATCCTCGAATAATAAACTTACTTCAGGTAGCGAAAACACTTCGAAATGTCTGATTTGTCAATTGGCACATACAGTTTATGCGTGCCCTGTGTTTGCGGCAAAAACGCCACACGAGCGATTTGAAATGGTCAAATCGCATCGTCTTTGTTTGAATTGTTTGCGCTTTAACCATATGAGTAATTCTTGTCCATCAAAATCAGTATGTAGAAACTGTCGCAATAAACACCACACGATGCTCCATTTTCCGGCAAGATCCCAAAGTTCGGCGAATGCTGAGGTCGGTGTAACTGTTCCACCCCCCGAGGTGCAAACGAGCCTAACCGCTTGTGCGAGCGTATTGTCGTGCGAATCGGTTTTACTTTCTACGGCTATTGTGGAAATTCAAGACGCTCTCGGTAATTTTCAGAAGTTGCGCTGTCTCATTGATAATTGTTCACAGGGTAGCTTTATCACGCAAAAGGGTTTAAGGCGCTTGGGATTAACACTTACACCATTTAAAACCGTTATTCAAGGTATTGGTTCAGAAACCTCTGAAAAGGCCTTGCTTTCTGCAGGTTTTGCAACATGTTGTCTTCGTCCTTGTTACAGCAATAAGCCGGTGCCTGTATTTAGCATAAAGGCCCATGTAATCCCTCAAATTGCCGGGAATATACCTGCGAGTTCCATCGACCCTTCTAAATGGAATCATATTTCTGGCTTAGTATTAGCTGATCCCGAATTTTATCGGGCCCGTCAAGTAGACTTATTGCTAGGTGCCGATATATATGCACACGTGATTAAACCTGGCGCAATTTTGAGTACGTCCCAAAATGAACCCGCAGCACTTAACACGGTCTTCGGTTGGGTTGTTAATGGATGCGTTGGTCCCGCGTCGAACGCAGTTGCTAAAGCTTATCTGACATCGGTCGAAATTCCAACCCTCGATGACACATTGAAAGCGTTTGGCGAACAGAAGAACCCCCGCAGATATCTACGGTCGACGCCGCGGATGCCATTTGCGAGTCGTTATATTCATCTACGGTATCCCGTGATAGTACTGGTCGATATGTCGTTTCGTTGCCGTTCAAGGTGCAAAATCCAAAATTTCCCAATTCGCGCGATATCGCCTTAAGGCGGCTGCAATTGCTCGAAAATCGCCTTATGCACAATCCTTCTTTGAGAAGGGAATACGTCAACTTTATGGACGAATACATTAATACAGGGCATATGGTCCTCGCATCGGCGGATCCTCGTCCCGATAAATGTTATTACATTCCACATCATTGTGTGACGAATTCAAAATTCCGTGTAGTTTTTGATGCCAGCTCGAGAGCTTCAAATGGCTTATCGCTAAATGACACATTGTATTCTGGGCCAAAGTTGCAGCAAGACATAGTCTCTGTGTTATTAAACTTTCGCGCTCATAATGTAGTAATAACTAGCGACATTAAGCACATGTTTCGCCAAATAATCGTCTCGACTACAGACTGTGATTTTCAACGTATTCTATGGCGCTCTTCCATAGATCAGCCTATAAAAGAATATATCTTGAATAGGGTCGCATATGGAGTTACTTCATCGCCGTTTCTTGCAATTAGAACTCTTATTCAATTAGCTGATGACGAGCAACACCGGTTTTCCCAAGCATCTTCTGTCATTCGAAGAGATATCTATGTCGACGATATTGCCACTGGATGTTCCTCCGTGGCTGAGGCCTTAATCCTACAGGATCAACTGATAAAATTGTTGCGTTGTGGCGGATTTGAATTAAGGAAATGGGCTAGTAATTCTCCAGCGTTAACCAACCACCTAGACCCCACGCATCTGGTAGAGAATATGGTATCTTTCGATTCCGGTGAACCTTGCTCCCCTTTGAAGATCCTTGGCTTACAATGGTCCCCATCAAGTGACAGTTTTAGATTCAAGGTTGAACCTATTGATCGTCCCTGTTCCAAAAGGCACATCCTATCGGAAGTCGCAAGGGTCTTCGATCCCATCGGTTTCTTAGCGCCGTTAACGTTCTTTTCGAAGCGGCTTATACAACACTTATGGTGTCTAGGATTAGGATGGGATGAATTGCCTCCCTCGGAAATAATTGATCGTTGGGAATTATATAAGTCGCAATTAGCGGACATAGCTCACATCAAAATTCATCGCCAATTAATTCCTGCGAATTATGTCAACTGTGAGTTGCACGGGTTTTCTGACAGTTCAGAGGCCGGTTTCTCCGCGATAGTGTACCTTAGATTTGTAATCGGTCCGAATGAATCAGTAGTGAGGTTTATGATGGCTAAAACCAAAGTTGCCCCCTTACAACGGCGACCAATTCCTCAATTGGAATTATGTGGGGCGCAATTGCTAGCCAAACTAATTTCTTTTATTTGCTCGTCCTACTCGTCGTTTGTTAGCTTCGCCGCAATTTATGCGTGGACTGATTCTACGATAGTTTTAGCTTGGCTTCATTCGTCTCCGCATCGGTGGAAAACATTTGTTAGCAATCGCGTTAGCTACATTCAAGAACGCGTACCAGCAACTTCTTGGCGCCATGTTCCTTCCGCTGATAATCCCGCGGATTGCGCATCCAGGGGACTTCTTCCTCGGGAATTGCTGAACCACCCCTTATGGTGGAGCGGCCCTTCTTGGCTTTCAAAAAATTCTGACGAATGGCCTACCCTAAAAGATCAAAACTCCTTGGACATGGAATCAGTTTTACGCGAAGAACGCAAACTTGTGTTGATGGCAACAACCGTGAACGATGAGCCATTTGATCCATTTAATTGCGATCAATTATTGTCTCGATTTTCATCGTTACGGAAAATAAAAAGGATCATTTCCTATTGCATGCGGTTCGTGCACAACTGCCGCAACGCTACTACACGGCGATTCGGGTCCATCACTGTAGGTGAACAACAAAGGGCCCTCAATCTATTAATTAAACATGTTCAGCACATATCGTTTCGTGATGATATTCGAAGATTGACTTTAAATCAACAATGCTCCAAGCCAATTAGAACACTCGCTCCATTTCTTGATTGCGAAGGAATTGTCAGGGTGGGCGGTCGTTTAGCTCATGCTAATATTTCCTATGGCAGTAAACACCCTTTTCTATTGCCCAAAAATCATAAGCTGACCGAGCTGATTATAAGTCAATTCCACGAAGATTATTTCCATCCCGGACCTCAGACGTTACTTTATTTATTGAGGGAACAGGTTTGGATAATAGCTGCTAAAAGCGCAATTCGTCGTTGTGTTTCGAAATGCAATCGCTGTTTTCGCGTTAATCCCCAATCGGTCACACCTCCAATGGGGAATCTTCCCGCTACCCGGATTACCCAAATTAAACCATTCGCAGTCGTAGGAGTTGATATGGGTGGCCCATATCACATCAGGTTAGGTAGACGTCGGGGTCTTGCGCCACAAAAGGCTTACATATGTTTGTTTGTATGTTTTGCTACTAAATGCCTGCATCTAGAATTAGTTTCGGAATTATCAACCGATGCATGTCTGGCAGCGTTGCGCAGGTTCGTCGCTCGGCGGGGCCGTTGTTCCTCCATTTTTAGTGATTGCGGAACTAATTTTATCGGTGCCAATCGAAAAATTATTAAATTCATTAAGGACGCGGTCGAGTATGAAAACATTTCCTGGTCATTTAACCCCCCTTCGGCCCCTCACATGGGAGGGGTCTGGGAAGCAGGAATCAAGTCAGTGAAGTCCCATCTGGTTAGAGTGATAGGCGATCAAATTCTGACCTACGAGGAATTTCTCACGGTACTCGTACAGATCGAAGCTATTTTAAATTCTCGACCCCTGTGCTCGCTTAGTGCAGACCCCAACGATCTTGCAGTGTTAACACCGGGGCATTTCTTAACTCTCGAACCACTTTCCGCTGTCCCAGACGAAGATCTGACCAATTTAAAAATCAATCGTCTGGATCGATGGCAATTGCTCCAACGCATGCACCAGGATTTTTGGCGGCGATGGCATTCGGAGTATTTACAAACACTCCAACAGCGTTCGAAGTGGTTAAATCCCACCAAAAACCTGGAACCGGGGCTAGTAGTTCTGATTAAAGACAATTCCGCTCCGGCTCTGCAGTGGCGTATCGGCAGGGTGGAAAAGGTGCATCCTGGTATGGATGGAGTGGTGCGAGTAGCCACGGTTAAAACGACCAGTGGTAGCTTTCAGCGCCCGGTGGTTAAATTATGCCCTTTGCCCTCCCAGTAACCATCACCGATCTCGGATAGAAAAATGCATGGCCTTTTTGGTGGGCGGAATGTTTGGTATTTAGCTTTTAATCATGTTAGTTTAGTTTATTTCATTCGTAATTCTTAATACAAGTAAATAGCTGTACATAAATTTAGTGTAGTTTGTAATTCTACCTAGCGGTAAGTGTACCCACTATTGGTGGAACGTCGAGTTATGGGGCTTACTGTCCCCTCTCCTGCCACCCCTAAATGTTGGGTCAGTGGCCCACATAGCAAGAGATGAACCTAAGACGAGTTGGTGAACGGTCGGTCAACTGATCCCGTTTTTTTGTTGTTTTTGTGTAATCGCTCGTGTTTATCGTTTTGTGCTCCTGGAGTCACGGGTCAATCGACGTGCCACCCCACATGAGCCATCCTGTATGTCCCTCCAAGGTAAGTCCCTGTACGAATTTCTACCTTGCGTGGGTATTATCGAGTCTTATGCTCTCCGTTTAGGTAGAATTAATTTAGATATTAATTGCCCTGGAGACAGATACAAGTATAAATATTAAAGATAATTGAATTCTCTGCAAAAAAAGGTCCGTTATACTTTTGTGCTAAAACTTTTAGTTTGTAAGCAATAGCCGCGAGAAGTGTGGTACATTGTTAGAAAAAAATGTTCTAGGAGGTTCACCAACATTTTCTGTTGATATGAACATTTTAATTAACATAATACACATTGGTAGGTTTATACGTACATTGTACAGCAGATTTACTGATATTCTCCGTTAAAAGTGGTGGGTAGACTTCATTTTCGCAATTTGTGTTTGATAATGCCGATGTTAATACCAATATCTTTCATGCGATGGGGGGATTCAATGCGTAACTCCCTACAGCTCTGTTTCTTCGGGTGCAGAAATTACAAGATTAAAAGAGACTCCAAGTGGGCATGCTGTAAGACAGTTTGGAAATATTTCATTAATATCTTTTCAAAAAACCGGAAAATCTGGACTGTCAAACATAAAAATAGAAGATCTAAACGAAAAAAAAAACCCAATCTTCAACGAATTATAGATATTGCCTACTAATTTCCTATGGATTTATGGGAAGTGAAAAGATCTGCTCGATATCCCAGGATGGAATGGCATGATGGAACGAGTCACATCATTCGAGAGCTACTCAAAATCGCGTATATTGGGTCTTCAATTCGCCAACTAATTCCCCTCCAAGCAACTATAACACGATATATACGGTGCTTCTCACTGCAGCCGAAAAAATGCAAATATTTAAATCAACGCTGCTGCTTCGTAACATTCGATCAGCCACTCTACATTAAGGCTAGAGATATAATAGCTTCCAGCAGTGCAAACTCCGACCTAAGCAGTGTCATAGTCAGACTTGGGGGTTTCCATTTCTTAATGTCGTTTGTGGGGGCAATTAATTGGATACATCATGGATGAAACTGGATTACAAGAGTTATTCAGTGTCGTGTATGCTACTGCATCCACTGAAAAAATGTTAGGCGACCATGCTTATTCTAGAGCTGTATATTAGCCCACCGGACTTTGGTAAAAATAATCTTCTCTGCACTTTATTTAAACGTTGATGAAGAATCTGCACTGCAGGAAGCCGTTTTGGATATCGGAGATCCTTCCTTCATAGATAAAATTGAAGCAGAACCTTTCAACACCATTATAAGAAAATTTGCGGAAAAACTAGGTGAACTTCAATCGAATGGAGCGACGGCAAAAAACTTTCTGTCCAATATCTTCATATAATAGTAATGGAGAGGCACTAACACCCCACGAAGAAGCTTGACCTGCAAGGCGATATGGTCACCCTAATAAAACAGTTTATCTACAAGCTAGCGGCCATTTTTTTATATGCCAAATCCTGCCAACTATACCTTCAGGATATGTTTGATCTTGAATCCAGACCCTTCATTGGATTACGAACGATTTGTATGGAATGGGTTTTTTACGATCCGATGCTCTGAGAAATTCTGGTGCGAGATATGATCGGATACCCTCACGAGATCGATGTAGGGCACTGGTGGCTTAACTCACGGAAGAGGTAAGAAATATTGATATATTCACTGAAAAATTTGTTGGTTTTTGTAAAAATATTGGAACAGCGTCTTATTTAATAGAAAACGAAATACAGCGCCGGCGCGCCGTGCGAAACCCGACGTTTCGTGCGGTTGCTCGAAAATAACACATTTTTCAGGGATATTGCTTCCAAACTATAAATCTTAGCAAAAAAGTACAAAGCACCATTTTTGTAGCGAATTTAATTATCTTTAGTATTGGTAAGAGGTATTTTTACTTTCAGGCTAATATAAACGAAGATATTGCCGAAAAACTCCAAGTTTGCTCTTTTTTTCCAATATGGCGGCCAACGCTCAGGTCTTTTGAGGGAGAAAAATTAATATGTTCATTCTAGACCCTAAATTGGGCAATTAAATCCATTTGCAGCTTTCCTCTAATTATTTCCCGAACATGTCCTTTTTTGGCCTCTAGCGCCTGGCCTACTACATCTTTAGACGCCTTTCCAAGTAGAATTACTGTTTGACCGTTGCCTATAATTCGAATTCTGTGAAATTCGATGACATTCACATTCCAAGCCTTCATTCAACGTGTGTGCATTGATGAGCAATATTGTTTTTGCTGTCGATTGATATGTATCTTTCAGTGATTTTTTAAATTTGAAATTTGCACATTTATATCTGCTCGTTATAGGAGTAATAGATAAGTAAATAGTATCTGGTTCTATAAGACGAGGCGCCTTGGTCATCGCCATACTCCCGGTAAGACTTCACATTAGTTCTGGTGACAGTCGGTTGATTGGAAAGCTGCTCTGTTAGATGATTTCCATGCCGGCCAAGCTGTTGGCCTCTTGATATCATTAGTTATGTATGGAATCCCTAGATCATTAGGGACAGTTTCCTTCATAGCGTACCACGAAGCATTCGTCATCGCTCGAAAAATCTTAGATTCACACATCTGTGAAATCTTAGTATGAGATGCCTTTGCGCAGTCCCATACCTGAATCCGAAATGCCCATATAAATTTCAGAATTACTTTGTATAACAGCAATTTGTTTGATGGGGTAAGCTGACATCTCGCAATTAGCTTATTAATCTGTTTGATCTTTAGATGTATCTGTTTCCTTTAGCTTTAATGTGGGTGCTCCGGGTGAGCTTTTGATCTAACGCAACCCAAGCTACTTCATCTCAGTGTTTATTGATATTAGAGCGTTGTACTTTTCCTAGTATCAACGCATATCTGAGGATATATGGGTATCGGTAAGTTGGATTTGTTGGTGTATTTCAGCTGGTGAGAGGGCCTGAGTGGCAGTGACAGTTACATGGGGCATAAGAAATGATTACATTTGATTGTTATCAATGTTATCATTATTCTCCCCAGTTTGTAGTGTTGTACAAACGTTAGCGAGGTGATCAGCGAATATATTTTGTTACCAAATTTCTGACTAGTATGACAGAGACTTCAAAATATTGAGGGGCCGTGAAACCACTATCGCCGGCAGTCAACTCAGTAAAGATGTCTAGGCTCCAAATGAAATACCAAAGTTACATCTAATTATTATGAGCGCCAATAAGGTTTTAGTTACGAACACGGTGCCCAGATATTGTCTACCACCCATAGACTCAATTAATTCTGAAAGAAAGTCACACAGTAACGAAATTAAACAAGCAATAATGGCAGCAGTGTACAATATTCAATCGTAGATAATTGCATATAACAGCCAGTTTAGTGGTACTATCCAAAACAAGAAAGTCGGACCACTCTTGATACAGATTTTAGCGTAACTTCGGTAGCTAAAACGAAGATATAAAATATATAAAATTATATTTACAATTTTGATTCATGGCAACGTCTTAACAAGTTGATTATTAAGTTAGAATAGGGTTGCAGCTATACTTATTAAAGCACATTCACAATAAAATATTAACTGTCTCAGTTTTTCTTGTCTTATATAGTACATATGAATAACAATTAAATACGCGGGGTGCAAAACAAATATCAAATTATACTAAAAAATCCTGCCAGTATAAAATTATCACATAATAAACAATTAGGCGTACAACTACACACACACTTATGTTAATATAGACAAACAAACTAAAACCTACTAAAACATACTAAAACTACTGATTGCAAGTTGAATATCGGGACAGCTGAAATGATTTAGTAATGAAATTAAGCAAAGCTAAAATCTGAGGGTTTCTGAGGAATGTCAGTCAGAAATACTGGCGCAATCAGCACAGTCATAATTAAAAATATACACTTAGCAGTCTCAGCCGCGCTTTGTTTTCTCCCAGAGCATTTAAGTTATCTCTCAGCCGACGAATGCATCACAACTAGAAAGTGGACCAAGGCCGTTTACAATACAGAATTCACCCATGAACCACGAGCTGGTTAATAGCCTATCTAGGAAGAACACTGCACCGGGAAGAACTAGCAATAACCAGGAGCCACGCCAAAGTGTCCAAAAGTGCAAACAAAATCGGCGATACTTTCCGCTAAACAGGAGTTGCTGTGAAATAAAGCGCCATCAGAATAATATTGCTCAAACCACGAGGTGAACCAAACAAACTGCATAAAGACTTACTACAATTGAGGGTTACGTTTGCTCCGTATGCTGCCAAGACTGGTTGCATAATCCGTCAAAAGACGAAAGAACCAAATTGCTATCAGGACACTTTAGGCCACGAAGCCGCTTAAATATTGTATGGTTACCAGGCGAGAGTTATGTAATATACTGCTTGAATGTTTCATTTCGGCTTCGTATTATTGTTATGTAGCTGATGGGCAAATCTGTTGTATAGAGTTTTGTCTTCTCGGTTTTTGTTATTTGCCAGTTCTTCCGGATCCTACGTTTCTGAGAAACAAGGTTTCGTATGTGACGAAGCATGCTAATAACTTCCGGAAAGGTTGTTTGTTATACCGGGCGTTGCTTGTGATACAGCATTTTGTATCGCTGTAGTCATATTGAGTGGCTTCTTCAAGGTCTTGGGAGTCTGTAACTCAAACAGCATGATAGATTTCTTTTTGCAGTAGACTTCTGAAATGGTCGCAATTGGTATGCTTAATGCAAACTTTTAAAAGGAATCCCTTGCTGATAATTGCTGTACTTAAGGTATCTAGGGGAATGATCAAATTTCAGATCTTGATTAACTTCTAGTTGGGTGTATGTGTACGCTATACCAGTGACAATGGCAAAGTTGTAGGTCAATAAATAAGCTCATCAGTTCAAAGATAACTACAGTTGGGTTTTTGGATTTGCCGCAAAGGATTAAGTGCTTTTGGGTTAAGTAGTTGTAATCTTCAAGCTACGTTCCAATCGCCTCCAGCGATGAATTTCGTGTCTGTAGACTAAAAAACTCTTCTTATTTTTTGAGTAAGGAAAGAATAGAGCTTATATACTTGCAGTTTTGATTTTATTTGTCTGATAAGATTCCCATTCATGGTAAACAATGTGTTTTTAACAACCATAGGGGGCAATACGTATGGAGATTGCCATTTCTAAACTAGCTTGTTTATTATTGTGGACAGCATTTTTAATATCACGCTATTTGGTTAATAAGCTGTGAAAACATTGTTTTGAATTTAGTTCGAAAGCGTCTGATTGGTGGTCATTTGCTGTTCATTGGTCGGAGAGTTTTTCTAGTGGTTGCTTGTGAAAAGGTAACTTTATTTTGAGGAAGACTTATTTTTTCTATGTTTATATTAATGCTTTGTTTTCTGAGCAGAGGGACATCGCTTATATTTGAGGGTGCCTGTGGTAGGTGCATTTTACTTGCTCCTCCAAGCGGAGGCTCTGGCTCTCTGAATGTCTTGATATACCGAATCTTTATAGTTGGAGAGTGGCTGCCATCACATAGAGCGCGTTTGGCTGGAGCGTTTGAGGTTTTCTTTTATATGGAGGTATCACGCCCACCACCACATTTGAAGCAGATAAAAGGTTTGTTACAATATGCGTTTGTATGGCCGTAGCCCTGACAGCAAGTGTAATTTGGTATGGTACTTTTTTCTTGGAAGCTCGATTGACACTTCTATATTATTCAGGTATTTTAAATCAAATTTGTTGTTTGTAGTTGACAGGTATTGTGTATCATATTTTTTTCATTAGGGTGTTTGGTGAGTTTTATGAATGACTTCTAAGTTGTAGTATTAATTTTAATCGTATGGATTGGCAACGCTGGTGTATAATATTTGTCTTTCTCTAAAACTGCACTGATGTCTTGAATCATCTACTTATAATTATTCACTCCGTAAATGAAAACCTAAACTCTAAAAAGCAGTGATTAGCACATTTTTGACAGATATGAGTGTCGTCACCGTTGTTGCGCTGTCAATAAATAAATAAATAAATAAATAATTTATTTATACCAATCCCAATCTATATATGTACATATAAAGAAAAATTAATAAATTGAATTAGACTTAGAATTAGAGATAAATAAATAAATGACTCTCCGCTTAAGCTATAAGCTGAAGATATTCAATTATATTAATACAAGAAAAATATCCTTGCCTCCAAATTGAAATATGATTTTTATTTATTCCCAACTTAATATAAATAAGATCAGTTACAAAATACGCAGAGGAATTTTCGATTATCCAGTAGTTGATAAGGTAGTGTTTGAAAGCCTAGTGTCTTAACCGTTACCTCAACAATAAGCCCACTTTTTTCGTAAATACATACTAAAGCGTAATTGAACAGCAATAAAATATAAAGTACCTTACCTCAAACATCATTCCTATGGTTCACGGTAATGGCTACGGGTTACGTAGGACTGAACAATGCAATAAGCGGTTTTTGTGTTATATCTTGGACGTCGTACAATGAGGTGGTTGTTTAACCGTTGACACTAGAAGGTCGTCAATACAACGTTTTTTGAACATTGAGTTCTAAGGGTCACGGAAAATTTTAAATACAGTAAAAGCTTTGTATTGTATTTTATTAGTTATTTTACAGTCAGTGATTATTTCTAGGGAAACAACATGCATAATAATTGTGATCACTTCGTTTATAAGTTATTTTCGTTTGCAAATTGCCTATTTTTTCAGATACATACAGGCAATGCCTAGAAACTATAATAGATAATATATACACGTAGATACAGGGACCATTTGGATAAAGACTTACATTACAACGAACTATACAATTGGATAGAAGTGGACTCTCTTACTAAGAATCATCTGGCAGAATTAATATTTAAAAGAAAAATTAAGCAAAACACACTGGCAAGCATAGTGATCAGCCTGTTCTCGGCGAAGAAAGAGAACGTCATATTGTGGATCTGGTAATCGCAACGGCTGAATTTGGTTCATCACTAGGAAAATCGAATTTGAAAATAATCGTGAAAAAATCCTTAGAACGTCAAGGGCTTTTCAAGATGGAATAATTCTTGGCACAGAGTGGTGATACACATTGGTAAACCGTTATTCATACATTCTTTCCAAGCCACCATATAAGAATATTAAAAATGTGCGGACCATCAAGTATGAGGACAAAATAAGGACGGATTCCAGAATTGGGAACGTGTTCTCGACGGAATTCCTGAATAAAATATCCTGAACTATAACAAAGTGAATGTTACAGACGACTCTGGGTCAAGAAAGTGGTTTTTGAAGAGAGGTCTTAGTTTCCAGAACGGACCATGAACCATTCAAAATAATCAAAATCGCTGATGTCAGTCGTACCTGGTGATGGAAAATTACTGCCGCTTTAATTCACATATAAATCCGAGCGCTTGAACGAGCTATGGTGTATCTGGGGTCGTAATTATTCTAAATATAAAAGAACCAAAATGGAAATGGTTTGACATTAGTTGTTTTGAAAATTGATGTCCAAAAAATATTTTTTCATGAGCTCAGACACTCCTTGGGCCTATTACTATAGTCCTATTTGAACATGGAAACCCTCAGATTATGCCGAAAAAATAGAACCCGTTTGGTTTTTCTCCCGGTCCATTCAACTCACCTGATTCAGCCCTTAGACATTGAGTGTTTAGGACAGTAAAACAGGATTGGCAAAAGATAAACACTGAATACAAGGAAAAATACCTACGACAAATTACACAATAAATAAATTTGCCTTCACATTGAACCGAACAAATAAAAAAAAAATATTGACGGTGCTTTCGAGGTCACTGGAAATATTCCTCTTGTCTCTCCACAGCTTTTGCAAAAATTACCTCTTACAGGGCTGAAGAAAACGAACTGTCTAGTCCAATAAAGCCTTCTTCTTCTTCAGCCTTCCGCTATCCACTCCTGGATGTATGTCTCACCCATTTCCATCCATCTAAGTCGGTCACTGGCTTTCTGTGTACCGTTTTTACCCGCTATTTTCCGAATATCATCTACCCATCGTTTCTGAGGCAGACCTCTGTTTCACTTAGTTTCACGTGGGCGGCATAATAGTGATTTCGTTGTCCATATTTCATCGACTTGTCTCGCAATGTGTCCGGCCCACTTCCATTTGAGGCTTGCTATGCATTCTATGATTAATATTTATTACATATGATTGGTTATTTTTGTTCTTTGTCGAATCTCTTCATTGCGGATTTTACCTCTTAATGATATTCCAAGCACGCTTCATAGCTCTGTGTAGTTCTCAATTTATCTGCGTTCCATACTGTAAGGGCCACTGTTTCCATACCATATGTAGCCAGTGGTAGTATGCAAATATCGTAAACTTTATGTTTAAGATTGATCGGAACATCTGCATTTCTTTAGATATACGACAATTTGCCAAATACGGCACATGCTAGTGATATTCTTCTTGTAACTTCAGTTCAGAATAAATCTTACCCTCGTATATTATCTACGAAATGGAAAGGATCCGGATAAACAAACCAAGAAACGTAAACAAATTCAAGCATCGGGCGGGCCCAGAAAATCAGTTAGCTATGAAGATTTGAGTTTAAAAGAATATACTGCCAATGAAACTAATAATAGTAAAGATGGAAATGACGACACTGTTTCTTACACAGTAACTATAAGATCGTGACAGTTCTTTATAATGTAGTGAGAATTGTAGAAAGAGCTTGAGTTGTTTGAGATATGACTATGTTATTAGTAAATCCCTAACGAAGGCGTCTGTGAAACACTATATCGAAGTCATCATTAGTCGATCTGAAGACGAATATGAGATATGCGAAGATGGAAAGATCAGCCGAACTCTTTTGCATTACCAAGCTTCATCTTCGTAAGGTTCCGTCTAATAACGGAGGTTGGACATCATCATGGCAATTTTTAATTTTAAGACTGCCACCCTAAACAATTGTTTCCATTTTCATTTATCCATGTCCCCAGGTATTTATATTGCTCTAATTTTTCTAGTTGTGTGCCCCCACGGTTAGGTCTTCTTGAGTGTTTCCTTGTTCTTTCGTGAATTTCGTAAAATTGGTTTTCTTTAAATTTAGTTTATTCCGTATTGTTCGCAGGAGATGTTTAAACATTACATCATATTTTTAAGATCTTGCAGACTGTCGGCTATCACGACGGTGCTATCTGCGTATCTCTTTGCAAGAAACTACCCACCGACAGTCTGTTAGATCTCTGATCACAGAAACCCCACGTAGCCAACTACTTCGATTGATCTTTGGTCTCGAAGCCAACTCCGCGACCCTGGCTTCTGCTCGACCTCTGGCCGCAAAAGCTCAGCGTGTCCTCGCTGCCGACTGTCGATCGCCGCAGACGTCCGCCTCCACCCGGAGTGGCGTTCAGCCCCAGGCCCTGCCTGGCCCAGGTCCCATCGAGAACCTCGCCGCCTTAGCTGCATCGCTCCGCCGCACCGCGACACGCGACACGCCAGGATGCCGCAAACGTAAGCCCTCGAAATATACACCAGAAGCCACGCTAGTCAATCCACCGCCCCCGGTGCCGCCACCTCCACAGGTACGAGGTACCTTAAACCCAAATTTTTTTTTCTTTTTCTTAGGACTCGAGAATTACTGGAGCACCTCTTTGAGCCATCGCCACCCAGCTCGCCCGAATCTTTGCTCGTCCGGGAGGCTTGCCAGTGCCGACGTCCCCGAGGCACCCAGGCCACCACCCCCGATGAGACGCCGCCCCCCAGCTTTCCCCGCACGCCTGAATTCGGAGACACGTCCACAGAACCAGCCGCCTACGAGGCCGAGGCTCCGGAAGGCCGCCCGCAGCTCCGCATAGCGCAAGTCCACCTCACCTGCTGCCCCCAACACCTCGGGGTAGCATTCTCCCTCAGCCCCCAGGAAGAAGCCGATTTCGATCAGTTGTGGGAAGAGGTCAAGCCCGAGGCCGGCAATCGCCTTCCGCTGTGCGAAGTACAGCTGTCCCCACGCCGCCCCCGAGACACCACCGCCCGCTCCACCGAGGGAAGGGACCCCCGGGGGAACGCCAGCCTGCGCCTCCGCTCGCCGCTGCCCCTAGTGCCCGAACCCCGCCACATTCCGGGAGCCAGGCGTATTCCACGACGACGCCGCCCCCAGAGAGGAGAGAACGCGCGACCGCGGTAGTGGAAGTGCACCGTGAACAGACCGTGTAGTGTTTCGGGCCCGCGAACGCTCGATAGCCCTCTTGGTGACGCGTAGTGCCCCACGCCCAGACTATGTCCGCCCGTCCCGGACCTGAACAATAGTGTTTAAGTAGATTTAGTCAGTTATGTGTTGTTTTATCTTTTTCTTTCATTTGTTTGTTTGTAAATAAATCCTTGCTGTATCTCTCTATTTGTTTTTCTGAATAGTAAAGAATCCTCCAGCTCTTTAACCATTGGTCGCCACGCGTACATCCGCTGAGCTAGGAGGACACACATGGCCATTAACCACCATTCTTAACCCCTGCCACACCCTCAAGAGCGAGACGTGTAGCAAGGTCTGTTAACATTTTGGAGCGGCTTCTTAATTTAAAAAATAATTGTGAGTGAGGTTTGTGTGACCAATTCTTGTTCTAGTTAGTAAAATACTGGATTTTCGGTTTAGGCCTGTTGCAGGAATCGAATTCATTAAGTCATCTTTAATATTACAAAGTTTATTGTTCTCTCAATTTTCCGACTATTGATGAAATGTCTTTTTAATAGCAGCTTTTACAGAGTGTTTGGCATCAGAACTTGAAATACTGTTGGATTGTGTTGTATAATCGAATACAGCTTTTTGGCCAATAAGTCAACTTGTTCATTTTCGGAAATACCTATATGTGCCGGTCTTCAATAAGACATACAGATTTGGCCAAATTTAATATTTCCTGGTAGCACTCTTGGCTTTCCATGACCAAAGGATTACTGGAGAAAAGTTCCTTGACTGCTTGAATAGTACTGTATGAATCACACGTGATCAGGACTTTGGTGAATTGAGATGCCTTGATGTACTTCATCGCCTCCAGAATGCCATGTAATTCACCGGTAAAGATGCTGGACTCAGCGTTAAGTTTAAATTTCTAACCACCACTGTTCGTTAGTATGGCAGCCTCTAACTCCGTCTTCTGATTTTAAAGCATCAGTATAAATTTTAATGGACTGGGTAATTATCAAGAATTTCATATAATTTTAGTTTGTAAATTAGTAGAAAAGTAGTACTTTTAGGATATGTGTGTAGAGAAAGGTTTGTGGAGATTGGATATAGGCACCAAGGAGGAGATATAGAATTGGGCTGGAGTAATAGATTAAAAAGGGAGAGGCCCAGATTTTGAATAATTTTATTAAGTCGGTGATAGAAAGGCACAGAGTATGTTTGTCACACAAAAAGAGCCAACCTGCGTCAAATAGCTAAGTTAGTAAATCGGTAGCTACTAGAACGCCGATTGACGGATGGTTTGCGCTACCACACTCACAGTGTGGGCCGAACTAGCCCTATTCGGCGGTTTTTAGGTCGTGGATTTTGGCTGAGCTATGCACCCTGTATGTAGCTTCAAAACAAAATATGGGCGCCAGGAATCAAAGTGATTCCGAAAAGAATAACCCAACAACAGTTAAATATGGTTAATGTGTTAATCATCAAGACAGTGTAGGTAAATGGTTTGTAAAATATTTTAAATTACAGTATAACGTAGTAAAATTTCAATAAAGGTTACCACACGCATAACTCGAAGGAACCCATTTGTGGGTTTTTAATCAATTAAACTTGTCGATTTAATCTGGAGATGTGCACATCGCTGTCAGTTAAAAACCTTAATTTTAGGTCACCGATAGCCTAAAGCGTGAGTGCGCCTTTTACATTAAAGTTGAAATTATAAGTTCGGTAATTATGAGTAAGAAATTATTGAAACTTTAATATTCGGCGAGATATCGTGTATACGTTAATAATGTGGAACCCGTCATGTACTGGCGTCGCAATTAAATTAAAGCCACCACACTAACCTCCTGTAATCTTGCAATCAGCAGACTCTTGGGAGATAGCGCCGGCCGTGAGTTGCCATACGTGGGATTTTCCAAAATTGACAGGATATCTGCACGTGGTGCTATCGATTTAGCTGCTAGATTCTAGACGTCAAAAGAGGCTTGCATTCATCGCCCGCCGCCGGAGCAAAGCAAAATTTTGGCGTAATATTATATGGGAAAATAATTAATGGGACAAAACGCCGGTCACCAATAACTGTAATAAAAGAGCTAAAAGCGGCCAATTAATATTTGAATAATAAAATTTAAAGTCCATCATACCTGATTTATTTTCGGCTCTCGAAACAAAGTGCTTAATTAAGCAAAAGGTAGGTCTCTCGGAAATTAGCGTGCGGCTAAGTCGAGTCGCCGAAGAAGAATGCGCTCACGCCACAAGAAGAGATAACACCAACTTGCGCTCGAAAGATAACGAGCGGAAAATGTTGACTATTCTGATACAGGTACAAAATGAGCGGAACTGGGAAATCGAACAATTCGAAATGCAAACTGATTACAATGCAAATAAAAATATACAGGTTAAGCCTGAAATAATTAGGTAAATTGAGGAAACAATTAAGCGGAGCGAAAAATGATTTATGTTTTTCTATCAAATAATGGGGCTAATCGATTGGAAAAAATATATCCATTAACAGAAAGACTGTTGGGTTCTTCTGAGATTCAAGGGTAGTTCACAGGTCAGATTTTGTAAACTACTTATGGGACTGGTGCAGTAGGATCCAGTGACAAGACGAAGGGCAGATGCTTAAATCGAGTTGAGGAGATTTAATGTAGATTTACTTGCTGATGAATAAGCTAAAGATCCATATTCTACTTAAGAACGGACAAGTGCTCTGTATGTTCGTATTATAGTTATTTGGTCGGTGCCCCAATTCCGGTTAGTAAGAATTTTCAAAACATTCATTCGTCGAAGACAATCTGATTTAACAGCAATAATATGCTGTTTCCACGTTAATTTTTTATCGAATGTCAAACCGAGGATTTTCATAGAATTTCCAAAAATTATTGGTTGATCTCCCAATTTTAATGTTGGCATGTACATGCCACGTTTTCTTAAAAAAACTGTACCGTTAGTCTTCATTGAAGAAAATTTAAATCCAGACGAACTAGCCCAATTAGTAAGTTGGTCCAAGGTTACTTGCAAATATTTGTTCCTTTGCAGTCTAGGATAACATCTGCATATAAAATTGCTTTACTAGGGAAGGCCACTGATTTGCAAATCTCGTTTATTGCTACCAGAAATAACGCAACACTTAAGACGGAACCCTGGGGAACGCCATTTTCCAAACTGGTTTCGCTAGATAATACGCCATTAACTCGGACACGAAATAGTGTTTTTTTCAGAAAGCCATTTACAAACGCTAATAGGTTTCCATCGATATTCCAATCCTTTAATAACTGGATAGGTGTCTCCCTGTTAAGTCATTGGCTTTTTCCACGTCTAAGCTAATAGTTACCAAATGCTGAGCATTAGCGAAGGCTTCGTTAATTTAACTTTCGATGCTCACAATGTTATCCAAAGCGGAACAACATTTACGAAACTCACTCTGTGCGGGGAGATGCATCCATTTTGTTCAAGCTGCTATATTAGCCGACGTGTCACGATGTTTTCAAGTAGTTTGGACATTGTGTTTGTTAACGAGATGGGCCTGTAGCTTCGGGGTCGAGTTTATTTTGACCAGGTTTAAGAATAGGTATAATAGTCGATTTCCTCCAGCTTTAAGGAAAAGTATGATTGGTCTAGATAGAATTATATATGTCTAATAAATATGTCAGAGAGGTTTTAAGCAATTTTTGTAAAATTTTAGTGGAATCTTGTCTGGGCCTGGACTAGAATCTTTAAAAGACGATAATGCTGATAGAAGTTCAGAATATTGTATGCGGATATTGTAAGGCTGTTTGTTATCAATTTCAATTTGTATTGGGTGAACCTCACGGTCTTCCTTGTATCTTCTAAAATCATATCTATAATTGCAGTTGCTCGAATTGGTTTCAAAGCTTTGACTGAATGTTTTTGCTATGTAATCGAAGTAGCTTATTATCCAATTATTATGGTAACTATATGACTGGGACAGATGAAGTTTGCTTATTTCCTATAATACATTTGATACGATTCCATACTAACAACATGGGGGTTTTTGCATAAATTGTAGATATGAATTGTATCCAGGATTTTCTCTTACTATCTCTAATTGTTCGTTGAGTTACAGCACGGCATTTCTTAAAATATATCAAGTTTTCTATAGTTGAATGTCTTTTGTACTTATATAGAGCTTGATTGCGTTGTCGGATGAATAATTTTACATTTTCGTTTCACCAGAGGGTTGGTGCATACTTATGGTCTGAATTTCTTGTTCCGACAGAATTTTCAGCAGCCATTTTTAAGAGGTTAGTAAATGAATCTACCATTTGATCGATGTCTATTGGTGTGCTTAGGGAAGGCATGTGACGATCTATATACAGTTGAAAGGTGTCCCATTTGTCACTTTTGAGATTCCATTTGGGGATAGGTGGAGCAACATTGAAAATGCTAAGAAAAATCTGAATCGGGAAATGATCACTTCCGTACAAATCTGGGATTGTGTCCCAGGTAATATAAAGTGCTAACTGCACACTACAAAATGAGAGGTCGATCGCTGAAAAAGTTCCAGAAGATAAATTAAAATGAGTTTGCTGTCCTGTGTTTAATAGTATCATATTTGGATCTTGGATGAAATTCTCCATAGTTTCTGCACCTTTGTATTATCAAACAATGCCCCTCTTGTTCCTGTTCCATTTCTTTCTCCTAATTGAGTGTTGCTTATTTTTGTATCTAATTGATTAAATAGTCTGTTGTGTATTATCCTCTGGAAAATCTTCAGGGAATCACTCATTGGTACAATTAGTCGATGTTCTGAACATTCTGTCGCATTTTTCTTCTTAAGTATTGTAACAAACGTGGACACCAGCCATTGTTTTGGTATTGTACTTGTTCTATAAATATCATTAAACGTGATCAGTATGTCGATCATTTCCTTGTCTATAAGCTTCAACAGATGTACTGAGATCTCATTCGGCCCCGTTGCTCTGTTTCCCCTTGTTTGTCTCACTGTGTGATGTAATTCTTCACGTAAGATGTTCAGTACCTTTTTTTGGTTGTCTTCCGTATCCCTCTAAGATTCAGGTCTATTGTCATCAAAACCACCTCCTCATTTTTCGTTCTGTGTCTACCATTATTCTTCCGCTTGGGTCCCTTAATATATTAGATTGTTGCTGTCTCTTCGTTAACACCGAAGATATGGTTTTGAAAAGAAAAATCCGTTAATTACCAACAGAAATATTCATACTTAGATTAGATGATTTTACAATGCATAATGTATAAGCTAGACGGTTTTTAGTTTCTGATTTGCTGTTCATGTTTTAATTATTTTAAGACTAGTGTGCTATACCTTTCGGATATGTACCTAGCAATAAGTTTAAGTTAATCCATCAAAATGCTTGAAGTATTTTTCATCGCATTCATTGCAAATATGTACGTACAGTGGTGGAATGTGAGCTCGGTGTATTTTTAGTTCAACCAGATTACAGAAATGTAGGTGTAGAAATGATTGTCATTCCTCATTTTAATTACCTTCGCTAAATAATATTTTAAGCCATTCAAAATCAGCACTTCAAAAAGCTAAGAAAGATTAAATAAATTATTTTTAATTGACGTTAATAAAACATAATTGCACGAAAATAGAAAACAACGCCAGCAATAGTGCTAAATCCTCTGCTCTGCTGTTGTCAGACCGTTAACTGATATTCTCTAATTTTCGCATTATGAAAGTTTTTATAATTTGTAATAGTAAACTATTTAATCGTGACGTCGCATAGAAGCATCAAGCCAACCCCAACGGTGACCAAATATGCACAGCTATCTTTTAAAGCTCTACAGACGATTAAAATATTCCCTCTTTGCTGCAACATCTTGGGTGACAGAGGAACATCCTACTGGCCTGTTTATTACAGAACCCAATGTAAGATGTAAACCTAAGGTGTTGGAAATAAGATATTCTCTTCGTCTTCTTATATTAAGCCATTACCTTGTTCCGAATTCTTTTCATTGGAACGTTGATGCCCAGTTATCTTTCCTGTGATTACCTCGTGTTCTAGGCAGTTTTCTCCACTTTGGTTTTCCATCCTTTACCATGTGTATTAGGCGTTCTCTTACCGTTCTGTTGACATGTTCATTAAATTTCTTTCTTCGGAGCATTCTCCAACTAACTATATCTTCCGTTTAGCATACCTCTCTAGTCTATGTTTAGGAAACTCTATCTCTTATCGGTTTACCAGCTATTTTTCGTTGAATTGCTATTTATGTTTTTATGTGTTTCATAGCTCGTATCTGTCGTGACTTCGATGATGTATGTCATTATTGACCTAACACAGACACATTATTGTCCTTGTTCTCATGTTAGCGTTCTTCCATAGTACAGCTCTAAGGCAACTAAGAATTACTGTCGCTCTTTGCGTTAGTTGAACGACTTCCTTTCTTATTGTTACATACCTGTATATTTCTGTTTCAAAATATTTGAACGTCATAATTGGTTCAAACTCTAGTCATAGATGACTAGTTCACACCGTCTTGATTCCCTTCATATGTCCATGCCTTTTGTTGTTTAAAAGATCCTTACATTGTACTCTCTTGCAATATTTTTAAATTGAAATAACAATACCTGCAGGTTGTTTTCGTTTTATTTCTATTTCGTTTCTTCCGATTTGGTATTCCGTTGTTAGGAGAGTCTCGTTAGTGATTAGTTTGTTCATTCTGGTTATTTCTCCACCATATAGAATCTAGATCCTTCTATCGGAACGATCAGAGAAGGTCCTCATAGAGCACTCAACTCCCACTTATGGCTTCTCCTGTCATATCGCGGCGAACTGTCTGTTCTATATTGACCGTCTGATACCATAGCACAATAAGCAAGGGGAAACTACTGTGCCCAAATTGCCAACTATATTGTAAATGCAAACAAACCTACTTAAGAAAGGACATGCTTTGCATTAGAACTTTGAACGTGAGAGAATTACTTAAAACATGAAAGCTCCGTATTTTCAAAATGAATCTTTATAATGCTGTTATCACCATAGTAGAGATATGCTAAACGCTCTAAAAGAACGCACGCCTTTTCTTATCTATGAAACCTTCTAAATTTTTCCGGAAATTCCCAAAATCGGAATGGGTTCGATTATTGAATAGCCCAACAGCTTACCTACAATATTTTAAGGTATGAATCTTATAGTGATCGAATAACTCCTTTTCGTATGAATTCCAAAGCAAACATGATCAACCTCGTGCAGATCTACGTCCCTACATCATACGCCAATGACAAAGAAATACAAGAATTACATGCTGGATTGAAAACAGTTCAGTAGACTACAAATGGAAAAATAGTCATTGTTACGGGAGGTTTTAACCCTCAACAGTTATCGTAGGGTATTTAGCTAGCCAACACTTTTATTACTATAAAAATAATGTATTTATAATTGAATTACAACATTCTTGTTTCAGATATTTTACTAACTTACAAAGATGCACACGCCAGCGGAAAAAGTTATTTGAAAGAAAATGTATCGCAACTCTTAGAGCGCCTTGGGTGTCCAACAACCCCACCATACCAGCACGTTGCCTGTTTCCTTTGTCGTTGGTTATCCATGTGCCTAATTATCTAAGCGGAGTTCAGTGTTAGCTTTGGTTGTGCCGTCTGTTCTAGCTATTTCAATGACCTTAACCGTTTACAACCAGAAACAATAATTTATTTTAAATAATAGTGAGCGTAATTATCGAATTCTTGTACATTGGCCCTACAATTCTACAGATGTCCAAGTGGCCTAACATCAGTAAATTAAGACATAAATAAGATGCAGAATGGATAACAAACGCTATCACAACGAAATATCACCAGATGCAGATGCCAAACAAACGATATCTCTTTGAACCCAAAGCATTACTAGCAATCAACAGATATTATTTACCTCCTCATACATCAAATATAATATTGCAAGCTAGCAATGGCAAACCATCTGTAGAGTGTGAGTGGCCCATAAATAAGTGAACAAAAACCAAGAATACCACCAATTTACCTGCATGAGGGTAAAAATGATCAAGAAGTGTTGTAGGACATTCAACGTCATGTAAAAGAACCATTTACAACGGCCTATGAAGGAAATTGTCTCCGTATTAAATTGAATCACATCGATGATTATCGGAAATATAACAAAATATTATGACTAACACAATATTAAATACCACACCTTTAAAATTCCGACTCACAAACTATTTCAGTTGTACTACGAAGCGTACCTATATCGTTAACAGAAGAAGAAATTAAACGTGAGGTGTGAGTGAGTCAGAAAAGTCGCGAAACTAAATATATAATAGAACAAAATATCGGATTCCCGTCTGCGCAGTTGAACTTGTAGTTAAAGGTTAATAAAGCTAATAAAATATATTCCTCTATAAATAAAACTACTGTATCATCACCGTAGAACCAAGGCGTAAATCCTGTTATATGCCTCAGTGCACACGCTGTCAGTTATTTGGTCATACAAAAAATTATTGTAAACTTACTTCACGTTACGTTAAATGCAATCAATCTCAGTCACTACAAATATTGCAGCATAGCCGGCAACGAAAAGCCCAAATGTGTGAACTGTGGTCGTGAGCGCCCGGAGAGGATGTTCATACTTTCAAGCTTTATCACAAAAGTCAACAACGCATTCTCCCCCCACCTGATGCGGTAACTCTTTTAATAACAATCCCATTAACTTTCCTCTTCTATCCATTGCCAACGGACAACAATATAACAATATAACGCGATCACGCACTCATGCATCAACCAATCAAAATCCACTACTAGCTCACAATGTTCACAATTAAGACTCATCAGACGTCGTGACTGTAATTCTTAATACTCTACTAGAACTGCCCACAATATTGATAAAATCAAATCAGCTTTAATCTCGCTCTTAACAATGGCAGTTAAGCAATCTAATTATTATATGTTAACAATTGCAAGTGTGCATGCAGATGGCATCACATCTAATCCTCAGATTTTCACGGCGTTCTTAGCGAACCACAACTCTGACATTGCCTGTTAGCGAAACACACTTGATCCATACAGAACGAATCAACATACCAGGATATACTACATTAAGACACGACCGAGCCGCACGCATATCCTCTGGAAAGGTAACTATCATCACAAAGAAAAAGTTATTAATTTGTTCCCTGCCAAATCAAAATTTTGAAAGTTTAGAAGCTATAGGAGCTATTTTACAATTAACAAATAGTAAATGATTAAGAGGCGCAAGCGAACATAAGCAACAGAATCCGACCTTAAAAATTATTTAATAGCAAGCACGCAACATATGTTATTGGTAATGCCAACTAAAAGATCAATATCTGGGGATGCAGAGTAAATATTCAAAACGATCAGCAACTATTGCACTATGCAAATACAACGGCAATACAAATTTCAGCACCTAATAAACCAACACACTTTCCGTATCGCAACCATGCCTAACTGTTGCACTGAGATTAATCAGATGTAATTATTTCTTTCACGGAAACACCACACGACATTAAACGAATACCTACACTGATCAATGAACGAGCCAACTAAGACATCTTTAAAAAATGGAAGAACTAATTTGGTGTCCAATATATATCCAAAATAACATAAATGTTTGTATTCAAGAGGCAACGGTTATCTAATGCCAAAAAATTAAACCAAATCCGCTTCAGCCCCCACAAAAATATTTAAATTAATCCAAGAGAAAAACAGGTTCAGAGGGAAACTAGGGTTTAACTTGAGCTCCAGCAAGTCCCACGATTCCTGTGCCACTTTTTCTTCATTAGCCTGCAGATACAAGCCACTGGTGACTTGCAGAACGACTTCTGTTCTTCGACTGCTCTGAAAACGAAACCAATTCAGCCGTTGTCTCACACCTAGGGCTCCAACTGCTTCCCACGAAGGTCTCTGCCTACCTCTAGCTCACAGGGCTCCAATTACACTGCTCGCACCTCGTACACAATCTTGATAAAAACAGCTAGCACTCGATGTACAAATCACACACTTTTTATAAACCTGTGCAGAGGTGCTATGAATTAACGCAACCTACCCAAAGGATATAGAATTAATTTTAAAGACTGAATTGGGAAAAGGGTATTTATTCATTATTAGTAATTATTTATCAGAAAAGCCAAAATTTACACCACAGCTTGGCTTGGCTTCTTTTCCCCAATTGTTTGTCTTCGCTCTTACATTGTTCTGCACTATTTTCAAGCTTGCTCTGATTACATTTTATTGTTCAAATCAAGGCTAACACTATTTTTAATAGAGTTTTAAAAATTATTATCAGAGCCAATGCTATTTTATACAATTTACAAGAATTAAACTAGCACATTTTTGGAACATTTTATATAATAATATTTGATATGCTTAAAATGTTATAATTGCTGTTATAATCATAAAGGCTTAACATGTGTTCATAGCAGTGTATTATTTTTGAAGTTGCAGGTTAATTTAAATAAACCTCTAGGCTGTGTATCGTTCTAGCTTGTTTAGGTTAGCTGTAGGATTTGATTGCGTGTGTTATATGCATCTTTACATGAGTTAGCCTGTCTCCGGTGATGTTCACCGGTCGTTACCTGATGCCGGTGAAGAGTTCGCCTGCCATAGCTACCTACAAATCCGTTGGTTAATGTGTGCTAACTATTACTTTTAAAATTCAATGTTGCTTCCCTATCTTGATTTTTCAACTTTGTAAAATATACTCGTCAACAGGGTTCTTTCTTGCTCTGAATATGATCCATATATTCTTTTGGGAAAGATATAAATCCTACTTCATGTCTTTTATGAAGCTAAAGCATGAGTTATTTCCAAATTCTTCTATTCACATTTACAGCATATTCTGATTGAACAGCGGCTACCATGTTACGTCTGGACTTTAAGTAGGCGTTCCTCTTCTCTGTAATTTAGTAGTTAGCACGACTACTTAGCATTCGAGTAGTGTGGGTTCAATTCCCGCGACCTTCTGCTCTCATTCAGGTTTTTAGGTGATTTTCCTTTTCTGAAGTAAATGCCGGGACAGTACTTCTCCAACTCTCCTGGCCTCTCTTGCATTCTCCACCCCTCCTTTTTTCACCTGTGCTATAATTCCCGTTCTTGGCTGAAGAGAGATGCAAGGTTCCTATAGCAGCCCGCCCCCAGTTGGGCGGATTGAAGTGTCCCTGAACCCTCTAGTGCGAGTAACTTTATTTCTTCAGCCGACCAAGATTTGTCGCCACGTGTTGTATAATGCTCTTTGAAGGTTTTCTATATCTTTCTTCTACATTGTCGTGTTCCATTTTGGAGCCTTCTTGAACGTCTTGTTAGTTGCACTTTCAAACTTTCATTAATTCAATTTTAAAAGTAGACCTAGCTTTTTCAATTATCGAAAAATATTAATTATATTATTTCGAAAAACTTTTTATACAAAATATGTATGCATTATTGTTGTACCAATTAAACTTCTACGTGATAACTGAGTTCCTATTTCGCCAAAATTGAGACAACTTAAAGATTGTTTTAAAATATGCGGAAAAGTCATAAAAATATATACATGGAATGTAAAAACAATGTAACAGGCAGGAAAAATCAACAATGCTATTCAGGAGATAACCAGACTAGAAATTGACGTAATGGGCAGTAGCGAAATGAGATGGCCTGATGCAGGGCAATGCATGAATGGAGAACATAAGATTTATTACTCGGGCAATGAGGAGAATCAACACATTCGTGGAGTGGGAATGGTGCTATCCAGAAAACTACAAAAATATGTCACAAACTTTATACCCATCTCAGAGCGGATACTAATCATACAACTAAAAAGTACGCCAATTAGAATAAATATCCTTCAAGTATATGCCGCTACTCCTAAACGACCGGAAGACGAAGTAGAACAGTTTTATAAGACAGTGACAGATATTTTAAAACAATTTCAAAAACAAGATATGACAACAGTTATGGGGGATTTGAACGCCAAGATAGGAAAAGGAAAGTATGGCGAAATTGTAGGAGAACACGGTCTAGGTACAAGGAACGAACGAGGTAATAGATTTAAAGAATTTGCTGAAGAAGAAGAACTAGTAATATTAAACATATTTTACAAACTCCCAGCGCGCCGACTATATACGTGGATTTCACCACAAGATCGTGAAGCAAATATAGTGAGAAATCAGATCGACTATATTCTTGTCAACAAACGATTCCGCAATAGTTGCTTGTCAGTTAAGACGCACCCGGCCCCTGATATTTCGTCGGACCACTGTCCACTAGTTGGAAGATTTAGAATGAAGCTCAAAAGAGTTACGAAGAAAACGTCGAAGAAGCGATGGGACATGAATAAGTTAAAAGAAGAAGAAACAAAAGAAACAGTGACGAAACTACTGGCGGAAAAATGTAAATCAATAGAAACAACAAGTAACACAGTGGGAACAATAGAAAAGATAACAAAAGTGTTTAATGACTTCAGTGACGAACAACTAACTAATAAAAACAAGAAAAGAAAGGGATGGATGACGGACAACATATTACAACTTATGGAGGAAAGAAGGAAAACGAAAAATAACGAAGATAGATACAAAGTTATTCAAAGGCAGATAAAACACGAAATACGAATAGCAAAGGAAGGGTGGTATAGAGAACAGTGTGAAGAAATTGAAGCACTAGAACAAAAATTTGATTTATTTAACATGCATAAAAAAGTTAGACAAGTAGCGGGTATATATAAACCCAACACAACTGGGACAGTATATACTAAAGATGGAAAAATCATACAGGATGACAGAGAAAGGATGAATATCTGGGAACAATATATACAAGACCTTTTTGAGGACAACAGAACAGAACAACCACCAGTAATGGACTGCTTAGACAGTCTACCAATTACAATAGACGAAGTGAGAAGTGCAATAACAAGATTAAAAGATGGAAAATCGGCTGGCCCTGATCGTATACATGCCGATATAATTAAATTAATGGACACATATGCCATTAGGCAAATAACAATATTATTTAACAACATATATTCTACAGGAACGATACCAAAAATATGGTTAAGGTCAACATTCATACCACTACCTAAGAAACAAAAAGCTAAATATTGTAATGATTACCGTACCATTAGCCTCGTGAGTCACCTCCTGAAACTTTTCCTAAAAATAATACATCAACGAATTACTAGACAATGCCAAGAGCACATCAGCCGCACACAGTTTGGATTCCGAAATGCGCTAGGCACACGGAACGCTCTCTTTAGTATTCAGGTTCTTATCCAACGCTGCAGAGATGTTCATTGTGATGTTTTTCTGTGCTTCATAGATTATCAAAAGGCATTTGATAATGTACAGCATAATAAACGTATTGAAATACTTAAGGAGATTGGACTGAAGAAGCAAGATATTAAGATAATCAGTAATCTATATTGGAACCAAACATCAACCATACGTATTGAGGGAGTGGACTCTGAGGAGATTCGTATTAAAAAAGGAGTCAGACAGGGTGCGTACTGTCACCCTTGTTATTTAATGTATACTCGGAGAGAATTTTTCAAGAATCTCTGGAAGAAATTAATGGCGGTATCAAAATTAATGGCGAGTATATTAATAATATAAGATATGCAGATGATACGGTGGTAATCGCAGACAACCTCGAAAGCCTGCAAGAAATAATGACAAGGGTAGTGGAGGTAGTGGACACTAAAAATCGTTACTATGAACCGCATTGAGGCATTTGAGTTGTGGTGTTACCGTAGAATCCTCGAAATTCCCTGGACGCAAAGAAAGACAAACGAACAAGTGTTAAAGATGATGAACAAGGAAAGAGAACTTTTAACTATAATAAAACAAAGAAAACTAGAATATCTTGGGCATGTAGTGAGAGGACCAAAATACGAACTTCTACGTTTAACACTAAATGGGAAAATAGAAGGAAAGAAGTGGATAGGCAGAAAGAAAATGTCGTGGCTGAGAAACCTGCGCCAATGGACAGGCCTAACAGCCGAACAGTTATTCCATGCTGCACGGGATCGATATCGATATAAAGAAATTGTCGACATGGTGATAGTCAACGTCTGATAATCGGACAAGACACATGAAGAAGAAGAAGAAGTGGAGGTAGGCCAAAGATATGGGCTCTTAATGAATTTTAACAAAACAAAATATAATATAATATATGCAGATGATACGGTGGTAATCGCAGACAACCTCGAAACCCTGCAAAAAATAATGGCAAGGGTAGTGGAGGTAGGCCAAAGATATGGGCTCTTAATGAATTTTAACAAAACAAAATATATGGTAGTATCAAAAAACACGAACATTGCTGGACAACTCCTTATAAATAACCAACAAATAGAAAGAGTACAGACATATATATATATATATATATATATATCTGGGAACAACAATTAACGAAGCCTGGGATCACTCATGTGAGATTAAGTGTCGAATAGAGAAAGCTAGAGCTGCATTCCTGAAAATGTCGAAAGTATTTCGAAGTCATGATTTATCCTTACCGCTGAAAATCAGATTATTGAAGTGTTACGTCTTCTCGGTGCTGCTATATGGAGTCGAAGAATGGACCCTGACAGAAGCCTCTTGCAAGAAACTTGAAGCGTTCGAAATGTGATTGTATCGACGAATTCTGAGAATTTCATGGATGGACCATATCACCAATCAAGCTGTCCTAGAGAGAATGGTGAAAGGAAAAGAACTGATTCTCTCAATAAAGTCACGAAAACTACAATATCTAGGACATATTATGAGAAACAACCAACGATACGAGTTATTACAACTAATTTTGCAAGGGAAGGTGGAAGGCAGGAGAGGCCCGGGAAGAAGAAGGATATCGTGGCTGAAAAATTTACGTGTATGGTACAACACAACAACGGTGGGACTTTTCTGAGCTGTAGCTGATATGGTGTGCGTTGCCATGATGATCGCCAACATCCGAAACGGATAGGCACCGCAAGAAGAAAGATTGTATACCAAATAATGTGTAGATCGAAATATTTAGAAAAAATTCTAAATGATGACATAAACGTCTACAAATTATTCTTGTAGTTGTAATTTAAAGTGGTGGGAAATACTTTCCGACCGTTCGTTACAAAAATTATAGAATTAATGCATGGTTTGCGCAAGAAATGACAATCTCTAGTGTTGATGAAAACGTGAGAAAAACTTAAAAGAACTCCTTAATTCCATGTAGCTGTAAATTTATAATAATAAACAAACATTCGTGAAATCATTATAACTACATTTTTGAAAACAAAAATAATAATTATGTTTGACGTGTCTTTGCAGATATCGATTTATCCCAGTCAATACGCTAAATATCTAGCTATTTCCTCTTGGAGTATTGGTTGACGTACTGTAAAGCGATGACTACATAGTGGCCCTTTTGATGCGGTAATGTATTATTGATATGTTCTAGGTTTGAGGTTTATATGTACTCCTCGGCTACAGTTTCATTGGTTTAAAA
Organism: Agriotes lineatus; assembly: GCA_940337035.1. NCBI lineage: Eukaryota > Metazoa > Arthropoda > Insecta > Coleoptera > Elateridae > Agriotes > Agriotes lineatus. The sequence goes on along the minus strand of OW679197.1, from coordinate 89,029,532 downwards.
ATACGTTTTTTATGAACAACATTGACTGAACTGAGAGTCTAGACGCCAATAGAGAGATGTTTGATGAAAACTTCCACAACAGTATAAATTTATAATTCACTTTGCATAATAGCTCAGGTGCTTTCTGTTGTAAATGTCCTTGGTAAAAATGAAATTAGTTTCTGCAAATATTAGCTATTGTGTCAGCTTTTGTTACGATTTCATGTTTATCATCAAACAAGTGAAAATATAATAGCCTGGAACGGTCAATAGAACTGACATTTAATTAAACGCTTTCAGATCAAACATGCCTCGACAAAAATATTTTTCATAAATACGGTGGCGATATTGTTTGATCAAGGCGACTCACTTTTATTTTTTATTTTCGCCAATGGAGCATGCGATAATGTTGAAAAACACCAGGACTGGTTAAAGCAAACATAACGTGCAGTTCAACAGTGCAGGTATTATATTCTGACTGCTCACCACCAATGATAGCTGCGATATATTTTCTATTGGGATTCTCTTAATCTTTCGTTTTCGTGCTCAATCGGATTGGGACAAGCACTAAATTAATATTCAGAGGCTCCGTCTTCGGCAACCGAGTTTTATTACACTTACATCTTTAAAACTGTCTGGATGTATTATTGGCGAAGCGATAAAAACGATTGGGACTTTAGGGGCTGAAATTTAAGTACAACGGCATTTAAAGCTCAGTTTTTATTACCGATGACTTTGGTTGAAATTTAGTCCGCCGAGAGCAGATTAGGCAATTATGCAAAGAGAAAATAAGTAGAGGGGAATATATTTGCAATTTGTGCGGCAGTAAAATTCCAGCAAGAGGAGCTTTAAAAAATCGCCGACTTGAGCTGAGTAGGTCGTCGTTACTTTATTTTTCATTTACGGCGAAATTGCCGGCGTAGAGCAAATGATAAAACTTCAAAATAACTAAGCGAACACTCGGCAAGTTTTTTAAATGCAGACGGCGAAATAAATTAAAATAAAAATATCCACGGGCACGCTAATTAGAGGTTTCAAACTTTAGTGATCTGCGGTCACATCAGTATTTGAGCTTTATTGAAGATATCGCCTTGAGCAGACCGAGCACTTTCACGTAATTTATACTGAGGATTCGTGTAAAGTGTTTACGAACTTTTCTGCGTGTTTCACAATAACGCTTTAAAAGTTTATTAATCTCGAATATTTATAGGTTCAATAGGACGGGTTTAAATTACTCTTTTTTCTTCTTTTGCTAGGCGCAGGCTAATTGCCTGTAGTGATTTATGTTTCGTTTGCGAACGGGGTTCGATGTATCACAAGTATTCAATTAGTACACAGGTTCGAATTTTGATTAAGTTTATAACCGTTCCTAACTGTGAGCTAGTTTGATATTGCAAAGCCATATTACATAGCGCTACGGCATGAAGGTTCGCAGATAACTAAATCCAAAACAATGCTTAATGAGAAATTTGCAAACAATAACAACTAAAGGTCTTATGAAACAGCCCCCATTGGCTTAATAGTTCTAAATATTTTTGAAGAAACATTAAGAAAACTAAAAAATTAGGGCATATGCAAAACTGAATATAGAGTAATACGGAAAAGATAAAAAAAGCATGCAGAATAATGGTTTAATCGTGTTTTTAACATTATCAAGTAATCCACTTTTCTAATTAATTCAAGAATGTGCAGAAATAGCAAGTCAGCATTCTCAGCACTAGGTTGCCTATGTGTTATACAACACATTCAGCGGAATCAATCAGAAATGTACGTCGTTAGATAGTAATTTGTTTGTGGTTAGTCTTAATACTTAGGTCATCAAGTATTATTAGGTTTTCAGGTATTTGTTAATATTACTTGGGGATAAGTTTGCAAAAAAAAATTGGGAGTATAGGAAGAGCGAGTTTAATCAATTAGTTTAGTATTAGTTTTAATAACTTTTTTAACGACTTTTACTCATTCACCTATGCAAGCCATAATTACGTAGTCTCTGAGGTGGGAGGCTGGTATACCCTCTACGGATGACCAAACAATAAATTTCAAAGCCAGAATTACTTTGTTTTTGAGGCTGGAGATCGCTGATATCCTATTATTAACATCTACTGTCAACAAAGTCACTAATTCAGATTAATACATATACTGTAATGATCGCCCTACTAAAATAAGGGTTTATAAATAAAAATATAATAATAAGGGCGAATCACCACAGTTTATAAATCAAATGGTTTTACTAATAGAATTCTATATCAATCTCAGGGCTAATGAAAATGGATGTTATAATTATTTGCTCAATAAATAGTTTACTACTCTTTATGTATTTTATTTATTTGCAATTTAATTGAATTAAAGCATGAAATACACTATTATCACAGGGGTAGGTTCAACAATTAGTATTACAAATACGTTTGTGTATGACAAATTCACTAGTATGGCAATTGCTTAAATTCGTATTTGATAACTTTAACCTCAAATTGACTGCAAACACAAAAATGATCTGCACATATAAAAACTCGGTCTAGGAGATTTGGGCGCGGCCGTTTGGGCGCGGGGACACTTGGGCGCGGGATACTTAAGCGCGAGACACTTGGGCATGAGACACTTGGGCGTGAGAAAGGGTCAACGTTGGGATTTGGGAACACATTAAGTGCGAATAATTTAAATTTGGCATAAATAAACAAACATTTATTAAATCATTATTTATACTGAGAAGTTAACGTAATTAATCAAACAGTATTAAAAGAATAATCCAATTATTTATTGAAACCGTTATGAGATTAATTTTAAATAAGGTGGTAGTACCTATATTAGATAAATTTTGAAATAAATCTGAAGAGAAAAAATAAAGAAGGTAGTATATTAGATAAGTTTTAAAATAATTCTGAATACATAAAAAAGGTAGTATGTTAGATATGAAATAATAATTCTGAATTGAAATAAAGCTGGAAATAGATTATATATAAGTGTTGATAATAATTTTAAATAGAAATACACATATTGTACTGGTAAATAAATAATACTATATTATATTTAATCGATTGATGCTTCAAATGTTTAATATGTTTCTAATATGTGTACAGTTTGGAGCGAAACTAGTCGACTTCGAGTTTTGTTTATAATGATAATACTTAACAATAAACTGTTAAATTTTAAAGTAATCAATTATTTTCGTTATGTTATGAACGGACTAACTGAAGATAAGAGCAGAAATAATAATAATAATACATAATAATATAAAAAGATTAATTTTAATAATCAAAATTTATTCTTGCCATTTTTACCATTATATTACATATTACTCTTAAAGTAAAATATATACAATTTTTGAAAATATAAACAAGAAGCATCTACGCATTCAACTCATAATTGTACGAAATGCCTCTTAAAAATCCTACAATATTCCTATTGTTTGCGCCGTCTACATGATTATATTGATTATTATAATCTTCACCACATTTTTTATTCTTCTATCAGCCTTGTTTTTTTTGGAGTGGACTCATTTCCCGCAAGTAACTGTTCATAAGCAACATCTCTCCCTCGTTGAACAGTTTTCAGAGTGTCGATAAATCTCCAAATGGTTGGATGGTTTATCGATAACTCTGTTTGTACCCAATCTCTATTCTTGGTTACTTATTATTTTAATGTAATACATCTCCGCAAAAGATTTGTTAGTATTTACCGGAAGGTAAACATTTTTAACTTGTTTTCGTGGAACCTACTTGTATTAATAAAATTCTAATTTTCAACAATTAATATTTCTATACTAAATTTTTGCCCCCCGCCACCTCCTTGGACGTGCTTTAGGTAATTTTCGTTATTCAAAAAAAATTTTCAGAGCTATTAATAGTAAGGCTAGCTAATACTAATATACTTTAATTAATTTCCTAGCACCCAAACGTTTCGCGCCCAAGTGGCCCTGCGCCCAAGTGCTTTCGCGCCCAAGCGGCTGCGCCCGAACGGCCGTGCCCAAACGGCAGCTCCCAAATATCCGGATCCAATAAAAACTTACGTAATTTGAATTCCAAACACCCCAATGGCAAAATTAACATCAGGTAAATATTATGCAAATTATGTAATGAAATTTCCGGCTAACCTGGTATTGTTTCAGTGATTCAAACCCACGCGCGATGTGCATTTGTTTAATTTCCTGCCCGGGACCAAACTTCTGGCTTTGGTCGCAAAATCAAACGACGCTGGCTCGATTATACGAATCTGGATAAATCTCTGCAACTGGGACCACCCAATTCTTACGGGCCTGCTCCAACTGCTTCCCTGTGAATTTTACCTTGCAAAGGGGCTTTATATGCTGGCTTCACCTAATCGAAGAACGCCACGGCAATTACGGACTTGGTGATGACTTCTTCCTCCAAATTTCTACACCCAGGCACTCATCAAGGACTACTCCAAGCATAGCGCCTCAAATTCTTGCTTTCCGATGCCTCTGCTACTCGTAAAGGGACTCCGAAGTTGACCTCGCAATAGGACGCACTTGGTGAAATCATGCTGGGCTGATTCCTGTGCACTGGGATGTGATATCACAACTTTTAAAGATGATCTGCGCGTTGGTGAATATGAACAACACTTTTGAGCTCAACAAATAACCTTGTTTTATTAATAATTTTTACAAAAAACTAGGAGCTCAACTGGCACATAGCATAAAATTTACAAGCTGTTTTGGATCTTAAACAATTGACAGTCTCGTTACACTTGTTTTTTAAAAATAAGGTTTGATTTAAATTTTTACTTATGGGCTATAGTTTTGATATACTGTTTTGCTTAAATACTAAACTGTCTTTTCTTGGGAATTGTCACTTTTACACTTTGCTCTGCTTCATCTACCCATATTGTTGAATAATCTTTCCAAATACCACGCAAGGCAACAGTTTTTAAGAAAATTTTTTTCGTCAACATGCAAATTATTACAAATTTCTCTCAACAAAAGCTGCTCAAATTCCACTCGATCTGCGGTTAACGCAGTTTTGGTTTTAAGAAATTTAAAGGCAATCATTTGCATGTGAACGTAAAAAATCTAAAAAAAAATTCACCTTTTGTGGTATTATTACCCTTGATAATTTTCTGTTCTACTGCTTTGGAAGCGTTTTTCTTTTAATATAAAATGACGGTTTAATCGAGGAAGTCGGGAAAAGTGGAGGAGGCCGTAATCATCCCGCAAAATGGGAGAGTCTATTTTGATATTGACCAATGGAAATGGTTGTTAGGTTTTCTTGCTATAGTTGTTACTGCCGAAAAGTAAAGTTACTAGTATAGAAAAGTGGGAGTTTTCGGCCAATAAACGCTGCCAAAATTGATAGCTTGTCGATGCAGTACAACAAAAAATGGCAATTTTGAACAGATAAAAAAACCGCAATCACAATACTTAATTACATTCTTTTCTAAAACAAGTAAGTTATAATATATTTGAAAAACGAATAATTTATTATATTGTTAAGTTAATCTATATGAAGGCAAAAATAGTTTCTTGCGTCCTAGGTGTCAACCCCCCCTCTCGACCTCCCCCATAGCTACTTTGAACTCCACAACGCGAAACATATTTACAATTTTTCTAACAATTGGGAATACATAGTTATAAGATTGAATATATGGGAAACAAGAGTGATTACAAGATACAAGATATACAAAAATACTTGTTACCTGCAAAAATTTTTATAGCTAATTTGTTAGGTTATGTTTCACGTCCTGTTTCAATTTATTTACAATGTGTATTATTTAAAAACTTATAAATAAGTTACAGTACACGAACATCATATTACTGTGAATTCTACTGACCAAATGTTGCATATGTGTGAAGAAAACAGCACGACCCACGAGTTCAAGTGCACACAACGCCAGCTGGCGTGGTTGATGGCGCGATGGTGGTTCTTTGGGAGCGAGGGTGGTCAAACACGTGCCATACACAATTTTGCCATAACCATAAGTGCCGTCAAGCGGCATGCGTCAGCTGTTGTATAAAAACTGATTCTGGTAATCTTAATAGACAAATTTATTTATGAGTATAACAACAATTGCCATAATTACAGATGGCAATAATAAAATGCCTATTGATTTCAGTATTCACTCATTTTACCTTACATTACAACAACAATTCAATGTTGGGTCAACTATTCAACTTCTCTGTCATAAATTACTAAAATTCCCAACAAAATATTATAGTTGAGCTAACGCAATGTATCTGAAACATGACGAAGGACGGCTTGAAAATACTTATTTCATTGAGGTCATCCTATAAATGCCATTTCCGAGTAAATACCCACAAAAATTCCTGTCCTGTATTGTAGTAAAAGCTTAACAAGGGCGGAACCTACCCTTAAAAGTCACAGTACCTATCTACAGAGTAGTAATACACCATTCATTCAAGGATTAAACCATTGACAGGGATTCTTAGTCGTAACAGTTAAAAAAACCATAGTTTGCAACGTGTTTTACCTCTAATATTGGAGTTTAACTAGTTTTAGTTTGGTTTTAAACTTTAGCCGTGCTCTCATGCACATTTAAAAATGCCGAAAGTACGCGCATGGCTAACCAACATTAATTAACCAGTTCGGTAGTGATGTGTTTACTAGTGACAAGTTAGTATCTACTGTTTTGCAAATTATGTGATAAAACCCTACATTAGGAAAATGAGTAGTTTGTGACTCATCCTACGGAAGGAGTGAATCACAAAGAGGCAACACAATATAAAATTGGATCGCCTACATCTTGCTACATCTATGGTAAAATTAAATCAAAACGTTTAAAAATTAAATAAATTCGTATTTTCACTGCCTATTTTGTAGTTTTATAGTGCTTGAAAGCCTGCCTCTTTAAAGAATTTCTAGTCCCGGCACTAGACTTCATATGGGCCAATGTATGGATATAGTTGGCATCGTTGGTAGATTTGCCAACTAATATCCTACATTGGGCCAACGTTGGTATCAGTGGCGTAACTAACATTTTGCTCTGGGGGGTGTTCTGGGAGAGCGATCTACCTTACAATAATAATTGTAAAAAAATTGAGCGTACCATAAAGTTGAAACGTGCCAATTCGTGCCACCTGTATTTACCTATTTCATATCTTTTTTTATGTACCCAATTACTAATAAGGCCTAGCAGTATCTGTTCTTATGTTTATTTACGTAGCATCGCATCATAAGTGGGAAATGTGAGTGACCGCGGACTATGGAGTCCCGACTGTGGACAAGCTAGTGTTACGTGAGAAAATGTGCTAACAACACAAGTTCATTCGGAGAACAAGAAGCAGCGGATTTGAAACTACGCTGAGGCCTGCAAGTGAACTCATTCGCTGTCGAACCTGCGAAGGGCGAAGGTCGCCCTGCGGATTAATTGGTTCAAGCCCAAATTGGCCAAGTGAAGTCTTATGTGAGCCCACCACAGGGTACGTGCAGCTCTAGGCGAGGTGCCAGCCAAGAAGCGAAGCAACGCCTTGGAGACGCCAGCGGCGTCCAAAGGGAACAAGGTTAGTTCTGTTTGCAACCGCGCTAAGAGATCCAACAACAATTGCAACATTGTCAATAATTGTTGTAATAAACCATTGAGCAAATACAAGCAAGTGAGTCGCTGCCAGATAACGGGGAATGACCGGCCGGCATTACGTCATTTTCTGATTTGGCGTCCAAGGGCTGCAAATAACGAAGCGTTCTAAAAAGAATCGACAACTTCATGTCCGAACTATGTGTGTGTGCGGAATTACTTTAGGCATTGCGCTCGTGACCTTTGACTTTCCACTGCTAAACGTTTGGGCTCTAGTTAAGGCATTTTCTCATGTGAAGTGCATAACGGCTTTGTGTACTCGTTTTTATATATATTTTTCTTTGTGTGTCTATGTGTGTCTACAGATTATATGTATTCCTGTAAACTGTTGGGTTTTTATTACCGTTGGTGTTTGCATTTGTAAGTACATTTTAGGTGTCAGCGAGTTGTCCTCAACAATATTAGTTTCCCTTAGCTGCACTGGCGATGTGAATAGAGCCTCATAGCTCATCGACTGGATAAGCTAGCGAACCAGGGCATTGTAACGTAATAATTCAGTAGGCGTAGGGCTAGGCAAGATGCCGTGTTACAAAGTGTAGTTGATTTAATTTCTATAGGATTTGAAGTAGGCCTTGATTTAACTTCTTGGTAGTGTAGACCACCTAGTTACATTTAAAAATTTACTAACTGATGTCGACAGACGTCTATTTAAATAGGTGAAATTAACTAGTCTGGCATTTCATTTGCTTATTAACCAAAAGGCGTCAGAAATAATTATTTGCTAAATAAATATCAACTTAGCTTGCTTGTAAAACAAAATTTCATGATATGCCTGTCCTTGCAATAACTCCAACCTATGAAAATGCTAAATGTCATTCTGACTGTAAAAAAATTAGTTAAATCATAGCCTACAGCAAGTCCTATAGAAATGAAATCAACTATACTGTTTATTTATAAACAATAAAATAATTACAACTGTAATAAGACTTATAGTAGTAATTCAAGTTTTCTTGGTTTTTTTTGCTAACTCGTTTATGATTTCATCTACGTTCACCTTAAGTTCGCTGTGAATGGAGAGCATTGCCAATCCATTCAGCCTATATTGCGATGTTGTATTTCGGAAGTAAGTCTTAATTCTTAAGGTGAAGAATGATCTTTTAGCTGTTGCAGTTGACACAGGAATCACTACAAGGATTTGCAGCAACTTGAATATGTTGGAAAAAATGTCATTATTGCACGTAGCTAGCGCATCTATTGCTGTCTTATGTAGAAGATTTTATATATATTTTGGCTTTTCCGGTATAATTTGAACTCAGCAATCACGTCCGAAGGATGTTCGTTGAGATCGGATTTTAAAAATGGTCGAGTCCGAATTCCGAATGTAATAATTGATATTCAATTATACATTACTAAAATGAAATTTTAGATTTTTGTTTAACACGAATTTTAGTTATTCCTAAAGCCTCTGGGGCGTGTTCCGACACCCATATCACCCCGCATAATTACGCCACCGGTTGGTATAAAATGAAATATTTGTTGAATATGTCGAAAATAACCATATGTTGGCTGGGGATTTGATCAGCGTGCTAGGAAGATTTTTTGGATTTATTAACAATAACCGTGCGTTGGCTCAACTATAATGTTTGTAGAGATGTTAGTTATGTATGGCAGGGAAGTCGTACTGTTTTCTCTTTACATATGCAATAGTTGGTAAGTTGAATTAGCAATAATATGATCCTTATCTACTGGAACTTACTTATAAGTTTTTAAATAATCAACAATGTAAATAAACAGAAAAAATACGTGCAACGTAACATAACAAATTAGCTATAAACAATTTTGGCGGTAAGAGGTATTTCTGTAAATCTGGTATTTTGGAATCCATCTTGTTTCTTATACAGTTCTTTCGTAAAGTAGTGGATAAATTCGTTAAAAACTTAAGGAGCAATTCTTGGTAAAAACCCTGAGATCCGTCGATTCTTATGTTTATTTGCGCATTTTTCAACCAAACTTACAAAGTAAGTGGTTACTATGATCGCTCTTTCTGTGTGTCTGTGTGTCTGTGTGTCTGTCGCACGGTTCCCGTTAAGGCAGAATACAACTGATAGTGGATTCCTATGTATTTCTGTCCCCTGAATCCGAATCCACCACTGGCTTTTCGATATCTCAACCCGTTTTCGAAATATTCGACTTTAATGTTCGAATTTTCACATTTTAGGCTTTAATATCACTTTTATGTAGTTTTCTCTCCTGATTTCAAATATGTCACTCATTTCACGATATCTTGAATAGTTTTCGAGATATTTGATTTTTTAAAATCCGAATTTTCTTTTGTAAGTTTGGTTCTCAGCCGTACATGCGCGGCTAAGCTTTTTTTTCAAATAAAATCTATATATATATACAGGGTGACCCGAGTAAGAGGTATGACGTCTTAGATGTTTTTTTTAGATAGCAACCCCGTTTTTTATTGCGAAATTTGAAAGAAAGCATCTTTTTACTTACGTTAAGCTGATCTTTGAGTAAGATCAGATGATCAAAAATTAAGAAAAAAATTTAGAAATTGTAAAATACTAAATTTAATTGCAATGCTAGTTTCAAAAACAACTACATTAATAGTATATTATTATATGACCGATTGTGACAGTCATTATTCACGAAGATGACATTTAAGCCACAAGCTGAAGGAGCGTGGCGCAAGTCATCTGAGTGAATAATGGCCATAATCGCCAATGTAATACGATATTTTATCTACTCCTGTGCTATAGGAGTTTTGTGTTCATATTTCCGAATTATGACATTTGTGACAGCTGTTAACTTCAAAAGTCATTTAATAATAAGAATGAATTTTGTGATTGGCTACAACCTATTGAATAATGAAAATAGAATTTTCTGATTGGTTGCAACCTGCAAACTATTCAATTATGAAAATAGAATTTTATGATTGGCTGCAAACCCTGAATTATGAATCATAATTCATGGCCATTATACAGTAGGAGTAGATAAATAAAAATAATAATAATAATAAATTCTCTTCATTTTTAAGTTGGCGAAGTTCAGCTAGAGCTGTTCTTACACTTAACCAACTACAATAGAAATAAATACAATTAACAATTTTTATGTGTTTCAAATTTTAACTGATGTTTACTTAAAAATAAGCACATAACAAAAAAATTAGATTAGTAAGACGAATAGGTTTTTGATCATCTATTGAACAAGTAATCCCGTAAATGAATTTTGAATTTTGTCATTGGATATTGTTTTATATAGTGCGGAATAGCATTATAAACAGTAGCAGCATTGAAAATAAAAGATCGTCGATAAAATGAGCTTGAATATTGTGGAATGTCTAAACCCGAACACCTCAAGTTTAAGCCATGCTTATTTGGTCTTAATGTCAATTTTTCGAACAGATAACTAGGACACTGTTTTAAAAGCACTGAATGTGTTAGACAAGCCAGATGATACAGACGTCGTTGTTCCATTTTTAACCAATTGATCTGCTTATAGAAAGGTGTAATATGTTGACGTTTGTTTATCTTAAGAGCAAACCGAACACAACAATTTTGTAATATCTGTATTCGATTTCTTGTTATGGCATCGATACATGGGCCATATACTACATCAGCATAGTCGAACAAAGATAATATTAGTACTTCACACAACATTAAAATTAAGTCTTTACTAAGAAAGGTTTTATTGACGTATAACATTTTTAATTTACTATAAGCTCGTTGTAATAATTTATTCACATGTGTTTTAAATCTCAAATCTGAGTCGATTATCAAACCCAGGTTCTTGCATTCAGTTACAACTGGTAATTGCACTCTGTTATGGTTATCTGAAAATAATTTTCACGCCCCTTTCCGAAAAGTATAACAATGGACTTATTAATATTAATCTTTAAATGCAACTTTGTGGAAGATTTGTAAAGCGAATTCAAATCAGCGTTTAAGTTTTTTATTTTGATTTCTTGAGTAGGCGGACAGCAATATAAAAGTTGCGTATCATCAGCATAACAATGTATATTTGTAAATTTAATATTTTCAGGAAGATCAGCTATATATATAAAAAAAAGCAACGGTCCAAGTACACTCCCCTGAGGAACACCTTTTACTACAGAAAAGGGCATAGATACATTTTTGAAAGGGCATAGATACATTTTTGCCTAACTTCACGCTCTGCATTCTATTACTTAAATAATTCTTTACAAAATTTAAACTATTATTATCAAAATTATAATACGCCAATTTAGCAATTAACACATCATAGTTGGTCGTATCAAATGCCTTGCTATAGTCTAGTAACACCAGTGCCGCAGTCTTCCCTTTATCACAAGCAGTAATAATTTCATTTCTGACATGTAATAGTGCAGTGGTTGTACTATGATGACGTCTAAATTCTGACTGAATATTAGGTAATATTTTACATTTATCTAAGTGTGTACGAATTTGAATATCGACTAATTTTTCTAGAATTTTTGACATTGTTGGTAAAATGCTTATAGGCCTGAGATTTTTGAAGTCAGTTGGATTCTGGGTTTTACATAACGGAGTAACTAAGGCCTCCTTCCAAACATCTGGAACAACTGCATTTGTAAGACAAAAGTTAATTATATGCGCTAAATGATCTGTTATATGCGGAACACACAGTTTGAATATTTTTGCATCTATTCCATCTACACCAACTGCATTTGATTTAAGCTGGAGAATTACTTTCTCAATCTCATCGTTTGACACTACTTTAAGAGAAAAAGTGGTTTTATTATACTTGGGTTTAGTTTTATAATTTTGAATATCTTTATTATCAGGTAGGTCATATTTAGTACAATTAATAAAATAATTGTTCAAAGCATTTACATCAGATTTGCGTATCAGGAACAGATATTTCCCGTTTTCTATTTACATTAAGCATATTAAGAGTTTTCCATAATTGTTTAGATTGTTTTTGTTCGAGACATACGCTAGATAAGCTTTCTTTTCCCTTCGTATAGCAGCAGTGGTATAGTTTCTTAATTGCACATAATATTCCCAATGAGAAGGAAGCCTGGATTTTTTGGCCTTACTACGTGCCCGATCACGAAGTTTAATCATTTGTTTAATCGTATCTGTTAACCATGGCGCTGGTGGCTTCTTTACCTGTACCTTCTTCAGAGGAGCATGCTTGTCCACAACTTTTAGTATTTGTTCATTTAAAAATTTTAACTTAGCATTAATATCCTGAAAATAATATATCATAAACCACGGACTAGAGATCAAATCAGATTTGAAATTTTCATAATTGAAATATTTGTAATCGCGAAATGTTATAATTTTTTGTTGCAATTTGACCGACGGAAAATTTAGTTCACAGTAAGTCAACCTGTGATCTGTAATACCTGTCATATCCAACACTTCACTGCCGGTATAATTTTCTACATCTGATAAAAGAATAAAATCAATTAGATTGTTATGTCTTGTCGGTTTAGTTATAACCTGTTCGAAACCATAAGCATTAGTTAATAATTTCATTTTATTAGTGACACTGTTATCATTAGCTAACCAATTTATATTAAAGTCTCCCAAACATATAATTTTATCAAATTCAATGATTATATTTGACAATGTATTTTCAAGTTCATCAAAAAATTCTAAATTACTGCATCGCCTTAACTTATAAATTACACCTACCGCAATTTTTGTAATACCTACTTTAAAATAGAACCATAGTTGGTAAAAATACTTCATAATTTATAAGTGAGTATCTTAAATTTTCCTTGATGTAAAATGCTACTCCGCCTCCTCTGCCTTCCGCACGATCATTTCGTATTAAATTGTACCCCGGTACTTTATAAATTTCAGAATCGACGTTAGGTTCCAGCCAAGTTTCAGTTATTCCTAAAATATCATAGTCATTAGTCAATAGATGATCTGAAAATTCAGGAAAATGTGTACCAAACGATTGTACATTTACATGTCCTATTTTCATTTTAAATGAGCAGTTTGATATTTAGAAACATAATAGCTTAATATAACAATATAAAATGAAAATTCAAATATGTTTAATAAGTTTTACGCATAATATTAAATAAATGTAACCATTACGTAGTTAATTAGTTGGGTAAATATAATAATAGACAATTACAATAAATTCAAAACCTAATTATTTAATACAAAAAAAACAGAACTGAAATGAGAATGAACAATAAAGAGGAAAATGAAAAGTATCTACTAAATAACTAAATAATTATAAGTAAATTATTCGAAAAAATATGAAGTAAACGTAGGTATATATCCTTAAATGTTTAAAAATTTAAAAATAAAATTGGCCTCCTTCACTGGTAAAGGTGATAAGTAATATCGAAAGTAACAAATTTGCTGTGACACTCAGTGCATGATGATTATGGATATTTCTCATTTGGAACCGGCACATGATTACTCCGAACTGAGTTTTTCCAAATTGCTAGAACATTTTACACGCCACTGACGATTATCCTTTTTGACGATAATGGTTCCATCACGGGTCCAGACATTTCTTTTACCAAATTGTTTTTGAGCTTCCTTATATAATGCTAATCGCATATAAGTTCAATCTTCCTGTACTACGTAAGCGGTGCCTTTAAGTTTCTTTTTGTTGTTGAGTATTAGCTGTTTACATTTATAGCTTTGGAATTTTATAATAATTGGACGAACGTTGTTTTGTGTTTGTTTACCGGTGCGATGCATCCTATCAATGTGCTCACTGGTTATTGCAACACCTAACTTCTGTTGAAACACCGTTGACACCATATCTTCAAGATCTTCGTTTGGTTTTTCTATGAATCCAAACAGACGAACATTGTTTCGCCTCGAATATTGTTCGAGTTCATCTAGTTTATCTTTCAAAACACGGTTTTCTTCCTTAACAGCGATTAAGGCGGATTCATGCTGTACTTTTAGATTTTCTGCTAGTTTATCACTAACACGCTCAACAATTTTATCAACTAATTCTTCTTTTTCCAAAGCACTTGCAATAGCGGCTATAACAATATTATTAATTTCCGCGATCTGATCCCGTGTTAGAGGCATTGTTTATGATTTTTTAACGATACTTGTCACAAGCACCAAAACGTTCACGTTTTCACCAACCAGGAAGTACGGCAAATAGGTCTACTCGCGTCCACGCATCGAATTCGAATGTACAAATTGTGCACCGTTGTATGCCTGACAGTAACTAAGACAACCGACATGTTTTTTATTGATTGCTGTTATAGATAAAAGCATAAAATCATACTTCTTAAAATAAGATTTAGTATTATGCAAATTTAATGTTTTTTCTTTATTTTTGGTTATGTGATCTATACACAAAAATTACCTTAGCGTAAGTAAAAAATCTGGTGTGATACACTCACACAACTTCCTTTTACAGTGATCTTATAATTAGCCAAAAATTTTATTTTTCATTTTTAAGCATTTGTCAAAAATTTTCAAAAATTACAAATTTTACAAAAACGGTACAAAATAGAGCGTTAGTTGGATAGACAAATTTTCTCTAAAATTTTAATCTGAATTCAAAAATTTAATAATATACTGAGTGCTCTATTTAAAATAAAAGTTGATAAAAAAAATTAAAGAAAACAAAAGAAACCCATTTTAGAAGTATTCAACTGGAAAAGTACCTATCTCACATCAATACACATTAAAAATGTAAAGTTTGCAAAAGTCATTAGAGCCGTTTTTGAAAAAAAAAAGAAAAAACTGAAAAATCACAAGAGTCAACACCTACTTTCGGTTATGCGATTTTCTTCAAAAGCTTGCTGTCGCATCTGGATAGCATACCTCTTTTTGTTTTTGAGATATTCTGTGCACAGACAGAAACACAGACAGACAGACCAATGAACAAAAACATGTTTTTTGGGTTCAGGACACTCTAAAACGTGAAAGTCTGTTGAAAACTCAATTTCTAATTTTAAAATATTCCTTGAATATTTAGCGAATTTATCCACTACTTTACGAAAGCACTGTATATTCAATATTATGACTGTGTATATCTGATTTTCAGAAAAATATCAAACATGTTTCACGTTATGGAGTTCGAAAGTAGCTGTGAGGGGGGAGGGTCTTGGATCAGCGTGAGACGAGTGGTTAAGACCGAAGAAACAAGAAAGATTTTGGCCTCCGTTCCAAGAAATTGTTGGTTTTGCAAATATATTATAACTTACTTGTTTTATAAAAGAACTGTAATTAAGTATTGTACTTTCTCTATCTTCTTGTGTTTTCTTTTTTGTGTTAAAAATAAAACTTTTTTGTTCTACTGCATCCAAAAGCTATCAATTTCGGCAGTGTATAGCGGCCGAAAAATCTCACCGTTTACTTCTTTTTACGATAAAGGAAGAAGTATTGGATTCACCCCAAAAATTCGAAATTGAGTTTTCAACAGATCTTCGCGTTTTAGAGTCCTCTGAACCCAAAAAACATGTTTTCCTTCATTGGTCTGTCTATCTGTATGTTAACAGAATATCTGAAAAACGAAAAGAGGTATGGCGCTGAAACTTCATATATAAGTTTTGTGTACTATGTAGATACGACAGCAAGCTTCTGAAGAAAATCACACACCGGAAGTATGGTGTTTACTCTTGTAATTATTCATTTTTTTCGATTTTTTCAAAAACGGCTCTCACCATTTTTTTCAAACTTTACATTTTTATTACATATTTAATGTGTATTGATATGAGATAGGTGATTTTCCAGTTAAATACCTCTAAAATGGGTTTCTTTTGTTTTTTATTAACTTTTATTTTAAATAGAACACCCGGTATATTATTACATTTTTTAATTGAGCTTAAAGTTTTAGAGAAAATTTGTTTCTTTTACTAAAGCTCTATTTTATACGGTTTTTGTAAAATTTGTAATTTTTGAAAAATTTTGGAAAATGCTTAAATATTAAAATTCTGGCTGATTATAAGATCACCGTAAAAGGAAGTTGTGTGCGTGTATCACACCAGATTTTTTATATTAGTAACCTTTACTTTTCGGCAGTAATAACCATAGCAACAAAAACTAACAACCATTTAGATTGGTTGAAAGTAAAATAGATACTCCCATATTGTGGTATAGGCATGACTCCCTCGTCTTTTCCCGTCTTCTTTGATTAAACGTTCATTTTCTAATTTAAAAAACCAGTTCCAAAGCAGTAGAATAAAAAATTATGTATGTAACTCGCATGAAAGCGGACTTTTAGACTCCCCCTATTTATGCGCCTGGCTCGCTGCGTTCGCTTCCTAGTTGTAACATAAATACCTATTATTTACACTTGTTTTTATTTGTCTTTTTGTACCTACTTATTGCTGAGTTAGATTATTTATTGGTTGGCTTTTGCTTGTTTAATTTTTGTATTCTGGTTGGGAGTATTTATATATATATATATATATATATATATATATATAGTTGACCCTCAGTTGGGAAATCGTTGGTTGGGGTTTGACCGTAAAAGAGGACATTACATACCGTTGGCCAACTGTGAGACACTTCAATGAGCCAACGTTGGCCCAACCATTTTGAGCATCTAAGGCATTAAGTTTTTTGTTTCAAACTAGAATTACTCTTTTCCTTTTTATTTCGTTACCATTTTTTTACTAAGCTCTTTTCCCGTTCAGCCTGGAACGGCTTTCGCATTACTATAGTGGGGTACTGGTTTCACACTTAAGTTTTTTGTTTTAAACCCAACTTGATTTTAAAAATTTTTTCCTTCCTTAAGTTCTTCTACTGTTCCCCCCTGGAACCGCTTTTTGCATTACATCAGGGGTTGCGGGTGTCACTTGAACTATCATTCCTTATCTAAGTGTAAAACCGGAGCGCCCCGACCGGGAGTCGAACTCTCTACCGAGCGCTCGAGTTCTCACTGTGACCTCGACTGCTAGGGGCGGGACTGCTGGGCTCCAGGTAACTAGAATTAGGGCCGGTTGTAGAAAGCAATGTTAAGTCTGGTGTTAGCTAACATCGCGTCAAAGTGAACAAAAACGAATCAAATCTCAGATGCTTATGGTAACTAATACATTAGTAAACAAAATTTGATGCGATTTTGTTCACTTTGACGCGACGTTAGCTAACACCAGACTTAACATTGCTTTCTGCAACCGGCCCTTAGTCTATTAATTTCACCCATTGTTACTATAAGAACGGTAAAGTCGTTTTTAACTTTTTTTGTTGCCGAATTGATGCTCTACTTAATTTTTGCACTGTATAAAACTTTATAATATTAATAGGAATCGAGGCCACTATATAACATAGTTGTTCATTATTTCTTGAGAATATAAAAAATTTTGCTATTCCAGATGGGTGCTAGCTCAGTGTAGCAGTTTTAATATTCTGTAAATTAACGACGACGTGGCTTGCAACGCATTAAACGTACCAAAATTAGGGAAGAGTTTCATAGACGTCATCTTAGAAATGAGGAAAGTTACTCAGAAGATGAAAAGAACATTTACATCCAACATCTTTATAGCTGCGATCATAAATTTAGTAATTAGGTTTATGTAGAGCATATGTCAGAAAATATAAAGAAATTTTATACGTAATTTCCAATTTGTTATTTAACTTCGGTTTAGTATTGCCCAAATTTTATTGCAGCAGAATCTATAGTTCTAGAGCGTGTACATTATTTGTAAATTTTTTTAACATTTCTCATTTTTGACTGCAAGAAAATCATTTTCATAATTTACCACACTGAAATAGGAGCCCAGCCTTAATCAAGTTGGCCCAACTAGCTAAATTATGTTTCCCTAACAGAATTATCTACGTAAAAGAGAAATCTATGAAATATCGTCGTTGTTTAGTGCAATAAGAACTATTTATTAACCTCTACATAGAAATCGCAATTCCACTAAGGCATGTGTTGTGGTTTTATAACAAATTTAAAGATTTGAAGTTAATTTTGCAATTCAATTTGCTATTGAGTTACAAAGCATTTTCGGCTTATTACTTCCTTAATGCGTCTCGACAGGGTGTTAGTTAAGTTTTGGCATTCATAGGATATGTGGTCTGTGGCGGTCCCAAATTCCTTGTAGACGATGGCGTAACTCTGCTACCGTTTTTCCAAGCTGTGTCCGCAGCCTTCTCTTCATGGCAGAATTGTAATCGATAACTTTTCCAGCAATATGGCATGCACCACCATCTTGTTAAAAAGTTCTTCAAATAATTTTGTAGGATCTATTTATCAGCGTAGTATTCCATTCACAAAGTGCAGTATATTTACGCCCCTAGATCATCACAGAAGCAAAAAATATATTTTTAAATCAGTATTTGTTTCTTCTAACTCTGCTTGGATTATCACCAATACATGTTTGGAATCTCCCTTCATTATTTCACACATTTCAATGTCATTGTTTTTGAGACCAATTTTTATCGTCTCTTGTGCAACAAAGTCCGTTTTATTTGTTTTTGTGAAAGTAGAGGCTTTTTATTTCTCTAAGGATTAAGTGACTTGAAAAGAAATAACAATATCATAAACGAACGTACCTACCATGTATGTTTAGAATTCCATTTTTAGCACCTTTGTTGGAAGTTGCTCTTGAAAAACGTTAATCAGTTGCAGCATTCCGTAAATTAGTGAAGTCTCCGTAATTAGCACAACGATTTTGAATTATGATTCTCTTTGAAACCCTTAATTTCAAATCCGAATGGTTAGGTTTTCTTCCCAATTCTGCATTTTTGGGCAACAGAACTAGTATGGAAACTTGCGAAATGTTAGCCTAATTGTGGTCATTTACCGTTATCATTTGTTTTAAAATAGCACATTTGAAAAATTGTTACGGTTCAAAAGTAGTCTCTAATTATTTATGTAATTATTTGTCCTATATGCATTTATATTCGCAATTAATTTGTGTTAGGTAAGGCCTCTCTTGATGCATCGGTGTTAGTCGGGTTGCATATTCAAGGTTCCCCCTATTTTCGAATTTGGCTTCTTATCTTATTTCGGCCATTTGCTATTCTGTGCTGCTGTAGTGGGATGGTGAAACGAATTACATTTTGAAATCAAATGTGCCATTTTTTGTATTTGGGACTTTTTGCCACTATCTGAGTTGAGGATTCACGTTTTGGCTTTTCTGTCTCTCGGGGAGAATGAAGGATATCCCTGGAGGAATATTTTGGTGATTTCTCAAGATCAGATTTTCTGGCTTTGACCTGCAGAGCACATGTCCACTTTGGCATAGTTAGGAGCTTAACAGCGAAACGGTATGCCTAACTTTCTTTTGTACTTCATGCGTAGGATCCTATTGTGTTGCATTTAATTGTAGCTCCTCCTTCTCGTACGGCTGAATTCCGCAGCTCTTTGGATTTGCAAACGCAGCTCCTTCTTAAGCTTATGCAAGTTCGTCCCGCCTAGTTCTTGCGACCGTGAGAGCTCCATTCCTCCAACAAGTTCATGGTAACATTTGAAGCCGTAGCGTAGGAATTATATCATATCTTTGTCGACGAACGCGGTGCAGTATAGCTGCCCGATATTGGAATAACCACCTAACATATTCCAGGCTTACCGAGATGTTTTCCTGTACGTCTGTGAGCTACCACAGGTCTGTTTAAATTCGTCTTTTACTCTTTCTGCGTTAAAACTGATCTCGCATAACCTTTAGTGACGGAATTCGCTTTTGAATATGTTTTTGTGTCGTGTTAGGTTATATTTATTTGGAAAACATTGGATGGACTTCCTAACGACATGAATGTAGCATAAACATAGTACTCACCTAGTAGAATACTTGTTGGTAAACTTGTTCTGGAACCCAGGTGTTTACATTAAATTTATCAAAGTAGATTGTGGTAGTAGGTGGGTCTCCCGCAACATCCACGTTAATATTATTTGTAATTTAGGATCTTGTAAAGCAATGTTGCATGCTGGTTGTCGAATTTAAGATTTGGGTAATCATGTCATGCTAATGACCGTTTAAAAGGGTTGAATTACTCACGTTAGTTCCGTAATTGCAAAATATGCTTTAATTGAATTCGACTTGCCTGACGCATTGAAACTGATGATACATATTAATTATTTAGTAAGCGTATTTCGGGTCATATATCGCACTACTGCTAACCAAGATCTTGGGTTTGTAGGACATTGCTGCTAATTAATGATGACATCTGTATAGTTCTTGCATTTGTGGATTTAGGGTTATATTCAACTTTTAACCAAATTTAACTATGAGTAACTTTGCTGCGGTCATATGCTTTACCGTACAGTTCTCTGGTAATGCAAATTTTCCATTTTTGACAGTCAGTGTGTAGTTTCATAATTTACAGTAACCCAAGTAGCACACAATATATATCCAATATCTCTCCAAGGTTTATTCTATGTTGTACATTGGTTCAACATTTTATCGTACATCTTATATCTAACATATAATGGATAATTATTGGAAATACAAGGTATATTTTGAAATGTTGGCAAACTGTTGAAACTACCTGGGACAGTCAGCATTGGTATCCCAGGGTAAAACCAATATATAACCAATGTATGCGATCTTGCGATAAAACCATATTGGGTAACCAATATAAAACGGTTACATAACCAACAAGCAGTTTACAATATAAACTTGCAAATGTAAATTCTATATGTAACCAATGTAAGGAATCCTGCAATAAAACTATATTGTTTGACCAATATAAAACAGATATAAAATCAACAAACTATTGGAAATATAACCGTACAATACTCTGCCAAGAGCGAACAAATGAGTGAAATACTAGCAGTTGCCAATATTGCCTGCCATTATAAAGCCAATATATTTTACCATTGAACAAGATTTGTAATTAAAATTATAATGGCAAGGCGATATAAAGACAATAAGAAACCAATAAATACTAGGTGAGATACTGCCAACATTTGAAATTAACATAAAACCAGTATTCTTTGGTAAACTTAACGTTAAGTAAAAAAATACAAAATAATAACCTTTTCCCTATTAAAATTTAAATTTCAGACAGCACTGCATTTATATTAAAAAAATATGATACTGTTTACCTATTAGATAAAGGCAGGCCATAGTTTTTTTACAAATAGAAAATTTAAGGCATACTACCCTATTTAAAATCCCTTTAGGAGTATATTTACATTCTAAAAATCTAAATTTTATTTTGTATTTTTTTAAACTTTTGAATTTTGTGGCCTTTATCTGAGTGTTGTTAGGCTTTTTTTGTGAATTTTTTTTATAATTTATTTTCGAGTCATACTGTTCTCTTTTTTAAATTTTTGTAAAAAATTCCAGAACAATTGGAAATAAAGTTTAAAACTTTTGAAATAAATTCAATTACAAACCACTCAAAAGTAACTTCTTCACCATTCTTTAATCTTCATCATTCTGACGTAAGATTAATATTAGGGACCGAATAAGTATTCTAACACATATACAAATTAAGGCCAATTTCGCATATTCTAGAGACGACTACGGTAAATAGAAAGTTTATGACGTCATTCGAATTCCTCTTTATGTAATATTGATAAGGTGTGCAATTTTTATTTATGATTCTCATCTGAGGTGTCTTTGTTAATAATATTTTGCTTGTTTTTGTGCCTTTTTTGCACCTTCTTGCCTTTTTGCATATGTTTTTATACTTTAATGTTTTGCCTGTTTTTAATGATTTATCTATATGACAGCAGCTTAAAAACAAATATCAGTTTACGGTTATAATTCCCATATATTATTTCACAGAAAATCAACAATTATAATATTTTTTACCCAACTTTTCAGTTTGTGTAATTCTTTTTTAAATGCCATCTTTAATATAATTAGTATTCAGAGTAAATGTACAAAAAGTAGTACCACCGATTAAATTACACAAAGCTAAACTTTTTATAAATAAATAGACATTATTACATTGTTGACAATTAAAAATAAAACAATATTTGAGAATCGCACCTACAACTTAATCAAACGCATAAAATTATGAACAGCGTAGGAATACGGTATATTCTGTGCGTCATACGATGCAAACCACGAAAACACCTTTTGAATAGATATTTCTAAGAAATGACTAATACCAAGGGATGCAAGCAGTGCAAGCAAACAAATTTGTCCTTGAAAAATTTACAAACGGACTAGAGTTTGTATTGCTTCCAGTGGCGTTACCATATAGGAGAAAATTGAACATATACGTTCTACAATTTATTATTTTACTTATTAGAATAATAATTGTTCACCTTACTAATTCAATACGGTTAATATAAAAATAAAACGATTGTAATTTTTGTGTTATTATTTTGTACTGGTATAAGGTACCATGACATTACTATACTCGGGCCGCCGAACAGATAGAATGGAGCAGGCAACCCAAATAACATATTACAAAGGTCACTTGATAATATTTTAATTATAATTACCAAAAAGGATTGGAGATGCCGACCCTTACAATTAGAACTAATTTCAATAATTGTCATTAAACAACTTTTTGAGGTTATGATGCAAATAGAAATGTCGACCAACTTAAAAGTCAAGCCTGACATTTGTGCACTTGTAATTGAAAATGTTTAGGCCTGTGGCATGGCTCTTTCTAAATCTCATTATTGCCTGCGGCGTCGAAACCAAAACACGTTGCCCGTGATATGGTTAAGTTTGTAGCGTTTTTTCTTTGGAGTTCCTTTATTCAACCATTTACAAGGACTAAATTGTGCATCTCTACTGCTGCTTTCAAAGTTACATGCAAGTATAAAATATTGACTTCTAAAGTAGTCTCTTAAGGAAATTTTAATTATTCATAGAGCTGCCTGCATTATGGGTAACCGTAAGAAACTAATTCGTAGTCAAGGACGTGAAAGAATCTAAAGCGACTATTGCAATTTTTCTCAGTCGTTTTGCAAGAACTAGTGACTAAAGCAACCGATGTTGGCCTAAATACTATTAGAGGAGCCCAACAAAGTGGCGGAAGAAAATTTACTTCTCCAAAAAAACAAATTACTAAACTTACCCCAGGTCATCTGTCGATCAATATAAAGAAGAAGTAATCCCAAGTGTGACTTTGCCATAAAAAGAGACCTACAATGAAAGCTGTATTCGAAGTCGAACAAAATGAAGGGGGGTGTTAATTTCACTGAGAAATTACATTCCTTTGGGCGAGTGGTACATAAAATGGGTTTTCAATAGAGAAAATGTCAAGACAATAGGCACGTTCTAATAGAAAAGAGAGAAACTCTGACAAAACGTGTTGATTTTTTAAGAAAATGTAAATGTACTCTTATCTGATTTACCTAATGAAGGTTTTGGTTCTCAAAAGTTTTGTCTAGACATGAATGCAATTTTTTCTATATGTGATTAATTTTAGTTAAGCTATTACTGATGTTATTATACACTTATTTAATTTAATGACCATACATATGAATTAACCTTTATATGGTGTTTAGTTGTATTTTAGCAGTTCTAACTTTTTTGATTTGCGGCTGCATGTCAGCTAACGGACTGTTAATTTATTTATTATGTACACACTGGGACGTAAATAAATCACTATCAAAGTTTTATTGCTCCAAATAATGTTTAAATAATAATTTACCCATTATAGAGGGGTACTACTGAAATACTTGATCAAATTATATCACAATTATTGTTTTAAAGCATAAAACAACTAAAAATTGTATTCCCCTTCAAAAGTTATAATATTAATAGTAGTTTATTTATCTAGAACGAAAAGTGGCATTTTAAAGACGAGAAAGTTGTTTACTTGAATTACTTGCGAGGACCTTTAAAAACACTTTTCGTTCGTGGTGAATACAACCGTTTATTTCATACTGCAAGTTTAATGAATTTTAAATAAAAAGTAGTAAATCATTTCAAATTTTATGTCAACAACTGACGTATAATTTAAAGTACTTGAACTTTAAAATTTTACTTTAAAGTACTAGGACTTTAATGTTCTATTTTTTGTACAATAAATAAGTTTTAAAGTACTTGAACATTAAAATTTTACTTTAAAGTACAAGGATTTTAATGTTCCATTTTTTGTACCATAAATAATCCGAAAATAGTAGTTTATGTAACTAGTCCTCAAAGCCATTTGAGGACGTGTTGCATACAACGTTTTTTTGTATTAGCTCTCCAAACATTATAATATGAAGTTTCAATTACCATTAACGCGGCATTATATTAGGAGGCCGCGCGAAAATGTATTTTCCGCTCCCCAAACTGGTTACTTTGGAAACTGTCTAGGATCCTCAAAATGGCCATTTAGAGGCCTTGTACTTAAAGTCGTCATGGCAACTAATGTGTGAGTCCGCTAAAATGTTGCCATGACGACTTAAGTACAAGGCCTCTAAATGGCCATTTTGAGGATCCTAGACAGTTTCCAAAGTAACCAGTTTGGGGAGCGAATACAAAAAATGTTATTTTTGACATCAGTATGAAATAAAAGAAATAAATAAACAAATAAAAATATTAATTATATTTTTATAGAAGCTTTATGTGTTGAGGCTGGTAGCAGGCAAAGCACATAAAGCCACTTTTATTGCGAATAACATATAAAATTTTATTTTCAAACGAATACTTATACTGCAATAAAAGTAATAAAATTAGAAAACAATAATTTAGTAGAAATGTAAAAACTCAAGATTGAGGTAAAATTGTGATACGTTTGAAATAATTCTTCCATGGTTATGATGGATGAAAATCACAAATAATAATTAAATTATATTGCTGAAATGTTTGATTTTGTTATCTTATATGAGTAGGCAGATAAAGTAGCAACAGTGGCAACTTTATATGCCTAATCAGTTAAAGTACTACCTTTACCTTTGGTTATAATTATAATTAACGCTTTCACTTTGCGAAGCAAGTCACATAAGTTTTCACTTTTATGGTGTTTGAAAATGAACATATTTTATTTAGATTTACAAAATATAAAAATTTAAATAACTTCTAAATGACTTAAAAATCTAATGACTTTCTAGTTTCTGAAATTATTTGTGAAGCAAAGAAAAATACATAAAATACAATAAAAAAAATAACAGCCAATTAATCAAATAAATGGTAAAATAATTCAATATAGATTCCTCTAATGGTTAACAACCTAAATTGTCTTCAACGAAATCATCTTCTTGTTCAGACGATAGATTAGAACCGGATTCACCGCTGCCGTCTACTGTAATAATTATTTCTTCTCTGTTATCCATAATGTATTCCCACTTATGTTTGTCGACACTGCACATATATTCTTCCATTCTTGCACACTCACACTTCCAAAATTATTTTCTGCAGAAGTGTTAACATCGTCTAATTTGAATGTTGTATTATTTGTAGCAACATAGTTCTTTACTGACACCCATATTTTCCCAATCTGGTTTAATTCTGGATGGTAAGGGGGTAATCGTAGGACTACGTATGACCATGTTCCGCTAATAATTTCTCAATCATATAACTTTTATGTGTAGGTTTATGTAATTTTCTGGTACCATATAATTGGTTTTGTTTCATTCAACTTAATATAAATGTTTCTTACTGATAACCACTTTTGCATGTCTGCTTTTTCCAAACAAGTGTTGATTCGGCTCAGTACAGACATTGTGATACCATGCATTATCGATGACCAAAACCGACTTTTTTGAAGATTTGCTAATAATTTTTCTTTCAGGCAATTCACATAATTTTAATGGTTTATTTCATCGTGGCAATAATCTGTCTCTTAAGTCCTGATTTAAACATCAGGAATGAATTTGGTACGAAACCTTTTCTACCTCCGGCATAAAGAATAATCAATGCTTGCTCTTTACTGACGGGGGATTTTAAAGAATTGTTGGTACCATCATCACAACATTTAGAACAGTATGGAAGCTATGCAATTACGTTTCATCAGTGTACACAATATTTCAGCATTCGGCTTTATATTTTATCTTAAAAATTCAACACAATTTGCTATTTCTCTCTTCTCTATTAGAACGTGTGCCTATTGTCTTGACATTTTCTCTATTAAAAACCCATTTTATGTACCAATCGCCTAAAGGAATGTAATTTCTCAGTGAAATTAACACCCCCCTTCATTTTGTTCGACTTCGAATACAGCTTTCATTGTAGGTCTCTTTTTATGGCAAAGTTATAGATCACACTTGGGATTACTTCTTTATATTGATCGACAGATGACCTGGGGTAAGTTTAGAAATTTGTTTTCTTGGAGAAGTAAATTTTCTTCCGCTACTTTGTTAGGCTGCTCTAACAGTATTTAGGCTAACATCGGTTGCTTTAGTCACTCGTTCTTGCAAAACGACTGAGAAAAATTGCAATAGTCGCTTTAGATTCTTTCACGTCCTTGACTACGAATTAGTTTCTTACGGTTACCCATAATGCAGGCAGCTCTATGAATAATTAAAATTTCCTTAAGAGACTACTTTAGAAGTCAATATTTTATACTTGCATGTAACTTTGAAAACAGCAGTAGAGATGCACAATTTAGTCCTTGTAAATGGTTGAATAAAGGAACTCCAAAGAAAAAACGCTACAAACTTAACCATATCACGGGCAACGTGTTTTGGTTTCGACGCCGCAGCCAATAATGAGATTTAGGAAGAGCCATGCCACAGGCCTAAACATTTTCAATTACAAGTGCACAAATGTCAGGCTTGACTTTTAAGTTGGTCGACATTTCTATTTGCATCATAACCTCAAAAAGTTGTTTAATGACAATTATTGAAATTAGTTCTAATTGTAAGGGTCGGCATCTCCGATCCTTTTTGGTAATTATAATTAAAATATTATCAAGTGACCTTTGTAATATGTTATTTGGGTTGCCTGCTCCATTCTATCTGTTCGGCGGCCCGAGTATAGAACAGATTTTTTGAATCAAGATATTTAGAGAATCTAGGAAATAGTATCCGGAAAAATAGTTCTCTGAACAAAAATCTGGAAAATAGTTCCTGGAAAAAAAATCAAATAGAAAAAAGTCTTCGGAAAAAAGTCCATTGGAAACAAGTGCCACTGAAAAAACCCCATAATATAATATCAGCTTCACAGCAGCCTCATAAAAATTGGTTGCATAAAAAAGGGCGGCATAGCATTTACGAAATAGAACTTTATAAAAATGACTAGTACAAAACACCTTAATAAAATCCAAGAAATTTTAGCAAACAAGTGAATTTGTATTTTTTTTTTAGTTGCAAATGTTTCTTAGACTCTGTAACAGCACTCTACTGCCGACGCCACTTTTAGATAATCCTTTTGCAGGAAAGGGTACATATTTTGTTACCTGCGCTTTCACTTTACTGATAAATCGAGTTGGAGGTAGTGAGTTTCTTTCAGTTAGCGACACTATAGTTAGATGTATATGCTTCAGTATCAATTAAACAAAAAGTTTAGTTGAGCAACGTTTAAAATCATTTTCTTGGTTTAGTACGGTTTAAGCTAGTTAGTTAGTTAGTTAAGGGTAGCCTGCAGGATTATTGAAAGATGGTGTGAAGAGAAAGGTCTGTCGGTGAACCCACTAGGACTGAGATCATTCTCTTCACAAAAAGACGAAAACTTCAGGGTTTGAGGATACCCATTATGTACGGAAGACCACTGGCATTAGTGCAAGAGGTCAAGTACCTGGGGGTAATCCTCGACAGCAAATTAAGTTGGAGGTCGCATGTCGACAGGACGGTGAAGAAGTCGACAGCGACCTTATGGCAGTTGCGCAGAGCAATAGGCAGGAACTGGGGGATAAACCCCAAGATTCTGCACTGGCTCTACACATTGGTAGTAAGGCCAAGAGTTCAGTATGGCTCAGTGGTCTGGTGGCCTAGTGTAGAGCGCCCCAGTATTTCCGTAAGATTGGCGAAGGTCCAACGACTAGCCTGTCTCGGAATTACAGGGGCAATGAGGACAACCCCAACAGCCGCACTTGAGGTAATATTGGGACTCCCGGGCCTCGACACTTGGATAAAGAGAGAGGCCATGGCTACCCACCTCAGAATGCGGGATACGGGGCTATGGAATGACCAGGAAGTTCGCACGGGCCATGCTAGGATTGCCGATATGGCTGCTAGAGAAATACCTCTATCAGCCTACAGGGTAACCGAAGCAGAGGACCGGCTAAGGTTAGAAAAAAGATTCTCTCTCACTATCCGAACAAGGGAACAGTGGGAGCAAAAAAGGGTTAAGCTCCAGTCGAATGCCCTGATATGCTACACGGATGGTTCTCGAGTGGCAGAAAGGCAATCCTCTGGAGCAGGAATTTATATGGAAGGCCGAGGGGTACAAGAAAGCTATGCTTTAGGAAGATTCACCACGGTATTCCAAGCAGAAGTTTATGCCATCCTATCGGTGGCAACAAGGAACGAGGTCAGGATATCCCCAGAGCAAAAAATTTATATTTGCTCTGATAGTCAAGCCGCACTAAAAGCAATCTTCTCGGCCAGGACAAGATCAGCTCTTGTCCAGGAATGTGGAGATGATTTAGCCGAATTGGCAAGGGAAAAGGAAGTCGAGCTCATCTGGGTCCCGGGACACACAGGGGTCCAAGGCAACGAGAAGGCGGACGAACTAGCCAAACTCGGAGCCGGGGAAACCTGTTTTGGACCGGAACCCCTTCTGGGTATAACGAGGCAGCAGGTCTCAGCAGCCCTAACCGGGTGGGCCTACAAGACCAGCGAGGAAAAGTGGAAAGGATGCAGGGGCTGGCGTCAGGCAAAGTACCACATAGCGGGATTTGATTCAAAGAAATCGGTCTAGATAATGGGAAGGAGCCGAAGAACCACAAATCTTTTGATAGGGAGCTTGACAGGCCACTGTAAACTAAAGAGACACCTAACACTGATAGGGGTAGAGGAAGATCCCATTTGCCCAAGATGTGGGAGGGACGAGGAAACGTCCTTTCACTACTTGGGAGAATGCGAAGCGTACCAGCGACTGAGGTATAGAACCTTTGGGGCACCTACGCTTCAAATGGAAGAGTTGAACTCCCTATCTTGGGCCGAAATTCTGATCTTCATTAGAAAATCAGGAAGGTTTAAGCAAGGAGAAGAGCTCATCGAAGAGGACGATAATGAAGGTGGTTGAGGGGATGGCATGGGGTTGGCAAAAAGGGCCTATGGTGGCCTACTTGCTAGACTTCGGTCTCCCCACAACTACTACTACTACTACTACTAGTTAAGGGTTCTTTTAATAGTTTAATATAAGTTAATTAGTTTAGTTAATTAGTTACTTAAGTGTTTTGACTGAAATTGTGTCAAGTGTTAACAGCGTATTATTACAAGTAAGTATAAACTAATATATAGTATATTTACTATTGCCACTTTTATGCATAATTCATAGATAAAGATGTCTGGCCTTCGAGTGCGCAATATAGAAAATTGAAGAAAATTTACAAAAACTTTCTCATCAAACTGTCAGTAGGCCAACCACAAAAAATATTGAACCGCATTTTTCAAAATTCGTTGAATCTGTTTTGCCAAACCCCATAAGTTTTGGGGGTGTTCAAATTATTTTCCACCGGATGATTACATCACAAACACTTTTGAAGAAACCTCCGCCTCACAAAATAGTTCAAGTTCTTTACAATCAATGCAAAAATCTAAACAGAGGAGTAGAGTACTAGTTTTTAAGACTATGGGCCGTATATACATATATGAATACATAATTTTTTTATATTCTGAAAAATATCTGGTAAAAATAATATCAGGATTGACCTATGAAATTTCCGAATTAAAAAGAAGTTTTGACCGGCTGGAGACAAACATTATCGGCCAGAGGTGCAAACGACGACGAAAAATAATAGTGTCTCTTCCCGCTAAAAGCAAGGAAGAATTTCAAACTGTAGAAATTATGGTAGAAAAAGAAGAATCGTTTAATTTATTAGTAAGTTAATCATCTACCAATTAAAAATTTGTTGTTAATGAAAAAGTGTTACTTTTAGGTTGACATTCTTTATTTAGTGAGGGGCGAAAATCAGAACACTGCAGTATATACATGTATGAAGAAGCTTGTAACATCTGATGTGGCCATACAGTACTCAGGGCATGGCAAGAAAAGAGGAAGCCAGAAAAAAGAATCTTTCGGCGACTTAAAGATTTGCCCTTCGCTAAAAAGTAAGATTTATATCGATCCGGTATTTCTTAAAAGTTTATATCTTTGATTATTGGTCAGCTCAGGGCAGAGATCAAAAAATAAAATTGGCTGTATTATAGTTGTACAATTCAAAATTGTAAAAATAAATTTCAATGTACTAATAGCAGTAGTAGTTTACGTTGATCTACACAGTTTACAGAATATATTTTACAGAAAATTTGCAAATGTTGCAGGTGTTTTTCTATTTAAGTAACAGCATGAATTAAAAAACAACTTCTATTTTCCATTTACAGAAGCAATTCGTAAACGATTTCCAACTATTAAGAATACCGAATTGGTAGGAAGGGTGGAAACCTTTTTGTGTAACGCAAAGGATCGCGATGGAGGACGAAAAAGGAGGAAAACCACAAACGCAGAGGTTGAAAACAATTTATAGTTCCTACATTTATTTTTTATATATTATTTGATATTTTCAAAATAAATGTTTATCGAATCATTATTTGTATTTGTGGTAGTTTACATATAACAGTTACAAGGCTTTATGTAGTTGTGTAATTCTAAATAAACCTTTTAAAGCCTCAAAAGAATTTCATTCAAAAAGTAACTATTTAACCACATAAAAAATCTGCAAGAAGGAGAAACAGCAAATGCTGAATTCAAAGACGTAAAAGTTTACTCTTATTAAAAAAGGTATCTAAACGTATAAAAAATTTAGGATCGACAAACTAAAATAAATATGCAAAATGTATAACAATATTTTTTTATATAACTTTGTAACATTATACATTGCTTAATTCTTAATCGCCCTTATAGGGTGTGGCGCGGGAGATGCATGTACACTGTTGGTATTTCGAAAACCAGAAAAGCTAC
Organism: Agriotes lineatus; assembly: GCA_940337035.1. Classification (NCBI taxonomy): domain Eukaryota; kingdom Metazoa; phylum Arthropoda; class Insecta; order Coleoptera; family Elateridae; genus Agriotes; species Agriotes lineatus. The sequence goes on along the minus strand of OW679197.1, from coordinate 88,998,241 downwards.
GAAGTCGGCTAAATGAGCAAAAAATGTATTTTTTTGGGCTGATTACGATGCTGCAATTTAAAAAGAAAACAACTGAACGTTAGTTCTCGAGATATTTCTAAAGATAGTATTTTTGCATATTTCGATATAAAATTAAATTGTTTATAAAAAAAGTTCAAATGTACTACTACTAGCCTAAACTTGAAAATAAAAACGTTATAAGCAATTTTCTAAATTAATAATAACAGCAATAATCATTGAATAATGCATAATTGTTATATCCTATAACACTGTAGAAAATTGCTTACAATTTTTTTATTTTCAATTTGGTTGGTTCAATTGGTATTACCTTTTTATAGGAAATTTACTAAATACGCAAAAATATACAGGATGTTCTAAAAATAATTTTTTTTAAATATCTCTAAATTGTTTTAATTACAACTGTAAATCTTTGCTAATTTAACTGACTTCGTAGCTCTTTTTAGTTCTCGAAATACCAATGGTTTGCATCTCCCGTGACACACACATATGGGAAATCTACGCAGAAAATAATGCACCAACATTAACGGCCAATAAGCACCCAACAATAATATTTTATATTGGGAATGTAATGCCAACCAATAACTAATAAATATTTATAGCCAAAATTGGATCATGGCTGTTATACAATAAGCAGCCAATGTAAGTATTTGATGTTGGATGTATGTTGGTTGTCAATATATAACCAACAAGTGTGACCAGATATCTTACTTTACTAGATTTCACATATTGGCTAAACCTTGGCTGCCAATATATAACCAACAAGAGTAACCAACAAAGGAGCAATAAACTATTCAGATATCTTACCTTTCTAGATTTCACATATTGGCTAAATCTTGGCTGCCACTATGTAACCAACAAGAGTGACCAACAAGGGACCAATAAACTATGCAGATATCTCACCTTACTAGACCTTACATATTGGTTAAACCTTGGTAGCCAATATATATCCACTATAAAAAAGCGTTACATTTCAAAGATATTATCAATATAACAGAGCCAATATTGGCCCAACTTTAGTGTGTTACTTGGGAAGCATTCGTTCATTCACGCTTTAATTATTTAATTCATGTGTAAATATTTTGGTATGCTACTGTGACATGAACTGTGATACTCTGGAACTGGTTTTCCATGTGTGTGTACTTTGTGTATGTATCGAGAGATCCAAAAAAAAACTGTTCCTCAGCGGGCTATGGAAATTCAACTTATGAATAATATGTTGGTGACACTGTACGTCAATGTCAAATTCGAGGTTAGCAGGTTAGGTTTTCCGTCAGTTATGACACAGAATGACGCAAATTCTAACCTGATAACCTCGAATTTGACATTGACGTACAGTGCCACCAACATGTTATTCATACGTTGAATTTCCACAGCCCGCTGAGGAACAGCTTTTTTTGGATCTCTCGATACTACTACCTATTGATTATACTACCTTGACATCTTTGCCTGCGTATCTGATTTGTGTCTTTGCCGTTACCTTTAATTTTCAGGTTTGGTTAGTAGCGTTTTCTGTAGTGCACCTTTTGATTAGCAAAATGCTGGGTAATTTGCTACTTGGCGCCCATGTTTTTCTTTTCAGCTAAAGATTAGAGTCTTTTGTTTTACTCACGACCAGCTCCGATTGAGAAGTCGGTTGCCTTTGCTTTTCTCCTTTTACAGCCACAGTGACGGTAATAAAATATGTGAATGTTTTCTTGAACTGCTTTAACAAGACAGGCGAAGACCAAAAATTATGTGTAGACAACAGTTTTCCCTTAACTGTAACTTGAATTGGCAAATGCAATTTTTGAATAGATGGGCCAACTTCATCGAAATTCGTACATTTTAGATTAGGAAAAAGCAATTTAAAAAGTTTTTTGCAACAGCTACCATTGGCGGTATATTGTTTCAAGTGGGTCATATGCGAGTCTAAGTCAAAAATTAAAAGCTAATTTGGAAAAACACAAACCATAGGAATATAATTGCTACATTATTTTTCGACGTAAGCCCTAAGCGCATCAACACAGTTTCTAAAGCTCTCTACAAAGTTTCTTATTTCTTGAGGAAATTTGTTTTTGGTTTACTGCACAACCAGGAATGTACCCGCCTTTTTTACTTCAATATTTCTACCGAACAAACCACGGGCGACAAAACCTGTTTTAACCCTTTGCCTCCTGAGGTGTATCTTTTTAAATTGCAAACACCACCCAAGAGAGCTATTGATGGTGGTATTTATTGAGTGTAGTAATATTTTCTTCTGTAATCCAATAATTAGTTCTTTTAAGAACACTTCAGAGAATTCACCGGTATTATGTAGTAATAATATTCGAAACAGCGATAAGTCTAAGTATTTATAAGTGCACTTTTAACGTCGTAATGTAACAACTGACATAATGTTAGATAATTTAGGTATAGTTAGAGTTTGAATGTAAATTACTAGCCGTCGGATAGTCAGTCAAAACTACTAAACCTAACCTACAACATTCTAGGTGGGGTAGTGATGCGCAAGATATAGCCTTTCCTATGCCACTATCAACTTCGCTTTCTGTCCAGAATAGACTTGGTTCACCTTGTTTCTACAAACGAGGCACTGACGACCGAAGATGGGAGGTGTAACCTTACCGTCTCCCTGATACGAACATAATGTCACGAAAAGAGAATGAGAAAATTAATTCCCTGCTGGCCGCCTAAGCCGTCCGGAAGATCATCTTTGACCCTTTAGTGCTATAGGAGGACACCCGTTCGACTGCTGCGTAAACTTAACAGGTTGCGTAACTGTCGCAGCTATATACACACTCTCAGATTTTTACTATTAAAGATGGTGTGCTCGATAAGAACAAAGACTCTGGAGATAAAATATACTCCCGTTCGTATTTCCGGGGAAGGGCGCCTGAGCGAATTATCATCGATATAATCAAGCTATCAGGAAGAAAACACCACAATTGTGTTGCTTTCCTTTGCATCATGGAAGGTAAGAAATCTTCAAACTGCCTTAAATTCTAACCATCTAAGAAAATAATGGCGTTGATATCTAAAGAATTGCATCGATTGGATGTAGATATAGCCGCCCTGAAGAAAACCTCTTATCTAGAAGCGGGATCGCTAACCGAGAAACACTGCACCTTTTTCTGAAAGGGCCAACTAGAAGACTCCAGGAAGTTACATAGAGTAGGATTCGCAATTAAAAACAGCGTCGTAGCTAAGCTCAGCCAAGTTTCTCAACGAATTCCAGAGCGTCTAATAATAATTTTTCTTTGTCCACTGCCAACAGCAGCTTCGTCCACATCATTGGTGCTTATACGAGGGTCACTCTATATATTGTGAGATACAAAGTAACTATTAACAATAGTTCAGTTTTTCTTTTATTTATGTTCAAAGTAGTCCCCTTCAAAGTCGATACATTTTTGCAATCTTCGATTCAACTCTTCAAAGGCAAAATGTCAGTCACTTGGTTTTAAGGTGATAAAAAGCTGCATAACGTCAGTTTAAATCTCCTCTACAGAATTAAAACGACGCCTCCTTAGATGCTTTTCCAATTTAAAGAAATGCCAACAATCACACATCGCTAAATCCGGAGAATAGGGTGGATGTGAAGAAGACAGACAGTGGTATACCAGTTTGCTGTTACTGTCTTCTGATGTTCTAGCCTAACAGCCTTTGCCAATCCCGTGCTCCTGAAAAATACAGCAAACATCACTTTCTTCATTGATCGCTGTTTTCTAGGCTTCACCGGAGTTGGGTCATCTTTGTAGATCCACACCTTACTCTTCTAACGAGTTGGACAGTCGTAAAATGGAATATAGGTTTCGTCACCAGTAACAATTTTAGAAATAATACGTTACCCACCATCATTCAAAAAATTAAGGGTATCGCGGCTCATTTTCAAATGCTCGGCTTTGTGCTCGTCAGTAAGCTTATGCGGCACCCAGCGGAAAACAACTTTTTTAGTTTTAGTTCTTGATGTAAAATTCTTGAAACTGACTCGGATCCAATACCAAGGGACTCTTCTATCATGGCATACGTAACTTTGTTGTCCTTTTCTACCATTTTCCTAACAGCTTGGATGTTTTCGGGAGTTACTGTAGTTTTTGGACGTCCTTCACGGGTGCCATCTTTAAGAGTAACACCGTCTTTTTAGAAACCCCATACCATCGAAACACTGTTGCTCTGGATGTACTTTTTTTCTCCAAAAGCGGATTTCATTCTATCCAAGGACTCAACTTCGCTCAAACCACACTTGAAATCATAAAATATCATAGCGCGAAAATGCTCACGGCTGAGATCCATTTTAACTGATCTTCAGACATTTTTTTCGACGGGAATGGCATAAGCTTTCTAGATTATATTTTGCATAGTAATCTAGATTGGATTAAAGTTTTTAATAAAATAAATAGGGATCTTCCAAGATGTTTGGGTTTTATGTATCTCACAATATATGGAGTGACCTTCGTACGTCAACACCAAAAGTCGACTCCGAAACAAAGAAAGCTTTCAACCAAAAGCTACAGTTTATTTTTTTTCCTTAATACCTTCCAGTGTCAAAGCTTTAGTGTTTCTAATGGTATTTGTTGGGGTCCCTACACAATTTATGTTGTTACCTCTGGTTTCTAGTAACGAATGTATTTAATCAGACTGTGAGGTTAGGTAACGTAAGTAGCTGTCAGAGTCAGAATGACAAATCACTATTATGAAAATAGATAGATAGGTCGATAACAATAAACAAATTTAAATTATTTTAACAGAATACAAAATGGTAAATGTCATGAAAAGAAGAACATTACCCTCGCTGCTGACACATGGATACTCGCCCAATCACCTCGCTGGCGGCATATAGCTGTGATGCTCGCCGGGACCATTTACCCTGCAGCTGCTAACATCTGTGTCATGCTGGCATGAGAGGAGTAGTGGTGCTCGGTTATTGGTTGTTGAAGCATTCGCTCTACGCAAGCATGTTTTTCTCGTCATCTTGCGTCATAAAAGAAGAAGAAATAACATGAAATGAATGCTTCAAAACCCTAATCTTTCCTCAAAATTCTTCGTCTTCATCGCTAAATTCATGTTCATCGCTTTCAGAATCAGACTCTCCTAGGTTTATTAAGAAAGGAGGAAGATCTTGAAATGAGGAACTACCCATTTGGATCCGCCAGTCTTTTTAAATTAATTCTTCAACGTGCTTTATACAATTTTCTCCATACTTCTGCTGTACTGTATAAGAAACCAGTTTTCCACATGGTACTGACACGATTTTTATCTTGAAAACGAATGGTTGCATCATTGATGCATTATAATAGGTCTTGCAATAACCCCAAACTAGTTCTATTGTATTGTGGTGGCAATGGTACGGGGCAAGTCATAACACTTCTATATTTTTCTGCAAAAGGAAATCATCAGTAACGTATCTTTTTCCAGTTTGCTGCAAGTGGTTCAATTTTTAGTTTCTCTTTCATTAGATGGTATATTGTTTTCAAATCAAAATTGTATTAACAAATTTTTATTTGATGATCGGATTGTTTTTTTAGGACAGAATGGTACGGCGCATTGTTTATTACTGCCACCCTTTTGCCAAGCAAATTTTTGACAGCTGGAATAAAATTTTGTTTGACCCAGTTACGAAATATTTTCAAGTTCATAGTCTTGTGGTAATCCTTATTCCGTATTTTTGATGTTCAAGGGTAAAGAACAATTTTCTAAAAAGCCACCTCGGTAACTTGCATGCAGCATGGTAAACCTGTCACCTTCGCTTTTTATTTTAAGTTTGCTCATTCGCTTGTCACTTTCCTTTACCCACTTACGCAATTCTGAACCATTCTTGGAAATACAAGTTTGGTCGAAAAATATAAAATTGACACAGTTCCCAGAATTTTTTAATTGCAGATAACGCCTCAGATATTGTATTTTTGCCATGATGGCATGTTTTCTTTACCAATAAAATTTGTCGAATGCTAATTTTTTTATATCTAAAACCCATGTCTCGTACTATAGCATACAGTAAACTTCGCAAACCAGTAAAAGCAAGTTCTGTTTTCGAAAAATGTAAAAGTTCATTTAGGGCAAAATGTTTCCCGCAAATTAAATTTTGAAAAATTTTCCCTCCTAGCTATTTCGTAAATAAAAATCGTTAAACCACATCCCTTTCTTTTTTCTTCCTGTTCGTGGTTTTACGAGTATGGTGGACGTTCGTTAACTAGCCTCCTTGTTTATTGTAAAATATCCGTATCGGCAAATTCCAAACAGTACAACCATTAAAAGACTGATTTATTTTAAGTTTAAACTACAGGCACGTTATTAAATATTTGTAGGTGTAATAATGAGGTTCAGAACTTACACCAAAACGAGAAAAACGACAATAAATTCAATCTTTTGACGGCAGTGACTGGATGATCGCCCCGCACGCACTTGCGTTGGCATTGGCTTGTTTCAATAATTCCATGGCATCACTGATTTTTGTAAAAATTCTAGTTTGATTTTTTGCATTCCTTCGGTTCTGGAAAATGAAAAATTGTTAGCAACAGTATGAATGGATGCAGTATTTTTTTCTCTACAAAAAATGTATTTACACTTTAGCTCTAAAATAATTAGGGGAGCAAATAATTGAACATAAAGAATTTACTATGCAAATTCCTATGGTGCGTCGCGCTAGTCAGCACCCGGTATATTATAAATCATAGTTTTAGTAACGTAAAATAATTACTTTTGAAGTTGGGAAAAGCGAATTGGTTGAATTAAAGCCTTGAATGTTCTGCAAACGCGAATAATTGTTTCTTGTTCTGAGAGATTAGATTTAAGATTTATAAATTTTTGTTTGCACCTTAATACCGCTTTTTTGTTCAATAAATTGCCTTTGCGTTGACTTTTTAAATTCTAAAATTGTCAGCGCGACGGGTAGACAGGGCTCAAAACATCATCCAACAAAATTCACTGTCAATTTTGTACACCTTACAATACTTTGACCAGTATTATAGCAAAAAAAAATGAACTTGAGACAACACGTTAAGCAACATATCTAAATATGATCGTATTGTGCAACACGAACCCCAATAGAGAGCTACCGTTGACCAAATGCACTGAGTATAATCTATCTATCCGCCATTAATATCTTTTGCCGTCAAAATGATAAATTCAAAGGCACATGGCGTCATACAAGATCCGTCACTGGCACCCTTAAGTATGTCATTAGTCGTAGGAAAAAAAAGATTTTAATCCAATACCTCGCAATAAACGCCCCATAACTATAGCGATTTTAATAATCGGAATATCAATATTGCAGACCAGTGACATTTTGATTACCATAACTAACTACTGAGTTTTAATTTACACAATAATGCTTAATGTTATCTGTGTTTTGATGTCACCTGTGTAACACGGCCTCTACACACTACTGAGTTATTACGTTACAATGCCCTGGTTCGCTAGCGTATTCAGTTGGTGAGCTATGAGACTCTATTAACATCGTCAGTGCAGCTAAGGGTTAGCTAATATTGTTTGAGGTCAGCTCGTTGTCACCTGAAATATTGTACTTACAAATGCAAACACCAATGGTAATAACAACCCAACCGTTTACACGAATACATATAATCTGTAAGAAAATGTTAGACACACAAATACATGCAAGCAAATACATAAAACAGTTACGCACTGCGCATGGAAAAATGTATTAACTAAATACTTAAAGTTCAGTTATTCGTGCAAAGACAAAGTTCATGAGCGCGCGGTATAAAGTAATTCCACACACCAATAAATTTAACACGAGGTTGTCGCTTCTTTAGAGTGCCTCGACGCTTAGAAACCCGATCCGCCGAGTTAACAGATGACGTGATGCCGGTGTATGATTGCCGGTACTTCCCCGTTATGGAGGCAGTGGTCCCCTTGCTCATAGTTGCGCAATGGTTCATTAAACCATTATTAACAATGTTGTAATTGTTTTCTGGTCTCGTAGCGCGGTTTCAAGCAGGACTAACAAGGTTTCCCTCCGTCGAACAAGACGCCAGGAAACCGCTGGGAGCTGGGGAAAAATCGCTGCTTCGAGAACTGTCGATTTGGAACACCGCTGGCTCACCTCCAATGTGCTATTTCACTTTTATAGCTTGCCCCTTGACTAAAGATGCACGTCCCCAGTGCTGGGCACACGCAAGCCTTCAAAAACACTGCTTTAAAAGGTCGACCCGCGCTCTTTGGCAATTTGGAAGCGAATCAGTCGACCCGCGCCATTCACAAACTTGGGCGCGAATGAGTTCACCTTCACTTGCGGGCCCCAGCGTCGTTTTGATTCCACCGTTGTTTTCTGTTCCCCGAATTATCTTTCTAGTTATGCACATTCCCGCACGTTTTCACTGATTTATTCGCACTCGGGACCTCATAGCCTGTGGTCGCCTGCACAGATTTTCTTACTTATATTGCGTTGATATGAGAATAAAACATAAGAATTCATACTGCTGAGTTTTATTACGAATCGGGTATATAATAATAGAAAGGTGTAAAATAGGTAAATACAGGTGGAACGTATTGGCCCGTTTCACCTGGCAACCGAAAAGGTTAACACTTTGAGTTCCATGGCGGGACTAAATTAACGACTCTGAGAAACCAACTTCAAATTTTGGGTTATACAATTTTTTTTTGAACGCCAAACGTATGTAAATGGAATTGTAAACAAAATCGATAAATCTATTTTTTATTCTTTGACTATAACCCGCACTAAACATATTCAATTCATTTCCGTGGCCCGAAAACAAATCAAAGTGTATAAACCTGCTGTTTAAACGCGTCCAGTTAACTGGACGCGAGCTGTATGTAAATAAGTGGCATGTCCAGTATACTGGACGATGGCACTCAAAGTGTTAAAACAAACAGGTACTATGCTATCAAACAAAAATTTTAGTTTTATAGCTACTTCTGAGTTTATTGAGAGGTGTGGATAAAATGTTGTACTGCATGTGTAGCGTTACAAGGCCTACGGCCTCCTGGGCCAAACTTGTTCTGTAGTAGGTAACATCCACATAACACTACTTGTATAGTGAATAACTATTTAATTACCTAAGCAAGAATTCACGTCGAATGCTGAACAGACCATAAGATTGTTCTAACAAAAATGATAATGACCTAAATCGCACAAAGCTAACTGTTCAAAAATAAATCTCGGGTTCAATATAAGAAAGCTACAAGACCCTTCAGTTGTGAAGCAACTGCGTAATGCAGTTACAGAAGACTTCTCACGCAATATCAATCACACCTGTGCAAATTCCCACTGGACTCAAATAAGAGACATTGTAGAAACGCCAGTAAACTCCAGTAAACTCCAACTAATTTTAAATACCTTCACATGGGCATATAAGGCTTTGGGCCTCAAAGTAAATCTTATCCCGAAAGTAGCAATTTCTGTGAGTACCTATATTTGAGAAACAAGCGAAGCCAAGTGACATAAAACACCAGCGTACGATACACCTTCGAGCAAGCTATGTACGCTATTATCCGACGACAACTGAAAATACATTTTTCTACAACCGTGTCTAAAGTAGATACTTTAAACACGTTAGTTAGTTCGTAAAGTGCCACTTTTTAAAAAGCAGTGCATAAAAAGTTCTTTACAAACCCTAGTGCATAAAAAGTAAAATGTATTTTGGGTTGCCTATTTACATAACCTTATTCTAGATGTGAAAAACCAGAAAGATGTCATTTATTTAATAGAATTTGGTAATTATAAGTACAAAACAATAATAATCGTGAAAAATTAACATCATTAATGAATTACTATTAGTAACAGTAATAGTGCATCAAAAGTTCTTTACAAACCCTAGTGCATAAAAAGTGAAATTTATTTTGGGTTGCCTATTGACAAAATTGTACATAATTTTGATAGTTCATCAATCACGATCACTTAAAACTAATTTCAATCAACCAACCAGGTCCGTACCAAAATAAAGTAATTGATAAAAAATGTGAAATGTTCGGTTGTAGAAAAAATCTAGTATGCAACACGTGTGTAAAAGGTCTTTTTTTAATCTCGTGCTACCATTTGCACACTCGGCTAGCGCCTCGTGTGAAAATCTCCGCACTCGATTAAAAAGACCTACTTTACACACTAGTTGCATAAATAACTATTTTATTATACCTGCATCAGAATCGCCGTTTAAAGCACGCCTGAGCGTGCGAAAGCAGGCGATTAAAGCTCGCCGAGCTTTAAAGGTTGTCAAGGAAACGACAGAATGCAACAACGAACATGGACGTGACAAAAACATAAATAATTCTCGTACCTATAGTAGCAATATTATTATGCCCTCTCGATTTATCACGATAAAAATTATTTCGAAGTTTTTAGTGCGTAATTTATTTCCAGTATTGGAGGTATAATAAAAAATAGCGTAAAGTATTCGTGGATAACTGGTCTTTAAAACACTTGCTCTATTTCGAGCACTCCGGCTACGCCGTCGCGCTCGAAAACTCGCGCGTGTTTTAAAGAACTTGTTATGCACTCATACTTTAATATACTATTTTGCAATTTAATTAATCTTCATCATCAGCTTCCAGGATTAAACCATTGCGGTTTGTTCCGGTCCCGTGTAAATTGTTCACTCCATCGTTTTTTTTTTTGCCGTCCCGTCTTCTCTTTCTTCGTTGTTGATAATATAAAAGTAGTGACACGGCAGTCGTCCATTCTTAATATATGCACCCTCCAGCTATTCCTGTATTGCTCAATTCTTCTTAATAGATTAAAACATTTTAGTTCATAAAGTATCTCCTCACTTTTTTGCGATCCAGCACTGTGTATCCAGCCACCCAACACATTAACTTCATGTCTGGAGCTTGGATTGAATACCTTTCTCTTTGTGTCACAGTACAATTTTCTAAACCGTACATTAATACTGGAACAGTCATTACCTTGTAAAATTTTAGTATGGAACGAAGTTGTTCTGTCAGTGAGGGTTTATCTGAAAAAGTAAATAATATCAGAATAGATAAAACATAAGATTATATCTTACATATGTGGTGTATAAAAAGTTTAATAATGCGTAGTAATTAAAGGCAGGCACATTTGAGAACTAATTAACCTAAAAACATGATTCTTAAAATTAAAACGTCATAAAGGTTGATAAGTAGAAATTTGCAATTTTGATATTTCAAATGTAGTTATATCCAAGGTTTTGGCTGGAATTATAAAATAACAAGAACAAAATAGAGTGTGTAAATAGTTATTTACCTAACAAGTTAGGGAAGATAATTTTTCCGAATGAGCACTTTGTTTGCAGCATGACCGAAGGGAGTGCTGCATGTAGTGCGACTTCGAGAAGATTCTTCTCGAAAGAGTTAGGTACAATGATTTTTGTAACGAATAATTAAAAATATTCACTTATAATACCATGAGTAGTCAAAGTTATGTCGACTATTTTTGCCGTGGTGTTACGAATGTCCATTGCGCTTTGGCGCAATGGACATGAGTAGTGATACCACTGCAAAAATAATCTACTTAACTTTGACTAAGAATGGTATTCGAGGGACTATTTAATGAACCAAACTACTTTTTCAAATTGGTTTTCAGTAAATCTACCAACAAACTACGCAATTTCTATAGTAACAGAACACTAATATTGACTTTTTCTAATAAAAATCGCATTTGTTAAAAATAGTCACTTGAATACCTTCTAGGAAGATATATCCGCTGATATTTTTTGATTGGTCAAGAAACGTTAGAATTCTGGATTTTCATTGGTCAGTTTTTGACAGATGACAGGTGAATTGAATAGTCTAAAAAATTTTAAAAATATTATTATTTAGTGTTTTACTACTTTACTGAGTTTACAGCACAAATCACTAAACTTTTATAAATACCTTACGCACATGTTAACTTTTGTCGTAGATCAACACACTAAAGTGTAAGGTACCGCCATTAGTGACTTTTGTATATTTATCCTTGTCGCACAATTGCCCTAGTTTTTGTTGGAAAGTAAAAAGCACCGCAGTGCGGGAAAGGTAATTTTCGGCGCATCGGGAATAACCGGGAAATATGAATTTTGAAGTGATGAGTACAAAAAATACATTTTAGTGACACCAATCTAGAAAAATTGTGATAATTATATAAAAATTAAATTTTACTAGTAAAAATACTTGTATGTACAAAGAATTATTATAATAACAATAAAGCTGTTAACAAGAAGAAAGTTAGTGTAAAATCAATGAAGAATTTAATTATATGTGCATGAAGACTACACGACAGGGATTGTTGACAAAGGCCAGAGAAAGAAACAAGATATAGCTGGTGTAACGTTCATTTTACCAATTGATGAAAAAGGATATGAGCTTGAAGAAAGAAAGTTTCACCATGTAAGTGTACACAAATTTTAATTAAATAAATACCCAGATCTGAGAACAAAAGTAGTAAGTAAAAGGAATTAAACTGCTATTTCTAAACAGTATAGAATTGATTATAATCAAGTAACAGAAAATTAACGACAAATAGATTTTATAAAATAACGTAGTTCAAGAATGAAAGTGTAATAAACGATATAAGTTTAAACATTACCTATAACATAATTAAAGTAGCTTTTAAGTAAACATACGGTCTTACTTACATAAAATTGAGTTTAATATAAATTTTTAACTTAGAAGCTAAAGTTATTTCTATCGTGAAACAAAAAGCGAACGTCGACATTTGTGCTGATCATATTGACCGTTGTCATAGTCTTGGTGCTCAAACGGTTAACAAAAAACCTCGTGCCATAATTATAAAATTTGTTAGTTACAAATACCGAGATATTGTGTTCAAAAACAAAAGATTCTTTAAAGACACTGGTATTACAATAAAGGAAGACCTGTCCAGATGCCGATTACAAGTTTTCAGGGCAGCTTGCACCAGCTTTGGCTTCAAATGTGTGTGGACAATCGACGGGGTGATAAAAATTAAAGCAAAAAGCACAACCACCTCATGCTTAAAATCAGTTTACCATTTAATCTAATGTGCAGATAGCTAACCGGCTTATAATTAGCTATGCATTTTTTTAATATGTACTTCAGTTTAGTGAAATAACCTGTCACAGCAAACGGCCTGTATTGGCTATCAGGAGTGGCAGTGCTTAAATTTAATAGAAAAGAACAAACTTATTGTATTTACATTGTTTGGCCTTGCTTAAACTTAGGTTTGTGTTTTTTCTTAAATTTATATTTTAGTCTATTTTTGTGTCAACTATAGAATCTTAATTGTTAAGCTCTGTTTTAATTTTTAATTTTTTAGCATAGGTATTTGTTGCTTATGAGTGGTTTTGCGGTTGCACATATAAATGCACAATCGATAACGAATAAATTTCAGTTGCTCCGAGAACATGTTTTACATTACGAATATGATTTAATTACTGTAACGGAAACATTTTTACATGAAAATATACTTAGCAATATACTTGAAATTCCTGGTTACAGTGTAATACGGAAAGATCGACCTACCTTTGGTGGTGGTATTGCATTGTATTCGAAATCATCTATTGAAATTAAACAGGTTCATGTAACAGATATTTTAGAATTTGAACAATTATGGATTGAGTTCGTTGTTCACAAGCATAGATACTTACTCGGTACAATTTACTTACCGCATCGAAGTAGATATCGGGCATTTATTGATCACTTTGAAGTAATATGCAGTAATCTGTGTAGGTGACTTTAATATTGACCTTTTGGAACCTGATAGCACTGAATCTGAACAATATTTATCTATGTTAGACAGTTTTGGATTCACTCAATTAATTAAGGAACCTACTCGTATAACTTCCAAATCAGAAACGCTTCTTGATCATATATTAGTAAGTAATTCCGATATCATTGCTGGATCTGGTACTAAACACCTAAGCGCTTTTTCAGACCATGAACTTGTTTATTGTAACTTATTATTACAAACATCAAAACCGCAGCCTAAAACATACACATTTAGGGACTTTTCAAATTTTGACTATGATAATTTTCAAAATTATATGCAAGCTCTTAATTGGGGTAATATTTACAATTTAAATGGTGTCAATGATAATTCGAAAGCCGAAAGCTCCTTGGCTAACGGATACTGTCAGGTTAATGATAAGCTTAAGAAACGCTGCATATAAACAATTTAAAAAATATCGAAAACAAGAACAGTGGAATTATTACAAATCACTTCGCAATCTAACCACTCTTGCTATCAGGAACGAAAAAAAGGCATACCTAAATTATAAATTAGCTCATGGTAATTCTCAAACTTTGTGGAAAGATTTACAGCGTTGTGGTATTTACTCGAAACAAAAAAACAACACTATACCACCACACCTGAACGATGTTAATGCAATTAACTCATATTTCAACTCGGTGCATGGTGTGGAGCAACCCGATCCGGAAATTCTAAAGATGTATGAACGTATGAAACCTAACTTAACCACTAAATTTTCATTTACTGCTATTTCTGATGACGATGTTACCAAAATTATCAACTCTATTAAAACCAAAGCAATGGGTAGTGATAATTTAAATATTACAATGATAGAATTGTGCTGCCCTTTCTTAACACCCTTTATTACTCACATAATAAATTCTTGTTTATCTGAAGGCATTTTACAAAAGACTGGAAAATTGCTAATATACTTCCTGTTGCTAAAATAAACATGCCAAAAGATATGAAAGATCTAAGGCCAATTAGCATACTACCAGTACTATCGAAAGTCTTGGAGAAAGTTATGGACTCACAAATCAGGGAATATTTGGAAGTTAACTCATTATTACCTGATTATCAGTCAGGTTTTCGCTGTAGTTTTAGCTGCTGTTCTGCATTGTTAAACATAACAGATGATATTTTAAGAGCGAGCGATGCTGGTAATGTTACGGTATTGATACTATTAGATTTCTCCAAGGCTTTCGATACTATTAATCATGTGATATTATATGCTATATTGCAGCATTTTGGTTTTGCTGAGGGAGCGGTTAAGTTAATAATTGAGTTTTTTAACTCAAAGGCAACACTGTGTAGTACTGGATAACAATCGTTCAGATTTACGCTTTGTCAAATATGGAGTTCCCCAGGGCTCTATACTGGGTCCTCTATTGTTTACTTTATATTCTTCAAATTTATGTAGCACTTCTCTCAATCATTGCCTTTACCATCAGTATGCAGATGACACCCAAGTCTATCTATCATTTAAACCAGCTGATGTTCAGACTGCCTGTGCCGTTATTAACAAGGAGTTGAACGAATTAGTTGATTTGGCAGCTTTACACTCTCTCAATATCAACCCATAAAAATCTGCTATTCTTGTATTTGGTTCTTCTAACCATAGAAATGAATGCTTACAAACAATTCAAATTAAAATTAGAGACACGCCAATTTCATATAAAAATTCCGCTAAGAATTTGGGAGTTACACTTGATAAAGACCTAAGATTTCGTGAACACATAAATGCTTGTCTACGTAAAGCTTATTGTAATTTGAAATTGCTATACGGTAACAGGCGAGTATTAAATGGTACTAATATAAAAAAGCTATTATGTGACTCACTAGTTCTATCGCATTTTAATTTCTGCGATACGCTTTATGGGTTCTGTATAGACAAAGCAACATCAAATAAAATACAATTAGTCCAAAACCCTTGTTTGCGGTTAATCCACGGCATACGCAGACGAGAACATATTAGATATAAAATTAGAGAAACTAACTGGCTAGACATGGAGAAACGACGCTTTATGCATGCTGCTGTTTTCTTTCATGGGGTTATCTTGTTGGAGTCACCTCCATATCTCTACAATAAAATAAGTTTTCGAACTGACATTCATAATCTCACTCTTCGTCATAGAGGCTTGTTATCCATTCCATTACATCGTACTGAACTCTTTAAACGATCTTTTACTTATAACGTGTCTAGAATATACAATGCGTTACCTACTGCTTTTAAGACGACTTCCTTGCACACTTTCAAAAATAAATTGTTAAACTGGCTAGCTTCTTGAGTATTAATTCATTTCTGTTAAAAGATTTCGTTCTCTGTGTTTTTTATATAGTTGCATTTGATGAACATACGTAAATCACTCATATCATTACATTTCATCTCACTTTATCGTTTTTTTTAATATTAATTTTATATAAGTTTGATAATTTCCTTTCTATTGTTTTTTGCTGTTGACATTGCTTGCGTGATATTTATTTTATTACATTTTCTTTGAACCGGTGGTAAGGTAGAGCAGGGGCTTTCTTTTAGAGAGCCATCTGACTACCATCGCTTCCTCATATGTTTATATTTATTATTTAATATGTATATATTATTGTTATTTATTTTGGGGAATAAAACAGTATTTATTATTATATTATTATTATTTATTTATTAAATAATATGTGAAGAGATTTATTTAATATTAAAAATACAGATCTATAATAAATAAATACTAATTGGCTCATATTAAAGTGTCTACGCCGCAGTGGTCGCCAACCTGTCGATCGCGAGCTACCGGTAGCTCGCGGGGGCAATTCTGGTAGCTCTCACAACGAAAATACAAAATCAGAGAAGCTTCCTAAAATTCCACAAAAAAATCTAATTGTCATAATATTAAACATAAACAGCGGCAACGTTGCGGCGAGCGATCTGCCGCTGACGCCATCAAGCTAGAATCGGCTAGAATCGGCTAGAACCGACCAGCCGGGACCAGTGCGTTAGTGTTCGAGAACGATCTGGATTGCTTTGAACGGGATAAATACGCAAGGCGCGGCGACATTGCGCTTAGTTTAAAACTGAACGCGTAACCAACGTCCAGCGGTTGGGTTAGTAGTGAACAACAAAAAATAATATTATGGCAAGCAGTTGTAAGAAGGTAAAGACATACCACTTTCATTCGGAATGGGAAGAACAATACTTTTTTTACAGAAGTTAAAGATAAAAATGTGTGTTTGTTATGTAATACTTCGGTCTCCGTTGCTAAAAAAGGAAATATTGAGAGACATCATAAAACTGTACATTCTAATTTTGAAAAATCATTCCCACTACATTCTGCCGCCAGAAAGGAGAAACTGAAACAGTTAAAAAAGCAGTTAATTGGACAACAATCAATATTTTTAAGAGCAATCGACAAAAATAAGGCTGCAACTGAAGCATCGTACCGTGTGTCCCAGATAATTGCACAAAAAAAGAAACCTTATGAAGACGGGGAAATGATAAAACAGGCGTTTTTAGAAGCTGCTGACTCGTTATTTGCCAACTTTAGAAACAAAGACGAGATAGTTTCAGCTATAAAATCTATGCAACTTTCTGCTAATACAGTGATGAGACGTGTAGAAGTAATGAGCAATGATATTTTTTTACAGTTAAGAACTGACTTAGATAACTGTGTTTATTTTTCACTTCAACTGGATGAATCAACAGATGTCGTTGACACTGTCCAGATGGCCGTGTTCGTCAGGATGGTTTTTAGTGATTTTACGATTAAAGAAGATCTTTTGAAGTTTATTCCACTGAAAGGACAAACTACTGGACAGGAGTTGTTTTCTCATTTAAAAAATATTATTTCTTCCGAGAAAATTCCAATATCGAAAATGGTAGGCTTGACAACCGATGGCGCTCCAGCTATGGTGGGTTTTGATAAGGGTCTGGTGGCGTTATGTCGTAAAGATGAAACTTTTCCGCAATTTCTCTCTTACCACTGCATTATCCATCAGGAAGCATTATGTGGAAATTTCCTGAAACTAAACGTTATGAAACTGGTGGTAAAAATTGTGAACAAGATTAGAGCTCAAGCGTTACAAAGAAGATTATTCAAAACCCTGGCCGATGAAGTTGACTGTCAATACGGGGACCTACTCCTTCACTCTGAAGTCCGATGGTTAAGTAGAGGACGGGTGCTGAAACGTTTTAATGATGTCCTATCTGGCATAGTTCAATTTTTCAAAAAACGCGATGAACCGACTCCGGAACTAGAAAATTCAATCTGGCTTAGAGATTTTGGTTTTCTCGTGGACATTACCGAGAAATTAAACGAACTTAATTTGCAGCTTCAGGGGAGAGACAAAGAACTAGCAGAAATGATTTCTGATATAAAAGCATTTATCAAAAAGCTGGAGTTTTGGGAACAAAACCTAATTAACAGCGATGCCAAGCATTTTCCTATTCTTTCAGAAAAAATATCTCAAAATCCATTAGAACCCTATGACAGCAAATATCATGTAGAAATAGTTTCTACCCTGAAGAATAACTTCAAAAATCGTTTTAAGGATTTCAACAAAATGGCTTTAGTAGCGCAGTTTGTTGTTTCACCCTTTATGGAAATTGATATCCAACAGTTTGCAACTTGTGTTATGCAGAACTTTGGCGAAGACATCGCTGCAACAGAAATGGAAGTAATTGATTTTCAAAATGATTTAGCCTTAAAATCGTTAGTCTCAAGTACCAAATGTATCTGGCCTATTTTAAGTAAAGACAAATATTCAGTTCTATGCCGTGTTGCCTTGAAAGTGAAAGCATTATTCAGTTCAACCTATTTGTGTGAATCTTCTTTTTCCAATATGAAGTTTATTAAGAACAAATATCGCAATCGACTTACAGATGAACATTTGGATAATTGTATTCGAATGGCTGTATCAAATTATACTGCAAACATTAAAAAAATTATCGATGAGTCTGAGTGTCAGCCTTCTCATTGAACGTGCTTTTTTATTTTTCAATGTTTATGTTCATGATAGTGCGTTACTTTTTTGTTGTTATTATTAACTATTTTTAAATCTTACGTGACATGCCGTTGTGGCTGGATAAAAGTTTGTGTTTATTTTTCAAACAACTTCGTTTGGTAGGTAGGAATGTAGTTATTATTAGTACCTATGTATTATGTATTACCAGTTAAATAAATAGTAAAATAAATACATATAATGATAAATTAACTGTGGATTATTTCATTTACGTTGCGTTACGTGGCTTCCGTGTGGGTAGCTCGCTGTTTATTCCAAAATTAACAAGTAGCTCAACACATTGAAGAGGTTGGCGACCACTGGTCTACGGTAACCCAAAGAGACAGACATTCGAACAATTAATTTTGTTACAATTGCATGCCGTAACTGTGGAAAGAAAAAGGTACGACATAGAATAAAACATGATAAAACCCTGAAAATAATAACAAATTTCAATTGAAATAAGATAAAGTCGTCAAGACCATAGCGGTATATATTAAAAAGCAACGCTGATAGGGGGCATCCTTGTCGGTCTCTACAGTTAATAGTTTCAGTGTTTCTGCCTTTGTTATTATCTTTTGTGTTGATAGTAATTTGGTTGTTTTCGTAGATGTTTTGAAATATTCTGAAAAGATGTTGAGGTATGCCTTTATTCAGCACAATTTCCCAAAGTCAATTTCTATTTACTTTATCAAAAGCTTTTTTGTAATTCACGAAAGCTACATAAGTGGGTAGTTCAAATTCTTTTCTTTTTTCAGTCATCTGTGTGACGGTGAAGATGCAGTCTGAACACGATCTGTCTCTTCTGAATCCAAGTTGTGTTTCCGATAGAATTGTTTCTGTTATTGTGTTCAAACTCTTGTCAGAATAGTGGCATATAGTTGATAACAAGTGTTGAGTAAACTGACGCCTCTGTCTTTATTGCAGTCTTTGCGGTCGCCGCGTTTGTACATCGATGTTATTAAGGCTACTTTCCAGTATCTGATAACCTCGAATTTGATATAGACTGACGTGACGGTCCACCAACAATACACTTCAATACTGCCAAACGTATAACACGAATCACAGCATTTTGAGAGTTTGGGATAATTATTTCATAATCAACATGGTTCTTGTTCTTGGGCATTTAAAAAGATAATTATACAACATACGGCCGGCATTCGCATTTATGGCCTCGCTAGATCACATATGTCTAGCCCTGACGGTCAAGACCATATTGTACTAGCTCAGCCTAATGTCGTCAATAGCTAGGTATATTGGCATCTGTATTTACAAACAGTTTCTTTCTAGAAAATACAATTTATCTAAAGTGTATAAGTCTTTATTTTTGTATTCTGCATTATCCATAATTTTCAATTAACCGTGTGCCCCTCCTGCTCATAACCTTGAATAATCGAGATTCTGATGTACGTAAAATGAGAAGCTGCTTAGGGCACATTTTTTAAAGTAAGTTACTGATCTGAAACAAAAAAAAATATATTTCTAAGTTAGGATACATCTTACTCCCAAGCACATGTCGATTTTAGTGTAGCTTGTAACCTCGATTATTCCAAATATTATCTAGACCGAACTCCCAGCTGTATTAGAACAAAGACCGGGATTAAGTTCTAGCCAGTTGAAGTTAATGATTTTAACAAGGCGAACAACAAAGCTTTTGCTCCGTGCAAGCGTCCAAAGCTACCCTACCTTATTACGTTAACTAGTGTGCGTATCTCGTATCTCATTAGTAGGAACTAATGAGCTAAGCTAAAGAGGAGGCCTGATTGATATCAGATTACCCAGAATAAAGTGGGAGAGTCTTAACAATCCCTGTTCCAAGTCGGATTTGATTCCGGCTACGGATCCATTCACTGCACTCTGCTGCGCCGCCTGAGATAAGCCGCTTACCCACTGCTACCAACAGATCAAGAGGAAAAAATACGAGAAAATCAGCCGGCTGTTAGAACTTCCATTCGCAATACATTGTTCTTGGAATTAAGAATACTTTAGACAATCTCCACACAAATCTGACATATATAAGGTTGTTGTAGTCGTGCCGAGTTTTATTTAAGACGGGCTTAACCGTGTCAAGAAAAAACAAAAACAAATGGGATCTGCGAACGAGCGGAAGCGGGTCGAAACAATACACGAAAATTCTGTAATATACTTTCAACTGAGGTTGTGACTTATGATATGAAAATAAACTTTCTGGGTGCTTTCAACTAGACGTACATGCATAAATACACACTTTTCCAAACAAAACAAAAATTTCAGGGTAGGTGCAACATGTTTATGTGTATTAAAGAATAGTTGGCGTGTTGCTATAAACTACAAAAATAAAAGTGCATTTCTTTCTATATATTTGGTTCGACCTTAATGGCTTGTATTTTAAACTGTATCGAACGTATTCGCCGCATAGGACGCAGGCAGGCCACTATTACAACGGACAAACAATAAAATCACGTTAACATGGAAAACAAATGTTACACAGTTATTGCAGGCAACTCGTTATTCGTTATTTCTCGGTAAATTAGTTGCTTCCAGTTATATGCTGTAGTAATTGTTGCGTTTTGCAGTTGGCGCTAAAGTATAACACATTGCCACATGCTTGGCTTTTCCAAAACCTGGAATAAATTAATAAATATGTAAAGTTCTATTTCAAAATCCAAAGGTGTAATTCATTTGGGAAACAATAAAGCTTGTGCTCGACAAGTTTGAACTTGTTATGACGCTGAGGCGACAATTATTTCACGAAAGGTACATATTAGCATCAAATTTATGTTGTACAAGCAATAGATATTTATGCAACAACTGCTAAAAGTTGAGGTTTATGCACGAGTTGCATACAACATTTTTTCTACGACCTTAAATTTACTGTTATTAATCCATAAATGTCATGTCCATTTATATCATAATAAACAGATCGCCTTGACGCGCAGGTGAATGTTTGTGGAGCCAATACTGTCAAAGTCAGTTATCAAGGGTAATTATTAATACTACACATCTGACTGTATTCATTACATAACGCTTTAATTATTTAAAAAACGCAAGAAGTAACTAGAATAACTTTACAATCTCACTTCCAGTTCGAAATTGTAGTTTTATAACCTCACGTCACTTTAAACACATGTGCTAAAAGTAAACAGCTGATTTCTTTAAACACGTTAAATTATAAAACGTCGCTTTTAGTGAAAAAGCTAGCGCTAAAAGGCCTACCTTTAGTGGTGGTCGTAGAAAAAATATTTTAACGAAATTTGAGAAAAAATACAGCAGATACTGTTTTTTCCAATTTAGTTTTCGGTCCTTTACAATTAAGTGAAACTGAAAATAGAGCTATCTGAAAAAAACATTCAGTTTTTTTAAGCTAGATCCCTTTCTTGTACAAAAAGAGTAAGTAACCGTTTTATTAACAACTATAAATATTAATTTCGACATTTACTTTCGTGAAGTGTTATAATTACACCTAAATTTAAAAGTACCTACTTAATAGTGTTGTATTTAAAACTGTAACTCTAATATAGGCCCTCTACTGCGTTATAAGTATACCTGGCTAACGTTTATAATAGCGGTAATATGTAAAATCTATAATATTTCAAAATTACTAATACAATGGAAGAGAAAGTATCGTAAAGTTTAAAGAATTTGAAGGGTTCTTCAGCGTTTTGACGTATGCAATCCCAATTTAACGAGTTCTGTTTCGTAGACGTCCGTGAATGCGAGATAAAAGCAGCCTCCGGCAGAAAAATACTTTTACCAGTAAAATTACTTGAACCTCCTGTGTTTCAATTTCCTCGTCAGATACAATGTTCTAAATGTTAGTCCTTATATCAATATGTAAAACTATGCTGAAGGTACTGTAAAATAGAAAAAAATACTATAAGCGGCTAGCACAAATACATTTATTAAAACGCTTTGATCTCACCTACTCTGTAATTACGGGGGTGGGGGAAGGCAATAATTTAACTTTGAAGCTTTACATTGAAATTGCTGTGCTGCGTATCACAACTCGCGGTTTTACAAATAGGACTCAGATTTTATTTCTATTACAAAATGATAATGAACTATTCGTAAAAACGTATACGGTAGTTTGGGATTGCCCCAGTACGCAGTAAATGACCTAGCCGGCTATTAACAAAAAAAAAACCTTCAACTGCAAACATCAACCACAAATCAAATAAAATTTCAAAAGTAATAAAAACAAGCAGAAGTTGCTTAAAATTGTAATATTTATTATTTGTCAATAATGAAAATACATAACATTAAATATTCGAAGAAAATTATTTAAAGCATTCAATGCGCCAGATGAGGACATTAGACGGCAAAAATAAAATTAAATTACTATTGAGTCGCGCGGAAGTGATTTAGCGAAGCAAAACTACTTAAAATTACGGTGGATAGAAAGTCATATTCAAATACTCTAGTTAACGGTTAAAAACCTACATATAACACAAAAATGCGCACATAATTCGTAACACATACAAAATAAAAAAAGAAAGAAATTGCTACAAAAGACGTCGCAATAATACCCGTAGTTACGCATACAAGCTAGATACATAAAATCACGTACCTGTACCTTATGTTATCCACGGTTGCTCGAGAAAGGTGTTAAGAAGGGTTCCACTTCTACTTCGATAAGTTCACAATGAAATGGTGACTAAAGACCACTCAACTGTTATTTGTACCTCAACGTAACTCCAAAGATCACTTGCAGGTAACCTGAAAAATCATTCTATGGTAAATGACGAAAGACCCGTGCAATTAACTTGACAATAACCCGAAAAAAAAACGTGATGGTTACTAAAAATTTTGAAAAACATCCAAAAGCACGTCAAACAATGTGTGGGAGGGTTGAATATGTTGTTAGTTGCTTTTTTCAAAATCGCAGAATCCTGGTATAACCAGTTAAATAGTAGCATATAACAACGTCATCACATAAATACTGGACACAATTTCAGAAGAAAAATGCGCTCTCAAAACGTGCACATAAAAGCCTTAAAAAAGTGCGTCTAATGGAAGAAATTCAAAAAATTGGTCACTCAAAGTAGAAACACAAAAATGGTTGCCGCTATAAATTGGCGAGTTTTAAAAGAAGATACCAATTGTAAACCAAAAATTATCACAACTGTATGCTCAATATATTTAAAATTCCTGAAATTTGAAGTAGAAACGAAAGCAATTCAACATACGCCATTATTGTCAAAATTTGCAAAAAAGATATAAACAAAAGACTGAAAGTCTGAAACAGAAACCCTGAAAACTTTCAAGCCAAATTTAGGTAAAATGGAAAGAAGTGAACAATAGGGGCGTGCACAACAAAGAACAACCTCTCCATTCACCCCAATGCCAAACCACAATCACAAGGTTGAAGCAGCCACCCTCCATAACTCAAAACAATAGCACTAAAAACTCGAAAACATACTACAATACAAAAATAAAAATCCAACACAACCCACAGAACAAAAACAAATCGTACCCTGAAAATAGGAAACTCCAAGAAACTAAGAGAGAACAGACACATATTTAATCAACCTAAAGGATATGTTAATAGATGTTCATCTCATAAAAGAAAGTAGCCATCGTCAAGATCTCTATCAACCGAGCCTTAAGATAGTATGGATAAATGTTCATCATACAAGAGAAGGTATTATCGATCATCAACCCAACCAGCCGACTCAAAAATCGTGTGTAAATGTAACGTGTGTACATATATATATCTTCTTAATTTTTATATATTTTTCACAAGATCCACTACGTACCTTCTACCTGGTCATTATTACATGTTCTTTGTACTGTACGGATGGAGCCATAATTATACACATTATGTGACAGCAATGAGATAACATGAACAACAAAATAGACTGCTTGAGTAAGAAAGAGATGACTATACGAAAAATGATTTTACTAGGCATGTTTAGTTGACATATGTCATATTTAAATTGAGCGTCAAGCCTACTCGAATATTTGCTACTATGTTTATTTCTTTCTTACTCAAGCAATACGTGTCATGTTCTTGTTCATGTTATCTTATTGCTGAAATACGTTTCATCGTTTATAGTAGTAAGTCTTTGTCCTAAAAAAATCATTAACTTTCCTGCTGCATTTACCGCATTGACTCTTGTTTGGTAGGAGAGTACTAATAATTCCCTCTAGTTTCATCACCGATGACAGTTTTGAAAATAGTTTTATTTAAGGGGATTTACATGTCCTTGGGAATCCCCTTTTCGACTAAGTTTTGCTCCGGGCAAGCAGTCTTCGAATCCAGAGAGCAGGACTTCTTGATACAAATGTTCCTACAGGATTTTTCAAACGGTGGTCTCAGAGAGGTAGTTTAACTTCTTCTCCCACAAGAATAAAGACATTCAATCGCCTGTATGTCTACACCAATTTCTCAACTTTTCTCACAGCTTTATCTGTCCTTGCTTTTATATGTTTTTAATTTTTCGAATCATCGTTAATCGATTCTCTAACCCATCGAATCCGTTTTCATCTATTTTATTTGAATATGATGGACTATTTTTCTACATCATCCTTTCATAAATGTTTTGGCGCCGTTTCCCTCTTTTGCCCTGAACTTTACTACGCTACGCTTTATATTTGACACATTTTTATGAACTTAAATAGTTTTCAAGTCGCAATTAATATAGAAATGAAACTTTTAACAGGCCTTAAAAACGCCACAGCTACATGTCAACAAGAAAGAAGCAAAATAGCTTCCTTTTGTACGGCTTGGTAGATTACTTAGAAATCTACTATCGTATTTCGCTTAGTCTAAAACATAAAAGTATAGAAATTGTACTGTACTGTCTACAGAAATAATGCATAAGAAGTCAGAATACGGAATAAAAGGAATACGGAGGCAAAGCTGAAGTTAAAATTAATTAAGGTGCAAGCACAGAAGTTCGCGCTACCAACTAGGTACGAGACAATGCTCATATGTCACTTTTAAATTTTGTTCTTTTTAGTTTCTTTTTAAAATTTTAAGTAGTGGTAAAACATTTTTTAAGTTGTGGTGTTACATAGTCCTGTGCCTGCAACGTTATGTTATTGGGATGTACAATTTTTGATTACTGAATAATTTTTAACTACGAATTTATTATGGAAGCAATAGCCTTCTTATATATCTAGCCCCACTTGAGGTGCCAAATTTGTAATATAACACTCTCTTACGGTGTTATTACAATTAATAACAAATGAAATATATTCTTTTACTAACTGTTAAAAAAAGCATTATCAGTTATAGCTCAATTAAACTACTTACCTTACCTGTTAATACAATAAATAGGCTTTGACGTATCACATAAATCAATTTGACATTTATAATTATGTCATGTGACTATAGGTTTTTTTAAAGCCTCCACTAGTCAGTTTACAAGCAATGGGATTCCTGACTCCCAGCTTCTCTTGTAGTGAAAGACTGAATTACTTTTAGAATATAATAATTATTTGACTTTGGGAAATAAATACACGTTTCAGGTACTTCACAAAATTAAATTCATACTTTCAGTTTGTTAGTAGCACATCGAAGTTTGATCTGACGTTACAAAAATAAATAGGTATTGTCAAAATTAGTTTAATCTGTTAAATATCCAAACTTGATTTAAATAATTATTCTAAAAAATAACCTAACACCAAAATGTAAATTTCAAATTATAATGATCGCAAAACGTCGAGTACTCGAATCACTATTAAATTTAGAAAATGAATACTTCTAAATTAATTTCTAAATATATTTGCAATTATATCAATGATTTCCCGAACCAAACTTGCTATATAACTTCTTAATATTTTATAAGAAATGGGCACTAACCTTCTGATTGTCTATCTTGTACCTGAATGTGTTATCTCAGCTCCTAACTGGATAAATTCAGCAAAAACCGCTCTGGGTTATTCCCGATCAAAACAAATCTCGTTGTAGCTCTTTGAAACCTCTATTATGTGGATAGACAGTTCAGCAGCATACCACAACAGTCACTTTCAGTTTTTACTGGCTTCGTAGTAAAATACCACGTTAAATGGGATCAAACAATCTTGAATTTAATATTTGAATAATATTTGTGATTTATAGTCAAATTTGGGAATTTATCCCTTAACGTGACTATTTATCGTAGATTATCAATTCAAGATATTTTTTTTACTACTTGATATAAACAACCCTGTGATTGCCCTTTACAACACCACCAGTTAAAACATCCACTGTTACATCACATAATATACATTGGATATCTGGATATTATTTTAATTAAATGACTTGAATTTTTTCAGTCTTCTGCGATATGTATGTAGATGTACGTATGCATGCAAATCGATTTTAAGAACCATATGCTGTTAGTAACAACAATGGAAATAAACTGGTAGGATCGACTGCCACTGCGCTCTCCTTAAAATTTTAATCCACAACAAATTCTCTACAGAAGAGTACATGAGACTAAGTTGAGCTTTTGTCCGGAGCGGATGGACTGTGCGTGTATTGTATTATAAAGTTGTTTTTGAGGTGAATTTATAATAATTGAGTGATATTATATATAATAAAATTTAAATGTAAAGTAGTACATGTGACAATGTATAAGTGTAATTCTGTGCCAGTAATGGAGGAACAGATACGGGTATTCTCCTTAGCATAGAATTTCGGCTTAGACCGCGTAGTATTTGTAGATGAACACCCATCATTCTCACTGTGCACTGTGCGACTTTCACTCTGATGATGCAAGCTGCAAGGTCTTGCGAAACGTTAGCGAATATGGATGCACAAACAGCAAAACGGCCAAATCTGCCTAAATATCCTCGTTCTCAAGATACTCAAACAACACGAGCCACCAAAGAGCATGGCCATCGCTCGGGTTTTTGCTCGACTTCATAAGGTGCAAGGCACATTAAGCCAGAGAATTCTGGGTGTTCATCTACAAATACTACGCGGTCTAAGCCGAAATTCTATGCTAAGGAGAATAATTCGAGTAACCGCGAAAGCCTCAAACAGTACAGATACGGGTATCTCAACTAAAAGTTCCAAAACTAAAAGAAGAGCTCCAAAAACGCAATCTAAATTCGACGGGCAATAAAAACACGTTGGTAATGAAACTAAAGGAGGCATTAGATTATAGCTATGTTACTATCAGCGACGATGAACAAATAATTGATCATATTAGTAATGTAGAAAACAGCAACAAAATAATTTCTAAAAATATAAATAAAAAATTCAAATTTTTTAATTCTTATCAACATAAAATTCAGTGTATGGAGGATAAAATTAAGTATCTAGAACGAACGATTCTACGCAACACAAAGTATATAAAAACTCTTTTAAAAACAGTTAAACCGGCGAAGATTAAAAACACTAAAATTGAGCAAAATGAAAACTCTGTGTTCCCGAGAAACACTCCGAGTGATCTACAATCATCGAGGATTATTGAAAAACCTAAGGCAGAAAAAATTAGAAATGAAAATCATCCATCGACATCTGTTACATTCAACCCACCTCGATCAATGAATGTAGGTACCGAAATAGTGCATATCAATATCGGAAACACCACCAGTCAGATGGATGCAAAAAATGATAATTTGCGACAAAACAACATAAATAAGGTAACTCATTCAAATAAAAAGTTACTAATCTTAGCTGATAGCCAGGGGCGGGCTTGGGCCGATATAATGCGGTCACAGCTACCCAACAATTACGTCATACAGTGTATTTTCAAACCAAATGCAATATTTGAAGAAGTCGTGAGTGATATTAAAAATCTCACGCGAGATTTTAATAAACAAGATTGTGTAATAGTTATGGCGGGTTCTAATAATGCAATGAAAGGTGTAGCTATAAATAAAACGGCGCTTAATGTAACATTAAACTATTTACAAAAAACCAATTTTATCTGTGTTGGTGTTCCGTTCTGGAAAAGACGTGTAGTGCTGAATAACCTTATTTACCAAGTTAATTATACTTTGTTTAATGAAATACAAAAATATAATAGTGGAATTTTTGTGGACGTAAACAGAGTTCTATCTGTAGGAAACTTAATC
The DNA here is from genome assembly GCA_940337035.1 of Agriotes lineatus. NCBI lineage: Eukaryota > Metazoa > Arthropoda > Insecta > Coleoptera > Elateridae > Agriotes > Agriotes lineatus. Next base: position 88,969,611 of record OW679197.1, on the reverse strand, counting down.
CCAAATACTATTAACATTCCAAACTTACTTGATAAATATATAAGCAAAGTTAATATTATAGCAGTAACTGATAATACTAATTCTGAATTTATAAGTGAATGTAATAGTTCAAATATAATTGAAAATTTCATAAATTGGAATAACCTCATAACTATAACTTGTTATAACGGCGATGAAATTGAAAACGATCATTTTCTGTAATCAACGAATCCCGTCAAGATCATAGCCTAAATTTAATACTCTTAAATATACAAAGCATTAATAATAAATTAGGCGAATTGGCTGCACTCGTTGAAAATCTCAATTATCCTAACTTAATTTGTATTACTGAACATTGGATTAAGAAGGAACAAACAATTCCACAGCTGTTAAATTACAAGGCGGTATCAATATATAACAGAAAAAATCGTAATCGCGGAGGCACTCTAATATATTGACGTGATCAGTTTGTTTTCTCTGAGATTACCGACTTTATTGATTTAATAGTTGAGTTGCCGTTTGAATTTTGTTGTGCGTTTAGTGAACAATTAAATACTGTAGTAAACTGCGTTTATAGATGACAATTGGGAGAACTAAATCTATTTTTTAATGGTTTAGACTCTCTGCTCAACAGAATTTCGTATAAAAGAAATGTATTTTTAACCGGTGATTTTAATATTAATTTTCTGACTGTCATGACTCCGTAACAATGAAAAATTTATTAAGAATACATAATCTTGAAATGCACGTAAAGTCGTTTACTAGATTTTCAACTACTCCATCTTTGATAGATTATGTATGTTCTAATATAATAAAAGTTGACACTGAAATACTTGCAGGTATTTCAGATCACGAAGTCATTGCTGCAAAATTTTTCATTAATAAAAATATGCATGCTAGAAATACAAAAAAAAAACTTAACGAATTTTTAGTAAACGCAATTTTGAAAAATGTTCCTCGTTTTGTTCAAAATACAACTGGTCCAACTTACTTAAAAACTCTGATGCTAACCTTAATACTACTTTTTGCGAGTTTATTGAAGTGACGGCTAGCTTTTTTAATACGGCGTTTCCCTTAAAAAATATCAAGGCACATATTAATAAAACTTGGATAACCCAAGGTATTCGTACATCCTGCAAAAATAAAAAGTGTTTAAACTACATAAAAAAATTTACTTCAAACCTCGCAATTTTAAGCTACATATCTATATATAATCGAGTTCTGCGAAGTACAATACAATTATCAAAAAATATGTATTATGCAAAAAAATTTCTACATCGTCTAATAAGTCCAAAAAAATTTGGAATATAATTAATTCACTTACAGGTAAGGAAAGAAAAGAACAATCTACTAACATTAAATTAAGATCAGATAATAATTCTCTCATTGAAGATCCATTCTCAGTAGCCGAATCGTTTAACTCATATTTCCAGTCTATTGCCGCAACCCTAACAAGTAATATAACACAAGGAACTTACCACTTATCAACAATTGGCCCTGTAAATACGAAAACGTTCTTTCTTTTGCCAACGGATGTACATGAAATCAAACAAACAATTAACAATTCAAAGAACAAATATAGTGCTGGTTTAGATGAAATACCTCTACACGTTATTCAAAACTTTACGGAACTGGCTTTACATGTTCTCACTGAACCAATTAACATGTCTTTTCAAAATGGAAAATTTCCAGATTGTCTTAAAATATCACTAATTAAACCTCTTTTTAAAAGCGGCATCGAAAATGAAAAGTCCAATTACAGAACCATTGCACTGCAATCTTCGTTTTCAAAAATTATAGAATGTCTAGTCCACAAGCGAATGATCGCTTTCTTAAATTCAAATCATATCTTATCATCTCAACAGTTCGGTTTCAGAGCAGATAGACGTACAAATGATGCTATTTTTAACTTTCTTTCGGTTATCTATGATTACCTAAATAACAACAAAGCTAATGTAAGTTTATTTTGTGTTTTATCAAAAGCTTTTGACTGTGTAGACTTTGATATACTGTTAAAAAAATTAGAAAATTACGGATTTAGAGGAATTTCCTTGGATTGGATTCTATCATATTTAAATAATCGTAAACAATTAGTTGATATTAAACAATATAACGGAGATGTGTGTAATACGTTCAGATCTCATCAAATAGATGTACTATGCGGGGTCCCACAAGGTAGTGTATTGGGACCTCTGCTATTTCTAATATACATTAACGACGTTTCGTCCAATTCTACAGGAAACATGACACTATTTGCTGATGATACAAGTGTATCTTGGGCCAATAGCAATGTTCAATCTTTAAATTCAGTTGTTTATCATGATATTTTAAAAATAAATGATTGGTTTTTCAAATAACAAACTATCACTTAATCTAACCAAAACTAAAAAACATTTAACATAACACATTCATCTTCAAACGAATTTGCTCTTAATGTCGATAATTATATAATACAAAATGTAGATCACATAAAGTTTTTAGGGATCATCATCGACAGAAACTTAAAATGGCATAAACACATTGAATCTCTCTGCATTAGGCTTACTACTGCCTGTTATGCAATTAAAATATTGCTTTACGAAGTCGGCCAAAAGATTGCTCGACAAGCATACTTTGCTTTATTTGAATCAGTACTTCGGTACTGAATATCTTTTTGGGGTGTCGCTGATTTAATGATATTAAACACAGTATTTATAATTCAAAAAAGGGCTTTACGAATATTAAACCATAAGAATCCTAGAGATAGCTGCAGGCCACTTTCCAAATATTGTAAAATCTTTACTATTACAAATTTATATATACTGGAAACAGCATCACTTGTATTTAAACAGCTGCCGTCCTTCAATAAAAGAAATGATATTCACAAATACGACACTAGAAATTCACAAAATTTAGAAGTAAATAAACCTACTAATAAACGCTTTCAAAAATCTATTATGTACACTGGATTATCTATTTATAATAAATTACCTGCAAGTATAAAAAGTTCAAAGACTCTTAAGCAATTTAAAATAAAATTGAAACGACTTCTTCCAGATTATGTCTTCTACAATTTAGATGAATTTTTTCAAACATCGTTTTAAAATTGTTTTAATTGTGCATGTAAAAATTGTATTTTTTAAGTTGTACTTCCAATTTCCAACACAATTTATATTGTTTTTTATGGAAATAAATATAATTGATATTTGATATGATTAAAGACTCCCCATGTGAATAACAATCTGGTTAGTGACATACATTACTGTAATCATATGAAATAAAGAAATTACCTAGCTATTTCTGCACTTGCGAAATCAGTATGAAGATGTGCATATTGTGAGTTCCTGCTGCTATATTTTCTTAAAAATGCAAACAATATAGATTTACAAAAAAGTATAGATATAGGAATGACTACTCAAAAATGTATACGAACTAGAATACACAGAGAGTAAATGTCCCATAATAAATTCGACTTTATAAACAATTCAGTCGGAAAGAAAAACAAGTTAAGTGTCTGAAAATGTTCATTGATGGTCTGCAACGTGCGTATTACTGTAAAATTTTTCACTTGACAAAATATTTTGTTATATTAAGAGAAAAACTACGGGCAAGGCACCACTACAATGGGGACAACATGAAAACTGAAAAGCCATGATTGAGAGGATTACAATGACACTAATAGTTAGTGTGTAGCTTTAACAATGCTGCAGAAGGTCTGTTTTTAATAAAATTTAGCCAATCGTCTAGCATTTTCACTGAATTGCAATGTAAATTATGCTGACAGTTTTGTACAGCGATAACTGCCTACCAGATGAAACAGCTGTCACGGTTTATAACAAGTTTCGGTGAAATTGCAAAGTAAATCCTGATTCCACTTTAATTGCGAAGTGTCTCGCAAATTAAAAGCTAAATTGCCAAACTGTTTAATGTTTGCTGTCACTTTATGAAAGCGTAATAAGCAGTTCGACAATCCTAATAGTAGGGCTACTTACTTGTTTAAGTCAGTAAAATCGTTAATTTTAAGCAGAAGGTCTTAACATCATTCTTCATGCAAGAGTGCGAATTGTTAGTATGTAGGTTATGAAAATTAAGAAATGTTTAGATAATTACTGTTGCGATAACTACATAAAGTATTAATAGAATCCAGTTTGCTACTGGTAAGTAATTGAGAAGACTTTCTGATTTATCTTTTTATTGTTATAATAACCAAATAATTCGTCATATATCTGGAAAGCTGTCAATTAGCTTTTGTGGCTTTTAGTATGATAACATGATTCTCATTAACATTTTTAAATAATGCCAATCAATATTAAAACACATTGAACATGAAATTGTAAGTAATACAAAAAAGACATAAATCCTATGCTAAGTATATGAAAACCTCAACGATTTAATCTAGTTGAACTAAAAGCAGTTTTTATTTTCCATCGATAATACGTAGCCTACCATACGTATACTTGTCGCAGTAGGGAAGATCAGAATAGTTATAGTTACACCAAAAAACTAAAAAATTCAGTTATAGTTATCAACAGTAAATGGAGGATAATCAGTTCAATACACAATGTAGACTACGTCATTTGGCTCCTGAAAAAAAAACTGGGTGGAAGTTACATTAGTAAATGACATTAGAGATGATGTTTCAGGCACATAACCCACAGAAGCATTAGGCGGAGGCGTGGAGAGTGCAGTTGAAGTGATATCAAGCTACCTCGATAGAATAAATCGAAATCAACTTTTTAACAAAAATAGTGATCGATTATCAAACATTCTTCTAACCAAGTGAATACTACTGTAGGTGACCACCTGCGGGCTCGGAGCCGCATATAACCCTTCCGTTTTTTCTTGTAACTTTGCAAGTTATCAACAATGTTATATAATCGAAACGTAGCTAAAGATTTATCAAAAATTCGGACAGGCAATGTAAGTAATAAACGAAACCATATTTATCCGATAGTAAACATAATACAACAAGGAGAGCAATCATAGAATACGTTGGATAGAGATTCGCAGCTTGATACAGACAACACTATGGACACTGAAGGCGATAAAGATGAAAACAACGAGGTAGCCACAATTTCGAGAAATGCGAGACTCTACTGCATTACCACCAGAGATAAGTGAAACATAAAAGCGCTACAAATGGAACCCGAACAACATACTAACCAAAAACAGGCACTACCTGCCAAAAAATATCGAAACTCACCTAAATACACAGGAAATAACATCAACTGATATTCAAAAAACCAACCCGAAGATACCACCAATATTCCTTCTCGAAGCAAACAATCAGAAAACTGTAATAGAAGATATTAAAAAAATAGCTAAGGAAGAATTCACAACAGCATATACCGCACAACATATACGTATAAATTTAAATTATATATAGCACTGCCGAATATGAACTACATATTATGAAGAATCAAGATTAAAATTTCATTCATTCCAAAATCGGTTGTGATTAAGAGCGTTCCAATTTCACTTATTGAAAAAGAAGTACATGAAGCATTACCGCAAATAAACAAGGACTTGCCAATAATTAAAATTAGTAGACTGCTCAACAAAAACAAACGTAGTTGACCTGACGAATAATAATAAAGCTAAACAAATTTACAACATTGATAAACTTAACCATTCAACAGGTACAGTTGAACCAAGAAAAAAGTCGCACGAAATACCGCAGTGCATAAGATGTCAAAGTTCGGACACACTAAGAATTACTGCACCTAGACGCAATATGTGTGAAATGTTTGAGAAATCATTTGTACCAGTGCACAAAGAAAAAGGAGGACTCACCAAAATGTCTGAATTGCAGAGAAACGCATTCCGCCGATTATAGAGGTTGTCGTTATTATCAGGAACTTTAAGTAAGAATTACCTTTACCAGAGAAAAACCAAACCAGAGAATAGCCCGACCTATAAGTCAAAATGTTAATTACTCCCAAATACTAATGGGGCAACACGCATCCGGGTCACAAGAATCTAAACCCATCGAAACAGAACAAACGTCAGCAAACTGCCTTACTAATACAATTATGCAGCTACTTACTGCATAGATTAATGTAATGAAAAATTTTCATATACAAAAAGTTGTCCCACTCTTGTTCAACATTGCATAATTGAAATAGTAACTTCAAGAATTTAACGCTCCTGAACTGGAATGCAAATGGCCTTAAAAGGCAACGGATAGTCTTTATTGCCTTCATGGAAACACACAGAATAGGCATGGCATGTATAAGTGAAACCTAGTTAATACCAAACGAAAAATTTCAAGTTGCTGGATACAACATAGACAAGACCGGGAAGCAGAATGTGCTGCCGGAGGTGTGGCTATAATAATAAAGAAAAATGATAATCTCTGAAACTTCTTTGTGGCGTGAATTCATAATTCATATTCTTATATGGGTATTTCGCCACTCTGCAAATTAAAATATTAAATAACGAAAATATTAACAACGAACGTTTCGAGAGACAATCTGCCCTCGTTATCAACGAATAGCAATTAAAACTAACAAGAAACTTATCTTTTTTTTTCACTGGAAGGAAAAACGACCAACCTCCAATGAATTTTTTGACAATGACGTTTGTTGATATCTGTACCTACTTGATCTCATCTTTAAGAGTCGATAGCCAACTATTGTCTAAAAATATTGAGAAAGACGACACGCATTTTTCTTCGTTAAGTAAAATATATGCCGTTTCCTTAATTTTTCGCCTAGTTGACATCGATTCTTTAGACAAGATCTTTGTGTTGTCCCATTGTATTTTATGGTTTTCATCCCAAGCATGTTCTGCCAGCTTAGACTTATTGAATTGATACGTTTTCAACATATTTTTATGTTCTTTAACTCTAACTGCTAAATGTCTGGATGTTTCACCGATATAATATTTCCCGCATTCACAGGGAATACTATATATACAATTCCTTGAATGTTGTTCTTCGTTGAACGGTTTAGTTTTTGTAAGAACTGGAAATAGATTCAATGTTAGGACGGTATTCAAAACGATGAATACTTTGCGGTCAGTTCTTACAAAAACTAAACCGTTCAACGAAGAACAACATTCAAGAAACTGTATATATAGTATTCCCTGTGAATGCGGGAAATATTATATCGGTGAAACATCCAGACCTTTAGCAGTTAGAGTTAAAGAACATAAAAATATGTTGAAAACGTATCAATTCAATAAGTCTAAGCTGGCAGAACATGCTTGGGATGAAAACCATAAAATACAATGGGACAACACAAAGATCTTGTCTAAAGAATCGATGTCAACTAGGCGAAAAATTAAGGAAACGGCATATATTTTACTTAACGAAGAAAAATGCGTGTCGTCTTTCTCAATATTTTTCGACAATAGTTGGCTATCGATTCTTAAAGATGAGATCAAGTAGGTACAGATATCGACAAACGTCATTGTCAAAAAATTCATTGGAGGTTGGTCGTTTTTCCTTCCAGTGAAAAAAAGAAAAAAAGATAAGTTTCTTGTTAGTTTTAATTGTTATTCGTTGATAACGAGGGCAGATTGTCCCTCGAAACGTTCGTTGTTAATATTTTCGTTATTTAATATTTTAATTTGCAGAGTGGCGAAAAACCCATATAAGAATATGAATTATAAAGAAAAATATCTATTATTCGCAGGTAGATTTGCACGATCTCTCTTCGTTGAAGATGACAATAGAAGGCCGGTTAAGGTAATAGCAGCATACAAACAGCCCAACGTTAAACTGAACTCCAATGGCATTGGCCAACTCTTTACACCAGGGGAAGCAACGGTCCTCATTGGTGATCCCAGTTGGAAATATGCTATATCGAACTGTAGAGTAAATAATCTTAATGGAGTACGACTTTATAAAACAGCTCATGACAATGCTGTACAAATAATAGCACTTAATGAACCAACGTATTATCCTTACAGAGGAAATGCCGAACTCGATATTTTGTAATTTAATTACTTCATTGGGCGGTAATCTGAGGAACAATGCAATATCTTAAGTAGCCATCTTGAAAACGTTTTTGAGTGTTCTAACACCAAAAGAAACGATAATAAAGCAATATCTGACTATGTAAATAAAAATACCCCCCTAGAAGCTGGAATAATTGAACTAGTAACAGCAGACGAATTAACATAATACAATTACGAAATAAAAAACCACCGGGGTACGACCTGTTCCCAAACGAAGTATTAAAAAAACTGCCTAAGAAAGTAATAGCAGCTATATGCTCTACATATAACGCTTGTTTATGAATGGGGTACTGTCCTCACACCTGGAAACACGCCCAAGTGATAACATCTCACAAGCCAGGGAAACCAGCTTCAGTTGTAAGCTGCGATAGACCGATAAATCTTCACGCAACATTGGTGTAGCTGTTGGAAAAATCTATTAAAGGTAAGCTTTCGTCATTTATTGAAGAGAATTGCATACTCACAAAACATCAGTTTGGCCTAGGGTTTGGTTCCGGTACGTTGACGGTACCGTTATCATTTGGCCAAATGGTAAACACACTTCTTAAACCATTTCTATAGTCAACATCCAGATATTAACTTTACCGTGGCGATGTGAAATAACAGCCTTCTTCTTTTCTTAAGTATATTTGTTTCTGGCCAATCCAATTACAAAGTTGTTTATTTTGTATATCTCAAACCCACTCTCACCGACCGGTATCTACATGTTGAGTAAAATGCATTTTACTAACTTCTACTAAGTATTTTCTAAAATATTTCTAGAAATTAATATATAGTAGCATTACAGATTAGTTTATGCAGAATAGTTTTGCCTTTAGGTTACTTACAACTGAATAAGTTGCTGTTTTACATTATTGCCCCTTATATAGGCCAATATGCATAATAATCACATGGTAATGCAGTTACAAAGAATTTTTCAGATGAGTTAACATGAACTTCCTGCAACTAGAAAATTCTTACATAAAGGTGAGGCCGATAGGCATGATAATGGAGGCGAAACCGACCAAGATAGCGATCGCTCATCATATTGTGCAACAGGGACAATTCAAGAAGGAAGAGCAGAAAACTGTCCTTTACCAGATAAAAAGCGAGGCAGTTTCCATATTTTTTACGAGTGATACGAGTGATGCTGTTATGGTCTATTAATGAAAAGACAATAAAGTCGTGACCGCACATCAAGTTGATCGAAAGATACAAAATCAATAATTACTGTTCCACTACCTATTAGTTTTACTTCCGTCGTCTAAAATAAGAAGGAAGTATTGTAATCGCTAAAAAATCACTTTCTAAAATACCTTGTTACGGTGAATTTGCGCCGCCGTTCAATTCAGCATTCAATTGCATTTAGTTCGCGATGTGGCGCGTCCGTTTTGCGCATTCTGTGGTCGCCTGTTACGACGACCTTGTTAGGCAATTATCGCTTAGGCGCACTCTTTTGTCTTCGAGCGTTCTTTTCCGCTTACGTCCGACAAACCGACATGGTGGTTTAGCATTTTGAAGAGCTCGGTGGGATTTTATTAAAGCTGCCGTTAATTTTTTTGGATTGTGAAATGTAAGCCTTCACGGTTATGTGGTTCTGCTGCCCCCAAGCCCACGTATTAGGAAGATTATTTGCTACGCATTTTTCGGATTTGATATGCGACTACGTGTCGTCACACATGGCCTGGAATTTTCCAGGGTGAGCATTCTAATCGCCCTAGACGCATTTTGTGCGAATAAGCCGTTCTGAATCAGTGCTGCAGCTGTTCATTTATCGTTTCCACGGCCGCCGCTTCAGGCGATTTCGAGCCGGCGTATGTTGGACCTTCGGAGCCGATACGGGGTATTCTCCTGGTAACTTCTGCTCTTGCCGTCGTGATTCGAATCACAGGTTCGCGATTTGCGTTTCCTCCGAAACCTAGCATGAAGCATCTGCTGTTAGAGTCGCCTGCTTATTCAGCCGGTTTTGATGTGTGCAATTTTTATATACGGAATTGCATGTGAAACTGTGAGTATTGCGTTTGTGTATTTTACTATTTGTAATAATTCATGCGTCTGATTTTTGGAAATATTGTGATACCTGTATATTTCTGTACTTATTATGAATTTATACCGACATTATGCTATGATATTTGCACTATGATTTTATTTGTTACTGCCACCTGTATTTGAGTTGCGCTTCTCTTTCAGATTTATTGTGCTACTTGAGTTTACGTATTCTCGTTCTAATGCCTGGATACATTTGCCGATTTGTTAAAAACACCGTTGGCGCCCGTTTTCCATATTTTAAATAGATGTACACGCCGTCTCCGTAACTGCAGCTGGTCGGCAGGTAAATGTATCCAAGTATCTACGTTAGGTTTTGATTTTGAGAGATTAGCCAACGGTGAATCTTTTTATGTTAACAACCTTCAGATCTTTACGTTTCAGGGTCCCTAAATGTTTCAGTATTATTAGAAACGGGAAAATATGTTGACCCCTAGTTTCCTATGATTTTTAAAATTATTTAGTTTCACTTGCGAAGGAAGTTCTGAGTAAAGCCCTTTACTTTTTCAAATTATAGTAGAGAGAAATTGTGGTGGCATATATTTGTATATCCTTTTTATATCTCCGTAGCCAATGTATGGCTGCGAATGCAAAAAATACATTCCAAATCAGAAGCTTCTGCAAGTTTATTGGCTTTTAAAAGAAATCTATTAGTATCACTTATCCACACTTACGGAACTAAATCATCCCGAGAAAGAATTATACCTCCTTCTATAGACGGTGTGAGTTATGACAACGTAAATGATTTAGTTAATTGTTCCACACTTGACAGTCATTGTGCAGTTTGTGCGAACATATCTAGTTATCTATGTTCAAAATGTCAAGTTATCATACGAAATAAATACCTAGTTATATTGTTAAACAAAATAAAATGTTTAATGTTTTTGTCTTCTTACTTACTTACTTACTTAATCCGTCCTCTTCTACCTTACGGTGTAGAGGTGTTGGCTATGACTTTCCTCCAAACCATTAGATGTTTACCCTTAGTCATTGCCTCGTGCCATTTCATGTTTCTTGATTGCAAAATTCTTCCTATCTCGTTATCCAGGTCTTAAGCGGTCTCCCTCTCTTGCGTTTTTTATCACTACCCATAGTCCAAATGCGTTTAACCATTCGGTCCTCATTCATCCGTATCATGTGCCCGAACCACATCAATTGCCTGTTCTCAATTATATTCAGCACTGGCACCGTATTACTATTACACCACTCGCGGATTACACTGTTTCTGATTTTGTCCCTTTTTATTACACCCATCACCGCACGCAAATATCGCATTTCACACACTTGGATTTTGCTTCGACCTCTGTCATTTATGGTCCAAGTTTCGCAGCCATATATTAGGGTGGGTACATATACACTGTTAAATATGCGGATCTTAGTCTCTTTACTTATTTCTCTTTTCCGTATGAAGGCCTTATTAAAGGCATAAAACATTTTTGTAGCACTTACAATACGGTTGTCTAGTTCCTGCTCTAGATCTCCTCGGGCATTCAGAACCGAACCAGGTACTTAAAGTTTTCGCACTGTCTAATAAATCTATTGTCAAGATTAACGTAAATATTAGCAGGAGGTGTATTTTTTATTACCATTATGATTTCTGTTTTCTCAGTATTAATTTTCATTCCATATTTTATGAAGGCGTCATTCCAAATCCTGATATTTTTCTGTAGGGCTTCTTCATCCGTAGCTAGGTTCACAAGGTCATCGGCATAAATTAATTGATTGATGTACACAGTTTCTCACCCCCACTTTCATTTTTTTACATACACTTTGGCACTCTTTTGCAAGCTCATCCATTAGCACTATAACTAGTAGTGGACTTAGAGTACTACCCTGTCGCACTCCCTTTTTGTATTCTTTACATCATAAATACACAATCTGCTAAAAAAATTGAAAAACGCCTTTTGAAATCTAGCGGGGCTTACGTTGGGTGTCTGACTCTTCGTACATTGCGGTTAAAATGGTGTCAGCAGATTTTAAACATGAAAAAGACATATACATACTATTTTTTCGACGACTGCGCATATTATTAAGACGCAATAATTATATTACTTCATTTTACTAAAAATACCAATTGACAATAAATTTTACATCTGACGCGATTATTTAAACAAATGGCAAACGTTGTCAAAGTAACATCCTGTGTTGAATACGCTCGCTCAGCGGTGAATGTCAACTTTCTGTTGTCAAATGACAGAAAAATCTACTTTCGATGTCAGTCGTCGAAAAAATAAGTTTTGTTTCAAGTGTCTAGTTTGCTTCTTTTTATGTTAAGTTGCGAATTAATTGTTCATTCTTCGTACATACAAGCATACACACAAAGTAATGCAATCAAGTTGAATGTGTAGCATATCTAAACACAAAGGAGTGTGCGGCCTATTACCTCCGTTGCACTTCTTTATAGAATAAATAACTTTAGAGACCGAACGTAAAACAGGTAACCATTTAAATAAATAAATGTTCCTTTATGTATCAGTTACAAAATTGCTAATATTACTATATCCTACAGTAAGTTAACGGCATTCTCTAAAAATTAGTTTTTCTAATACAGCGGGGATTATTTTAGAAGTAATAGTAGCAGTATATCGGTTAATTATTCTGTTGTTTAAAAACCCGGCTTGAACACGATGTAATCTCCTAAGTAAAAATCTGGTGTGATACACTCACACAACTTCCTTTTACAGTAATCTTATAATTAGCCAAAAATTTGGTTTTAAAGTTTTAAGCATTTGTCAAAAATTTTCAAAAACTACAAATTCTACAAAAACGGTACAAAATAGAGCGTTAGGTGAAGAGACAAATTTTCTCTAGAATTTTAAGCTGAATTCAAAAATGTAATTATATACTGGGTGTTCTATTTAAAATAGGAGTTAATAAAGAAAATAGAAAAAAACAAAAGAAACCCATTTTAGAAGTATTGAACTGGAAAATCACCTATCTCACTGCAAGACACATTAAAAATGTAATAAAAATGTGGCGTTTGGAAAAAATCGTTAGAGCCGTTTTTGAAAAAACCGAAAAAAACTGAAAAATTACAAGAGTAAACATCTACTTCCGGTTATGCGATTTTCTTCAAAAGCTTGCTGTCGCATCTACATAGTACACAAAACCTATATATGAATTTTCAACGCCATACCTCCTTTCGTTTTTGAGATATTCTGTTCACAGACAGACAGACAGACAGACCAATGGAAAAAAAAGTTTTTTGGGTTCAGGGGACTCTAAAACGTGAAGATCTGTTGAAAACTCAATTTCGAATTTTTGGGGTGAATCCAATACTTCCTTTATTGTAAAATGAAGTAAAAATTCACTTATTCCATTGCCGTATACGAAACTAACAAAACTGAACACGATACCTATACTCTTCAACATTAGGATCATGTAGGGCATAAATGCCGTAGGGCTGAAATGTATCTGCTTTAACAATACTAACATCAGAACCTTTGAAAACGTTTACGGCAGTTGAAATATTCATACGTATGGAAATTTTCCGTAACCATTTCAATTACAGCTACTTTGTCATGTTTATCCGTAGTTTTGCGTAATCTTACTTTTATTGTTCGTACTCTTCTAATCTTCTAAGAAGCATTCTAGCTGTTTTGTTTGTTGGAGTTTGTCCATCTGGAAAGCGTCGCGCATAAAAATCAATAGTAAATTCTTTGAGATATTCGCAACAATTAGAATCACGTTGAAAATCTAAGTTGAAATCCACTTTCATGTAATATGACTGACCGAGGTCTATTGGCCAACTTGCACAGTAATATGAACGTGATTGTCCTGATTAATGGCACAAACAGATTTCCTTGCAGGGATTTAAGATAAGCACACATGCAAGTTGGTTCTCACATAACACCAATTACGATTTGGGTACTTTCATGGTTTTCCGGCAAAATGTGCAGTTACATTTCAGAAAAACCAAGCTAAAATACACTTGGAGATCTCATGCTTAGCCACACAAAGAGCCAGCAAACAATTAGGACCACATGTTAGTTTTAGTTAGCACAGAATAAAACATTTTTGAATAAATTTTGCGCGGTTAACAACGCCCCAAAATGCGATTATAATAAAACTAAAAATACTATGCACACGGTTAAAGTTTGTCTAAAACCGTATCCAAACACCAGAAAACACAAACTCGGCACACTGGTGGAGCAGATGGGGCAGTTTCTGTACGTTTGAAGCTGCTATCGGAAATGGCGTGAGTTCATATGGAAGCTGAGGTAGGCGATAATGCAATATTGAAGTCACAGCTACAGATTCGGGGGCGGTAGCTGAGGGTTTTGTGGCTATTTCAGATCGGCAGGCCTGAAAGCACAGAAAATTGCATATTGTAACTTGTGCTACGAATTTATGTACCGGTGAAGTTAGAGCTGCTACGAACCAATTCTTGCACCAAATATGCTCCATGAAAGGGTCCGTGCTAGCTATAAAGCAAACACATGCTTGGAAGAGGTGTTAGTAAACATATTGGAGCCTTCATCCACTGGCAGAGCTGTTGGACTCCGTGAATTCAGGAAAGAGTGCAGGACGCAGAGTTCACCTTTAGCTATCTGTGCAGATTTCCATTCATAAAGTTTCTCCTCAAATATAACATTCACACGTGTGCAGCGAGACTGTGAAAGAAACCACTTTCCGACAGCACATCTGGGTTTGGTGTAGGGCGAAGACTTATCCATTCTAAAATCGCTTCGACACGGCACGAACTCGGATAGTGGATGGATGTGATTTTTGGTACATGTCTGCTTTTAAATGCGCAAAAGACAATGGTGCAACTAAGTTTGTGGTTAGGAGTAAGATTTTTGTATAATTAATTTAAGGATCTCTTCAAAATTAGCGTTAGGCATTGGTTCATCTTATTTTGCTCGTCACTTGATAATCTCCTTAAACTGACGTCAATTTCGTTCAATATATGGCTTTTGAATCTTTTGTTTTTCCGAGTGTATAAAAAAACGACGCCGAACTTGCTAATTTTAATTCGGCGGAATTTCTAATTTTGTTTGTGACACATTCAGTTACGTGCAAATAAATAGTTGTCACTTCATCCAAGAAGGTGCTGTTTTTGTACTGTTTTGGAGCAATTTACTCAATTTCTTCCAAAGATTTGGGTATTTCACGAGGTTCGCGCAGGGAAGGGATCAACCAGTGGCGTCGAGCTAAAAATTTTAGCGAAATTATTCTGTATCAAGGTTCTTGTAGCTAGCGAATTTTTATTATAATGTTGAGCTCTATCATAATAATTAAAATGACAAAAATGGGAGTTTGAAAAGGTCAATAAATAAAGCAACGTTTTCTCTTTTCGATCGAATTAATTGTATTAATATTTTGTTTCCATGGACTCACAACTTATGTGATGCTATACCAAGCTCTTTCATGGGGTGTTAGTGCCTCACCATTATTATTATTATTATTATGAGTTATACTTTATGAACCCTTAGTTGCAAATTAAGCATGAAACAAGGGTATATTAGAATTTCTTGCTTGTGAAAAATTCGCTACATGTTCCCCAAAATTAATTAATTTTTATGACAATGGCAGGTACCAAGATAAATTGTAAGGAGAATGGTATCTGTTATTAGCAAATCAAATGATTAATTTGAATTTCAGTAAGCGCCCATCACAGCAATATATTTTGCTTTAAAATTATGGTCACCAGCGTTTGTAGGTGTAATTACACTTTTTCATGTATTGTTGTAGTTAGAGCCAGCTTAACACTGCAAATAATGTTTTGAGCATGAACTCTCTGTTGATATTATCAGGGATGAGCTTATTCTTATATCTTGACTATCTTTTGAGCCCATCGCATATATGTCATTACTACTTAAAATAGTTTTTGCATTTTAAAAATTGACGTGTTGTAAACTATGTACAAAATAGGTAAATAGCTATTTATGCAACAAGTGCTAAAAGTCGACGTTTATGCACGAGACATGAAAATTATAAAACGAAGCCGAAGGCTGAGTTTCATAACATGTCTCGTGCATAAACGACTTTTAGCACGCGTTGCATACAATATTTTATCTACGACTTTAATTTTACCGTTATTAATCCATAAATATCGATTTAACAAAGGTTAGCATCTGCCACACTTTTAATTTATGTCATAATAAACAGTAGGCCACGGGAGGGCGAATGTTTGCGAAGCCAGTGCTGTCAAGGCGGGTTACGAAATGTAATTATTACTTCCTTTTACAATAAAGGAAGTATTGGATTCACCCCAAAAATTCGAAATTAAGTTTTTAACAGATCTTCACGTTTTAGAGTCCCCTGGGCCCAAAAAACATATTTTTTTTCATTGGTCTGTGTGTCTGTCTGTCTGTCTGTGTGTCTGTCTGTCTGTCTGTCTGTGAACAGAATATCTCAAAAACGGAAAGAGGTATGGCGTTGAAACTTCATATATACGTTTTGTGTACTATGTAGATGGGACAGCAAGCTTTTGAAGAAAATCGCATAACCGGAAGTAGGTGTTTACTCTTGTAATTTTTCAGTTTTTTTCGATTTCTTCAAAAACGGCTCTAACGATTTTTTTTTAACTTTACATGTTTATTACATTTTTAATGCGTATTGATGTGAGATAGGTGACTTTCCAGTTAAATGCTTCTAAAATGGGTTTCTTTTGTTTTCTTTTCTATTTTTTTATTAACTCCTATTCTAAATAGAGCACCCGGTATATTATTACATTTTTGAATTCAGCTTAAAATTCTAGAGAAAATTTGTCTCTTGAACTAACACTCTATTTTGTACCGTTTTTGTAAAATTTGTAATTTTGAAAATTTTTGACAAATGCTTAAAAATTTAAAATCAAATTTTTGGCTAATTATAAGATCACTGTAAAAGGAAGTTGTGTGCGTGTATCACGCCAGATTTTTAATACTCCATATCTGAGTGTATTCATTACATAACGCTTTAATTATTTCAAAAACACTTTGCCTGTAACGCAAGAAGCAACTAGAGTAACTTTACAACTTCACTCCCAGTTTGAAATTGTAGTTTTATAACCTCACTTCACTTTTAACACTAGAGCTAAAAGTAAACAGCTGATTTCTTTAACCACGGTAAACTATAAAACGTCACTTTTAGTGAAACAAGCTAGCGCTAAAAGGCCTAATTTGAGTAGTGGTCGTAGATAAAATATCTTATTGCTCCTAGTAATATTGTAGCAATCAATATGCAACGAAAATGAATGCAGTGGGTGGAATTCGAACTTGCAAAATCCTATTGTTAATCAGACGCTTTAACACTTTACTAGAAAGACGTACACAGCTTGCTTGCTTATAGCTGCGCTATAAAGGTACATGACACAAAGGCCGATATCCGACGAAGTTAGCCCTATCGTTGCCGATGAAAAAGTAAGGCAGAGACGCAAGTGGTTCAATAATGACGTAGTTGATGCTGGTTAAGAAAACGGTGTATTTTGAGTTAATTTTCGTACAAATTCTATTACGGTGTTTATCTCTAATTTGTGGTAAACATGCAAATTGTGTATATATCATGGCACATTTACTGATGTGCATAGGATTTTATTTCAGAACTCTTTCAGCTTCCCATAATTGGTCGGTGAAGTGATTTATGTAGAATTGTGCATTATTTACGCAGCAGGGTATTGCTAGTAGTCGGCGGATACAGCGGTCTAATTCAGTGGCATCCTTGATTAAGTGATAGTTCTAGGTCAACTTAGTATTTAATATTTAAGTGCTATGGATTTTGGGCTTGAATGCATGATTTGGTCATGAATGGATATGTCACCATGTTTCTGGCTCCGTCCGTGTAAATATTTTCGTTGAAGCAAACTTTGTTGAATTTAGGATTAGAGCATTAATTGATCCTGCAGACAGTACCATTACGACATCCAAAATAACAGATAGGTTTGGCAGTCGTTACTCAAGGGTGGTTACAGAATCCTAAAAGATCATTTATTTTTAAGTTAATTTTGAAAACATTTAATATTTTGTAAAAATACGTTTGCAACATACAAGTATAATTACCCATTTATTTCAATATCTAAAATCAAATTTGTAATTAAATCCCAAGTAGCACAAGACATTGTACCAATATTGGTCAAATGTTAAATAAATGTCTTTCATTGGCTCAACATTTCATCGTACAGTATATGTCTTTTATATGTTACACCAATATTGGCTCTACAACATTTACTTAAACATGTTGGCAATGCATTGGTCGGATGTCTTATATCTGTTGTTGGAGATCCGACTTAAATCCAACATTGAATAGACATTGTAAATTCGACAGTAGGATGATATTAGCTAGCCAAAGTTTCACCATCATAAAACCAACATTCTAAATAAAATGAAAGATTCTGATTTAAAGCCAATATTTGACCAGCATTCGAATAACGATAGTAAAATGATATTGGTTGGCCAATGTTTAACCAATATAAAACCATTATTCTGAATAAAATGGTGATTACCTACTTGAATCTTATATTCAACCAACATTCAAAATACAACAGTAAAATGATATTCGCTAGCCAATGTTTAACCAATATAGAACAATCATTCTAAATAAAATGCTGGCTACCTATTTAAATGGTATATTCGACCAACATTCGAAATACAACAGTAAAATGATATTGGTTAACCAATGTTTAACTAATATAATGGCTTCATTCTAAATAAAACAATGGTTACCAACAATATTTAACCAACACTCGAATTGGGACAATACAATTATATTTGTTGACCAACGCCTAATCAATATAAAGCCAATATTCTATGTAAAACGATGAGTTATATTATAACTTAAATGCAGTGTTTAACCAACATTTTAAATACAGCGGTAGTATGATATTTGTTGGCCTATGTGTAAAAAATATAAAACCTGTATTCTAAATAAAACGATGAATTCTTACTAAAATCTAATATTTAGTCAATATTCGAAAAACAGCACTAAAATAGTATATTATACATCAAGGTAGCGAAGCGCAGTATTATAACTTGAGCGCATATTAGATACTGAGCGCGCAGCGCGAAGTATCTAAAGCGCGAAGGTTATAAGACGATTCGCTACCGTGGTGTATATACTATTTTTTGCACTACCAAACAGCTTAATACCTAAAGTCCCAACAAATTTCGAAAATATTTTAACTGTCAACCTGACAATACAGCTCTTTAAAACGTCAAAATTAAAATAGTCGTATTTGGTAACTTAGCAATTTATTAGTTACCACGGTGAAAATTGTTTATTTTACTTTCTCTCCCTTGGTGGAGAAAATTAACTTCACGACCTAAAAATAGGCCAATAAGGATGCGTTCTGAGACTAGTAGTGCAAAAAGCTATTTGTTAGGCAGTGTATCACGAACACAATCAACGCACTTAGTTAGGCTACTTAAATAGGAAATTTCGAACTTCATTTTTTATTCAAATACGAGTATATTTTGGTACAATTGTCTCTGCTCAGAGATTATTAACGACGTCACAGAGTGTGCACAACTAACTCTCAGGGAATGGAAAGACTTATTATAGTGCAAATAAATTACCGAGTGATAAAATACGTCGCTTATTTATTTCTGGTCCCACTTCTCTCGTAAAAGTTCATTCCCCATCTCGCCGTGTTTATACAAACTTTAATAGATTTAAAATCAAAACAAAGGTAAATAATACTATCGACGATGTAAGCAGTAATCACGTTTTATGTTATGACTTACCCTTACCATTTAATTTTCAAAAAAAAAACTGCCTATTTTCTGGCGAGATTATTATACGGACAGTGAAAGAAAATCGTGTTTTAAAATCGGTAGTTTGTGTTCGAACTCTAAAGTTTAAAGATTCTATATTAAGCATTTGTGAAGCACGCAAAGATTTATGGACAGCAAATTCATTTATTATTCCCCACAGTTACGTACGAAATCTCACTGTGGTCTTTAAGAGAAATTTATTTACCTGACAAAAATGCTATTACCGCATTTTTTATTCTAAAAAAGCATGCTATTACTTTAGAAAAGATTATTGGGTTCAAAACTATAATAACGTAGCACCGCAAAAATAGCCTGTTTT
This sequence comes from Agriotes lineatus, assembly GCA_940337035.1. NCBI lineage: Eukaryota > Metazoa > Arthropoda > Insecta > Coleoptera > Elateridae > Agriotes > Agriotes lineatus. The sequence goes on along the minus strand of OW679197.1, from coordinate 88,949,655 downwards.
GAGCTTTGGTGTTCATAACTTTTATATTTCTCCTTGGCTTCGATGTACAAAAGAAATAAAAATACAATTTTAAATAATAAACTTTAAAAAAGCATAAAAACCAAAAATATTACATTCCTTTATTAGCATTACATACACACAGCGTGAATTATAAATAAGAAATTTGTTTGAACAGCCTCATCCATAATATAAAAGATATCTAGAAATAAGAACAAAATCGAATATAAGCATTAAAACTCAAAAATGCACTTTTCATTACTGTGGTTACACAAATAGCTATTATTATTCCCAAAATCTTTCAAGTTGAATACCGCCTCACGAAAGCAAATTTGGATTATATTTTTTAAGCTGAGCCAGTTCGTTTTATTTTGGTGCCGAAACACGACGCGGTTTACATAGCTTTAGATTTACTATGTGTAATTAATAGCGTAATGAAATTAATGTTGTAAAGAACGTTTCCTGTAAATCTCGTTCACGGTTTGAATAATAAGATTTTGTTATCCATGATTTCTTCTTTGCGGGTTTTTTTGGCACTGAGTGGTTAATTGATTAAAAAATAATTATATTTATGTTCGAAAACTTCTCGAAATTTAAATTTTTCCAAAATAAGGTTAACTTTCTAATTCAAATTAAGCACTAAATTGTGGAATAAAATCACCATTTGAGACACACTTTTTACGGTTTTGGCTGTTAAACTTTTTTATTATGAAACCTCTTAAATATTTTCAGATTTCTTATACACTTATTAATTCTCTGGTATTGGTATTGATTCATCATAAAATTTGGTACAAATAATGAAAATCGCAAAAATAATTTCAGAGTATGCTGTAATAAAACATTAAAACAGGTTGCTTCGTAGCAGATACGGAATTTTCCATTGTTAGAAAGAGCAGGTAAATGTGGCATTCAGTACCAGGAAATGCAAAGGACCAGTACCTGCAACTACAATAGCTTTGCTTATTATACCTGACAATTCAGTGGCGGCGCTATATTATATCATTCAGCCGGGAATATCATTACTTTTTATTTGAATATTTAGCTTCATTTATTTGCCGTTATTAATAAGTACGCAATAGCTTTGAACAATAAGTCTGATTTCTTTAAATATAGTTGCATATCTGATAATGTGTATGTAATGTAATCTGTAACCTCGTGATAATACTAATTAAATTTTGAAAAATCAACATGTTTTCCTATTTTGCAGTATTTAAATCGCAAACAAAATTTTTTCAGGCTGTTTTCCTCCTAGTAGAATATTTATAAGTAGAACGATATTTTTTGAAATATCAAACCAAGCAATTACAGTACCTAATGTACAATTTGTTAATATTAATATGTCTACATTTATCTGTCCCTGTTTTAGATTTATTGAAATAGGAAATTGGTTTCTAACTTTTTAAAATTTGTATTAGCGTTTTTTTTAATCTTCTATAAAAAATCCATAGCCTACAGTAACATTATAGTCATAAACTAATTTAAACATTGTTCTTTTTGAGGTCAAATAATCGCTAATATGATGAGTTGATGACATTATATCAGTTTCCTTTTTTTTATTGTTTTTTTTTATTTTGATGTCACTCGAGCTGCTGCGTTTAGTGTTTCGCGAGAGCGAGAACGAGACCGAGAAATGATCGTTCTTGCTCTATTCTCTACCTCGCTCTCGATTAGGAGATCGAAGACTAGAGGTCTTAGTTGACTCTATAGCTGTCGTGGACCAAGAAACTAATAAATTAAAATTGTTTTCTATGGAAATTGTAAAACTGCTTTAGCATTTTTTTCTTTGTAAACCGAGAGCGATAGTTAGGTCAAAATTCTCGGTCTCGGCCATCCTACTTCTCGCTCTCACACTCGATTCACTAACGCTGCTCTCGTTCTCGGTGCGAAAATGAGAGCGAGAACGAGAAAACGGCCTCAGTTTACTTTAGCTCGATGGCTATCGAAGTTCTACCGTTGAATGAAGCAATAAGCGTTCTTCACTACTTTGTCAGAAAAAGAAAAGTTTAACTCCACTACAAGTTATTACCTATTTTTTAAACACAACTTAAGTTTTTTTTTCGGTAACAGACACGCATAAAAGCGGGAAGTATATTTAAATTGTTACCATAACGTACATAACCCCGAATTACAAAGGCGATGGGATGGTATAGCGACGCAGCATGGAGGATGACATTCAAATAAAAAATAATGAAACGAAACTTTGAAAATGCACATCTTTATAATCAGTTTTTAGTATGAAGAAGTATAAAGTAATTTATAGTAGTAATTATTTCACTGTATATATTTTCAGCTGTAGATTACAAAATAATATTAGAAACTTGAATGTAAAAAACGTTAACCTCTGATTTTCTAGCTCTATCTACATAGCTTTGTCATGTTTTTAAAAGCGGCAGTTATTACGAGAACATCTAGTGCGTGGTACGCCACTGCGTATTTGTTCGTTGGTTTTTGGTTTAGCAACCTAAAGAAGGGCTTTTGACCGCTTCCAAGTTCCATTGCAGCAGAATATGCAGATACTGTTCGTACTTGCTTCCTAGCTCCTACCATCCTAGTAAAGTGTATCGTTTTTAATCACGTTTGCAGCGAAAAAGGTAAGTTGAACCCATTTTTCTCTATACCTATATAATTTAGCTAATTAAACGTTTGTAGAAGAAAATGACTGGTCGAGTTCGAAAGCATAGAAAAGTGGATAAAATATACAAACATTTTATTAGCGCAATTTTGAAGGACCGACAACCACAAATTAACGATTTTTCTCTGGCCAAGAAAAACTACACGGCGGGCAAAAAAAGGATGCCTTCAAAGATCTGAGAATATGTGCTGCGTTGACGGGTAAGATTTGCTTAGATACTTTTAAAACAATATTTATTCTAAAAACGCATACGTATTTTGAAAAAAAATCACTTTTTTGTTTCATGAAAATTCAGAACTGTACCTATGATTTAAAAAAACATGGTTCTTTTTGTACTTAAGGTATGGGGAATTCATTGGCTTTCTATGACAATGCGGATTCCGTGATAAATCATATAATAATTTCGTTATTTATTACAGGAGCGATTCGACGAAGGTTCCCTAATACTACGAAATTCGAGTTCAAATATAGAGTAGGCACCTTCTTGCGCACGGCCAAAGACAGGGACGGGGGAAGAAAACGACGAAAAACGAATCTGAATATTATGTAGGTATATACTCGTATTAGTTTAAATGTAGTGTGTAAATACTAATAATCTTATTCTTAAGTGCCAGATTTTGTGGATTTTACTTTATATTGTTTTATTTTAGAAATTTTACAGGCGGATTCATAATTAGTGAACCAAATTGAAACAGTAAATTCCTCATGCAAAAAAAGAGAAGATGGATGAACAATGAACATATCTACTTAACCAATAGGTTACCGAGATACGAGGTGTTGGAATTTCCTTTTTATTTATTATACACCGTACTGATTTTTTCTGAATAGGAGGGAGGGATGTTCATTAAATTTTTCAGAGAATTTTCTGTGTGCATTTTTGCAATGTATATTAAATTTTCAAAAAAAAGGAGGAGGCAAGTTAACGGTTATCCTGCTATTTCAAATGTACAAATGTACCGTGTTGGATAAAATAAAATTAATGTCTGTTTCCAATTAAAAATATGAGAAAATTTCAACACCTTGTATCTCGGTAACCATTTGGTTAAATCCACATATTGATATAAACTTTCTGTGTTCTTTATGCCTGAGGTTTTGTTCACTAATTATGAATCCCGCAGATATATTATATAATCTGTATAAACTAGGTGATTTAAGTGTGTCTGTCATCTTGTGTATTTTATTTTGAATTATGTATTATTAGTATTATTGATTTTTTCACGGGTTCTATATTAGATTACCGGGCTACATATTATTAAAGTTAATCTTCAGGTCATAATTTGTTTTATAGATTTACAAAATTTAAGTGTTGGAAAGGACTGATTTTTGGGTAGATGTGTGTATATATGGGGGTACATTGAGTGTTTGTAGGCCTTGTATAAACCATTGTGGAGTTATGCCAGTGACTGATACTATTATTATTATTATTATTAATAATAATAATATTTTTTTATATATTGTTACTCAGCATTTTTCAGCATTTCCTTTCGGGTAATAAACAACTTTTTTCTAACTCTGAAAAGTTTAATAGCAAGAAAAACCGCCATTGCAATATCGGGAATCCATTTTCTGTATATCCACAAAAACTAGTTTTCATGGATAGGCATGATGTTATAAATCCTAGAACACGATTCTTATTCTTTGTTTCCAACTTTAGTCATATGGTGTATTTGAACATTTTTTATTAAAAAATGTAATTCTTTATCGAAATATGTCATAATATACAGCGTATTTCATTTAAAAAAATTTGTTTTAAGAATATCTCGTAATAGTCGTAATCAGCGTAAAAAATTACATACTTTTGTTAAGTTAATCGACCTCGTAGCTCCAATACTAACAAAGTTAAAAATAGTGAGCACTTAACTTGCAAGAGGCTGTATATTTTGTATTGGGAGTTTTTTTATTATTATTTTTATTATAATTATTATTATTATTAGGAAATATTATAGATATAAGTTCATATATACTCTGTAAATATTATTAATTATGTATCTTAAATGCGATTCTGTATATCTTCTATTGTGTATTATTTTTTTTTTATTATTATTATTAGTGCTATTATTATTATTGTTAAAAAACTTTCACGCAAATAAATATTATTGAAAATACTCTTGTAGCTGTCATTGTCTTAAATAAATAGTAATGCATGATATGCACATTTACTATGTAGGCGAGACAGATGCAGCTTATATTGGATATATGTTGGCAGTCAATGTTTAACCAGCATTCTCTTTACTATGCAGGTATGACAATTATAACTTATATTGAACGAGTGTTGGCAGCCCATCGTTAATCGACATAATACGTTGATTAACGATTGGCAGCCACATACGTCCAATATAATAAGTTATAATTGTCATACCTGCATAGTAAAGAGAATGCTGCTTAAACATTGGCTGCCAACATGTATCCAATAAAAGCTGCAATTGTCTCACCTACATAGTAAATCATATGTTGGTTAAACATTGGCTGTCAACATGTATCCAATATAAGCGGCATCTGTCTCGCCTGCATAGTAAATCATATGTTGGTTAAACATTGGCTGTCAACATGTATCCAATATAAACTGCATCTGTCTCACCTACATAGTAATTGATATGTTGGTTAAACATTGGCTGCCAACATATATCCAACATAGGCATCATCTGTCTTACCTACATAGCAAGTGGTATGTTGGTTAAACATTTGTTACGAATGTCTTACCAATTTAACAAAGCGTTACATTTCCAATATACAGCCAATAATGGAAAGCCAATGTTGGCCCAACATGTTTGTGCTACCTGGGATACCCTGCTTGTTCGAGTAAAAGGTGATATATCGTAACCTTCTTTCAAATCAATAGAATTACATTTTTCTAACCTAGGACTTAATTAAACCTATTAAGAAATTTGCTTCACGAAAGCTGAATGCCAATCTATTTCTAGAATCGAATGGAAAATGTTTGCAGAAATTAATCACCCTTGTAACATTGCCGCTGGGAACTTTCTATTGACAGCCGACTTGGCTAATTGGACGAAACTCGCAAATTGTATCTAAAAAAAAAAAACAGAGAGGCACAATTATAAACCACAGCGACCATCAGTAAGTCTATAAAAACCAAAAACTAAATGCTCACACTTAAACATTACTGAGTTAATTTTAATTTCTGTGTTCATGTTTCTCAAATAATTTTGTTTTAATAATTAGTTCAATTCAATTTGGTAAACAGATTTACCAGACGCCAACCGTTATTTGTATAGCACCAAAAAGTAAATAAACCATATTTTAGTCATTTGTTTCACATTGCAAAAATAATTAAAACCAAGGAAAAAACTTCTCCAAAAGAACAAATATTCCACATAAGGCAGGATGAGTAAATAAATCTGCAATAAGGTTGCAAAATATGGAAAGAGGCATATCAGTGAATATAGAACTAACATAGACTATAAATAACTTTACAATACTAAAAATCTGGTGTGATACACGCACACGACTTCCTCTTACAGTGATCTTATAGTTAGAAAAAAAAATGATTTTAAATTTTTAGGTGTTTGTCAAAATTTTTTTTAAATTACAAATTCTACAAAAACCGTACAAAATACAGTTAGTTGAAAAGAAAAATTTTCTCTAAAATTTTAATTCGAATTGAAAAATATAAAGCAACCCATTTTAGAGGCATTCAACTGGAAAATAATCTATCTCACACTAATACAGATTAAAAATGTAATAAAAATGTAAAGTTTCAAAAAATAGAACCGTTTTTGAAAAAAATTAAAAAAACTGAAAAATAACAAGAGCAAACACCATACTTCCGGTTATGCGATTTTCATCAAAAGCTTGCTGTCGCTTCTACATAGTATACAAAACTTATATACTTTCAACATCATACCTCTTTTCATTTTTGAGATATTCTGTTCACAGAGAGACAGACAGACAGACTGACAGACAGGCCAATGAACCAAAACATGTCTTTTGTGTTCAGGGGATTGTAAAACGTGAGGATCTGTTGAAAACTCAATTTCGAATTTTTGGGGCGAATCCAATACTTTCTTAATTGTAAAGGGAAGTAAAAAAGGTGATAGTAAACTGAAATAAATTTGTATAAATAAGTAAATTTGAGAATGTCACAAAAATGATATTTATAGAAGCTAAACACACGAAGAAACACAAAAAACACCAAATAGTTAGATATAAATAAGTGTCACACTAGAGTGGGATCCAAATTTTAGTAACTCACCTCGGTGTTGATGCTTTAAAAATAATTACCAATAAAATTACTTATTATAATAAATAGCAAGTGTTATCTCTATCACTGACATAATATGATGATTCTGTATTATGTAAGTTCATATAGCAAGCATTGTTTGTATCTCATGTGAAGATTGCTATTTCAGTTAGAACAAAAATTCAAGAAATCATGAGACCTCAGGGTCTCACATCTAGTGAGAACGGGAAATGGCACTCCGAGGTATCTGAGCTAGATCTAACCGACTCTTCTCCGTCTTCGGCCAGATCTCTTCTCTTTTAGCTTTGCTATCTACTTGTCTCTCTTGACTGAACTCTTGGTCTTTTCGAATCCCAAGGCTAATAGGGTACTCGAAGGCCGAAGGGTTTTCACTTCGTACTATTATTCTGACTACAGATTGGTAGGAAATCTTGGAAGTTGTGTAGAATGCTGATGCCGTTACAGCAATAAAACTCCTTTTTCGTGTCAAATGAGTCAGGAGTTCGAGCAATCGAATTAAGCTTTGTTAACAAATCCTACTCTCACGTCCTCGAAGACTTTTGTAGCGTAGTCCCTGGGTGCATGGCGTACAATAGATGTGTTACGTAATTGACGAGAAAGGGTCAAGTGTGAATTTCCAGTGCCTTTAAGTGACCGGAATATCTCAGCTAAGGGTAGGAGTTCCTCACAGAAATCTCTCTGGTTCTCCAGATTGAGGGTTGGAGCGTCAGAATAGTTCCGTATTATTCAGAAACACTTTCTCAAATATTAAAAAGCCTAACCAAAACCTCAAACCCAGGACGGAAATAAAAATAAACGACAGGAGCTACGAAAACGGATTATGAATTTTGGTACATGGAACACCCAGGTAATAAGTAGAGAATATAATGAAATTGTATCTAAACTGCTGAAAATTAAAATAGATATTGTTACCGCACAAACACGAAACAACGGCATAAACGGGAAATAAACCTAGAATACAAGGTCCTAGCTCTGTTACGATGGCGGTAACAGCAAGGGTTTGCTCCAGCTAAAACTCAGCCGCGAGGGCGGGTTCTTTACTACCTTTGAGTTAGGGCTGTAGTCCGGTACGAGAGAAAAAAGATGGTAAATAACTGAAAGCGCCACCATATTCAGGATGAATCGGGGTAAAATTAACAACAAATCAACACAGTTAGGCCCACTTTGAATGTGGAAGTAAGTAGGCTCAACTTCTGCTTCTGCCTTGGCACAACCTTGCGGTAGCAATGACACAGCTGATTCGAACCTACCTTTGATGGCATCAACTTATACTCATCTAGATTCCTGTATAAAACACACAAAAGAAACAGCATGCAAAGACCAATGAAAGACGTATATACAATTAACAAAACTCTATCAATTAAATAAAATATAAAAACACAGAACATGAAATGTTTAATGGTTACATTTTTTGCAACTAATCAACAAAAGGGGTTAGTTTGGTTAAATGGTGACGTATTAACTAAATACAAATGACAAAACGGTATTAACGTTTTACCACAAGAACTACTTTACATGACTTTCAACGTAAAACACATTATCAACAATGTTCACTTAACCTTCCAACCCAAGGCGACATATAAACATTAATATTTGACGATAATTCACTTTATCGAATCACTGTTAATATATGGGCTGACATTTACTTTAATAGAGATCCAGATGTTACATCTTGGTTCTCAACACCTGCGGTCGCATCCTCAGGTCAGTGCCAAAAATAAAAGGAAACAACTGGAAACTGCATCGAGCGGTATTCAAGCAGACGTGACGATATATATCCCCCCGGAAGGGAAGAAATGAAGTACCATACGACAGGTAGTTACGGGACGGAACTTGGTAACTTCACTGAGTTAATGGTTCAGCACGTTCACGGGGTTTTTTACTTGATAATCCACCATTGGCGTACATTTAGAAGTACCAGCTCTACGGTAACGAAAAGAACCCTTGGCCAAACCTTTTACGATACTACTTGACTGACTTGACGACGGCAACAATGGAGTTTCACATTTAAACAATTTTGACTTTCCACTTTTTAAGCGGCAGAACCCACGGACGACACCAGTTGACGGTTTAAGCACCGGACGAGGATTGACGCTTGTCGCGCTAACAAGAAGGGCGAAAATGACCAAGCGCAGACGCGACTTATCTACGTTCTTTATCCCACTCGTTAGGTTAAGAATACCACGGACCGAAATGAAACAACTTTGCTTAAACAGGGGATTCGCAGGTAAAATTAAGACGTGATAATGGCAAGATGACATCATCCATGCAGAATGCGACGGCCGAACAAAACTGCTTTGTGAAACGAGCTTACTAAGCATTCGAAGAACATAAAGAAACTGCAATACGTTTATATTTGAACTGCGCGGAAGAAAGTATCTTATGGACTAAAATATTGAGTACACCACTGAATTACGAAATTAACTTGTGTGAATCGTGAAAATGCTAGGATTTGGGGCTAAAAAAAAAACGGAAAGTAATTGCTTCAAGGAAATTGTTCTAACAATATTTGCGATCTAGGAAAGTTTACCGAAAACACTTTACCGACGCAAAATTGACCGAAAGGAAAGTTTACCGAAAGGAAACTTCGCCGAATGGAAATTTTCCCGATAGGAAAGTTTGCCGAAACACAAGTGACCGAAATGAAATTTGACTGAAATTATAAAATCCTATATATTATAACGATGTCAAAATAGGGTATGTAGTTTTTTATTGTTTTATTTATCTTCGGTTGAAGACAGCTGTTATTAATTTATTCTATAATTTTGAATTTAGAAGAAAGGTTGCTGTGTTATTTAATTGTTACTTATCTTAAATATGGCATGATTCACCAGACTATAAAGCATAGCGGACACAGGGAAGCGTTTAGTTATAAAGAATCTTAATTTGCATCCTTAATGTAGTTGATTGTGTAATTAGGTTTTTTGTTAATTAATTTATTAACTATTTGCAATCTATAAAGACTTACAATAAGCAAATTTGATATGTGAATTGTGTGTTGACTGTAGAGTCCAGTGACCTTAACTCAGTGTTATCTTAAGATTTCGTTGTTGCTTATATTTATAATAATACTAAACACATTAACTACAGCTCAGAGTCGATTTGGCAGGTTAAGGGGCTTTAATCTGTTTAGTCTTTGGATGTTATCACTATTGTCCAAAAGGTTGATTGCTAAGACGTTACTATTTTCCACTAAACTTTCTAATAGTTTCCTTAACTGTGTCCACTTTCACATTACTCAATATGTCAGCATTTCTCACAAAATAAGGAGCGTCGCACATGGTACGTAGAACTTTTGGCTGATATCTTTCGACAATTTGGATGTTGGTGTTGGCTGCAGTTCCCCAGAGTTGAATACCATAAGTCCAAATTGGTTTGAACGCAACATTGTATACTAATAATTGATTCATCCGTGACAATTTGAATTTTCTGCCCAGTAACCAGTAGTGCTTGCTGAATTTGGTGCCGAGTTGTTTTCTTTTGTTCCAAATATGTGACTTCCATGTCAAACCCTTGGCAAGGTGCATTCCGAGATATTTGACCTCTGTTACTTGAGGTAATGGATTGTTGTTAATGAAAACTTTGTGAACGTAATTTGAAAAGATTTAGACTCGTTTATTTTAACTCTCCACTTCTTCATTTAAATTATTTTGTAGCGTTCTTGCGGATATTACTGGGTCTTTATGTTTCACCACGATTGCTTTATCATCCGCAAAAGTACCTGTGAGAGACTGATCATTGGTAGGCATATCAGCTGTAATTGATGTAATTGGATGTATTTCAGTGAGCGTTTGATCATATTTTATGTGGAAGTATCTTTCTTCTAAGTATGATTTGATTATAATATAATATGAGTGTGGTAGCGAACTTTCCTTTCGGTCAAATTTCGATTCGGCGAACTTCCCTTTCGGTCAACTCTCCGATGGTAAACTTTCGAGGATCCAGATATTCTTGCACTTACAGGAACAAACGGAAAGGAAAATGAGTCGAAATAACAGGAGAATGTGTTCATATCTTTGGTGGAGTTAATAAAGATCAACCAGCAAAAGAGGAGTAGGTATCGCTTATAATTCACGAAAAACATAGAAGGAAGGTAAAATATTGAGAAGCACTGGATGAAAGTATTATCACAGTGCATCGTAACATTATCAAGGTTTTTAGAATACTTATATGCGTTATCAGACAATGAACCGTTTACAGCAACAGACGTGTTTTTTTGACAAAGTGAACGAAGAGATTAGGAAAGTTAGGAAAAATTGAGAAGTAGTTCTTCTTAGCGACTTCAATAGTATAACAGGAAGCACAAACGACAGCCCCATAGATGGGGAGGACCGCTGCAACAATAATGGCGAAAGGCTCATAGATATATGTCACAGTAGTGACCTCAAAACAAGAAATGGCTTTTCTAGACATAAGTCAATACGCAAATACACATGAATCCAAAACAACAGAAACTTATAATCCGTACTGACTGTCATAATGAGACAGAAAACAAAATTACAAATTGAAGACGTTACAAGGGAGTCTTATGTGATTCAGACCAAAACTTTGTGAAAGCTAAACCACTACTTTCCTATACACATGTAAAGCAAAAATTGAAGACGAAAAAAAATATCCAACAGATACAAAGACAGAGACACACTGTAAACAATATAACTTAAGTAGCTTGATACATGATACTACTAAAACAGTATGTGTGAAGAGATTGAATGAAAAATTATATGATACAAATATCACCTCAAGAACTATATAATCACATAAAATAGAGCATAGAGAAAGCCGATTAAGAAGCATTAGACGAACAAAGACGTCAAAGGGTTCTAAATTATGGTGGAACAGGGACACCGAAAAAATGGTTGACAGGAAGAAAAAAGCATAACTTAAAGATCCCTCAACAAAACAACAGAAATATAGAGATATATACCAAGAGTTAAGGAGACAAACAAACGGGTGATAGCTCCGGAAAAGAAATTACCTTGGAATAAACAATGTCAGCCCAAGAGGCATAGATGCTGATCTGTTGAAAAGTGGCTGCGATAAAGTATTTTCCATGATAATGAATCTCTTCAATCAATACCTTAACGAACATCCAGTACCAGAAGAATGGATAATGACACACATTTTTTCAATACAATAGAAAAGGTGTTACGTTCAATTGCCCTAACTATAGAGATATGTCTGTAACGAGTACATTTAGTAGACTATTATGAAGATTTTGAAAAAGCTAACAGAAATAAAGTACAAAAACAACGAAGAAGAAGAGCAATGTGGTTTTCGAGTGGGTAAGTCATGTACGGATAATGAGTTTTTTATAAAGCAACTAATAGCAGAACATGTGAAAAACAACAGGGAAATACATCTAGTGTTCATTGATTTACACAAGGCTTGTGATAATTTACCAGTGATCATATTTTGCGATGTATTGCAAAAAACAAACATAAATCATACCCTCATAAGAGCATACATTTGTCTGACTTTTAAAACAAGGATGCCCCGAGAAATAAATTTATCACCCCCCCCCCCCCTGTCGTGCGACGGTAAAGTTCCCTCCCACGCCCGGGACGCCACTGGAAACAAAGCGCCCACCATCGCCCAGCAATTGCTGTACCCTTTTAAACTGTGTAGGATTCCGAAGGCCTACTCCGCCCTCTTGGTGGCTTTCCGGGTCACTCACCGGAATTTTGGTAATGCGTGTTAATCCGCCGAAACTCCGGCCGAAGCTGAGACCACTGACCAGCATAGTGCCACTACGAATCCATCGTCACTTAGTCAGCCAAATGTCATGTACCGAGACATCCGGGGCATGCGCTATCTACCCGTAGTACTAGTGTAAACGTTGACGAATAACCGTCCGAGAGTAAACTCTCTACTACACATTTCTGTACCTCCGCTCAACATTTCTGTCGTACCGTGCACACCTCCTTTTGACGTCCTCGCCCACTGCCGCTCAGAAATACACGGACGTAATACGCATGCATCTACAAGTATAGGCCAGGGTGGTTTCCGGGAGTTCTAAGGGGTGAACTCGTGCGGTCTGCTCCGGGGAGCTCGTCTCGGTTACTAGCATAGTGTTGTAACGTTTGGGATTACTATGTCCCTGTTAGGGGCGACATAGATTTAATATTTCGGGTTCGCTCAAATTGGAGGCAGGGTTCGCTCAAACTCAAATATATATTGATACGACCAGGAAAAACACCTTGTAATTACGATACATATATTGTTTTTGACTGTAGCTACAAAATAAGATAAAATTCGTAATTAAGTGATTTGCACATTAATAAAAATTAATCGGTTCCTCTGGGAAAAGCGTTTCATTGTTTCTGGTTCCGGCTCCGGCCGGGACGGTATTAATATGTGGCGGGCGACTTTTCGTGCTGCTGCAGCTGTGCTTTAGGCCTCTGAACGGGTGCTCCACCAGGTATCTGCGGATTCTTACGTGAATTATTATAAGTATGTCAATAGATATTAAAGAGCGGGTTAAAGCATCTTAGTGACAGGTTTCTAGGCGCCGGTGTTTGCGCTTAGTGATTACGCAGTCGGGATTTTCTTTAAAAGGTTAACCCTGCAAGACAGTCCATCAGCCAAACGAGGGTTTTAGCCCCAAGAATTTGATTTTCCGTGAAAGTTTAACAACCAAGGTAAAATCAAATTCTAGTGGCTTCGCCTTTACGGAAACGTTTGGATTTAGAGCTGACAGTTCAGCATGCCATTTCCCATGAAGCCGGAACTGTTGAGGGATGAAGGTCTGCCCCGTTAAACAGTTTAGCTTGCCAGGTCGGAAGACCTCGGGTTCGGACAGTACAGTATCAGGACGGGAGCTGAAGTTCTAGGAAGAGGACAGGACAGGTAACCCCAGGTATCGGAGTGAAAGTGCAGTCTCCTTTTATACTTGTTCTGCCGCGTAATCGGGATATTTGCCCTAGCTTCTACTGAAGTGGCGAACGACGCGATCGGTCCTTCGGTGCAACTTTGCGCACCACGGATAGGATTTCCTTATCGCCAGTTCATGCGTCGAATTGATGCAGCGTTTGATTAGGAGGTGTATTAAATTCAAATACATTTTATGTATAATAAAAATTTAATACACTAGCAAACGTTACAGTGTAACCAGGCCGACAACTTTGAGGACGGTCGTGACGCGTCTTGGACCGTGCACCAGTGTCTGCCCAACTCGTATCGGATACAGTACATCCGGCTACCTGTGACCGACACATCAAATGACGGCTTTGATCTCTCACGAGTCTCGGATACTAAGGCAGGATTATTCCCGGTCCGACACCTCAAACGGCGGCCTTGCGTTTACTTCTTGGATCCGTTCCTTTCTGCTCAACAAGCCGAAACAGCTCCACCACGACAAGGCAAGGGTACGGTCTTGCGAGCACTGGGCTGAGTAAGTGCCCATCCGTGCTCTCCTGGGTCGCCCTTGTTCATTTTCCTCTGCATACGAGACTTTCCGTCATGAAGCGGAAGCGCACTCGTATTAATCAGATGAGTAACTGTCGAGAGCGGACTTTCTACCGCACGTGTTTGCTGCCACGCATTTTTGCAGTTGCATGCAACATTTCTGTTTGCGGTATTCTCACCCACGGTTGCTCAACAATAGGCCAACGAAATACGCAAGCTCTCGTAGTTGTAGGACAGGGTAGCTTCGCCTTTTACAGACAGTTCTACTGGGCAAACTCCGTGCGGTCTGCTCGAGATAGCTTGTCTCGGATACTAGTAATCGATGAGTCTGCCCGACACCTCAAACGACGATCGTAACGAGTCTCGGAACGTGGACCAGGATCGCTCCTCAGTCAACTGTCTGACTCGACTACCGGGCCGACACCTCTAGCGACAGCTAGAAATCTCTTCCTCGCCTTGGACTAGACTAGGACTGCTCCTGGTCCGACACCTCGTAACGGCGACTCCGCGTTTACCCCTTCGATCAATTAGCCTCTTTCTGCTCAATAAGCAGGAACAGCTCCGTCACGGGAAAGCAAGGGTACAGTCTTGAGAACACTGGGCTGTGCAAGAGCCCGCCTGTGCTACCTTGGGGTGCCCGTCTGCCTCTGTGCATACTGAGCTGCCCTAGGTGTGGGGATTGGGGGATCAAACCGTGAAGCCACCTTGATAAGAACAATGGCAGATTTATACGATCAATCCCAATCGCGAACTAAAATTTACAATAAATTATCGGAAGCATTTGAAGTCATCGAGAGATTACGTCAGAGATGCTGTATATCACCTACAATATTCAAGATATACGCTGCATAAGCTCTCTTAAAGTGGAAAAAGAAATATCGTACAATGGGTGTCGAATTTGAAGACACTATATAATACACACTTTACGAGTAGTTTGCAGATGACCAGGTAATTGTCGCTAAAGATAAAGATGATATATCATGTATGGCTCGAAAATTACAAGCAAAGTATAAAGCCTGGGGTTTCACGCTAAATACTAATAAAACCAACCACTCACAAATTGAAGCAGAATCACCTAATATTAGATTGGAAGATAATAGCGTTATCAGAGCATGTACAATATACACCAGGAGCAGACACTAGAGAAATTATACCAAGGATCAGCCAAGTAAACAAAACGATTAGATGCTTAAACAATATATTTTGAAGTAAAGATATTGGGCAGGAAAGAAAGTGTAACATATATTTAACGATTATAAAAAGTCGTCTATTGTTTGGAGCAGAAACATGGCGTACAACAGAGGAGAATAAAAGAAAAATAGAAACAGTAGAGATGGATGGGCTAAGAAGATCTCTAGAAATATCTCGCTTAGACAGAAAAACAAATATCTAAGTGCGTATAGAGGAGTCAATAGAAAAAGAAATGAATGAGAGGCAAATACCATTGTATGAACACGTCAAGCGCATGAACAACACAAGGCTTCCTAAGAAAGTGATGGAGTTGATGCTGAATGGTATTTAATTGAATAAAGGAAGTGTCCATAGATATAAATGAATACATGAACCATAAGTAACAAAGGTGGTTTGTGATTGAGTGCAGGCGCAGGCAATTGGTGGAGCTCCTCTGCAAATGTATGATATCGCTGGCAGAAAAAGTGGACTCAATACTACGTTCGTTGGTTCCTGGATTAATGAAAGTAGTTTTGCGAATACACAGGAAGGAGGCGTGCAGCTGTAGGTGGTTCATAATGCAAGCGGGGGCCGTTGGTGAAGCTCGCTGCGAATGTATAGTGTCGCTGGCATATGAAGTAGACTGAGAAGAAGCCGTGCAGTTGAAGCCAACTAGGGTCAGCTGGTAGTTGAGTTTGAAGTTCGCTACGGATCTTCCTTCTCAGACTCCATACACCAACGATGGAGTTGATATGGTGTACAAATACACCGGTAGATTAAATGAGCCTTCTGTTGTCATATGAAAATTAATATATACAAAGGGATACAAACTTACATGATCAAGCAGATTGCAACTTGTTGTTTTATTCAATATTAAATGTAAGTGAGGTTATTTCAAAACATAAATATGGCTTAAATAAAAATATTGCGAGAGTATCATGTAATCAAGTTTGCATTGGATAAGGTAGAATACTTGGTTATTCAATTAAATTTGTACCTAATATTTATACAAGCAACTTTTGAGTAGCTACAGAACTGATAGAAATGAATTTTATGCACGCGCAGTGATTTAAAAAACCCATACTTAAAATTAATATTTAATGTTAGGTGATCTAGCTTTTCCGGAACCAATGGAAACGCACTCCTCTTGTAGTGATAGAAACTCATTCCTTTTACATCACCAAAGTCAAAGTATATACTCAATGCGTTTTCACTAATAAATATTGCAGCTAAATGCAAAAAGAACAAGCAACAATTGCTCCAACCAAAGCGTTCTAAAATGTGAGCCATTCTAGAAAATTAGAATCTCGATTGTCGTTAGGACTATTGTTAACTATAATCTTTAAGTTTTTAATTTATGGTGCTTCTGTATAAAAACAATAAATAGCTTTCTAAAAACAGCGATTGTATTCTAATATCAAATGGTAGTATCACAACCCTAGTCATTTTAATTAAAAGAATATATGAATATTATAAGTGGCAGAATTTTGAAAACATAGATTCTATTTGACACCCTATTATAGGCCTATACTATAGCTTGATTTTATTCGGTTGATTGCTGACGGTTAGATAACACCACATTGAAATCGATGAAAATTCTATTGCATTTTCGCATTTTCTACTAACAGTTTGCTTTCAGTACCTTTTGTTAATTAAATCACAACTAAGAGAAATGTCACCTATATACCCTTCGTTTGATCCTAAAAACTACCTATAGTACTATTTCCATCTCCATTATTATAAGGCATTATGTAGATTCCTTGTTATTACTGTAACTGTAGGCAGTGCAGTTTATCATACAAAATATAAACTCAAATAAACGTAAAGGAGAGACACTAAAAGGAGTCTTAAAAAAGCGTCCAGGAATTTTTTATGCGTCTGCTTTATTATATGTTTCGGAAATAAAATGAAGTCGAGCTTTCCAAAAAAGTAGATGAAAGCAACGCATGGCGCTTTGTGAGACGAAATTAGCGCCATGTTGCTGTGATTAAATTCCTTAAGCCTTCGACCTTGAATAGACCGACTTCTCTAGATGAATACGCTGTCGTGTATGATTCTTGCTGGAACTTATGTGCAGCAAATGAAGGATACACGCAATTCCATTAAAAATGGTTATTACTTTTCTGGCCTTAGATGTTAGACACAGAAGCAATTCATGTGCAACAATTATATATTTTTGGTGTCGTGAATAAACTGAACGCTTGGCAGTAAAAAAAATGACGCTCATTATTTTCCACACTGAAGTGCAAAACTTCGTTTTCGCATCAACGCAGTCGGATTTTCTGTGGGCTTGATGTGCACTCAACTGTTTTAGGTAGAAGTGCAGCTTTGTAGTTCTAATTCTGCTCGATGTTGTAGGTGATTTAGATTTACACATAAAGTCGTCGCCAACAATAATAATCAGTGCAGAACTTAATTTTAACAATTATCATAGTCGCTGAGGTACATATACTGAACTTCTAGAGAGCTTAATAGCGAATAGCGCAAATGAACAAAAGCTGATATTGTTAGTGCACGTAACTAGAGCTGCAGAAACGTGTGGTTTGCACTTCTCGCACAGGTTTTATGAGTAGTGCATTACACTTTTAGCTCCATTCTGGAATATTAGAATTTTTAGTGTGAATGTCACCAACTGTGTGAAACATATCTCTTAGCTTCTTAAGTGCTCAAGGTAGCTGACAATTTTTTGAGTTGATGATAATTAAAACAGCTTTAAATTTCAATGATTATAGAAAACGGGATGACTTCATTTTAATTTTAAATAGTATAATATTCTGTAAATGGCAATCATTATATTCGTTTTACTATCATTCTTGGAGTATATGTATGTGCATTTCCTTTACCTTAAACTTTAACGCAGATTTTATTCGCAATATAGGACAAAAGTAAAAAAATATGCAAGGAAAACAATTACATTGATATTAAAACATTTAAACAAAAAAATTACAGACATTTTACAAAATCGTTACGATATGGTAACCCTAACAGACTATGTAGGTCATAACATGAGCCTTATCAAGTATATACAATATAGCAACAATAGCAACATTATTATGTAACATTCTTAATGTGGTGTGAAATATAAAGTCACTCTATTCATCCCGTTCCATCTAATCCAACATCACACTTCTTACACATCGTGCGCATACAAGATGCACAAGCACATCCCTCTCCTGCACACCGTCCTTGTCTTTTATTTTCTGTTGGTGATACGACTACAATCGATCATAAAGTAACTCATCAGAAGGATTGACTCTCTGGGTTTGTACCGTCTACTTATATTCCAGGAATTAGTAGCTGCAATTACAATGTTATTGCCTTTCCAACTGATCAACATGATATATCTTATTTACCAAATGAGGTTTCCTCTTTTTATGTTCAAAAACCATAAGACATAAAACTTATAGACATTCGTAGAAAACTGTTCAATAGGTGCCTTTTAAAATGAGAGCTTCCTAAAGGATGGGAAGATGCGGTGGTTGTCCAAACATTTAACAAATGATACTCAGACAGTCTGTAAAATTACCGGCCAATCAGCCTTCTTCGTAAATACACTAGCTATTTATGAGAAATATAACTATCAACTGAATCAGAAATTTGAACTCTATTAACTAAAAAAGCAAACGGGTTTTAGAAAAAACTATAGCACAATGGAACACCTACAATCAGCAATAGTCTCAACAAAAAAAGGGCAAGGAGAACAATGTTCCCCTCTAGATGGCAATTATAGATTTTAGGAAGGCCTTCGAGACGGTGAAAAATGGGCAACCATCAAAGCAATGAGAAATGTTCGTATAGAATTATAGATCAAAGACACCCTGACACCATACAGAAAATTTACAACGAAGCTACCCTACAAATTTAACTACAAGATTTAACAAATAGCGTAGAGGTAAACCAACGAGTAAGACAAGGTGATGCCATATCACCAAAGTTATTCCATATGATATTAGAGGACGTGTTCAAAAAACTAAAATGGGAAAGCAGCGGTATGAATATGAAAGGTGAAATACTAAACAACCTAAGATTTGCTAACGACATTGTATAATTTTTGCACAAACACAAAGAAAACTTCTATACCGACTGATGTGTTACTAATGTAGTTCATATGAATTATTTAAGTAAGTACCTTTAGTTTTTTTGTACATAAATTTGACTATATCTGCCTGGTGCTACGTTTACGTACTGCATAACAGCCGTTGGAGGGTATAAGAAATACGGTGTAGAAGAAAATCAAAAACACTTTACCCACAACTCATAGACATAGACGACGTGCAACTGGTCCTCGATTACGTCAGCAGTTATTTTTATCTTCCCTGAGTTTGCCATCTCGAAGTAGTACTCTAGCAGTTTTTTATGACATTGCAAAAAGGGTAATTGAAAGGATGAATATAAATAGTGATATTATTTCCTCTTGTCAGAAATGTAATAATATTTGAATAACAATTTATAAAAAATTATACTTGATACGTGTTTCTGTCAAGATTTCAAGTCTAATGTGAGGGCATGCAACTCACTCAGACGCCATTTTGAAGTAAAAGTATCAACGCTTTTTTCTTTCTATTAAAACTTATAATGTTTCACGAATTCAAACGTTGGTAAGGAAAAGTACTGGGTTGGTAGAATGCTGCTATATTTGGGGCGTTATTAAGAATTGCTTCAATTAACTCACAAGGAGATTAATTGTGATCCAGCTGGGGCGCCAAGGGCCTATTAAAATCGGAAGCATTGGCTAAGGTAAATGCTATTGGTTCTAAGATAGTTGGACGCAAAAGAGACCCAACGACAGAGACTTTGGAAATTGAAGTTATGTGCATTATAAAACCAAAAAATTATACTTAATCCTTGTCAATAACTTTTTATAGACTATTACAAAATTCTGCTTAATAAGACCTTGATGAAATAATTTTCAATTTCAACGAAGAAATGCAGAAACATCTTATTAATCTTGTAGGGAAAACAAATAAACACTTTCTTGTACTTATGAAAGAATATGAACGGTGGTTTTATATAATGTCTGAAAAGGTTTTCTTTATCTGGAAACCTTCTTTAATTACCGATTTATAAAAAGTAGGTTTCCTCATAAAAAGTTCTGCATTGCCTGAAAACCAAAATGCGCTGATGGAATTCCAAAACTAACTGACATTATACAGAGTAGATCAACAAACAGAAGGCACCCTTCTTGCTGAAGATATCAGAAAATGTTACTTAGAAGAGTTATTTAGAGTAAAACGTTAGGCAGAATTATGCAGAACTTTTTCTGAAGAATACTTTCTCATAAATTGATCATTAAAAAAGTTCCCCATATCTGGAAAACATTTTCGGATACATTGTGTATTGAGTTGTTCAAAGGTGGAAGAAATTTAAAAGTGTAAGATCACAAGATCTCAGTGGTCAGTAGTGTTAAAACTAATCTGTCGCCAAAAAACTGCTGTAAATATTCCAACGTAGTCTGAGCTACATGAGGTCTTGCGTTATATTACTGGAAATCTCCTTGTTGAATTTCATCATAGAGATGATTCAAAAATTCTCAGAGAATTTCATTTTCATATCTTTTAACATTTATCTGGCTTTCAAAGGATATTGGGCCAGTAATCCTTCCTCACGAACAACCTACTCAAACGCCTATTTTAAGATAAACTTCTTAGAAGAAATGGGAATTATTGTAGTTCCAAAAACGCATTATTCGTGAATTAACATAACTATTCAAATGAACCAATAAAACCATGTAGTCCTCTCCACAAATTTTATTGTAATAAATTGGGCAGCAACAGGTTTCGGAACCACACTGCTTTAACATCAGGCCATAATAATCATCTACAGAGGTATATTGTTAACAATGATATAAGTAATAACGGAAATCACTTACTGTCATTGTTAGTAATCGGACACATGGTTAAAGTTAAATTAAAATTTAAAAAAATGTAAACGTGATTGAAAAAAGGTTAAAATAAAAACCACATGGAGAAGAAACTAATTAAACAACAAACTACATTATAAAAATTATTGTACCAGTTAAAATATAATAATAAAAATTTGAAAATTTAGAAAGTGACAGTCATTGAAGATGGTTTTACCCTAGATAAAGTTAGTTAGAATAAGTAACTTAACCTAAAAATCTAAAAGTCCTTAGATTCAATGACAATGAAATTGCCAGAGAAGTTAAAAAAATTAAAAGACAATAAAGCTAAAGATCAAGTAAGGAACGGAATCTGAAAGAAAATTATCAAATCATTTTATATTCAAGAAAATACAATTAGTATCAAAAACTGTGACTTCACTCAGTCGGAATTCATTATTATTGGACATAATTTCAAAAATCTCAAGTAAATTCAACAAAATACCTTTATTAGCAGTATGCTAATTGTTGAATTTACTTGAGAGTTTTGAAAATATTTCCAGTAATAGTATACTCTATTAAATTTCAAAATGTTTTATGAGCTTGCAACATTTTTAGATAGATTGTTTGCAAATCAGCTAGTTGACACAAATGTCAGCTGATAGCTTCGTAGTTTGTGGCGTTATAATACACATGACTTCAGAGTTCGAAAGGTACGTTTGATGAACTTACTTTTTGCTCATACTATAGTTAGTTATTTGCAAATTAATATGAAGTTACAAAATCAAATGTTACGTAAAACTAGCATTTAAATACTCGAAATATATGGAATTAAATATAGCAAAAATAGGCAAACAATTATATGATATTCAATAGATCACCATGTAGTAGTACCAGAAAGTTTATTTTAACAGAAGAAAGTCAATTGATTAGTAAGCGGTGTTGTTAGTTGAACAAATCAAAACTTCACCCAGGTTTTTTTACATGAACAGTTTCCATCTTCCAAATCGCAAACCTTTCACGGGCATTGTCATTATGCAACAAACGACTTCATTGAATGATCTGTATGATTGTTGAGATAGGACTCAAGCCAGTGCTGTATTCCGGGGTATACGCGGGTATACGCCGTATACCCAAAAAATTAACATTTCAAATTCGTATATCCAAAAAATCGTCAAGGTATAAGCCTATACAGGGTGATTCAGGAGGAATCTGCCAAACTTTAAAAGTATGTTCCTCCAACATTTTAAACAAAAAAAGATGTATGAACATAGGGCCGATTCAAAAATTTTTTAATGCTGCCGCTTACATCCGGGATAGACCTCAAGTACTGCGAAATTCGACTAATTCTCTAGTACGACGAGCTCAACGGTGCATTTAAAACGAAGGTGGCCATTTTGAACAGTTAATGTAGTTTTAATAAAGTTATCTCACTAGAATTGTTATTATGTTTTAAGTAAAAACGGTAATTTTCTACATCCATGAATTTTTCTTTAGTAGGCTAGAACTTCTTTATTCTTTCGAATCGGTCCTATGTTCATATACCTTTTTTTGTTTAAAATCGTTGGAGGAAGATACTGTTAAAATTTGGCAGATTCCTCCTGAATCGCCCTGTATACGCTATTTTGGAGAGAAAAAATTTAAACCGACTGTTAACAAAAGGAATTCCAGGAGGAGGCGGAATGCGTAAACAATTCGGCTTTTAGGGGTTGTCCTTGTCTGATAGTGATAAGCTTGTCTACTTAAAATTCCAATGCTACAATGACGTCAGTGGCGATGTTATTCGCAATCAGTAATCACTTCTCAGAAAGGCTTTCTAGAATACAATGCAGCTGTTTGGTGGTTACCTGTTTACTCTTGTTTTGTTGTCAGTATCAGTCAGCAGTTGTGTGAATCAGGATTCTGCATTTTTATGATTGTTTATTTGGTGTAAACTGTAAATGTATATCATAGTTTTAGGTAGTAGTTAATTGTAGCCTTCTAGGTTTAGAAATAAAATTGTGAACAATTTGATGTAATTTTTAATAAACCATTCTGTATGTTCTTGTTACTCGCTTTTTTTTATATAATCACCTTTTACATTGCCTTGCGTATATGACCGTATACAAAAATATTTTATAGGAATACAGCACTGGACTCAACGATTCTTCCACTCTCATTAGGAGCTTCAAATATCTCTTACCCTTATGAAGACATCCGCATCTGTCGTAGTTTACACGTCCAGTTACCGTGCTCTTAGCTTTTCACTCCTGATGAAACTCCTTATGAAAGCAAGCGAAACGGTGAGTTCTACTGTTTCAACATGGATGCTGTCCAGTCCCGGAAATCTTTCACTACATAATAACAACGTGCTTCGCAAAAATTTTTTGCTATTAAAATAAGCGCAACAATGAAAATTACTAATACATTTTTGACTTAATCTTCTTTTTCTACAGGTGCAATCTCTGCTCCGGAGGTTGGCCATCATCATAGCTGTGCGTATTTTTTAATTGTTAATTTAAATAATTAGCTCGTCGTATAATTGAACCAGTCTCGTACATGAGTGTCTTTTTCTTCCCACGCTTCTCATCCCTTGAATCTTTCCTTGCATTATTAGTTGAAGCAGATATTATTCTTCTCCTCTCATTATGAGACCTAAGTATTTGTTTATTTATTTTCGTACTCAGCCAACAGCCGTTAGGCCAATTATAGGCGTCGCTGTACATTTATGGGGACTTCCAACCCCGCTAACGACTGTCATGACTTTATTATGACATCCGGGACCAACTATTTTCGTGGCAGCCGTACCACAAGGCGCCGAGAGAAGCAGCCGTGGAACTTCCATCCAAGTTCTGGCCAGAAAGAGCGTTGCTTAACTCTACTGATCGAACGTGGACACTTGTTCAAGCTACACCACCCGGAACCCTTGTATTGTAATTTTCTTCTCTTAATGGTGATTATCATTTCTTGTTTCATTCTTCTCTATACTTCTATATTTGTTACTCGTTCAACCCACGGTATTTTTAATATCCTTCTGTATATCCATTGTTAAAATGTCTCTAACTTTTTGATATATGTCTTAGCGTTCATGTTTCCGTTCCGTGATATAAAACTGACAGCACGTAATATCATAATCATCGTATCTTTAATTCTAAGCTAAAATATATGGCACACATAATTTTTTTAATTTTCATGTCCTGGCTTTCTCTTTACTTAATTTTATTTCTACTGAACAATCGTTATTTTTATTTATAGTTATACCCAGTTAATTGTGTTTTTCTACTTTATATAGGTTCGTCATGTATATAAATTGAATTGATTCAGGCTCTTACTTTGTATTACGTATGAGTATATGTTTATACATTTTCTTTTAATCAATTTAAGTTGCCCTGTTTATTATTATTTAAATATTAAAAATTATTCTTTTGGCTAGCTCCTGAAAATCAGGGGTGGATTCCTTTTATCTAGATTGCTTATTCTGAAATTTGATGCTCTGATTTTAAGTTTGACAACCCAAAGTAACTTCTGTCAAATGATACGCCACACAACTTTGAAAAATTCAATGACAATACCAGATCGATACATTCGTCATACAACAATACAAAACAGTAAATAATTCCTTAATAATGAATTCACCATTTAATCTTTATTTTCTTTCAGTACTTATCTAAATACCTAAACTCACCCACCTTTCACTGGAACTTATCAGTGTTTTCGGTATAAACCAACTTGTTCCATTCTGTTAACGATCACAACTGCTTCATTGAACAACGACAGTGAAAGCCTCCATTGACAACCAATCTGTCAAAACTGACTAGAATAAGGAACAGAAGCTCCCTCACAGTATGGACCCAAACAGACCCCAGTTCTGGTCACTTATCTCCAATGCCGTATCCAAAACCACTCTTCCAAAGTACTCCACCGACCAGCACCAAGGACCCCGGTACAAGTATAAGACACCAAACCTCAATTGCTAGATCTTGCCAAGGATCTTCCCGGAACTTTCCTTTCGTGCCAACAGCTCGCTGCAATCCAACTCAATCGATGTGTAATGTCAAATGTAATTCCTCAATAAACTTAATTTAGTATTTCTCTATATTTAGTCTTCTCTGTAGATTAGTCCTGCTTTTAGTTTAGTTTCTCACTATATACTGCAATGAATCCCGTCGAAGTGGTGCCTATAAATTTGCGATGCAATGTTATAAAATTTATTTATTTGTATAAAAAAATAATATAAGTTAAATTGTATGGCAAAGATCCTAGTACACACACAAGTATGGGTTTATATTTTTATACTGTGCTTCTAGTTTGCCTGTAAATAAATTAAGGCTAGTTAAAATGGAACTGTAATAATTAATCGCACAAATAAAAATGGTTGAATGCCCCTCTTTCTATTTTATTTAACTGCAATACTGATAACGCTAGCTCTCGGCACACAGGACTTCATATCTCATGGGTTAGACTCATAAATGGACTATAATCTCAAATTTTAGGTTATTTGTCTCAACGTAGCTCGTTTGCTCGTTATTAGTAGATAAAATTCACAATCTCGTAAATTGACAGATGAACACAAAATGGCCTTCGCGTGAGAACGCGTCAGGTAAATTAGTTCAGTATTCCCGCTTAGCAACTATTAAAACATCGCCTTCATTGTTTTTAGGATGACGTCAAACTCCCCCTTCGTTGTTTGGATGCACGCCGCTCTTCCTGGTGACGCCGTTCGATTTTCGACAACCACGAAGTAATTGGCCTTTTGGAAATACGCTGGCCCTCTTCGGCAAGGTGTAATATTGGGTTTAAATCATTTTCCCGAACTCTCACACTTACATTTCAGACACTCCTACCTTTCGAAGTTCACTTCGTTGCTGCTATCAGGTGAATCTCCTGGTGTTTCCTGCTGGAGACGCTCCCCTGGGTGTAGGTGACGACGGCCACGCTCTTGCAGACCTGGATGGTGTTCCCGATTGCTGACCCCTTGCTTCCGATGCTTTCTTGGGCCGGAAACCATGTTGGAAAAATTTCAACTGAACGGCTTCCGATGTCCACTCGAGGAGGATATTGGAAATTTATACTTTTATGCTGCGGAACCTCTCACAAACATTCCCACATAAACACGGACACTTGGGCAATAAGATGCAATCCTTTTTATGTGGTAAAATAACTGTTTATTGCTTTAAAACATATATTAAATGGAGGTACACATTCAACAACCTTTCAATTTAATTTATTCAATTTTCTCCCCTGTTAATGACAAAAAAGCATCATGTTGCTAAGATACGGTGTTATTCTACTATTAATTGGAAATTAGGATTGATAATTTTTACTACAAATAGAATAAAGTTTGATTACATAAATTAGAATTTAACATTTTCTTAAAGTGTAAAATATTGTCTTTTTTGCTTATAATTGTTCCATAGCGTTGCACTCACAAACGTTTTTAATTTCACAGCTCTGCTTATGCACTATGTTTTTAATTATTAACGCACTAATTTTTGAGTTCCGCACTTTTTACGTTGCTTGCTTTTATTCTGTCGCCTCCATTCAGGAATTGCTCTTTGCAATTTTCTATGTTATCCCTCATCTTGCTTCGCCCTTCTGCTTGCTCGCAATTTTCACTGTCCTTGGCTTTTATTGATAACTGCGCTTCTTTTTACACGTAATAACCGTTTTGTGTCGATTATTTTCGTTCGGTCTGGCCTTACATGAGCACAAACCTATATTTTAATTATATAACTTTATTCACAAACCAAATTTATCCGACTAATTACTGTTCCACGCATCTCATAATCAATGCATTTAATATTTTTATTTTTGTTTAAAATTACAATTATATAAAATATCCTAACTCTGTGTTTTATTGATTTGGTTGAATATTTTGCACTGCGAACAGAACCAAGTTGTGGGCTTAATACCATCTCAATACTTCATATCTTTCTCCATTTGGTATCTCATCTTCTTATGTTAAAATTCCATTTTTATTTTACCAAGTGAACTCCTTCTCTATTGCAACCCTATTTTTTAAACAAATTACTTTTTAAATAGGGTTTATTTCATAATTTTAAGTTACAATAAATTAATTATATCTTTACATTTTCAAATTTGTTATATTAATAATTAAAACAAAGTCCTTAACGATATCATATTTTCTCCTTCCAACACACTATACCTTTATTTTTGATTTCTACCCACTATGTGCAATAATCATTTCGATTAAGTTTTTGTCATTATTTTCCAATTCCATATTTAGATATTACATTAAATTCGAATCCTTCTGTTTTTCAAATAGCATCATTTTATTCAATTGTAAATTCTTTATTCTTTTCTAATTAGCTATCTATTATTCAAATACCCAATTCATATTCAAATTGATCCCTATAATATCCAACTACTGTAATCCCTTAATCCTATTTAAAAATTGATCTTTATACCCCTGTATGCAAATCATCAGAACATATA
This sequence comes from Agriotes lineatus, assembly GCA_940337035.1. NCBI lineage: Eukaryota > Metazoa > Arthropoda > Insecta > Coleoptera > Elateridae > Agriotes > Agriotes lineatus. The sequence goes on along the minus strand of OW679197.1, from coordinate 88,921,956 downwards.
TGTCTCAATTACGTTTTACTGTTTTCGTTACTATTATAAATTTGGTTTTCTTTATATTCAGAGACAGTCCATATTCTTCGCTTGCTTCCACTATTTTATTAAGTATTTTCTGTAAAGTAAATACAATATACCGTTTAAAAAACAACTAAATTGACTAAGTGTGCTGTCTGTTACCAAATTTACACTTGCTACAACTGATTTTGTATTGTGATGAAACAACAATGCGTTTCAGGTGCAAGCTAAGGTCAAATGATATTTACTAATACAATAATTTAACAGAATACCTGGTATAACGTAGGAACCGCGATGGTGGAAGTTAAATTACATTAAATTTAAAAATGTGCGTGTTTAAGGTATTTTTGTAAGAATATGGTGTGAAGATTCTGTATTCTGCAGATGCTCGCTTAGGGTTGAACGCTCAAGGACTATGATAAAATAAAGAACCAGTACAGTATACAGATTGCGGCAGGCAGCTAAAACCTTATCAAAAGCAAGGGAACCTGACATGTGGCCGTAACTGCATTTAAAAAATTAAAAATCGAATATATGTATACCTTGTATTTATAATGATCCTAACGACCTACCGCTATCGCACATTGATTGTTTTTTTGTTAAACACCACGACGGCCGCATGCATATTCTCCTTGCTTTTGCAATGGTCCTAGTTGCCTGCCGCAATCTGTATATCTTACTTTATATATTTTAATGTTGTAGTTGTCGGAGGCCGGAATATGTCTGCCTGAATAACATCACATGGGTAATAGGCTAGAATATGTACTACGAGGATTGATCAACAGAAACCCGTTTGGACCGCATAGGCGCGACTTGACTACCACGACGATTGCATGCGGTTGTTGATTGAATTTTTTATTGATGTATTAGAGCAGTGGTCGCCAACCTGTCGATCGCGAGCTACCGGTAGCTCGCGGGGGCAATTCTGGTAGCTCTCACAACGATTTTAATTTAAAAAATACAAAATCAGAGAAGCTTCCTAAAATTCCACAAAAAAATCTAATTGTCATAATATTAAACATAAACAGCGGCAACGTTGCGGCGAGCGATCTGCCGCTGACGCCATCAAGCTAGAATCGGCTAGAACCGACCAGCCGGACCAGTGCGTTAGTGTTCGAGAACGATCTGGATTGCTTTGAACGGGATAAATACGCACGGCGCGGCGACATTGCGCTTAGTTTAAAACTGAACGCGTAACCAACGTCCAGCGGTTGGTTTAGTAGTGAACAACAAAAAATAATATTATGGCAAGCAGTTGTAAGAAGGTAAAGACATACCACTTTCATTCGGAATGGGAAGAACAATACTTTTTTACAGAAGTTAAAGATAAAAATGTGTGTTTGTTATGTAATACTTCGGTCTCCGTTGCTAAAAAAGGAAATATTGAGAGACATCATAAAACTGTACATTCTAATTTTGAAAAATCATTCCCACTACATTCTGCCGCCAGAAAGGAGAAACTGAAACAGTTAAAAAAGCAGTTAATTGGACAACAATCAATATTTTTAAGAACAATCGACAAAAATAAGGCTGCAACTGAAGCATCGTACCGTGTGTCCCAGATAATTGCACAAAAAAAGAAACCTTATGAAGACGGGGAAATGATAAAACAGGCGTTTTTAGAAGCTGCTGACTCGTTATTTGCCAACTTTAGAAACAAAGACGAGATAGTTTCAGCTATAAAATCTATGCAACTTTCTGCTAATACAGTGATGAGACGTGTAGAAGTAATGAGCAATGATATTTTTTTACAGTTAAGAACTGACTTAGATAACTGTGTTTATTTTTCACTTCAACTGGATGAATCAACAGATGTCGTTGACACTGTCCAGATGGCCGTGTTCGTCAGGATGGTTTTTAGTGATTTTACGATTAAAGAAGATCTTTTGAAGTTTATTCCACTGAAAGGACACACTACTGGACAGGAGTTGTTTTCTCATTTAAAAAATATTATTTCTTCCGAGAAAATTCCAATACTTACCGAAAATGGTAGGCTTGACAACCGATGGCGCTCCAGCTATGGTGGGTTTTGATAAGGGTCTGGTGGCGTTATGTCGTAAAGATGAAACTTTTCCGCAATTTCTCTCTTACCACTGCATTATCCATCAGGAAGCATTATGTGGAAATTTCCTGAAACTAAACAACGTTATGAAACTGGTGGTAAAAATTGTGAACAAGATTAGAGCTCAAGCGTTACAAAGAAGATTATTCAAAACCTTGGCCGATGAAGTTGACTGTCAATACGGGGACCTACTCCTTCACTCTGAAGTCCGATGGTTAAGTAGAGGACGGGTGCTGAAACGTTTTAATGATGTCCTATCTGGCATAGTTCAATTTTTCAAAAAACGCGATGAACCGACTCCGGAACTAGAAAATTCAATCTGGCTTAGAGATTTTGGTTTTCTCGTGGACATTACCGAGAAATTAAACGAACTTAATTTGCAGCTTCAGGGGAGAGACAAAGAACTAGCAGAAATGATTTCTGATATAAAAGCATTTATCAAAAAGCTGGAGTTTTGGGAACAAAACCTAATTAACAGCGATGCCAAGCATTTTCCTATTCTTTCAGAAAAAATATCTCAAAATCCATTAGAACCCTATGACAGCAAATATCATGTAGAAATAGTTTCTACCCTGAAGAATAACTTCAAAAATCGTTTTAAGGATTTCAACGAAATGGCTTTAGTAGCGCAGTTTGTTGTTTCACCCTTTATGGAAATTGATATCCAACAGTTTGCAACTTGTGTTATGCAGAACTTTGGCGGAGACATCGCTGCAACAGAAATGGAAGTAATTGCTTTTCAAAATGATTTAGCCTTAAAATCGTTAGTCTCAAGTACCAAATGTATCTGGCCTATTGTAAGTAAAGACAAATATTCAGTTCTATGCCGTGTTGCCTTGAAAGTGAAAGCATTATTCAGTTCAACCTATTTGTGTGAATCTTCTTTTTCCAATATGAAGTTTATTAAGAACAAATATCGCAATCGACTTACAGATGAACATTTGGATAATTGTATTCGAATGGCTGTATCAAATTATACTGCAAACATTAAAAAAATTATCGATGAGTCTGAGTGTCAGCCTTCTCATTGAACGTGCTTTTTTATTTTTCAATGTTTATGTTCATGATAGTGCGTTACTTTTTTGTTGTTATTATTAACTATTTTTAAATCTTACGTGACATGCCGTTGTGGCTGGATAAAAGTTTGTGTTTATTTTTCAAACAACTTCGTTAGGTAGGTAGGAATGTAGTTATTATTAGTACCTATGTATTATGTATTACCAGTTAAATAAATAGTAAAATAAATACATATAATGATAAATTAACTGTGGATTATTTCATTTACGTTGCGTTACGTGGCTTCCGTGTGGGTAGCTCGCTGTTTATTCCAAAATTAACAAGTAGCTCAACACATTGAAGAGGTTGGCGACCACTGTATTAGAGAGTTGTCTGACCAATTTCTTTGTGGTTGCTTCCTTGTATGCATTTTTATGGAGCTCCGAAATTTCGTTTACTATGGAGAATCCGTCCAAAGATAATATTCAATTTTTAGCGGCCGAAAGACGTCAACTACTAGAAATTCATGAGAGAATAAAAGGTGTTGATGGTGACTTGGTCACTATAATTTATTCTCACACTATAGTGGTTTACCAAGGCAGAACATTTTGACCGGGAAGATTTAGTTCATCCAGAACATGTTCAAGTTGCAACTTCAGATGCAAACATGTGGCTTATGGAAACTGCCTTATTTGTAAACAAACGCATTAAAGTCAGGTAACTACATGAAATGATGAACATCAGTATAGAAGGTGTTGATTCCATTATTTGTACTTTTATTGTCACAAAGTGCATGTCTTTGGTTCATTAAAGCAGTCGCTAAAGGGACAGCGACTCACTTCGGACGGTGCAGATTGCTGTAAAAGAATGGTTTCATTAATAGCTGCAAAAATTTTATCAGCAGCAAATCTATATATTACTACAACAATAGGGCTCGTTCATTAATGTTAATAGAGAGTTTTGTAGAGAGATAAACGAACATTTTCTTTCTGGGTATTTTCTACGGTTCTTAGAAGCGCCTACACAATGTTCCTGGGCTACCATCAATAGTAAGCTGTCCAAGTGTCAGCAACGGGCTATTTGAAGAAAAATTACTTTTTTCCAACCGTAAACGCCTTTGAATTGGGAAGTGAAACCAGGTATCAGAAAATATTTTTTTTAATATAATTTTTAAGTCGATTTAATAGATAACCCAATTTCAAGTTTTACTCACTTAAGAACCCCTAGACAGATTCTTTGGAATATCATGTCCCCATTGCATGTTCTAATAAAGATTACCTTAAACCTTTGCCAGAGTTGGAACCTCTTAGTTTCGGAAAAATTCTAACTAGGTCTTTGATCATATAACTCCAGCAGTCAGTGTCCTGACCAGATACCTGCTAATTCGCATGTCTAGACCTTGTCCATAACACACAAACAAAAGCGATGACATTTTAATTTTCGGAGACAAAAATATAACCTTCTCAAATAGAAAGATGCATTTATTAAAAAAATGCCATTCCAAAAATGGTAAAAATTCCAAAACATAATTTAACATACAATAAAAAAATACTCAAAATAGGTAACTCCAAAACAAAGGTAAAAAACCGAAAGTTTACACCAAACCATTATATATATAGTTTAGTGATGTTAGATTCAATATCCGCTGCTAATCGAAGTCTAGAAAAGTTGTTTAGAGTTAAAAGTTATGCTCAAATACAGAGTCACGGCCTCCTATTCGAATTTTGATTCTTTTTTTTGTAAAATTTTGTATTATCCCCCTATGATACATATTTTTATTATTCTGATTTTATTAAGAGTTTTTCATATGTAAATTATTATTAGTAAAGCCTTGTTAAGAAGAATATTGGCGAAATTCCAAAGTTCTGTTAAATATCGTTGCAACAAACATGAAGTGGACGCTTACCTAAAAAAATGTAAATCCAAGTAAATTTTACAAATACGCTTCAAGTTGCTAAAAGTTATTTGAAAGGGATGTGGTTGTGGTTACTTTAAATACATATAAAATCAAAATAATAAAAATATGTATCATACGGGGGTAATACAAAATTTTCCAAAAGAGAATCAACATTCGAATAGGACGCCATGACTTTGTATTTGAGCATAACTTTTAACTCTAAACAACTTTTCTCAATAAAATTTTGCTATAGTTTTTGAAATAAGGTAACTTTGTTCTTGAACGAATTTCATATTTTTTGTCTTGCCCTGTATATTGTTTGACTTGAAGCCATTCTAAGGGCATCTGGTATGGTTATCGAACATGCACTAACTTTTGGCAATATTTAAATTTCGATTGTACAACTAATAAAAAAATTTCCCATTTGTTGCACACTTAATGGACCACCCTGTATATACAATTCTTTGAATGTTGTTCTTCGTTGAACGGTTTAGTTTTTGTAAGAACTGACCGCAAAGTATTCATCGTTTTGAATACCGTCCTAACATTGAATCTATTTCCAATTCGTCTAATTTTGTCAGATATGCCTAGAATATATGGTATAGTTAGAGTATTATATTTTTGAGTGTCATTCCTTTGTATGTGTGTGGCATTGCTTCGTGTATTGAAAATGTTCGGAACAAGAGTCTCTGGATAGCCATTATCTTGTAAAACATTAATAACGAATCCTTTCTCTTTTTTGAAAATTTTATCATTAGAGCAAACAACTTTGGCTCTGTCGTAGAGACCTTTTACAACGCCTGTCTTTATGTTTTTGTGATGGTTAGAATTAAAATGTAAGTACCTATTAGTATTGGTTTTCTTACGGTATACTGATGTTTCAAAAGTATTTATTGTGCGTGTGATTAGTGTATCAAGAAAGGGTAACTGATTGTTTTGCTCTGTTTCTAATGTGAATTTGATGGAGGTTTCTTTACTGTTAATATGGTCAAGAAATTTGTCCACCTCATCCATATCATGAGGCCAAATTGCAAAAACATCATCGACATACCTCCACCAAACTACTGGTTTGTTGGTGTATGTGTAGACATTTTGTTGTTCAAAGTCTTCCATAAAAATGGTACTAACAATGGGAGATAAAGGTAAACCCATTGCCATCCCGAAATCTTGTTGGTAAAATTCATTGTTTAGTTGAAAGTATGTCGTTTTAATGCATAGTGTTAAAAGTTGTTGAAAAACCGTAACGTATTTCAAATAAAGACACAATTTCTGACCAATATTTAGAAATTCACCTTCACTAACAAATTCCACTTAAAAACGTCTTTGAAAGTTTAATTAAGTGGAAATATGATATCAGCATCATGTGTGTATAAAATTCAAAATTGCACAGGAAAAATATAAGAGCGTTATTCTGCATAAACAATAAGAGAAAATTCTAATAAACATATGTCCTAAAATCCTTGATCAAAGAATTAGGAATAGTAATTCGTTTTTAAAACGTTTAGATTTATTAGGCTGGTGTTTTTTTTTTCATTATTTGTTTGTTTTACTTACAGCTGTCAGTATTATTATGAGTGACTTAGAAGAAAGAGATTACTTCGAACAATTACTAGAAATTTTAAAATAAAAAAAAAAGAAAAAAAACGATAAACCTGAAATCATTTATTTTGGAACTCATGCTTATTATTTCTCTACTCTTTACTATAGGATATTGTATATAAACAAAAAACCAGTGCCACTAAATTTTAAAGATCTGAAAAGCGAATTGCTGTCTTTAATTCTTTGATCAAGGGTATCTTTGAAATGAATGATTTTAGGGCATATGTATTGGAATGGCGGCTTGGCTTATTGTATTTTTACAAGCCCCACAGTTGCTTCACAATTATGTAAAAGCTAATAACGCTGAGACGCTTTTTATTTAATTAAGTAATATTACCTCTACTATTTTCTTTCAAATTAACTGATTTAATTGGAAATTTTTTATGTTATTCTATTTAACCCTCAGTTAGGCGCGCACCGCAACGTAACGCGCCTAGTCGCGCTAGGCCCGGTGGACATAAAGCTAGAGATCACACGTTTTGTCGATTATTTCTATGGAGTTATGATTGAATGTGCTTATAGTGATTACTATGAAGGTTACTATGCCTATATATACATAATTCTCTTAAACAAATATATGTGAAACCAGCTATTTGAGTGAGAAAAAAACCGACCAAATGCCATTTTCAGTGGAAATTAGTATAAACCCAAATCTTTACGTTTAATAATTAGATTTCGAGTAGTTCAGGTATTTAGTTCGAAAGTACTTCTATATTATTGACATACCTGTAATATATTTATCTGTAAACGTAATGATGAAGTCAGTTCTTTGTGAAATTGTTATAGTTAAAATATTTACCTCCAAGTATTTTTATTGTATTTTCAAATTACACAACACTTGTAAGGCACAAAATGGCTGGATTGATTTTGGATAAACACACATATACATATTATATACAATAATTAAACAATAAAAAGACTATTCAGAATCTGTTTATATTTCTTCTTCTCCTTCTGAAGTTTTGTTAAAACATTCCTGGCACAGTTTTTTGGTGTGTAGACCCAGGCACAAAAATGTATTGCATTTTTCACATGAGTACTGAGTTTTACATTGCTTTTTGCTGTTTTTGTAACAAGGTCCGCAATATTTTCTTTTGTTTCGAGGCGTTGCAGCTGCTGCTACTTGTTCTTCTTTATCGTTTACTGGCTGCAACGGTTTATATTTTTTTAAAAGAATTTGCAATTCATTTGGTAAATTTTTCAATACGGATCTTCTTTGTAACTGGGGAGTTGCTAAACACAGAGCCATTTTCTTCAAGTAGTTTCGTCTAGGAAAATATTCCTTTCCGTTTAACAAATGAATTACTCTGGAGTTAATTCCAGCGACATTCAACATGTGGTAAAAAATTACCATTGGCCATCTTCTTGTTGATCGTGCTGTGTTGTAAGTAGCACAAAATTTATCAACAACATCCACACCTGATTTTGTTTCATTGTAAAATTGTATTATTTCTGGTTTTTTATCCGTTTCAGTTGATACCGAGCCACAGTCGACGAAAAACACTGTCACGCTCGGCGCTAAAATACGCAGAATAACAGTTACCTACGCGAGCGGGCGCGTCAGGTCCAGCGGACATAAGCAACGTACGGTTCCGCCTACTCATCAATTACTCGGGAACTAAGACAGTTATCGATATGCCGCTTCAGGAAACGGTTATAAATAGATCCTTCTGAGATGTCATGAAGGCCCACCCCAATAACTCAATCGGGTTTTGAAATAAAGGCAAAATACAAGGGCATAGGCCCACTGGACCTATGCGCGCCTAATGGAAGGTTAATAAATGTAATGCATCTGAGGGGTGGTTCGTTAATCTAGTTGTCTGTTATTTGATATTCTAATTTTATAATGACTTTTAATTATTGTCTGATACTAAATGTCAGTTTGACTTTAAACAACTATCAAACAATAATCAAACCAAAAATGACAAATATTCTTTCTACTCACAAATCAATGACTCGATTCTCTAAAGTAAGTACTGTGTTATATTTATTTCACTCATTTAATTGTTTTTTATTCAATATTCTTCTATAGAACGAATTAAAACCAACCTGAATTTCTCTTTTTTTCACTGCTAGTCACCTCAAAATACTACTGCTCCTGACGTTCACAGCTCAACTTATTGACAGACCAGCCTCGATGCTCCTCCAACCGTCCAACAAACTCCAACCTGTTAAAACCCTGGCTGCTTGCAGAAATGGTTCTGTTCCTTACACTCTTGTATGCTACTGTCAACCTAACAGCTTTCTGGTAAGTTCCCACTAACAGAAGGTACCCAAACTAATCTTATATTTTCCCCAGCTCCTACATTGTAAGAATCGACCAAATGGAACAATGCAAATCAATCAGTCACATCAGCAACTCCCGTCAAATGATCGACTCGTCCTTGTAAATAGGGGATAACGGTCGGCCTTACCTTTTGGCGAAAGTTATATTTGATATTTTGCCGGCTGGTAACTATCGGCCTAATTGGGCTAAACAATAAACTTCAGCTGTAAACTATCGTAAATATTCCATTAAGTTGCTAACCAAAGTAGCAGCACCGGCACAACAATTCGTCCGCATCCTGTGAAGCAGGGTGTGACGAAGCTAGAGCTATGCAAGCGAAAGGCTAACTAATACCCCGAATGTTAGCTTAAAATTTTAATGTAACGACAAAATTTCAAAGGCTCGAAGCCCGCTGTTACGGATTGTATGATCATACAGGCGTGGCGGTTTCTGTTTTGAACGCATCAAGTTATTATATGATTAAACAACGCAATGGCTTGAATTATGCTCCTCACAAAAGCTAAACTTACAAATCGCCGACAATCAAATTACGAAAATCCTAAATATTGAGCATAAGGCTACCGTGAGCGGTTCTTTAGACACGACCAACACCCTAATAATGACATTTGACAGATTAACCTCTGCAAAGAAGCTAGTGAAAAGCAGTGACCGAAGTTGCGTAAAAATACAATTAATCTGTGTTCTAGGTAAGCTAATCTATCTTAGAATAGTTCAACGGCGTAACTAAATGTTTTGTTACGTTACAGGGCACAGAGCAAAAAGGCCTTCAACACAAATTACTACTAACTAACGGTAAGCAAACCTAAATGTAGCAAGCCATTCGATAACACAAAAATATCTACGATCTAATATCACGAGCATGGCTAATACAGCTACCATGAACATAGTCTACTCTAAAATCACACGAAGTGCAATACGAATCAATAAAATAAGCCCAAAGCAATATACACAATAAACTTCAATTCGACCGACAATTCTCAAATACAAATTTACACAAATAATCCTACAATATGCATGCTATACGAAATGTCTATAATTAGCAGAGCAGTTAATACGCTAATTCAGATATACACACCTCAGTACCAGTAACATACGAATCACGCATGCTGTTTTCCAGGGTCGAGCGCAAATCAACAGCAAGTTCGGAAGCATCTGGTGCGCCAAGGAGCCGACTTCCGACAGCATTGCGAGCGTCGCAGGGAGGGTGGCGGATAGACGATGCCAGTACCCATTACACAAAGCACCAAATAAGGTAAGCGAACCAAATTCATATTACGAACATTTTCCTGGGTGGATCCAAAACTCAATTGCAAATACGATCCATAATGCGATCCCAAAACTTAATTCGATCCCAGATTTTTAATTCATATTTTTAATGCGATTCCAGATTTTTAAACCAGATTTTTAAAGGCTAAAAATACAAATTTTCCCAAATAGATTACGGCATTCAAAAGAGGGAAACGTAGGCAAACACCATGTACGAACCTTAAGATGTTGTGCAGCCAACTCGTTAAGCCAAGCGTGCGAAGTGTGAACGTCCCAAGAAATCCGTCTGTGACGAAACGAATGCCGGAGACACCAATACCAATCTCCGGAACATTCCAGCAGGGGATGCGGAGCCTCTAAATCCTTCCAACTATGAAGATGGCTTCCAAAAGCCGCGAGACTAGCCCCCATAGGAAGCAATTCCAACTCTCATAACGCAAGACTTGCCAGGAAAATGGCCGAAAAATGCTCCAAACCAGCCCAATTCAGCTTATCAAAGTTCCCAAAAATTGGAAAGCTGGCCAACGTAAAAACTAAAGAATGCAGAGTGTTCTGAACTGATAACAGCAGTGTAGCATTAAGTTTGAAATTAAAGGTAGATGTTAACAAAGTTGCCTATCCCAAGTAAAGTATTGTATTTTTAGGATAATAAAGCAAATAACCAAATCTGACTAATTTATTTCAATCAATAAATAAGAAAATGTCAAAATGAGCGTAACATTCTCCATACAATCACCAAATCCAGTAATTAATATTAATTATTCCTTGTATATGTTAACTAATCTAAATCCATTTAAATATTATTATTTTCTTCTTACTTGTTTCTAATTAAACCATATTTCATAATCTCTTCAATGTCTGTATACTTGTATTACTTCATAATTATGTTTCCACTTATTTTTTACCTTGTAGATTTGTTAATATATTTTTATTTGTATTATACCCAATTATTCATACAAATAAAAGCAGAATTTCAAGTTTTTATTAATTCAAATGAAAGTTTTCCAAAATATGTCTGCATAATTTTAGTTTGTTATTTTTACTACAATTCAAACAAAATTACTTTATGCTAGTTACAATTATTACTACACTCTTTTAAAATTAAATGATCTGATTTATACCTACTACATTTCTATATTCTCATAGTAAGCATATTTGTCACATGTAACATTAGCTTATCTTTCATATTAACTTTCACCACCATAATTGAATACTCAATTGCTATAATTTTCAAAATAAATTCTAAATTGTCTCAAATTTAACTTCCATTACTCAATTTCAACCTAACAAACAATCTTATTCAAAACTTTTCTAAATTTGATAGTATTAATATACCAAATTTATTTATTTTAATTTTTATTTAATAACTGACCTTTGTGTATCATAATAGTATATTAGAGTTTTCCTCTTAATTTTTGATGAAGAATAACTCTCTTATATTTGTTTTGTGCAATTTTGAAACACCCTGTGTGTGGTATAGTCAAAAATTATTTTCATCAAGTATGGCTAGAGAATTGCTCCTAATTTATAGTATGCAACTATAAGTGACTTAAAAATAAAATGTCATGTTTGACATTTAAGTATAGACGTAGTTGCATTCACAAATTAGGAACTATTCAATAGCCATACTAGGTGAAAATAATTTTTGGTCATACTTTATGTTCTTTCGTGTAACAGTCAGAGAGAACACTTGTTTACATTACATGGTAAACGATTGACTTTACTCATTTGTAAATTTTATTAATATCACTTTGAAGTGAATCACATTCGTTAATAAAATGTACGACCTTCTAAAGCTTAAGATCGTCCGCAAATAAAGAGGGTTCAGAGTATTCACAGTAGTTATCAGTGATGAATAGCAAACTAATAATGGCCCAAAGTTAGCACCCTGTGGGACACCACAAGTTGCTATAAGTTTTCAGATATACAGCCTTTATAGGCTACTAACTGAGATTTATTTATGAGGTAAGATTGCAAAGGCAGTATTAGGTTTCTTCAAAAGCCGAAATCTAAAGTAAATTATTTTAAAAAATCACATGATGACCTATCAAAAATCTTGGCGAAATCGGTATAAACACCATCGACCTGTACATTGCTGTCCAAGACTTTATATAACTGTTGGGTAAACCAATAGAGATTTGTAACTGTCCAATGCATTGGCATAGATCCATGTTGAGTTTATCTCATATTTATTTTACAAGACTTTCTTTGGAATTAGATTGGTTCACTTCCATCTCATTTACTCTCCAAGTGATTAACAGTTATGATCGAATTATGAAGATGGATTTTTTTATCTTGAAGAAATGGCAACGCCTTAAGTATTATTACTTTTAATTATTGCCGATGGTCGATTAGTAACTATTATAGGTAGAACCGATATGCTAACTAAAAGGGCATTCTAGGACAAAAACCCGTACTCATTGAACTGTGACATCATGTTCTCCCTGGGGATTTGTGCATACACGTACGACAGCAGCTGTAGTTGTAGATACACAATTAAAATGTCACAGTGATACGATTGTGAGATTGAAAAGGATTATTTGAATTAGAAGTCACCTAACACAAATACGTAAAGTGAGTGATATATAATTTTGAATTACAACCAACAGCAAAATAATTTAAGAAGCGGTAGTAACGGCCTGCTATATTCGGGATATCATCTTATCCTTCGCTGCATGTTAGTGAATTATAAACCGGAGACGGCATACCTTGTTTGAATTTAATTAAAAGTTAATTGAAATATGTGCATCCCTCTTTAATTATATCAAGTAAAGTATAATTTCCCGCGTTTTCGTCCAAATATTACTTAAAGGTTTATCTATAAATAAAAGCCTCGAAGGGCTGCTGCAAGTCCCACAACAACGAATCCATCAACAGCTTGACTGAAAATTGCCTGTAAGGGTCATTTTGTCGAATTGTATATTCAGGGCTGTACTGCTCCCCATAGACTGAGGGGCCGACGTACAGAACTCAATATGTTAGTCAACCCTATAACAAACCCCAGGCTATATAAAATATTACTAGAGTATAATATAACGACACTACCAGGGGCGAAATATCCCCGAAGTGTGGGGTAACATGATGAACTTAATTAACTCTCACTCCATCTCTGTTTAAACAAAAGCGTATAATAGTACGAAATTACTTATTTTCGTAGCAGGCTTGGCGGGCTGCATTTAGCCGCGAGTGCTTGTAAAAATAGTGACTTCGTTATTTAAATTTTAATTTTATGCATATTTATTTCGAGGAAAATACAAAGCAGGCGGCGAACAAGTTAAAATATTTATACTCTTCTTCGGGGGCCATTTGAGTTTGAAATCGCATTAGAATGAGTTTCAAACACGTAGTGCGCCCGGCAAATCGAATAAATCAGTCATGTCGAATCGAAAACTATTATAGTTTATAAACCGCCGGAGAAAACTTCGAAATCGAGACGAATCCGGATAAATTCCATTTGCTTTGGCTACAACTACTCGTAAAATATTCGCAAACTTCGCAGCGCAATCTTGGAATTTAATGTTTTTCTGAATAAAGACGGACCTTAGGACCCGCATACATTAAAGTTGTTAAATAAGTGATTCTGACCCGTGTGGAATATTTTATTAAGTGGCAGCTGAGCTGCTGCAGGGTGTCTCACACCCTCATAAAGTTCACATAAGAGGCGAAACTAATTAAATCAGCATTTGGCTTAATTTTTGTGATAGTGCCCTCGCTTGAGGATCCAATTAGTCTAAAATGCCGGGCATAAATCACTTTTTGATACAATTTTCACTTCTTCCGACTTGTTTTATGGGGCTCCTTAGTGGCAGGGACGTCCGATTGTCTTCGTGTTACTTTTTTAACTTTTGCTTCCTCTAATGAAACTGAAGCCAGGCAATTTAACGTATTTGGCTCGCTGGTTCGTTTCCACGTTTTTCTTGCGCACAATTAGGTTAAAATATTTTGTTCTTGTGACGTGCTGTAATTGGACATTATAGTAATGAAACTGCCTTGCCCGCTCGGTTATTCGAAGCATTAGCTCAAATGTTGAAGCAGAAATGAAGTAGATACTCTTGCAACTGATAGCACAACGTGAGCGTTTTGTTAATATTTGATTATGTTTTATGCAAACTCCTTCGTCAAACCAATATTAAGTTCATTACCTGCTGGAGCTCGCCAGGAGCAGGTTCGTATCAATAATTAATGATAATGTTGACTTTTTGTTAAAAAATGGAACTCTGTTATGCCATCTGACACGCAATCTTACATAATGCGCTGCTTGGCGGCGCAACAACGAACAATAAAGTAGCACCCCGTTACTGTATTTTATTTCCTGCCATAAAGTAATAACTTCTATTAGATCCCCTGTATGATAAGGGACACATCAATTTTTAATTAAAACGCCGATCGTTCGTGCTATGCGCCATTACGGAGGCAAACAGAACTGTACGTGTGTGTGGATATGTCCTATCAGATCCATAAATAAAATATGATTGTATCACTTAATACAACTGCGGACTTTTAATACAAAACTTTGCATGTGACATTTATGGCTGAGCTGAACACCATTTTGTTTATTAAAGGAAAGCGTTTTAGCTGCACAAGTATGTCTATTATTCTATTTCATACAGTTACGACGAGTCAATTCTTTATCGCCTCAGGATAATGGGGAGGTGTCCTTTATTTAGTGAAGTGACTTTTCCATAGCAAAGCTCGACGTCGAGTAATCCGAATTCGTTGAATTGCTGCTGAATCGTGTGTAATTACATGAATGAGTTTTTAATCGCACGTAAAACGCTGTGCTTGAATTCTGTTCAAATTCAAATTTAATTGAAGGTCTTCGCTACATTCCAAACCGTTACAATTAATAAGTACAGAAAGGTTCTGCTTTAGGCCAGATATCCTAAAATAATAACAGTAATAGTTATCCCTCCATTTCACTAACATCTGTCTCAGGGAAAACTATCGTCGAGAACTAATATGGTTGTACAAAATGAGAAAATAAAGTCAACTATTGACTGCCAACCCAAATTAGAAATTCGTGCAAAGAACACTTCTATACAAAAGGAAAAGCTCTATTCAGTTTTCTTTGACCTTCAAAAGGCTTACAATAACACATCGAGGCTTTAAATCGCAAATACTTCATTTTAATGGAGAATTTCTAGCCAACAAAATGTGGAGGTGGGGGGAATGTATGGTTCGAATTAAAAATATGTTGCCCGAAACAATGGCGTTCCTCATAGTTCTGATACCCCAACTCTCTTCATAATAGCCATAATTCAAATTCTAGATTCCTAACAAAGTTCAGGAAGCTTATTTAAAGATGTTATTCTCTTCCAGTAAGAATACTAAGCATATAGCAAAGGCCACTTCCCTTTGTTAATTCTCTGTTTATCTCGAAAATAGAATATGCATATATCCACAGTTTTATGAGTTACATTGTGTATTCCATGGTAATGGCTACACGATTGATTTATTTCGATTTGATCTTGATAGTTAGGCCACTTCTTCACCCCCAAATTGTTCTGTGGGCTTAAATTCCCAAGGTCTAAGTTTCAATTTAGTAATTGGGCAGTATAGTAGACTTCTTGGCAATTAGTTAGTAACTTTAGGGAAATATTCAAAAATATAAAAAAGAACTTCCTGGAGATTTTGTTTATTATCTCGTCTTGCCTTGGCCTTACGAGGAAAATCCCAAGTCTAATACTCTAACTCATTTATTTCAAAGATAATTCAAATAGCAACAAAAGTTACATTACAAGCTTTCAATGTAGCAGATTGATGACGACCTCCCAATGTTTCGGTAACTCCTTTCACGTTTAAATCCTTAATTCTTGGGATTAACGCTTTACTAAGCTCGAGGGGTATTCCGCGGGGGAATTTTGGTGTTCAAGCTCCAGGAATTAGTAGGGAATTAGAGAAATTAGAAGAATTAGTTGGGGAATTAGGGAAATTCGTTGGAAAATTACGGGAATTGGGGGAATTAGGTGAGAAATTGAGGGAATTAATTAAGGAATTAGGGGAATTACTTGAGGAATTAGGGCAACTATCAGAAATTACAACGTAGCGCACGCAACTTCACTTTGAGATGGAATTGGATGAGAGATGAAAGCAAAACAAAATTGGGATTACAATTGCGGGATTTTCCGCAGACGGCGATACTCGCATTTTATGAGCTATCGAATACTGATTTAATAGTTCGATTGCCATCAGAACCGAAAGAGAAGAATAAAACAAACAAAAAGTTCACAAAGTTACACCATTTGATACCAGTTCCAGATGGGGAGTGGTACCAATGTAGTATTGACAAAAATCAATTAAGAATGCTACGTAGAGGACACTACACACATTTTAGCATAAATGGGCACCAGTATCTTAAAACCAGGAATCATTCTACCAGTTGGGAATTATACAGCTACCGTCAATCACCTTGAAGAGTAAATCGCAAAAGTTCCACAAGATAAACGTCTCCTTACACCTTCTGATCTTAAGAGCGAAGATAAGATGAACTTCGCATCTGCGGAAAAAATGTGTAGCTTTGAAAGTAATGGAGCCATTGAATTCCACAGAACGAGGACACTGTGGCTTACCTTAAACTTATCCACTATATTGCGTCGTCTTTTCTGGATCCCAGTACAGAACTGAGTACCAGATTATATCACATTTGGTATGTTGTTTACTAGAATATGGAGAGCCATCATTGAAGGTAGTAAGAAATGTCAAGCAAGATACAACTTCTTGTCCAGAAATTGCACAAGCGAGAACGAAGCTGCGAACGAAACTGAATTCGGAGACGAAGAAAACGAAATTGATAGAGATCTAGTAAAAAAAAAATCCAAATAATGGGGACGTTATGGTTTTGGAATTGATTTTTAATGAAAGCAGTTCACATGAAACTTCTTCTGAAAGTATGACTTTGAAAGATTTCTCTCAAAAAGCGAGTAGTGCACATCTATCCGAAAAATAACCGTATGTAAAACTCATAGTTGACAGTAAATCGTCAATAATTACATACTGCTGCTTTTGGATCAAACGGAAGGGTTAGTGCCGATCGATCGAAGCAATTTATCAGCGCTACTGCAAAAAAACTCACAAGAAAGCAGCGAAAAGACAGCCGAACTCAACTTCTAGAAACGCCAACAAGGAGCGATAGAAGAAGAATCAAACAAGTGACAGTGACTCGACTTCAAACTATTTATTTTGTACTCAGCTAACAGTCGTAAGGCAATTATAGGCGTCGCTGTACCTTTTATTGGGACTTCCAACCCCACTAACGACTGTCATGATGTTATTATGACATCCAGGACCAACTATTTCCGTGACAGCCGTACTACGGGGCGCCGAAACAGCAGCCGTGAAACTCCCATCCAAGTTCTCACTAGAAAGAGCGTTGCTTAACTCTAGTGATCGTACTTGGACGGTTGTTCAAGCTACACCACCCGGGACGGGAATGATGGCATTCGACGATTCTGATTCGGTTGATGATATGGAAGTTTTTGCAGCTCGAATCTGAAGAAGTCTCAGGCGAAACAGGACTCGAAATTAATTTAGATAACTATTACGCAGTTTTCTATGACCAGGTTCATTGGTCGAATAATTGAAGATGGTGACCAGCACTACAAAATAAAGTTTTTAAAAGTCCAGCTCAACACTTTTATTTGGCCTAGAAAAGAAGACGTTGATAATATTCACAAAGATTTCATCTTCTACGATCCTATTAATCTGATTTGGGGGCCATTTGAATAAAAACGGTTGGACCTTCTCAATATTAACTACAGATATAAGATCTTTAAAGATCAGTAAAGCTACATGTAATTGTTTTTGTTAAATAAGTGAAGGGATATATTATATTTATTTGTATTGTTTTTATATAAACGTGAACTACCTTCTTATGTTGTGTTTTATATGAATAGAATGTTTATTTTTCATGGGGTTTTATTACAAAAATGTCCACAACTTCTACTTATTTTCAAGATATTGTGGTAACGACCGCATAATTTAACATAGAAGTGGTAGTTTGGGAATTGCGGTCAAAATTTCGAAAAAAAAAATGATCGAAATCGAGGTTTTGACATTTTTATTTCGTCATTCTAGAACTATTTGCATAGACAACCAAGATATTATTAATAAAAATATGGGGTTATAAACACAATGACTACTTTTGAACAAAAAAGCATCATCCTTGCGATTATATGACTGGTGTTGACCATTAGTATTAATTTGTTTTCTGTCCTGACCGCAATTTCTAATATATATCTTCTAGGTCTAATTATCTTGCTTATAACTTCTTAACTTAATTGAAGAGCAGATAGTAATATTGTCACTTTGATGTTATTAGTTTAGAATAGGTATGGGTGCTGTCTAGTTATTTGTGGAGAATTAGAGGAATTACTAAGCAATTAGTAGGAAATTAGAAAATTACAAGGGAATTAGAGGTATTAGGTGAATTACTACGGAATTAGAGGTATTAGTAAGGAATTAGGGGAATTACTACGGAATTAGAGGAATTAGTGTACATAATATTTTTTCGGGGAATACCCCTCGACTAAGCTCTTGTATTGAAGAAAAACGATGGCCCCGTATTGGTTCCTTAATCTTGCAAAATAAATCAAAATCAGCTGAACACATATCAGGGTTATAGGGAGGGCCGAGGGGTGCTTCCCACTCGTATTTTTCCGGAACGTCCTCTGTGGGTTGCCATGCAAGATCAGCATTCCAACTTCTAGTAGTTAAAGCCGAGTATTACGAATTTGTAACCGTAATTTCTTGCGTAAAAATGATGCAACTTCTTCACACGTCAGACGGCGGTCTTCCATCAAAACAGTGACAATTATCGTCGCCAATGTATAACCTTTTGCGGTCCTTGGTATTTCAGCACGTTTATCGTCTCCAATACTGCTTCTACCATCGCAAAATCTTTGACACCAACGAGAAACGGTGCTCCGATCTGTTGTATAGTCGTCACAGAATTTCAATTTTGATGTAGGATCCTTGATCTGAACGTGTAACTTGAGCTGAGTATCGTTCTCGTCCATTTTAAATTCGCTTTCACAAGTGAACTGAATAGATAACGACTTTTTGTGTATACCAGCGTCAAATATACACTTCAAACCAAATAACCAGATGTGTCAAAACACAATGCAATTGTAACGTAGGCAGCGCCTACTCTCTGTACATCACAATCAAATTGTTTTAAATCATTTACAATTGGAGGTATGTATTTAAGAAGCAAATATTATATTAAGAATTTTTGCACAAACACAACAAGGTTTATAATTAATTGTTGGAAAGGCAGCTTTTCCTATAATTTCGTTGCTACCTTCTACGTTAATGTGTAGCCTTTTCGATATACCGCATTTTCTTCTTCTGCTATGCTTCCTTAAGTAACCATAATCAGAAGCCGGATAGTTAACTACGCAAAGGACCCTGGCGGGGAGTATTTTCAATCAACTAATTGTGACACCGTTCTGTTATCATGCTATTTCGTTGAGTACTTCGCTAAATTACAAATTGACAAATATTAGAACATGAACGTTTCAGAAGTCAAATCTAATATTGTTCAATTTGTAGTGTGATGAAATACTCAAAGAAATAGCACGATTATTGAAGCGCCACAAAAAGTTTACTTTTCTTCCTATCTGCACTGTAAGTCCTCCAGGTTAAGGGCTCCTTTCAGCATTGCAGTGGTCTCACAAGTTCCAGCATCTGTATATTAGCTTCTTGATACAGGTTCTTGGGAGATCAACATACTAATTTCATGCCGTTCTGTTTAAATATTTGAAATACGTTACGCAAAATAACTATTTTTCTGTTCATCACTCTGTGCTGTTGCGTCAGTTTAAATATTCTTCGCGTTCAAGCAATGGTGACAGGTATTTTCAATACTCTTCCGATGTTGGCAATTCTGACTTCACCCGCAGAAGAGGGTAATGAGACCGCTGCACTTCTTTGTACGAGGATAGCCAATGAGCATAGAAAGCTAGCGCATGGTAGCTGCCCGGCAACGCATGGTTTAAGCGTCAGCGTTTTGCATAATGTAGCAGCCATTGTAGAAGCATTAACGGCTCTTCGAGGCAGCTTCGATGCTATTGGATTTAATAATTTCCAGGACACAGTCTATAAGTCTGAAATTCCGTTTCCCGTCTTCTCGTTCAGTCCCTGTATAATGCAAGAGTTAGGATATATAGGTGATTTGTTTTGGAACTACAAACCATCAAGTACCTGATTTTCTGTCAAATAAAATATATTCTCACTAAATCACATTGTCCTTCATTTGTGGATCCAATGGCTAATCTCTTAGTTCATATAGGATTTCTATCTTGTCGTTGTGCAGTAGAATTTCATTTCATACGAATTCTTGCATTAAACTGCACCTAAATTGCAGCAGTTGCAGCTAAGTTGCATATATTGTATTAATTAAGAAATGCATGTTGTGAATTACCGCCATAATAAATATGCTTTTTGGGTTAAGCGATACATGCTGCGAAATATTTAATAATTAACAGCTGCTTCAGGCGCCCCCCCCCCCCCCCAGTTTTTGAGTGCATTACCATTGGGTGGGCAGTAACGCCTTAATCCAACTACTTCAGGTTACCTTGGCTTCAAATTCCAGCCCATCAATATCTAACATATATCTATATGTGTGTACCCTGTGTCATACTCCATTTTCTCTTTGATTCTTTCTTCCTCCTCCTTGGTGCCTAAAATTTCCCTCATTCACTTCGCTATTGCTTCCCAGTTTGTTCTGCTCCGTAGCATGAATGTTATCATGTTTTCGCTTGTCAGTGGTTCTCCGGTTTGCATTTGTATTATCAATCTTTTCCGGGTCCACCGAGGGCAGTCGAAGGGTGTATGTGCTATTGTGTCAGTCTCCTCACAATAAATGCAAGCCTCAGATTCTTGTATATGGAAGCGCTTGAGGTACCCTGCAAAGCAACCATGTCCGCTTAGAACTTGATTGATATGGTAACCGGCATCTCCGTGTTTTCTATATGTCCATGTACGCAGAGCCGGGATAAGCCTTTTAGTCCATTCAGCATTCCCCTGTATTCGTTGCCATTTCTCCTGCAATTTTCTCTTTGTTTCCGCTTTAATCCCTACCGTAGTCTGTCCTTCTTGTTTCTTATGCCTGCGGCACTTTTCATTCACCAGCAGTTCTATAGGTGGTACTCCGGCGATCACCCGAAGTGCCTCAACTGACGTTGTATGGTATGCACCGCATATTCTTAGCAGGGTTCTGTGTTGCCCATCATTTTCCTATACTTAGCGTGTCCCAGTGTCTCGCTCCATAGCGGTGCTCCGTAAAGTAGTATCTAGTACACTATGGATGCTAGAATTCTTGTCCGACTACTTCCTGCACAGTTGAATAGCGGTTTTTCCGCCTTTTTTTTACTATGTTTTCAACATGTCTCATCATTTTTGTATTGAGGTCGAAGTAGACTCCCAGATATTTTAGAGCTTTGATTGTATTAGTAACTACTCCGTCCACTTCGATCGCTATCTCCCTTAGTTTTCGTCTAGCTACCAACAATACCACCTCGGTCTTATGAGGCGCAAGCTTCAGCTGCTTTCTTCCCATTTCTCTCTTTATCCGTAATGCCACTTTATTTATTTTATTTTCTATTATTTCACCTGATCGTCCCGTGGCAACAATTGCTAGATCGTCCGCGTATCCCACTAGCGTCACCTCTTGTGGCGTTTCCATTTTACTTCCCTCGTCACAACGCCCACTTGTCTTTATGAAAGTATCTTCATAAAACTATAAACCAGCCCAGAACGATGCCGCCTTGGCAATTTATTTTGCTTGCAGAAAGCGGATCGCTGGGCCCGTGCCCATCTGAAAATTTCCTGGTTTCTCGGTTGTCCTATCCGCCCCTAATTCTGAGTAACTCAAGATAGAATATTATGTCAACAATATTAAAACATTGCGCATAGCCGTCATTTTGGTAAAGGAATATATGTTTATCGAAAATTCAGCTTTGCTCAATTTTGTATCACAACGTCCACTGCCAAGGATCTTTTGAGTAAAGCCCTTTACAGATTTTTTAAAATGCTGTCATAATTCAAGTTCTATAGCAGAGAACCAAGTATCCATCCATGTGGCACGCCGCACGTTACTTCAGTTTCATATTTTTGACCTTTTTCATTTTTATGTTTGTGAAGTAACTGCAGCTCAGTCTTATAATATACGTGGTTATTTGTTTGTCAATTAATTCTTCCACTATCTCTGTCCATGAGGCGCTGTTGAAAGCGTTTTGCACGTCGAGAACGGCTATAGCACAGAAGTCTATTTTTCTGAGGTCGCCGCTCTTTCTATGTTCTTCACTGCCTTTATAGCATCTATAGTTGAAAGTCCCTTTCGGAATCCGTATTTATTGTCCGCTTTGGTTTTCATGAGAATAATTTATTCGATTCTTCCACCATTTTCTCCTTTGTCAGTTGTATCTTGGGTGTGATTTTAAGTATTTTGCAGGCAATGCGATAGAGGGTCCCTATATACTTTGGTCTATTTCAAAGCTTTTTCCATGCTTCCTCCTTGGCTGTCAGAATGGCTGCCCTAAGGATATGCCTATGTTTATGATATTCCGTTTTGCATAAGTTCGTTTATACCTCCGTTGCATTTGGTTTTGTATTCATCCTTGTCATTTTTCGTCTGTTGGTTAGGCATTCTCTCCTTGAAGCTGCTATGTTCTCATTCCACCAATATGTCACTTTCTTGTAATTTATGACTCGACTTGATCTTTTAAGAAGCGTTTGGTTACCCGTTGTCTTGATTAGTTCCATGAATCTTTACGGTGTTCTTTCTTCTTGTCCCAGTTGTCCTTCTACGTTCTGGTCGATTTTGATATTGAAATGTTCTAGGGCTGCTTGCTTAAGTATCCAGCTTATAAGTCTATTCTGACTTGTTGTCATGTTGGCTTGGTCTTTTTTTACTTCATGGCAGATGTATCGGTGGTCGCTCAAGTGTTCGAGCTCCAGCACTGTCCAGTTCATTACTTGAACGCTTATGTTTGCGATACAAAAGGTGATATCAATGTGGGATGTACTGTTTCCTCTCACGAATGCGGGTGCATCGCCTTCATTTATTATCTGCAGCCCATCTGTGGCTAGCCACTCTGTTAATATTTTCCCCCATTTATCCTCTATCCGCGATACCTATAATTTCGACTTTGCGTTGAGGTCACCACCTACCAGCACTTTCTTGTTTCGGCTGTTTATTTTCATACTCCGACGTATCTCGTTTAATGTGGCTTCGTAGTCGTCATCGCTTGCGTTCGGTGAGCAGTAGCAGCTATATACCACTGTGTTTCCGATCTGGACCCATACATACCGGTTTAGGCGAGACTCATCTAAATGTATTTCATGTGTCTTATCTTAATACAGTAATCTCAAATTCTATTCCTTGTAATGTTACTATGATTGCAAAATTATGCCACTTCTTAAAGAAGCATTTTAGAATTACGAAACAAGGTAAGTGGTATCTTAAAACTGAGCAAATTTTCTGTAGCTGTAGGTCATTTCATCCTCTGCAGTACATTAGATAACGCGCAAATCAAGATAATCGAATTTGTCCCCTTACCTACAAGGTAGAATATGTTTTATTATCGCGAGCGAGATTTTGCTTCCCGCTTACAACTCCTGCCCCTTTCCCACTGAGCTACAGTTGGCCACCTTTTTGACTTGTTGCGGATCGTAATACGGTTTTTTCTCGTAATAGGGCGAATAGTTCAATGTCCCATTGAGAATTCGCTATGTATTGCTTACTTATACTAAATGTTTGAAGACAATGCTTAGTTATCCTCAAAACATAATTCAGTTCTTAAATTACACTAAAGTTAATGCAGACCATCAGAATGAAAGCGCTATAAGACCAATGTAGTTATGAAGCACTAACATCCTAAACTCAGAAATAAGTAATAACATAATTTATGCAATACACAATTGTAGAATTATGTTTTACTATACCTCTTTCAATTCCAATTCAAAAAGTGTAACTTGTAATTCAGATTAATGAATTGTAAATCAGATTAGTAAATTATAATTCAGAAGGTGTAAGTTGTAATCCAGGTTAGTAAATTGTAACAGATTGGGTAACATGTAATTCAGATTAGTAAATTAGTAAAGCTACACCAGGAACGTCTATGCTATGAATTCATTCTTTGACAAAAAATCCCAAAACAAATGGACTTGGATAAGTCCTGATAGCAAGGCTAGGAATGAGATAGATTCTGTAATCATCAACCGAAAAGAAATCATTCAGAATGTTTCAATGCTTAATGAATTTTCAATCAGAAGCGACCAGAGAATGGTACGTGCAAAGGTAGTTATAAACATCAAAAAAGAAAGAAGAAAACAGGTGGTACAAAATAAATCTAACAGATGGGCACCGCCTAAGAAAATAGAAGAGTCTTTAAATGGAACCCAATACATAGAAAACGAAAATAGTCGAATCGAGAAACTCAACACTCGCATAACCACCAGTATCAAAAATGCAGAGAAACGATTATGTAGTAGAAGGAACAACAAAGAAGACAAACTAAGTAAAACTACTAAACAGCTTATGGCAGAAAGAAACTAACTTAAGGACAAAAATGGAACACACCTTCCAACGTTACGACCACTCAATAGAGACTTATCTAAAGCTGTAAGAAGAGATATTCGTAAATCCAATACAGAAACAATTACTAGAACAATAGAAGAGAACAGAAACCTAAAAGTTCTAAGACAAAATTTTTCTGAAGGTAATAAAATCATATGCAAGTTAAAAGACAAAAACGGCATCACAAGAACAAGTAGAGAAAACATCCTCAAGATAGTCAACGGATTTTATTCAGAACTTTATAGAAAACAGCTAATACACCGAAACACTGCAATATCTCAAGTGTTAAATCAAGGATCAGATGACCTGCTATGAAGAACAACAAATCCGAGAGACGACGAAGTAGTCATCGAGTCTATTAAAAACGGTGGGTACCTCCTACTATAATCACTAAAGACCCTCTTCAACGAGTGCCTTCTAAAAGGAACAATGCCTACAAAATGGAAGAATGCCGTCATCGTATTAATACATAAAAACGGAGAGATAGCAGATCTTGGAAATTACCGTCCAATCAGTTTGCTCTCACATATTTATAAACCTTTTACAAGAATAATCACGAATATATTACACAACAAACTAGAGATGTATCAGCCACGAGAGCAAGCTGGCTTTAAGACAGGCTACAGCACCAACGCCCACCTGCTGGTATTGGAAAACCTAATAGAGAAGACAGTGGAATACAACAAACCTCTGGTGTTAATACTTGTCGACTACGAGAAAGCATTTGACACAGTGAGTCACCAAAAAATGCTAAGAGCACTCTCAGATTGTAGAATGGACCATCGATAAACGACATTGATAAAGAACATATATGAAGGCGCCACTGTAAGTAATCAACTCCATGAAGAAGTTACAAACTGCGTGGCGTCCTCCAAGGAGACACTATTTCGCCAAAGATATTTACTACTCTTCTCCAACATATGTGTAAAAGATTATTTTGGGAAAAATGGGAGTGAATATTAATGTTGAAATTCTCAGCCACCTGAGATTCGCGGACGACCTAGTCCTGATAGTGGACCGTTTAGACCAAGCCAACAGAATGTTAGCGGACTTAAACAACATTTCAAAGGAATTAGGACTGAAAATAAATAGGTACCTCGAAGACTCCAGTAACGACGAACTTGGTTATTAGCGAGGGGATATACATGGACGAAGTGCAAATAGCCGAAACTATATAACCAAACCTGTGAACTCACCAAGCGTATCGGGCTGACTTGGGCCGCCTTCGGCAAACTTAAATACGTACTTAGATCAGAACTCCCGATCTGTTTGGAAAGGAAGGTGTATAATCAATGTGCCCTCCCAGTTCTATGCTACGGGGCAGAGACTTTAACATTAACAAAGAAAACTGTAAATTAAATAAATGTTACGCAGAGGGCAATGGAAAGATTAATGCTAGGCATCTCTCTCAGAGATCATGTGCCTAACACAGAAATCCGTAAACGAACTAAAATAGTCGATGTCATAGAGAGAATAACTACGCTAAAATGGAACTGGGTGGGGCATATTGCGAGAAGAACTGGCACAAGGTGGACAAAACGAATCCTTGAGTGGAGACAAAGACAAGAGGCATTTAGAAATAGAGAAGGCCCAACCCGATGGTCAGACAACATAAAACGAATTGAACCCAACTGGATGCAAGCAGCACAAGATAGAATATGGTGGAAGCATCTTAGAAATGCTTATGTCCAGCAGTGGACGTGATGAAGCTATTTGATGATGATGAATCTAAATTACATTTGAAGCTTTCTGAATTACAATTTATTAATCACATTGTCTTTGACACCGTGTGTTATTTAGCTTCGTTACATCATAACCCACTTTACCCTTAACACTTTATAAGTCACGTGTGGGTTATAATAAATAACCCACAAGTGATTTATAAGTACTCACTCCTGTGGCTTATAAATACTCACTTTCATTTGATTTGTCACTTTCACTTTTCACAACTGTCCATAAAAATATATACTTTTTTGTTATTTATTGAATTTTGTATGGAACGCGTGTTTTAATACAAATAATGCACTCGAGAATAAATCCCTCTCCGCTTGACGGTCTCTAGGGTTCAACTTTTCTCTCGTGGATTATTTGTAACGTAGTACACTTTTCCCACAAACAACTATTGAAGGCACTCTAAAATCATTATACGTAATAGTAAGTAAAGTGAAGAAGAATTTGTATTTAATAGCTTTTTTCCACGACCGGGAGTAGAAGTCGGTTTCTATAGCATCAAAATTGTGACAGAAGTAAAACATTTACTCTCTAGAGACTAAATAAGACAAAAATTTCCCTAGGGAGTTTTCATTATGACTGATAGAACAAGTATGTCAAATTCGAGAT
Organism: Agriotes lineatus; assembly: GCA_940337035.1. NCBI lineage: Eukaryota > Metazoa > Arthropoda > Insecta > Coleoptera > Elateridae > Agriotes > Agriotes lineatus. Next base: position 88,894,919 of record OW679197.1, on the reverse strand, counting down.
TATCAGGTTATCAGTTTTGACACAAACTGACGCAAAACCTAACCTGCTAACCTCGAATTTGACATAATTGTGAGGTCTTGTCATAATGACTTACAGTGCCACCAACTTTAAAATTTACTACAGGCTACTAATTTTAAAATAATTCTAACTAAAATGTCGATAAATGACGTTTAAAAAAACGGGTTCTCGTTTTAAATCTTCCTGCAACGTGAAATAGTATATTACACAACGAGAGCTGTAGGAAGCATATTACACGCGACTTGGAAAAGTTACGCACAAGCCGCGTAGCGGCGCGTGTGTAATTCCACGAGCGTGTAATTGCTCTGTAGCTCGAGTTGCGTACTATACTTTTTCTACGATCACACTCATTTCGTTAAACGAAAAATAAATATTTTATTAACTGTCAAATCATCTGTCACACCATCTTAAAAATTAGGCGGCTGCAGTCACATCCCTACACCGCTTCGTACAAACAACAGAAGCGAACTGTAACGTAATAAAAAAAATTACGTGGTAGTCATTATCATTACGTAACACTGTTTGTAACAACGAATTTACTAATCAAGTAAACAGTGCTTAATGAGCAATTTACTAATAAAGGAGTAGAAAAAATAGTATATGCAACTCGGAGAGAATGCTATTTTGCTTCAGTGCCATTTCTGACTCTCGGGAAATTGTACCTCAGCAAAATAACGCATTTCTCTCCCTCATAGCATAATCTACTATTCCATATTATTGCGCTTGGCGGTGTGGAGCAACCATAGAGAGAAAAATGCTCATGCAAAGAGAGGGTATGCATATCTTTAGAATCTATAATTATTGCAACCCGATATGGAATGTTAATGGATTTTAAAAGTACACGATAATAGTACCTCGCAACTTTCATCTCATGGTTTTACAATTTTCTCATGTTTCAGTTACTTTTATATTGTATTTCAATTTAAATTAATGATGTGTTTTGTCTGGTTTCGACGTTTCGGCTATTATTTTTAAATTTTAAATTTTTTTATAGTTTGCTCTAATGCATTTACATTAAATGAGGTTACGTATGAATATAACAAATTTGTTTACAATTTGATCGAATAATATGGGAATTTTTAAATGTCTGTTTTAGTTAGTGAAAGATGACTGAAGAAACATAGGAGATTCAATTATTTAAGTAAAATTAAAAGGCCAAGAGAAAATACTAAGTAGTTACCCTTATCTATTATAAACAAAAATAATATGTTGCAACCCTTATTGGGTTGGTAATGTGAAAATTAGATTATTATTTACTCTTATAGATCATTATTAATGTTATTATTTTCAAAATATGTTGTAGCTACCAGCATTATGTTTGTAAATGAGCTATTCTTCTTCTTTGTTATCTTCATATCTCCTTGCACATCTAAGAACATATAAACTAGATTTCTTGGATAGTTAAAGCAATAGAAATTTTACTTTACCAAAAATTTATTGCATCACGTTTTGATATAATTACTAACTAGTAAAATATAATTTCCCAAATACACATGGAAATATTTTAAATTGAACCACTTAATTTTATTGTGGCATAGCCGTTCTACATCTCACATTACTTATGTTACGAGGACCGTTGGCAGAGCTGCCGCGAATAATTTTAAAAATTACTCAAATACAAAATCGTAGATATTTCATCCTTTACCTCTTGCAAATACTTTTTTCTACGGGCACTACTACAAGTAGGCCTTTTAGCACTAGCTTGTTTTACTAAAAATGACGTTTTATAAATCAGCGTGTTAAAAGTAAAATCAGCTGTTTACTTTTAGCACGTGTGCTAAAAGTAAACAGCTGGTGCTGAATATAGAATTTTGAACTGGAAGTGAGGTTATAAAGTTAAAGTTATTCTAGTTAGTTCTTTCGTTAGAGGTAAAGTGTTTTTAAATAATTAAAGGATTATGTAATTAATAAAGTCAAATGTGTACTATTGTAAATACCTTTGATAACTAACTTTGACAGCTACCGGCTGCAGAAACAGTCGCCTGCGCCGTCATGGCCTTCTCTTTACTATGACATAAATTATAACTACCATAAATGCTAAATCGACATTTATGGATTAATAACAGTAATTTTAAGGCCGTATGAAAAATATTGTATGCAAACTTGTGTTGAAACTATTTGTGCACGAGACATGTTATGAACCTCATCCTTCGGCTTCGTTTCGTAAGTTTTATGTTTCATGCATAAACATCCACTTTTAACACCTGTTGCACAAATAGATATTGTTCAAAAACAAGCATTTAGATTATAAACCTTTTTATGATTTGAATTTATTTTAATACTTAAATACATATGCCGCGACACGCGTTTCTGGTCACCCCTGACCATTTCATTAAATTCTAAATTTTTGTCAATATCGCTTCTTAAAAATGAAGTGTGCAGTGTGTAGTGGAGATATCGTGTCAGATCATGAGATATTCTGTTACGGCTGCAAGGAATTCGTGCATTCTATTTGTAGCGGATTATCTAGGAATGAGGTTGCATGTTTGAAAGCTAAATATCGAAAACTTTCTTACTACTGTGATAGCTCCAAAGATATTAAACTGCAATTACCTAGTGTGAAAAAGCTGAAACAGATTGCTAATGATTTGCAAAATGAAATTAACAAATTAAAATCGCAAGCTGACCAAAATCAGTCGGATGCACCAATACAAAACCGGCAAAAACGGTCAAGTATTAAGATTTATACGTATTGATAATGGCATATACGTATCAAACGAAGAAAAAGTTGATATCTTGGATGTGTATTTCAAAGCAAACAGAAACACTGAAAATGCGTGCACGAGTTATGCAGAGCGTTTTCCAGAAAGACAACAACCACACCGGACAATTTTTAGAAGACTAGTTAGCAATTTACAGAACTTTGGAAGCTTCGAACAAAAATGTGCTAACTATGAAGGTAATGATGCTGATGCACGTTGAAATAATATTTTGCAGAACGTTAGGAACAATCCCAGCACATCATTTCGGCGTGTGGCATGAGAAACAGGGATTTCAAAATCTACTGCTCACAGATTCTTGAAGGAAAACAAATATCACCCTTAAATACCAACAATTGTACAAGGTTTAAGTGATAATGACTATCACCGAAGATTACAGTTTAGCAGATGGTACCTTCAAAAATGTGAATATGACGATAATTTTCCTAGGAAAATACTATGGACAGATGAAACATGATTTACCATTGTGGAGTGTTCAATAGGCATAACTACCATCATTGGTCTACTGAAAATCCACATTTGCTAAATCAAAGAAGATTTCAAGTTCGATTTGGTTTTAATGTCTGGTGCGGTTTAATTGGTATGACACTTTGTTTACTTTTTTTTTGCTTTTTAAGCTCTTTTTTCGTTTTAGATAATCAGTTAATAGGTCCTTTCATCTTTGATTACAATTTAACTGGTAACAGATATTTGGAGCTACTAACAAACGAGATAATGCCTGCTTTGAGACAAATTATTAATCCCGAGAACATGCAAAACATCTGGTTCCAGCAAGATAGTTGCCCGGCCCATAACACTCGTAACGTGCAACATTTTTTGAGAGAAAACTTCAATGAGAGAGTGATTTCAAATAATGGACCGTGCAATGGCCTGCGAGATCACCCGTCCTTACCCCCCTTGACTTTTATTTATGGGGTGCCACTAAAAACGAAGTATTTGATTTTGAACCGTCAGAAACGCGGACAATTTTAGAACAAAGAGTACTAGATATGCTACGATCAGTAAACGGAAACACGCTACGTCGAGTTTGTAACTCTACTAAAACAAGGTGTCAAAAGTGTAAGGAACAGAATGGTCGTCATATTGAACAATTCCTTTAAGCTTTAAGAACTGTTTCTTTACTTTTTATTTATTATGGTTTTTGTATCGTTTCGTTACTTTACAGTATAACTTAGAATATTTTTTCACTTTCATTTGACATTTTAATTTTTCAGTCTACTAATTTCATATTAAAGATTGATTTACGTTTTTATTAATATTTTCCTCATAACTATATATTTTTCAGGCATGTTATACATCGTTGAAAAGCACTTTTTAAGGACTATCTAACTAATCAAAAATCCAATACGGCCGCCATATGAAAAACAAAAGATAGCGCTAATAACTTAAAAACAAATGACAATCGGGGGTTTCCGTTTATATCAAATAATTTGTCTTGAAAAAGTGTCTAAACAATATAAAACTTTAAAAGAGGTCAGATTAAGCGTTAAAGAGTTATTGAGGAATAACGAAATCGGAAAATTATGTTTGTTTCTAAATATTTTAAAAATTAAACCAGTTAGGTCAAATTTGAAATGATATTTGCCGTGAGTATTGAATTCTGCAAAACGTTCCCCATTTAACCGTTGCTCTATGTCTTCTAATAACCGAGATACCAATGGTGAGCATCGAAATTGGGACACAGTGTATATCACACAACGTTTCGGGAGTTTACGTAAAAAAACGTACAATATTAGTCCTTCTCAGGACTAACCAGGAACACCTGAAGACGGAAGTAGATTAAAACTCCCGAAACGTTGTGTGATATACACCCTAGATAGTGGAAAAAGTCCGATAAAACATATCATAATAGACCACTGCCAGAAAATGACATTCAGAGAACAATTAGATGAATATTCGGGTAGAGTACGACAACGAATTAATTTCCGTACATAAATTTAACAAATAATTCTATTGAATATGAATTTGGAGTAGATGCTATTTACACAGATTTTAGTAAAGTCTTCGATATAGCTAATCATGCTATATTATTTCCTAAACTTGAGGAGTATGGTATTCATGACAGGTTACTATCATGGATAATCTCATTTGTCAGTGGTAGATCACAACCAGTTAATGTAAATCATTTTAAATCATCAGAATTTGTAGTATCATCAGGAGTACCACAAGGTTCCCATCATGGCCCAATTCTATTCTCTATATTCTCTATTTCTGAAGCAGATCGCAAAAGTTTATAAACTGATTTGTGCAACTTATATACTTGGTGTATTGAAAATTATATGCACCTAAGTTTTAAAAACTGTAAAAGTATTACATTTAGTAGAAAAAAAAATCAGTAAATCCATATAGCTATTATGTAAATATTGGTACCCTTGATAAAGTTTCTGTTATAAAGGAAGCATGTGTGCTACTGAATAATTCCTTATGTTTTATTCCATACATTGATTATAGAATTTCGAAATGCATGAGAATGTCAAGCTTTATTAAATCTACTAGAACTCGTGGCCAGTCTACGTCTGGTCGTGCCAGCGTAAAGAAACGGTTAACAATAAAAATGCGTGCTCAAGGCGGCAGCCAGCCTACGTCCGGCCCTGCCAGCGTTAACAATACAAATGCTTGCCGCGCCGCCACTTGTGCGCGTTCATGCTGCGTGTTGCTGCGCGATCAACAGGTCGGACGGCATCGGCTCTTATAATATAATATAACGGCTGAGTTTAGAGATTTTAGATGCTTAGTTGTACTTTATTTGGCTTGTTGCTTTCTGTATTAGATTTCAATTACACAATTTGGGCTTCTGATTTTAAGATGCAAATGCAAATGTCCAGAGAAAAATTGTGAGAGCTCTTTACTGTAAAGCTGGATTAATTTTAAGTGACGATAATTATCTTGAAATGTTAATGTACTTTGATTTTCATCCTTTGCATATCCGAAGGAATTATTTTGAGTGGTGCTTTGCTTATAAGTCCTTCAATGGTGTTGTTTCTCGTTCTGATGTACTTCCAGAATTTAATTGGCATGTTTCACAAGTTAATACAAGAAAACTGTAGTTACTTCAACAAGCTTATCATCGAACCGTATATGGCTTAAACAGCCTTATTAATCGAGTTGTTACTACGGTAAATAGCTTAAAAGGTATATATATCATTGGCATTTCGTATCGTGAATTTGTACGAAAAGTTAAAAATGCAAATAGTTATAGTTTCTCTAAGTTACTCCCTACAGCATTGTATTTAATTTAATTTTGTGTAATGCTATAATCCGTTAAATAAATATTATTATATCATATTGCAAAAGATTTACATAAGAAAGATTTACTGCTTAAGGTTGTTTAAATCTTTTACGAAAAAAGTTTTTAAAAGAATCGGGATCGTTCAATCAATTCAATAATTTAAAAATCATCGATACTTTTTCAGAAATTTCAAGTAAGTAGTTCAAAAGGTTTAAAGAATTTTTAATTGATCGCGGGGACTAAAAATAACATTCATAATTTATAAACTAAAATGTTTTTAAATGAAAAAGTTTTTTTAAACAAATATTAGTTTTTCTTCTCTGACATAAAACTTTTAAAATGTGAGAATTATAATATTATGAAAACTAAATAGGTACCTACATAACATAAAGCAATTACATTTTAAAGTTAAATTAGGAGCTATAGTGTAAAGAGAAAAAAATATTAATATTTGATATACAGGGTGATTTTAAAATGTTTCGCCAAACTTCGGAGTATTGTTCTACACACCAAGGCAAGTAAAAAAGTCCATATAAACATGTGTCCGAAAATCGCGCGTTTCCGAGTTACGAGCAATTTTTGAACTTGCGAAGTAGTCCAGTCAATTGGTGCTCAAAAAGGGCGAATAGGGGAGAGTTTTGGTGGAGTTCTAATATTTGGTTCCTATATGTTTTTTGGGTCGCTGTGCACGAATATCAGGTTTTTCAATAAAATTTTTGACCGGAAACAAGTTTTTTTAAGTAAAAACCTTGTAAAAACCGATTTTTTTTAGTTTTTCTAAAAGTACCCAAAAGATGTCCATTATTTATAAATATTGAACCTATATGAAATAAAAGAGGACACAGTTTCCTACACTTTATGTATGTGAGGTTTTTTTCTCCGATCAATCGTTCAGCCGCGAGAGCGCCGCAAAATTATAGTCCAGTCAAATGGTAGAAAATAGGGGAAAGTTTTGGAGTTTTTATATTTGGTTCCTATATGGTTTTTAGGTCGCTGTACGCAAGTATCGAGTTTGCCAACATTTCAATTATGAAGATTCATTTCATATACCATTGTTGATTTACGAAAAATGTATAGTTTTCGAGTTACTTTGAAATAAACTGGCATAATTCCCTTTTAACACCTAACTTCGCGGCGCTCTAGCGGCTGAACGATTGATCGGAGAAAAAACCGCTAGTACATAAAATGTAAGAAATTTTACTCTCTTTTATTTCATATAGGTTCAATATTTACGAAATTGTATAGTTTTCGAGTAATTCTAAAAAAACTAAAAAAACGATTTATTACACGGTTTTTGCTTAAAAAACGTGTTTCCGGTCAAAATTCTTGTTGGAAAACCTGATATTCGTGTACAGCGACCCAAAAAACATATAGGAACCAAATATCAGAACTCCACCAAACCTCTCCCCTATTCGCCCTTTTTGAGCACCATTTGACTGGACTACTTCCCAAGTTCAAAAATTGCTCGTAACTCGGAAACGCGCGATTTTCGGACACATGTTTACATGGACTTTTTTACTTGCCTTGGTGTGTAGAACAATACCCCGAAGTTTGGCGAAACATTTTAAAATCACCCTGTATATATTATGAGTTAAATAATATTTTGAGGATTTTCAGCATTTAATAAAACGAGTCTTCCCAATGGTTTTATTTATTAAAATTTTTATTAACCATGATCCAGGATAGGTTAATTTTATGTCAAAAACAAATTCAATTAATCATGTCCAACTGTACAATTTACTGATTCTTGTAAAACTAGTACTATTTAATAGTTCTATCTAGTTAGTGGCGAAAGATAATCCGTCTGCGATGAGATGAGATGAGATGTTTAATCGGACTTTTGCCACTGTCTTGGGATATTGGAATATAGACCAGGACGTCAGGATCTAAAGAAATGAATTCATTTGGAAGAAGTCGTCTCTTAAAGTTTGATAATTTAAATGTGGAAAACAAGTACAAAAACAGAAAACTATTAGCATACTAAAAAATCTGGTGTGATACACCCACACAACATCCTTTTACAGTGATATAAATAGCCAAAAAATCGATTTTTTATTTTTAAGCATTTGTCAAAAATTTTCAAAATTACAAATTCTACAAAAACCCTACAAAATTGAGCATTAGTTGAACAGACAAATTTTCTCAAAAATTCTAAGCTGAATTCAAAAATGTAATAATATACCGGGTGTTCTATTTAAAATAGGAGTTAATAAATAATAGAAAACATAAATAAAAGCACCCCATTTTAGAGGTATTCAACTGGAAAATCACCTATATCGCATCACTACACATTAAAAATTTAAAGTTTGAAAAATTTGTTAGAGCCGTTTTTGAAAAAATCGAAAAGAAACTGAATAATCACAAGAGTAAACACCATACTTCCGGTTACGCAATCTTCTTCAAAAGCTTGCTGTCGCATCTAGATTGTACACAAAACTTATACAGGGTGTAGAAATGCCTTACGCACCATAGGGTTTTCAATGGTAATTTTTTCATATGACAATATTTGCTTCCCTAATTATTTTAGAGCAAACTTGTAAATAGGTTTTTTGTAGAGCAAACAATTCTGCATCCATTTATGCCATCATTTTTGTCATTTTACGTCAGAAAACCTAATAATGAAAGAAACTAGAATTATCATTTTTTCAAAAATCGGTGTAAATTGTGAGGTGGTGGTATGCTGGAAGCAGATAAGGTGAAATAAGTGCCATGGTTGCCGCTACATTTGACAGATGCATATAAATAAACAACAAACTAATCTGTTGATGCTTTGAGATGCTTCAATAATTTCAAGGCACCGCTGATTTGTCTAAAAATGGTAATTTTATTGCTTTAAATTTTCAGTTTTCCGAAATGAAAAATGACAAATGCTGGTATAAATGGATACAGTTTTTTTTTCTCTACAAAAACTTCCATACAAGTTTGCTCTAAAATAACTAGGGAAGCAAATATTTTCATATGAAAAAATTACCATTGAAATCCCTATGGTGCGTAAAGCATTTCTACACCCTGTATATGAAGTTTCAACGCCATACCTCTTTTCGTTTTTGAGATATTCCGTTTACAGGCAGACACACACACATACACAAAACAAACAGACAGGCCAATAAATAAAATTATGTTTTTTATGTTTTAAAACGTAAAGATCGGTTGAAAACTGAATTTCGAATTTTTACGGTGAATCCAATACTTCCTTGATCGTAAGAGCAAGCAAAAATCAAAACTTTTTAGGTACCTTTATGTGAAATAAAGTTATTCCGGTAGAATTCTACTCGTAACCATATCCTTATTTACATGTAAACAACTTGTGCAACATTTCTGAATTAATGGTAGCTCGACTAACAGCACTCACGATGATTATGATGGGTAGCCACAGTTTAGTTCAAAACATATTGTTGAAAACCATAATAATTCATACACATTTTATTGGTAGTTTATGTTAAAATATTGTTTGCTGTAACAGGATAATTCACAAATATTTTACTATTAATTATATTTTTAGTTATTAAGGATTGGTTGAAGTGATAATTTTACTGAATTCTTTCTGGCAATGTATTTTTTATGTGGATTAAAAAACAAGCTCTTTGTAACATCTGATTTTTTACTAGAAATTGTAGGTTCAAAGTTTATTTTCTCAAAACGTGTAAAATTGAACAGTATCTGCCGTCATACTGCAGTCTTTGTAATTTCTTAAATATTTTTTTCCTATCTTACATTCATCTTACTTTTTTACCGTTTCGGCTGAATATATTATCGTGTCAGTTTATGTTCGACATCGTATTTTAGACGAAGTATTGTAATCCTGAAGAAATCACCTTTCAAGTTTTCTTCAGATTTTCCCGATTCAGAGCCCCTAAATGACGAAAAATATGATTTCACAATTCCTCTTGTCTGTCTGCTTGTTCGCCTATCCGTTTGTCCATCTTTCCGTGTGCCCGTCTATCCGCCTGTTCGCGATTTAGCTAAAAACTATTTTTGGAGTAAGTCGATATTTACTTTTGTTCAAAAATAGATACACGGTGATCACCTTAAAATTATAATTTTGTCTATTTTTGCTTTAACTGCACATCGGCCAGGCTTCATTCTTGACAAAAAATGGAACTCAACAGATACATAGTAAATGTTGTAAACGAGACAAAAATGGGCAACGATAAGTGCATCGTCCACCCGCGTGGCGCAGATGCGAGGCCTTCCTTCGTGGCAGAACGTGAGCAAAAGGTGGGTTGCGCGGGGTCTACTGTCGCGCGTTGAAATCGCTTTCCTAGGCGCAGAAATCGCACCGCCTGTGATGTTTCTTTAGTTTGCAAATTGACGTAATTCGCATTACCAAGTGTTTTCTTTTATTGTTTCAGTGTTATTACAAACTTTAAGAAATTTTTACCACCTGGTTTTCTTTGATTTTTCAAAATTTTTAGTGCCAGCTTTCCCTTATGAGAGAAGTAAAACCCTTTACAAAGTTTTACTTCCTTCGTCTAAAGCAGTGGTTCCCAAACTTATTTGGCCTACCGCCCCCTTTTCAGAAAAAGAATTTATTTGTTCCTCACTTGTAAACATCAATTTATCAAGTCACTGTATTCACCTTGAAAATGTTTCTTAACTGGCTAGCCAGTAAAAAATTTACTGGCTAGCCAGTTATATTTTACAAGCGTGCTCATAGATAAATGATAGCGTGCAAAGCCAGAGTTGTCTTCCTTAGTATGTGTCATATTGATGAATTTAGTTGCTTGTCAGTTTGACATTTTGAATACATGATAAATTTCTAGTTATTTACAAGTGAGGAACAAATAAAACATTCAACAATACACGAATTATGCGTGATGACCATGTATGCACGTGCTTGATAACAGCCCAGTCATATCATTGATGAGTCGGCTGCTGTCTTCCGCTGTATTATCTTATCTAAGTTTATATAAGTTAGTTATTCACATTATTTCGCCAGTCTTGCTAGCATCCTGCATCCAATATTGTAAAACACCGCTCGCTTCTAGCAAGCTCCGTCATTGTTTCTCATTTCGATTAATAAAGTTTTATTTGAATTAATAAAGTTTTTTTAAAAAGTCGAAACGACGTTAAACCGAGTTAACTGGCGCAGTCGTTCGGATTGGTCAAAAAGGCACCCAGCTTTTTGAGTTTCAACTCTTAATTGACCAGAACAACATTCCATCGCCGGAGCCTTTGGGAAACCTCAACAGGACAGGAATTGCCGCAGTTGAAGAGTACCAGAAGCGTTCCGCCGCCAACTCAGAAGGAAGCCTTTCCAACCATCGAAAAGTGGAATTCTACCCCTTCAGAGCCAACATCGCTGAGCCGGAGGACAAACATCGCCGAAAGCCCAAGCACCGCTGGTTCCTGAGCCCTGACTATTGAAGTCACCCGACCATCGAGGTCAGCAGTCTATTGAAGACACCCCACGATGAAATTCATGTAAGAATTTACAACGATTATTTCCAAAGTGAAAATTTAATTAAAACTAATACTAACATACACTTAATATTTAATTTTAAGAGCATTTAATTACACTGTGCGCTCAAATAAACTTAATTTCTCAGAAGAAATAAGCTGTTGTGCGCACTGGTAATTAACAATTGCATTTTAGTTCATAAGTTCATGTGGATCGCGGTAAGCGAGACGTTTGGCGTGTTGACTAACAACACTTAATATCCAAACCACTCACGATCCATGAGTAGGCACCCTGTAGGACCCCTACTAACCTAAAGTAAAGTGAATTTGAACGCTGGATTCCTCGGACTCAGAATCCCTTCAATCAGATAGTGCTACTGATGACGAATTAGAGTTATTTCCGAATCATAATCTACCGAATTCTAATCCAACGAATTTTGATTTAAACGAACTATCACTTTTATTCCAAAATCTCGAAATGGCTAACGAAAATCAGGCCCAAGTAAATATACCACCAGTGCAACCACCATTTGCAGGATATCCTGCTGGATTCCATACTTCATTGTTAAATGAAATCCCCAAGTACGAAGGAGCACCTTCAGAGCTCTCCGAGTACATAAGAGCCGTCGAAGACATCTTCGACCAATTTTGGCAACGACAGGAAGGAGCATACATAAATAAATTATTGCTTTCTGCTGCACGCAACCGCCTTAAAGGTGCTGCACAAGAAGTAGTAACGGGACAAATTTTAAACTCTTGGAATGCTCTTAAAGCAATTCTCATAGAAAATTTCGGTGATCAAAGATCCGAATTAAATTTAAAGATTGATTTATCTCGATTAAGGCAACAAGCTAGGGAATCCCCTATCGAATACTACAATAGGTGTAGATCTCTGCTAGCGATACTAAATTCAAAAATTTCCCTCAGCAACGAACATGAAATGATAAAAACCCATAAAATAAGTGAAGCTAGAAATTTGGCGCTCACTGCTTATATTAGCGGATTAGCCGAACCTTTAGGTTCAATTATCAGAAGTCGTTCTCCCCAAACATTGGAAAATGCATTAACTTTCGTAAAAACAGAACTTGACATTAGATATTTCCAAAACCAAAACAGTCGAAATTCATATCAACAAACAACCCATGTAAAGCCTAACTTTACCCCGCAAAAGCAGAATGATAGAAGCTTTCCCCAAAGTCAACACAATTTTAGAAGTAATCAAACCCCAAGCTTTCCCCAAAGTCAACACAATTTTAGAAGTAATCAAACCCCTATTTTTAAACAAAATTTAAATAACTCTTCTCAAAATTTCCCTACATTTCGACAGAATAATCCCAGCTTAAACGTTTTCAAACCTCAGAAAAACTTTCAGCCGTCATTCAAGCCCGAACCAATGGAAACATCCACAATAAAGAAAAGGCCTGTGTCTCAACAGTTAAGCAGAAATTTACCACCAGCTCAAAGACCTCATTTCCAAAATCATTTTAGACAAAACAGTTTTGTGAGACAATCAAATCCACCATATAATTTTCCTAATCAACAGCAATTACATCATGTTGAAATAGCCGAACCATACGAAACTTATTACCCTGTAGAATACGAATCCCAAAATTACGAACAAGAAAATCCCGAATTAGACGAAAACGAACCCCAAGAATTAGACGCAACACCTGAGTATTTTGAACTTCCAGATCCAGATGATGCAATAAATTTTCAAATGTAAGCCTCGGAATAGAATCTTTCAGCATTAATCCCTCACCTACATTACCTTACATACTAATTCCTAACACAAAACAAAAACTATTAATCGATACTGGTAGTTCCAGAACGATACTTTCTCCTGCTTTCGTTTACGAACACTTTCCCGATAAAATTTTCGAATCAAATTTTGAAATTACAACAAGTCATGGAACGACAAGACACAATTTAGTAGCAGAAATTCCTATTCCATCACTTTTTAATCAAGAAGGAGACCATTTAGTTTATTTATACGATTTTCATCCCTCGTACATTGGATTAATTGGTACAGATCTATTAGCAAATTTACAAGCGCGAATCGATTATCTTTGGAATCACGTACAAACCGAACAAACGGTAGTACCATTTTACTTTAATCAAGACCAAGAAAAACGAGAAATTCAAAAACGAAATTATTGCAATTTTAATAAAATACAATTGGAAAAAGCTTTAACGTTCATCTCTATTCCCCCTAGGACTGAACAAATAGTAAAATTACCTGCAATAGGAAAAAATGGCAGTAAATTAGCACCCAAATTACACTTCAATCAACATGTTATTATGCCCTCAGCTTTAGTTACCCTCGAAAATAATTGGTTTACAACCACCATTGTCAACACCTCCGATGCAGAACAATCCTTTAATATTACTCAACCTCTTTACATTGACGATTACTCCGACACAAATAATCACGAAAACATTTCTTTAAATAATATCTCAAACGATTCGAATAAAAACCTTTTATCAGACAACCTTAAAGAAAATTTGCGACTTGACCACCTTAACGAAGAAGAACGTGCCCTATTGACAAACTTGTGCTATGAGTATAAAGACATTTTTTATAATCCTAGTATCCCTTTATAAGTAACCTCTTTAGTAAAACACCACATTCGAACAAAAACTGACAATCCAATCTTCACAAAAACGTATCGATACCCGCACATACACAGACAGGAAGTAAAAAACCAAATTAATAAAATGCTACAAGAAACAATTATAGAGCCAAGCGAATCGCCATATAATTTCCCGATTTGGGTAGTCCCAAAAAAGTTGGACGCCTCAGGTAAAAGGAAATGGAGAATTGTTGTTGACTATAGGAAGTTAAACGAACAAACTATAGAAGACAAATTTCCCCTTCCAAAAATTGAAACTATACTTGATAATTTAGGCCGTGCAAATTATTTCACTACCCTTGACTTAGCATCTGGATTTTATCAAATCGAAATCGACAAAAATGACCGCGAAAAAACCGCATTTTCGACTGAAGAAGGACATTACCAATTTAGACGTTTACCTATGGGTCTTAAGAATTCACCAGCCGTGTTTCAACGAATGATGAACATAGCATTGACTGGTCTTACGCCAACCCAATGCTTAGTTTACCTCGACGACATAATAGTTTATGGATCATCTCTTCAAGAACACATGACCCGCTTAAAAAATGTATTTAAAAAATGTCGCGAAGCCAACGTTAAAATTCAACTTGACAAATCGGAATTTCTTCAAAAATCAGTAAAATACCTAGGTCACATCATTACCCCCAATGGAATTAAACCAGATCCCTCAAAAATATCAGCAATTAAAAATTTTCCTATTCCAAAATCAAAAACTGAAATTAAATCTTATTTAGGACTATTAGGCTACTATCGTAAATTTATCAAGGACTTTGCAAAAATTACAAAACCTATGACTCAATGTTTAAAAAAAGACAACAAAATTATTCACGATAAAAACTTTATCGAATCTTTTGAACATACAAAAAAACTTCTAACCCACGAACCATTACTTCAATACCCCGATTTTTCCAAACCATTTGAACTGACGACAGACGCATCTAAATACGCGTTAGGCGCTGTGCTGTCCCAAAATCAAAAACCTGTTTGTTATGCATCCCGTACACTCAACGAAACTGAGCAACGATATTCAACAATAGAACGAGAACTTTTAGCCATAGTTTGGGCTACTAAACAATTCAGACCTTATCTATTTGGTACAAAATTCACATTATATACTGACCATAGACCTTTAATTTGGCTAAGAAATCTAAAAGAACCAAATTCAAAATTAACCCGTTGGTCCCTAAAACTTGAAGAATTCAATTTTGACATTCATTACCGGCCCGGAAAAGAAAATAAAGTAGCAGACGCTTTATCTAGAATCCCTCTTAACGTTTTAACTATAAAACCCAATGAAACAAGAGAAAATGCTCTACAGACACCTGAACCCCTACCTGGCCCGTCAAGTATGATTCCCGAAATTTCTGAGCGTTCATCAGAAACGCCTAATATAGAAGATCTATTCGATATTCCCGCGATAGATCAATCCTTATCTAACCCATTATCTACCAACCAAGAATCACAACCAGATAATCAATCACTAGATAATACCATACATACCCAATTGGATTCTACACCCGCAATAAATATTACTGACAAACCCCTACAACATTTTAGGAATCAAATCGAATTTATATCGACCATTGTCCCAAAGAAAATCCAAATTATAAAATTTGATGACAATAAATTACTGAAAGTATATATTAACCCTAAATCTTGTACAACGAAATTTACAGAACTACTTTTAAAATTTTGCATACCTAAAACCAACTATTATTGTTATTTCCCCGACGAAAATATTTATAAAGAATTTACAAAATTTATAATCTCCGTTACTAATGAAAATACTCCTAAATTTTTCAAATGTTTATCCCAAGTCACTTATGTAACTGACAAAGAAGAACGAACCAATCAAATTTCAAACTATCATGAAGGAAAGAATAATCATAGAGGTATTAAGGAAACCGAAGAACACTTAAAACGAAAATACTATTGGAAAAGTATTTCTAAAGACATAGAACAATTCGTTAATAACTGTCCAACTTGTAAAAGACAAAAATATTTACGACACCCCATTAAACAACCTTTTCAATTAACTCCTACATTCAATAAACCTTTTCAGAATGTACATATCGATATATTCGAAATTGATAAACAAAAATTTCTAACCATTATAGATATATTTTCAAAATTTACGCAAGCCTACCCGGTAAAATCAAGAAATGCCATAGATATTTTAGACCAACTAGTTACTTTCATATCAATATTTGGAGCCCCTTGTACAATTGTCGCTGACAATGAATTTAACATTCAACCAATTAAAAATTTACTTGAACAGCATAAAATATTTATTCATATTACTACTCCCTACAATCACAATTCCAATTCACCTGTCGAACGAGTGCATTCTACCCTAATAGAGCATTACCGATTATTAAAAGAACAATTCCCGAATGAACTACCTACTAAATTAATTCAATATTCTTTGATAGGATACAACAATTCCATACATTCTAACCTGAAATATACACCCCATGAAATTCTATATGGACATACTGAAACAAGAAACCCATTTGACATCGATTTTGATAAACATTACATTGAAACTTACGTTAACGACCACCAAGACAAACTTCATAAATTATACCAGCAATTAACTGAAAAACAAGCCGTTACCAAAGAAACGCGAAATGAAAAAGCTAATATAAAAAGAAATCCCCATACTTTCAAAATAAACGACAAAGTGTTTGTAAGAAACACGCGAGCCCCAGGAAATAAATCCCAACAACGATATTTAGGACCTTTCACAATCACAAAAATTACTAATCACGAAACATGTTTCCTAAAACCTAACGATTCCGACAAAATTATTAAACGACATCTAAACGAATTACTCCCGTTTGCAGATGCATCATCATCCCCGGTTGCATCATCGCATCCTTAGCAGAAATAACCATAACGGACATCAAAGATAACCCCAGACTTTATCCCCTGAATAAAGGTAAAGCATATCTCCCAGAAAGCACTTGGACTTTATATAAAATACTTAATTATTCCCCTATGATATCTAATTATTTAACCTTGAGAGACAACATTTTGAAAGTAATCACTTTGCTTACCGACAAATCTTTTAATGTAGTTCATAATAAAAGAACTGTATGTAAAAACTTTGTTTGCACCGAAACATCTACGGAAGAGGATTATACTCGGTTCAATCATAACAATCAATTGCAAATCCTACAAAATTACTTAATGGAAGCCGATAAATTACTCGATCAATTATTCCCTGAACGAAAACCGCGAACTAAAAGAGCTGCGATCGACGCCCTTGGAAGTTTAATAAAATTTGTTACTGGAAATCTCGACGCCTCAGACGGTCAAAGATTCGAAAATCAAATAGATATTCTCACAAAATCTACTGACCAACAAAAAATTATACTACTTGAACAAGCACAGATCCTAAATGACACCATTCAAATATTTTCAGACAATATAAATAGAATATCAGAAAATCAGAAAACCCTCAACGAAAATTTAAATAAATTAATATTGGACACAAATTTAAAATTAAACAATATTTTAGGAACCCTAACAACTAATACTTTATTAGAGCAATCAATACAATCCCTTCAATTATTTATCAATGCCTGGACTAGTCTTGAAACATCGCTTACGTTTGCGCAAAACCAACAATTACACATATCGCTTATTGACAACGAGAACCTTTTGACCGCACTTACTAACGTATCTCAAAATTTAATCGAACTCCAACTACACAAACAAAAATCTTTATCCTTACCCTATCCTGTTAATCATCAAACACTGCATCTTTATGAGTCTATTATTCAATTAAAAATTTATCAAAAAACTGAAACTTTAACATTCATTTATGAAATACCTTTAATAAAGCCATTTACAGAATATCAATACGTTCAATTAATACCATTCCCCGCCTATAACGAATACGAACACTTTCAAATGACTATTCCGACATATCGAAATATCCTCTTCACTACAGAATCTAGCATTCCCCTAGAAATGAATCATTGTCAAAAATTTACTAACCATTATTTTTGCCAACAACCGTATCATTTTTCTATCCCTAATGAAAAGTTATGTGAAACCCAGTTACTAGCCTTTACTGTAAATCAAACTTGTAAACCTTACTTCTTTCATTTAAATAATTATAAAATTTCGCAAGTAGACAAATCTACATGGATTCTAAGTTGCCCTAATAAAACAATTATTGATCTAAAATGTCCTAATTTTAATGAAAGGAAAACGATCACCGGATCTTCTTTAGTTCGAGTAACTAACGATTGCTCCGTAATTATAAATCAACAAGAAATTTTATTGTCTTTTGGCTCTTTAGTACTTGAAAACCCCAATCAAATATCGATTAATAAACTTCAGCTTCCACCTAGAATAAATACTGAAAATGTAACAATTTCTAAAATAGATTTAACTTCTGTAAATACACATATGTTACGAGAAAACCAATTTAAATTACATGCGCATAAGCAAACATTAATAAGAAATGTTGAATCTCAATTTAGCTTGCATTTATCGCTTATATCCATAATCTTTATTATTGTATTCATAATAGTCATAGTGGCCTCTGTTATATATATTTATAAATGTAAGCGTAATTCCTTCACTGATAAGTTACGACGATTAGTCAGAGAAACGGACAATGCTAATTGTGTTCCGTTAGTGCAAATTCAATCATAGGAAAAATACTTTGCTTCACAGGTATTTTCCGCTCTCAGAGGGGAGGAATTATGCGTGATGACCATGTATGCACGTGCTTGATAACAGCCCAGTCATATCATTGATGAGTCGGCTGCTGTCTTCCGCTGTATTATCTTATCTAAGTTTATATAAGTTAGTTATTCACATTATTTCGCCAGTCTTGCTAGCATCCTGCATCCAATATTGTAAAACACCGCTCGCTTCTAGCAAGCTCCGTCATTGTTTCTCATTTCGATTAATAAAGTTTTATTTGAATTAATAAAGTTTTTTTAAAAAGTCGAAACGACGTTAAACCGAGTTAACTCACGCCAGGTAACCATTTTTACTGGCTCAAGGATATGACAGGCTCGCCTAACGGCTCGCCAGTCATCCCGATCCTATCGCCAGTAAAACCTGTTTTACCTGGCTTGTAATGTTAAATACTATACTCAACGCCCCGTGGAAATATATATTCATTAAGTGAACAAACAGAAAGATATTGTAGTACTGATAATTATCTATAAGAGTATTTCTAGGTAGGAAATTATTTTGAAAGAATAAATTAATTAGCAATTAAAAATTACAAGGGGGGATTTATACATTAAAAGTACAACATAAATATTCGAGAATTGTTTAATGAATGATACATTAGATACAATTACTGTTAAATTGTGAATAGTTTATTAAAAAGGTGCGAGCATATAAGTTGATTTAGTTGGGATAGTTGTTTGGTAACATCAAAACGAGATTTTAATTTGCATTAGCTGACAATCGGAATAACTAAAGTAAAAGCCAAACTCAAATGATTATCTGAAAAAGTCAATTATGAAATGTTATAATAAAATATATCATATAGCAATTTGGTATAAATTATTATTGCTAGCGAAAATAATATTTTTAAAATAGCCGATTTTTTTTCGAATTTCTAACCTGTGTTGAGTAAAAGCAAATTTGAGTACGAAATAAAAATCCTTTATTATAATGGTGGATGGTGTATTAGAGGGTGTGATAAAGTAAAATTAAAGAAACGGAGAATAATAGTTATGCAACAAGCGCTAAAAGTTGATTGTTTATTCACGAGACATGAAAATTATGAAACGAAGCCGAAGGGTGAGTTTCATAACATGTCGAGTGCAATAACACTTTTAGCACGAGTTTGCATACAAAATTTTTTCTATGACCTTAAATTTTCTGTTATTAATCCAAGTTATATTACAGGCAGTTCCACGTAATAGCAGTGTTAGTGAACCTGGCGGCATATGTGACTTTGTTGTGTCAGCGGAATCCACGCGCTCGCCTGAGTTATGACATCTTGCACTTTTTATGTTATCAGCGGCAGTCTGTAGTTAGAACTCGTAACAGTAACATGTGTTAGCGTAATATTTGTAATCTTTGTCAAATTAAAATTGTTTTTAAAAAGGACCTTACGGCAATACGTAATTTAAGTGGCGCAGTCGGTAGGATGGTCAAACGGTGTTAATGAACATAATATCGATTCGTATCAACGATTTATTGACCATAAATAAAAAAATCCGGAACTTGTGATTTTTTTCGGAGTTTCCAACTTTCCGCATCCAGTTAAGTGAAAGGGAGAGTAGCTTAACGAGAAGACTTCGAAGGCACATCGAAGGAAGCTCTGTGTTCAACCAGGGCGCATGGAGAGGACAGTAATTTTGCTGTAAGTACCTATGTCATATAGAGGGCCTTGTAAACAATTTAATTCAGATAGTTCTGACGAAGATACAAATTCTGATTCAGACTCGCATTCTAAAATTTTACCACCAACAATTTTTAACAGTACTCATTCAAACGCAAGTAATTTAAATACGTCAAAAATGACGGAACCACCTGTACTAAAACAGGAATATTTGGGAATGATCCCAGAATTTCATGGAGAAACGGAACTACTCCCTAGGTTTATTGAAATATGCCAAAAATTAGTTACCAAATTTTATAATAAGGATAACGCTGAGGACTTTCAGAATGAATATCTGATGTCTAGCATCTTACCTAAAATTAAAGGAGACGCTGCAATTAATATCTCGTCTTGTGTAATTATAAATTGGTTAGATTTAAAAACTGCATTGTTGAATACTTATGCTGATAAACGTGATATTTACACTTTAAATATTGAACTCACAAATTTAAAACAGGAAAACGAAAGCGCATTTGAGTTTTATAATAGGGTTCAACAAGTATTAAATTTAACTGTTGCTAACATAACAACTCAGATGGTAAAAGCAGAAGCTATTATATTAACACAATATTCTCGCAACTTAGCTCTAAGAGTGTTACTACTAGGTTTAAAAGATCCAATTGGTTCTTTAATGCGTACAAAAAATCCTGCAGATTTAAATGCTGCATTGCGTATGTTAACCAACGATTTTCAATTAACGACTAGCCCGCAAAAACCAGCTCAGTCGTCCAAGTTTAAATTTTCACAAAAATTAAATCCTCAGAATAAACCACCTTTTCAAAATAGACCAAGAATGACATTTCCCTTGCAATTAACAAATTATCCTCATAATTCGCAACCTGCGTTTAAACAAAATTATTTTTATAGCAATGCACAGGAACATTCTTCGAATAATAATGCACGTCCACAAAGTAGTAGAAATCAAGTTGATGTTTTTAGGCCCAATCAAACTAAAAACTTTCCAAAACCAACTCCCATGAGTATTTCTACAAGGAATACCTGGAAACCTCAGAATTCACAATTTTCAGGCCAAAATTATCGCCAAAACCAGTTCAAACCCAACAATCAAAATTATATAGTTGAAGAACTGCACAATATCGACGATTCTCAACCCTCAGTTGAAATGCCCGATGAACATGACGATAATCAAGCCGAAAATCAGTTTTTTCGGGAAGAAGCCTCGGAACATCTAGAATCCCAAGATTTCAATTGAATTCATACAATGACAGTGCATTACCCTATATTTTATTTCCAGAACATAAATTAAAAATTTTAATAGATACTGGAAGCACTAAATCTTTTGTTAATCCTAAAATCGCTCAAAAATGTTTTAAAAATTCAATTATAAATGACCCTTTTCAAATATCAACAGCACACGGTACATCAGTAGAAAATTTTAGTACTCGTGTCCCCTGTTCAAAAATATTTAAAGCCAACGTAGCTCCATTAAAATTTTATTTATTCAATTTTCATAAGCATTTTGATTGTTTGCTTGGAATGGATAATTTAAAATTACTTAAAGCAACAGTAGATTTAGATAAAGACTTGTTAATAACACCCAATGCACAAATAAAAATAAATTATTATAACTCGCCAATGGTAGTACAACCTAATTCTGAACAAATAATTAAAATTGATGTTCAAAATATTAAAGAAGGTGACGTAATCGTACCTTATACAAAAATAGCAGATTTAGAAATACCACAGTGCCTTACTAAAGTGCACAATTATCAAGCAATTTGTTCCATTCTGAATCAATCAGATTCTATTAAAAATGTAGGTTCCCTAAAACCATTAAAAGTAGAAAAATTCGATGAATACGAATCACTTGGTAAAAGGAGTCCTAATTTGAATAATTTGAATTTCGAAAAATACAAATTCGACATTTCAATGGTTCGCACTGAACATATGAATTCAGAAGAACGTCAAACTATTTTAAAGCTAATTAAAGAATATTCCGATATATTTCATGTTGAAGGTAACCAGTTAACTTTTACGAGTGAAGTTAAACATTCAATAAAAACTGTAGATGAAATACCAGTCTACACTAAATCGTACAGATATCCTGAAATTCATAGGAAAGAAGTACAAAGGCAAATTGCAAGTATGTTAGAGCAAAATATAATTAGGCCTTCGCATTCCCCTTGGTCATCCCCAATATGGATAGTCCCCAAGAAACTTGATGCATCTGGCAAACAAAAATGGCGAATTGTGATAGATTATAGGAAATTAAATGAAAAAACTATAGGTGATAGGTATCCCTTGCCAAATATCAACGATTTGCTAGATAAATTAGGCCGTTGTCATTATTTTACCACCATTGACCTCGCATCAGGGTTTCACCAAATTGAAATGGCTGAAGAGGACATTCAAAAAACTGCTTTTAGCACAGAAAATGGAAAATTCGAATTTTTACGCTTACCCTTCGGGCTTAAAAATTCGCCGTCCTGCTTCCAAAGGGTTATGGACAATATATTAAGGGGTATACAAAATGAAAAATGCCTCGTGTATCTCGACGACATTATAGTTTTTAGTACTAGCTTACAAGAACATGTCGATCGCTTAAAAGAAGTATTTGATAGGCTAAGGCAATCAAATTTTAAAATTCAACTAGATAAGTCAGAATTTCTAAGAAAAGAAGTTGCTTATTTAGGTCATATTGTAACAGAAAATGGTGTAAAACCTAACCCGGAAAAAATTAAAGCAATTCAATGCTTTCCATTGCCAAAAACTTCTAAACAAATAAAAGGCTTCCTTGGTCTTTTAGGTTATTATAGAAAGTTCATAAAAGATTTTGCAAAAATCACAAAACCTTTAACTAAGTGCTTAAAGAAGGATTCTGTAATAAATCCTAAAGATCCCGAATATATTAAATGTTTTGAGTTTTGTAAAAATTTACTAATTAACGAACCAATCCTTCAGTATCCAAATTTTTCTGAACCATTTATTTTAACGACCGACGCAAGTAACTTTGCGCTGGGCGCCGTTCTTTCTCAAGGTAAAATCGGTTCCGATCTACCAATAGCTTATGCAAGCAGAACTCTTAATTCTTCAGAAATAAATTACTCCACAATCGAAAAAGAGCTCTTAGCTATCGTATGGGCTGTAAAATATTTTAGGCCGTATCTCTTTGGCAGAAGATTTAAAATTGTAACCGACCACAAACCCCTTCAGTGGCTATTTTCACTTAAGGAGCCAAATTCAAAGCTAGTGAGATGGCGTCTCAAACTAGAGGAATTTGACTACGAAATTATTTATAAAAAAGGTTGTTTAAATAAAAATGCAGATGCTTTGTCTCGTGTAGAACTTAATATGAACGAAGCCACAAAAGAACCTTTAATATTCGAATATATGGAAACATTTAACGAACAACTTAAATCAAATCCAAATCAAACTGATAATGAGTCAATTATTGTCGAAACGGGTGATGTAGATAACTTAGCTAACGCCGTTGAAGACAGTAACGAAACGGTTCATTCAAATATCGAAGATCCAATAGCAGGGATTCCTATTGTTGACTGTCCCGTAAATTTTGGGAAAAATCAAATAATTATTTCAGAAGTAAACTTTGCACCAGCAGAAATTTCTAAAATTAAATTATATGAAACCAAGCGAAGAATATTGGTACAATTTTCAAAAAATAATTATGAACAAGAAATAATTAGATTTATTAAAGAACATGTAGTGCCAAAAGTTAAATACTATGTTTATTTTGAAGACCCAATATACGAAAAATTTAGCTCTGTGCTTCAAAAATATTTCAAAAATTCTCAAATTAATACGATTAAATGTACTAAAAAATTAATCGACGTCATTAACGATGACGAAATTAAGCAAACTATTCAAGCTCATCATGAAGGCAAAAGTAATCATAGAGGAATCGAAGAAACAGTAAAGCGAATAACCAATACGTACTATTGGCCCAATCATCAAAAATCTATTCAAACTTTTATAAACGATTGTGAAATCTGCCAATTAACAAAATATGACAGGAGACCACTTCGATTAGAATTCAATATTACACCTACTGCTGTTAAACCATTTCAAATTGTACATGTCGACAGTATATCTTTAGAAAACTGCAAGTTTTTGACAATCGTAGATTCTTTTTCTAAATATGGTCAAGCATATAAGCTTAATTCGTCACAAGGAATCGAAGTAGTAAATAATCTTGTAAAGTATTTTACCCATCATTGTATACCAGAACAGATCATTTCCGATAACGGATTAGAATTTAAAAATTCAGTTGTAAGAGAACTACTAGAAACCCATAGAATAAAAATTCACTTTATTAGTTCGCAACACCCCGAATCAAATGGTAGTATTGAGCGTTTTCACTCAACCTTAATAGAGCATATTAGGCTACTTAATAATCAAACCGAATATAAAAAAGAACCAATCGAAATTAAAGTTAATTATGCACTTCTAGCATACAATAACACTATTCATTCTGTAACAAATCTTAAACCATACGAAATAATAACAGGACATTTAGGTACAGAATCCCCTTTTAATCTAGAAATAGACAAACAATTAGTAAACAATTATATTTCTAATCACAAAGAAAAACTTAAATTGTTGTATCAAAAATTAAACACAGATATACAACAACAAAAGGAAAAAGTTATAAGTAAAGCAAACGAAGTCCGCGAAAACTTAAGCAAAATTCCGATTCCAACAAGAGTGTTTGTCAAAAACAAACAAAAACAAAGCAAAACGCGTAATAAATTCAAACCTGAAGTAGTTAAAAGCATTAATCCCAATCTAAAAACAGCTGAAATTAATCCAACTCATCATAATCCTGTTAATAAAATACACATTTCAAATATTAAAAGACCGAAGTGTAAAACTTATAAATTTAAAAACGTTTCAGGTTCCTTGCCATCGGACAAGGGATAGAAATAAAGAACATCACCGAAAATTTAGGCGTTCTACCCATAAACCTGGGATCCGCCAAACTTCAAAGGACGGATCACACGTTCGTCCATTATTATAATTTAGAACCGCTATATATAGAGTATAATAATCTTAATATTCAATACGAAAATCTTAGGTTAAGTATAGCTAATAATGAAGCTTATACACGGGAATTAGATAATTACAATAAGGTAGCTCAATTTAGTAGTAAAACAATATTGGCAAAGATCGAAAATATAAAAATTCATAGCTTAAATAACCGAACCAAAAGAGGTTTAATCAATGGATTAGGATCACTAATTAAAGGCTTAACTGGAAATTTGGACGCTAATGACGGAGAAAAAATCTACAAAATTATTAATCATTTAGAAAATAACCAAGATTCACTAAAAACTCAACTAGAAATGCAATATTCCGTTAGCAACCAACTTGTTCGAAATTTTAATGATACAATACGAGATATTCAGCATAATGAAATAATGTTAAAATCTAAAATAATGCAGCTCAGTGATCGTGTTAAGATCGAAGCTACACGTCAAGATATTCTTTTCGCTGGAAGTTTGTTTAACCAATTACTAATTCTTTATGGCTCACTACTTAATACCTTACAGGATATAGAAAATTCAATAACTTTCTGCAGAGTAGGAACCTTGCATCCTACAATAATTAAATCCAAGGAATTGTTCCTTGAACTCCAGAAAATTTCGGATCATTATAGGAATCAGTTTTCCTTCGAATTAAAGTACGAAAACATATTAGATTTCGAATCCATTCTAAAAGTAAATTGTAAAATCGATTCAAATAAAATTACATATTTTCTGTCAATACCTATTGATTTTGAAAAAGAATATGACCTCTACTATTTAGTCCCGATTCCTTCAAAACATGAGTCAGAATATGTGACAATTATTTCGAGTGTAAAATATTTGCTAAAGTCAAAATTTGGTAATATGATAACACCTCTAAATGACAAATGTACCCAAGGCAAACCCTACCACTGTTCATATCAACTACAATCAAATTATAAAGCATCCTGTGAAGAGGACATCCTATTGAATGGAAATTCAAGCAAGTGTCTCTTTACAAAAATTGAAATCTTAGAAAATCACATCGAAATCATCCCCGAAATTAACCAATATCTGTCAGTCTTTCCGAAAGAAGAAAAGCTCCAAATTCAATGCCAGAAGGACATCGAAACAAAATTGCTGTCAGGAATCTATTTAATAAAAGAAAATCCGCATTGCAACTTGTTTTTCCGAGGCCGAGAACTACGTTTTCAAGAAGCCACTTACGGAAGACCGTTGGTAATGGACACGCCACATTTTAAATTGGAGAATAGCATTCTACCAGAATTTAAAATTAAATTGAATAATTTACATCTCCAGGAATTACCAATAAATCCAATGATTCCGATTAGGGAAACTTATCGGGAAACATATCATATCCCCAGTGGCTGGACGATTATTCTGTACGTAATATTAATTATCGTCGTAATCCACATTTTAATCAAGAAATGGAAAAACATCCGAAGAAAAGAAATCTCATCAAAAAATCAAGAATTGGAAGCCCAACCTTCAAAAACAACAGTGAAACTTCCGGAGGAAGCTTCGTTCTAGGGATGGAGGAGTTATATTACAGGCAGTTCCACGTAATAGCAGTGTTAGTGAACCTGGCGGCTTATGTGACTTTGTTGTGTCAGCGGAATCCACGCGCTCGCCTGAGTTATGACATCTTGCACTTTTTATGTTATCAGCGGCAGTCTGTAGTTAGAACTCGTAATAGTAACATGTGCTTTGCGTAATATTTGTAATCTTTGTCAAAATAAAGTTGTTTTTAAAAAGGACCTTACGGCAATACGTAATTTAAGTGTGATATATGCACTTTGTCTTTTGTCTGTATATGATTGGTGGTACTACTCAAGGTAATTACTTGGTAGAGTAATACCAGGATAACTTCTTTATATAAGAATCAACACATGGAAGAGTGGAAGCTTTGTTGATCTAAAAAGTAGGCGGAATCAGCCGAATAAAACTGGCTATCCCGGCAATGTGTTCCAGTGAAATGTAGTTATCTGTGTGTTGACAAACTTAAAAAAGCTTAAGTATGTTCGCAACTGTGTATGTGCGAAGTCGACATGTGACCGAGCATTTAGTTAGTAACAGTGTTTCTATATATTTTGAACCGTGGGTCGATACGAAAAGCGCCGAAAGATATCGACGATGCAGAGCACATGTGTCCAGTGATGTAATTTTCGATGAAGCGATGTTCCACCTGTTTCGCAAGAAAAATTCTTGTCGAGCAATACTAATAAAAGGAATTTAATTTTCATGTTAATTACGAAGCTTGAAGAACAAAATTACACAGCAAAGCAGGCAGCAGAAGATGCGGATGTGCTAATCATTCAGACAGACATCGACATGTCATCATCTTTTACTCGTGTTTTCATTGTGGGAGAAGATATAGATTTGTTGGTTCTTCTAACTGCAAGGCGAGAGATCAGGAAAACATTTTTTTGCTAAAACCATCGACAGGGAAAGTTGTGGAAACGCTGTATTCGACGAGGAGCCTGAAATACAAGGAAGCTGTTGTGACACAACCTCTGCCCTTTTTAACCAAGGGAAATTGAGGTTCCTCGGTCTCCTGGATACAAACGACTCGTTGCTTGAGACTGTAGCAATCTTCCAAGAACTCGAAGCAAATGTTGATGCTCTCGCTGCAACTGGTGAAGCGTTTTTATTGGCACTGTATGGCGGATCGTTTGAAAAGGACACATTGGATTCGCTTCGCTACCAGCATTTTACGAAGTCTGTGTCCAAGAACAAATTAAATCTCGCGTCCCTGCCACCTACAAGAGATGCTGCAAGGCAGCATTGTCTGCGAGTGTATCACCAAGTTGAGATGTGGTGTGGCTGTGCAGGAGCGTGTGGATGTCGGAAAACAGGTTTAAAATGCTTAGTGCTGTGTCTATATTGCAGCGGGACAACATGTGAGAACATTCCTGATTTGGTAGTGGATTCCGATCCCAAAGAGCGAAACGAGTCTGATGACGACTTTGATTTGTTGTAGTGGGTGTTGGAGGAGAGGGCTGACAAGGAAGATTCTACAGATAGCGTATATACTAAACCAGGCACATCCTTTAATACAAAACGACAGAAACCGTGCTTGTAAGTTTGGGGTGTGGATTAGGCCTTCTGGGGATACCACGTTAAAAAAAACGCTCCGTTCAACTCTACCACCTGGATGGTGTGGAAACGAGTTGATAGCCTATGTTTTTATTACTTTACTGCACTAAACTGCTTTAGGTAGACTAATTTATACATAATTGGTAAAAAGTACCAGATACGAGATTTTTAAAAATTTGCCCTATTGTTCGGCCCTGTAACTCGGAAAGTATTAGTCTGACAAAAAAAATATAGAAACGATTTTGTAGCACATGGTATTCTTTTAAAATGTTCCTCGCAATTGTTTTTCCTGAAACCTACAAGAGTCGAGTTATATGCCAAAAACTGATTTTGGCCGCCATTTTTTCAAGATGGCGGTGCGAGCGGCGGTCGCTTGAGGTCGCAAACTCAGGTGCATGTTAAGGACCTCCAAGTCTGCACTTCTGCCAAGTTTCAAAACTCCGCGACCTTTTGCAACCACAAAAGTGTCTAATGACTGGACTACTATTAACATTATTAGAGTTAAGTAAAATTTAATTTTAAGATAAAGTAGGTGTAAAGAGATGCGGACTCGGCGCATACACTAGGGGCCGGTTGTATCGACACTTTGAACTGTAGTTCACTGTAGAACCATAGTTCAAAGTTAAAAGGTTGTTGTAGCAACAGTAGTTCACACTGATCTTAGTTAAAATCCGGAGTTCAAGAGAACGCCCACTTTCGGACGTGCAGCAGTCGAACTGTCGATCAATCTGGTTTTCCAACCTCAAAGTTTTCTTTTGTGTTGTATGAGCTTGCAAAAATGAATGAATTTGAGGAAGTTATAACTGATGATGAAGATTGTTTGGGTCTTGTGGATGCTGTCATAAATGCAAGTATGCCACGGACATTTAGGGAACGTCTTGATCATTTTACTAGATGGACCGACAATGAATTTTTGCAAAGATTTCGTCTGACAAAAAACACAGTTGCTCGTACATTACTGAAAGTGTTTCTCCAGCAATTTCTTCCACAAGCAGGAGGATAGTTTGCTTTCATCCTTTATAACGTATTAATATATATATTTTTTAAGGAATCAATCTCCATCAGCTTCTGAAATGGTACTCCTGACCTTAAGGTTTCTGGCAACAGGATGTGTTTTGCAAGTATCTGAAGATTTTTCTGGAGTAGATAAATCTACAACAAGCAGAGTAATTAATAAAGTGACCTGGGCAATTGCACATCTGCATGAAACCTATATATCATTACCGGATGAGGATATAGATACTGTTATTTTACAGAGTTTTTTCAACATAAGCAGATTTCCACGATGCGTTGGAGCTTTAGATTGTACCCATGTAAGAATTCAATTTCAGGAATCGAAAAGGTTAATTTTAATTTTAATGCACAAGCAACATGCGACTCTCAATTAAAAATTTGGGATATTGTTTGTAGATGGCCAGGGTCTGCTCATGATGCAAATATATTCAGGAGTTCAATAGTGCGAGCTCGGTTTGAAATTGGTGAATTTTGTGGAAAATTATTGGTAGGTGATAGTGGATATGGTAGTTAACCGTACTTGATTACACCTCTTTCTAATCCACAAACTCCTGCAGAGTATTTATTTAATGAAGCACAAATTAGAACAAGAAATCCAATAGAGAGATGTTTTGGTGTATTAAAACGTAGATTCCCAATATTAGTATTAGGAATTAAATTGAATGTGCAAAAAGTGGAAGCAATAATTGTTTCATGTGTAGTGCTTTATAATATTGCATGTACGAGGAGTGTTCAAATTTAAACAGGAATTTATTTATAAAAAAAGTTATTACAATATTACAACGATGGAAACTATATTACTTTTCGACGTAATCTCTCTACCTAGCGATGCACTTGTTCCATCGATCTGGAAGCTCTTTAACACCTTGCTGGAAGAAGTCTTTGGGTTGCATGCGTACCCATTCCTGAACAGCTTCGATAACGTCATTATCTGACTGAAATCTTTTCCCGGCTAAAAATCCTTTTCATGGGCTAAACAAATAAAAAGCAGAGGGAGCAAGATCACGACTGTATGCTGAATGCGGAAGAAGGTCCCACTGAAGTTTGTTTGTGGTTTCAATTGTTCTTGCAGCAGTATGAGGACGATTCAACTTGTGTTCTTGAGTCAACAAGTGCAGAATCCATCTGGCACTCACCTTACGATACTTCAGCTTGCTTTTTATGATCTCTTCAACACTTACGACACTAATTTGTAGATTTTGAGACATTTGACGAACTGTTACCCTTCTGTCTTTCTGAATAAGGGCAGTAACTTTTTCTTCATTTTGACGATTAACTGAAGTTGTAGCTCGCCGTACATGAGGCTCATTTGCTACATGCGTTCTCTCGTCTCTAAAGGATTTTGACCACTCAAACACTCGACTTTTTGAAAGACATTGATCGCCATATTGTGCTCTCAGTATTGTAAGAATTTCAGTCGAATTTACGCCTTCATTTGTAAGAAATTTGATTATTATACGCTGTTCCACGCTACAATGAACAGAACTTTCAGACATTGTAACTGTAACTGTCAAAATAATATTATATCAAAACAATTGCCATGAATATGTTAACTAGAGTCACGGCTAACCTATAAATAATTTATTTTTTAGTATTGTCTTCAGATGGGGTTTTAAATTAAACATTCCTGTTTAAATTTGAACGCTCCTCGTATGTTGAAAGATGATGTTTATTTATTATCAGTATATGACTGTATCGCCAGTTTCCCGTAAATTAAATGTAGATATTTTGGCATTTTCTTTTTAACCTGTTTATTTACTTTGTACCTATGCGTAGGTACCGTAACCTGGAAATTTGGCCCTACTAATGTAATATATTCCCTTTAAAATAAAGTGCAACCCTCTATGAGTAGCTCCGATTATGATTCTCCAGAATCTGAAAGCGAACTAATAGAACGAAACCTTACTAGACGTATTCGAATTCATTTGCGGCTATCCCGATTAAACATGTCGTTAAAAACTAAGGTGGCACGCAGCCTGCCCCACAACCACCCATTTTAGCAAACTAACCGTCAGAATTTCATATATTAATTCTAAATTAAACCCCACGATATGATGGTAACCCCATCGAGCTCAGTGAATACATCCGGGACACAAACGATACTACCGCATATATAACAAACTTCTTCTATCTGCTGCCCGAATCAGGTTAAAAGGTTCAGCTTTAGAAGTAGTTACTGGACAAACAATTGTATCATGGATTGCCTTAAAAACCATCTTAATTGACAATTTCGGAGACCAACGCTTTGGAGTAAGTTCAGTTACTGATATGACCTGAATTTTAAAGAACAGGGTATTTTGACAACAGATGTCGCTCTTTACTAGGAATTTTAAATTCAAAAATATCCCTTTCAAACAATGCCCAAACTATTAAAGATTATCGCATAACTAACGCTAAAGGTCCGCAAAAGATGGCGGGTAACGAGGAGCTGTGTGCAAAATGCAGTAAAGAGTTTAATGGTCATCAAATAATTGGTGGCGATGGAAACTGTGAAAAGTGGTTTGATTTGAAGTGTGCCAGATAGGTATAAACAGAGTGATGAATATAAACAAAAACAGTGCAATAATAACATGTGAAGGTAAGAAAGTTGAAGAGCTAAAAAGAGAAATCGACAGCAAACTAGGAGACGACTACAGTACTAGAATACCAGTAAAAAGGAACCCAAGGGTGAAGATTGTCGGCGAAAGTGAAGAAGTGAAGAATGGAGAGATAAAGATGAACTAAAGAAGTGTATGTTACAACAAAAAAAAAAGATTTATTCATAGAATTGGATGATGAACTAAAGAAGTGTATGTTACAACAACAAAAAAAGATTGATTCATAGAATTGGATGATTTCAAAATAATAACTGTGTAAAAGGGAAGATATACACATACCGCAATCCTAGAAATCGAAGTGAAAAATTACAATACTATAATGCAAGAAGGAAAAACTAGGTTGGGCTAGTCATGCTGTACAGTATACCAGCATACTAGTATCACGCGATGCTATAAATGCTGTGGGTTCTTTCACACGAGTAAGCAGTGTACTAATATAAGGGCCGGGTGAATAAAAACGAGTAGTATTTACTTACAAGTAAAGTGTAACAAGTATTTATACCCCAAGTAAATCGATGTGAATAAAGTGTATAATTTACTTTCTAAATCGGGGGTATACTTCCAAGTATTTACTCGCGAGACAACCCAGTTCACTAGGAACGCAAGTAAATACTTGTAGCGGCGCACGACTACACACATCTTTCCTGTTGTGACTTGTTCTGTTTTTGCCGCTTGCCAACTCGACTCACATCATTACTCAGTAGTCAGTAGTTGTGCCTGTTTGTGTTTGTCATCTTGCAGCTATGGATGAAAGCGATGCGATTGCTGGTTGTGACAGTAGGGCTATTTTTGTAGCGTTATTGAAAGACTATACTGTTGTACTAAATAAATCAATGTTGCCGAAAATTGCATTGGATAAAGAGAAGGCATGGGCATGTTTAGCCGAACAGTTTTCGAAAAACGTTGGGAAACAAACTAGTGTTGCACAGATGAAAAAACTTTTGAATAACATGAAAACCGCAGTAAAGAAAAAGAGCGATGTCAACGCAACTGGAAACAAACCAATAAAATTGTTGTCATGGGAGTCAGATTTTCTAAAAATTGTCGAGTCAAATGAGAACCCAGTTTATTCTAAAATACATGGGGCTTCATGAGTTGGACTGGGAGCAAGTGTCACGTGGCCGTCGCCTGATCTTAATGAGGTCAATAATGAGGCCGAAGATGAACCCGACAACATGTTAACATTACACCAGTGTTACTCCGAAGTTAAAAAAAAATAAGAAATTCAAACTCTCAGCTGAAACCGAGGAGACGTCAAAGTTAACAACTGGTGAGCTGCAGCATTTATTATTACTGGAGCAAATAAAACTGACAAGACTTCAGGCTCAACGTGAACAAATGATGATACAAGAATTGAACCAAAGAGCACAACAACACAAAGAAATGGAGTCTGATAAACCACAAGGCAATGTTTTAAAGGAGTTTTTGTTGTTGAATTAAATTGTATCCTACTTCCTTTATAATATAATATAATTGAAAATTATTTACATAGATGCTCAATTTAATACTGTTTACTAAAGATTATTACTAATTTGAGTTCGTTTTTGTTGTCCACGGCGTCTAATTCTCATTTCATTCCGATCAAAATTATTTACAGGTATATTTTCCTCAGCCTCATCAATAGCATTTTCGATTCCGTCTTCTACCTCCCAAGCATCATTCAAATGTTTTGCAATATTGTGAAGCACTGCACAGCTTATTACTAATTTGGGAATATTTTTCACCGCTATTCTCACTTGGCTCAACAATATGGGAAAACGACGTTTCAACTGGCCAAAGACTCGTTCAATTATTACTCTTTCCTGAGCATGGGTTAAATTGAAATTCCGCTGACGAGCATTTCTTGGTTCGTCAAAAGGAGTAAGTAGCCAAGGATTCATTCCATATCCGCTATCACCGAGGAGGCAAACGTCACCATCATATCTGCGCACCACGTCCTGAATACGACTCAGTCGCCAAATCCTACTGTCATGTACACTCCCTGGCCATTGAGCGTCAACACTTGTAATTTTTTCATTAGCGTCACGAGTCATCTGAACGTTAATGGTTGTTTTGCCTTTTCTGTTCACATATTCGTCACCGAATTCCGAAGGTTTCATTATATGCACGTGAGTGCAATCTACAGCACCAATGGCAGTTGGAATGCGGAATTTTGAAGCCCAATCAGTCTTGGCCTTATCCATATCTTCTATAGCAGTGTTTCCCAAGCTTTTTTCCTGGCGTACCACTTCACAAGACAAAAATATTTTGCGTACCACTTAGTAACGTGGAGGTAGTTATGGATGGAGTATGTTTGTTATTTTACTAATCTAACTAACCCATTTTATAACCATAAGTCTGAAAAATAAAATTCTGTGTAGTGTTACAATATTTTATTAATTGATATGAACAATAATATGAGTATGATAGTTCCAGCAGCAGCGATTCTTAGAGAGACATCACCAAATGTAATTAAATCATTATTGTGTTCCAAAAATTGCTTTCGGTGCTGTTTGATGAATATAAGTTCACATTTGTAATCTATAGGAAAATATATGTTTCACTCTTCACAATAAATTTTTAAACGTACCTATATGATTTTTTATTTGTCAAGCTTGTGATCAGATCAGAGGCAGGGAAAATATTCCTAGAAGCAATTACAAAATAAAAAGGAGATTCAAACAACTACTATTTTTAAATTATTGGAAAAATAGTCATTATGCATTGATATGAGACAATAGTCTATCTATTCCAATTCAAATAAATTTTATAAAGAATAATTTCACGTTAAACGTTTGCACATGCGACAAAATCTGCACATTAATTTGGGAGCTATAATCTGTAATGAAATATTTATTTACATTGTAACAAGCTTACTGATGATTGGTTACAATGTGCAAGTATGGAATGTCGAGATAGAACGACAATGGAAGGGGTAAGTGAGCTGAGTGCTTCTATCACAGAATTTATAACCAGTTCTTTCACAATGGCCATAGTACAAATTTAATATATATTTGAATGGTATTATCAGAAATTTATTTTTAATGAATATATTCCTGCAAGGCGGGCACTATAGTTTAACTATGTAGTTTCTTAGATGTAATCATTCTCAGCATAAGAGATGTAGTTTTTTCAAAACAGTTGGTATGACTTTCTGAAATTGATAATTCGTAGTTTGTATTACCTCAAATCATATACCTATTTGGACAGCAGTGAAAAGAAAATCAGACACGAAAAAATTACAAAAGTTCTGAATTTATTAAATAAAGTAAGGTTTTGGACAATAAAGGTTTAACTAATGAAAAAACAGTTATTTTAAGTTTATTATGGCATTTTGTCACCTAACCTACCTTACTCTAGCCTAGCCTAACTTAACCTATTCTAAAGTAAAGCTAACCTATCTTATGCTAACTCAGAGTAACTTAACTTTTCTTGTCTTTACAAATAATATACCTAAACAGATAGATCAACAAATAACAGATAACGTTTAAAATTTTTGCACTAATTTTAAACCTCTTGTTACCTACAAGCATCACGTAAGTTTTGCTTCTAGATTTTTTCTGTGTGAATAGTGCTTTCCTGTAGTTTCAAGGACTCGGAGTGAGAAAAAGATCTAGTTGCTCTCTGAACTACCGGTGTATATTGTGCAGCTGAGCTTTTTGTCACCTAACCTACCTTACTCTAGCCCAGTGTTTCCCAACCTTTTTTCCTGGCGTACCACTTCACAAGACAAATATAGTTTGCGTACCACTTAGTAACGTGGAGGTAGTTATGGATGGAGTATGTTTGTTATTTTACTAATCTAACTAACCCATTTTATAACCATAAGTCTGAAAAATAAAATTCTGTGTAGTGTTACAATATTTTATTAATTGATATGAACAAGGAATTCATACCGTAAGTTTAAAATAAAAAAAACATTATACTGTAAGGAAAATACAACAAAAAATAAAGAAAACTTCAATGAGAAGACTGAGCTTGGAAGATTAGAAGCCAGCTTGGGAATGTCTGGTCTAAGATTGATCAGTCATAAATGAAGATCATTTTCCACACTAATAAGTCTATTCCGATATTTGTTCATAAGATACACAAGTGAAGAAAATGTTGTCTCGCACAAGTAAGAAGTTGTAAAGGGAAGTAAAAATTTAACTGCTTTGTCAGCTACTTCTGCGTAGTCCGCACGTTTTTCAACCCAGACATGCACGAGCAACATTTTTGAAAATTTTTGCTGTAGTTCTGAGTCACAATTTAGTTCATACAACTGTTCCTTTTCTTTCGCAGTAAAGATTTCTGGTGCCACGTCTATATCAGCACAGGGGTTTTGGATCCAGAAATATTTGCTGAAGTCTTCAGGGAAATATAGGTTGTAGCTTTGAATCAAACTAAGACAGTGTGTTTTGATGTCTGTCAGAAGTGCAGGACTCAGTTTCAGGTAATTTTCTTCAACAAAATTCTCAAACGTTGGAAACAAAGATACCTTTTTCTGTTCTGCTTCTTTTGCTGCTTGATTCAGCTTCTTTTTCATAGCACTTATTCTATCATGAACCCGAAAAGAAGTGTTATAATTTCCTTGCAGGGCTTGGTTGAGCTCATTAAGCTTTGAAAATATCTCTGCCAAATACGCCAACTTACACTGCTACGATTAAGCAAAATTCTTGTAACATTTATTTATTGTACTTACACAATAAATAAGTTTTGTCAATTCGCCTTATCATGTCGATATCAGTTGCACGAAGGAATGCAATCAGTTAAACATTTATTTTGTACTTCAAAAGATTTTCACGAGGAATATATTTTTAAAAATATTGCCGAACTAGGCCTTATTATTTTGTGTATTCCACACAAGAATGCTGATGTTGAAAGAATATTGTCTAATATTACATATATTGAAACTAAAAGAGAAATAAGCTTTCAACATCACTTTTTGAAGCTGTACTGCGAATAAAAGTTGATCAGCATGGCAAGAAGTTATGTTGCCAAAATTGTCGAAATGTATTCTTTTAAAAAATGTGTTTTTGTTCAATAACCAAATTTTAAAACAATTTTTTTCCCCGTGTGCAGAGCAGCACGTACCACCGCACTGGCCTCTGCGTACCACTAGTGGTACGCGTACCACAGGTTGGGAATAGCTATTTACGTTATTAGACCGGTAGCAGAATTTTTATGGCCGCGCCAATACTTTACAGGTTGAGCCCGTAGGGCGAGACCTGTATGTTTGGCAAGGCCATAAAAATGCTACCGGTCGTGTATCGTATAAGATTTTTTAGGATACGAGTCCGGTAGATAAAATTTACCGGCCGGCAGTTCTACTACTGGTCTAGGCCGGTAAATTTTATCTACCGGACTCGTTTGTAACTATGTAAACGCTAGTTACCAATACAGTATCCTAAAAAGACTGTTCTATAGTACATGGAAATTTAATCCAATCTTCTGACTTCGCTACTATCTGGTCTAATACAGTGGAAAATGTTTTGCTGACAGTACTTCTTTCCACCCCGATATCGTTGGCAACACCACTTTCATATCCTGGATCACTGACATATCTGAGAAAAATTTCCATTTTTTTCCGTGTCGTTAATTCTCCACCCCGAGCATCGGTGTTTTCATCGAGAAAGTAGGTTGTAATAAAATCTACACTTTCGCTCCCGAACCGTAATAGTCTCTTAGGTATATCGGGTCTCTGTAATGTTTGACACCACGCAGGTTCAGATATGCAGACCTCTTGGATATGAAAGTACGACTGGCAAGTCTGGGGTCAGGTGAATTTGCAAATGTACGAGTATTTCCTTGCCACGGAAGTATTTACTTACGCTTATTCACACCAATTTAGGCGTTTATTTGGGGTATACTTACCTCACAAGTATTTACTTGCAAGTAATAGTAAATACTTGTTTTATTCACTTCAATTTTTGCGTTTACTTGTTTTTTGAAACTGTACTAGTATTTACTCGTCCTACTCGTTTTTATTCACCCGGCCCAAAAAAGCAGTATGTGGAACTTGTGGTCAAGATAGCCATGAAACAAAGGAGTGTACTAACAATGTACCATAATGTGTAAATTGTACATCAGTGAATAATAAATTTAACCTAGAGATTTAAAACGTAAACCATCGAGTATATGATGTAGAGTACCCAGTGTATAAAAGAAAGTTGCAGGACCAACAGAGAAAAATTAAATACGAATCTGACGAATAGCAACTAAGGCAAACAAGTGGAGAAGTTGTACATTGCCAGAACGCACAGTGTTATCGCGCATATAGATGAATTGTAACATGTTTTATTGTAGATAGAGAATTTGTGTTACAAATGAACTACTGGGTTATGTTTATTAAAATTAATTTAACGGGGGAAAATATGTTACTGGGATGCTTGTATCATTCTCCAAATAGCTCGGATGCAATATTTTTGGAATTCATAGAGAATTTATGTCAAGAATACTTATCAGACCAGAAGTCTGTTATGCTATTAACAGGTGATTTCAACATTAATTATAATACAAATTGTACGTACCCTAATAGACTGAGACGATGCTGTAATGAGAATGGGTTAAAGCAGAACGTAATAGTTATTTACTATACAAGTGGGATAACAGCATCATTAATATACGCGTGTGCAAGTTACAAACGAGTGCGTAGCACGAGTTATGTAAGCACACAAGTATATTAATGATGCATTATCACACATGTATTGTACAAAATTTTATCTACGACTGCCTAAAATTGAGAAAAGTGCATTAAGAGAAATGTCAGACCTGTCATTTTCAACAATATTTTAGTAGGCAAATGTCATTATGTCATTCATTTGACACTAATTCAGTTACGTAATGAAGTCATTACACAACTCAGTTGCGTAATGAAACCATTAATAACTGAGTGGTGTAATGAGCTTCATTACCTAACTGAAATAGTGTCAAATGAGTGACGTAATGCGTTACTTATCCCACTGGAGTAGATAAATAATTATACGCATATTAGTAGTCAAGGTCCGGTATCATTAATTGATTTAGTTTTGCGTAATTACAACAAAATTATTGTGTCGGTATTACGGCAACCAGTCTTCAATAATCATTCGTTGATAAAAATAAAGGTCAAAGGGAAGGATGCGACAAGACGGGGAGTAAAAAATGATAAGGAAAAAAGGGAGTGAGACTAATCTAAATACATTCAGGTAGAGAGTTAAAAATATACCATTTAATATAGAAGTAATGTAGATGCAAATTTTGTAGATTTAATAGTAGTATGCTAGATATAATTAATGAAGTGAGGCAAAAAAAATGAAAGCAATAATAAGGTCACGCGATATAAAGTACCAAAAATTTCTATTAACTAAAGACAGAGATGACTGGGAAGAATATAGACTGTATAGAAATTATGTAACTAATTGTTCAGGGTGGAGCTTGTAGTGGACTGTATGAATTTAATTTGGACAGTTGCAGGAATATCTTAGGGGTGCAGGAATTAAAAAGGGGTGCAAACCAACGGTCTCGTGCGGTCTCACACGAGATGATGTACCAAAAAAGACCTGGGCCGTTGGTCAGCGTGACACAGTGAAACAAAACTTCAAACTGTATATTTATTGACTAGAATATTTTTCTATTTATACATCTAAAAATACTGACTTAGCTTACAAAGTTTAATATTTGCCCTAGTTTCAGCTCGCATATGCACTTTCGTATTCAATTTCATAACAAACAAACTTGCAGAGTGCAGAATTGCAGGCTGTTCACCGGTCATTCGAGCACTGATTACATTACTGCTGACGCTTTGTTAAGCATTTTCCGTATGCAATATGTGTTTGTGAAATATTCGCCTAATTAAATTAAAAGGATTAAAATTTATGTTTGGTTCCTAAACACTAATAGAATTAGGGAAGAAAAACAGTTGTATTATGAAAGACTTATTGATGGTAACAAAGGGAATACTAAATTATGTGGAAGACCTTAAAAAGTATTATACCAGGTAATAGCAAGGAAAATTATGATATGATAGAAATATATGGTATTAAATATGAAGATCCAGAAGAAATTGTAGATAAACCTAATATGTATTATGTAGACAGTATTGTAGAAATTGCTCAGGGTATACCAGTACCAAATAGCTGCAATGACTATGCAGGAACGGTCTGTGATAAATGTATCGAAAGTTTTAAGTTGGTAGATAAAAAGGAATTGTACTCAAATATAAATTCAATGACAAGTAAGGGTAGTTCGGGTGAAATAACTACAGAAATGTATAAAGTGTCCTATAATGAATTATTTAACCCGCTAATAAACTTAATTAACAGTTTGCTAGAGGAAGGGATTGTCCCAGAAAATGTTAAGTTATCAACTAACGTATGTCCCATAAGTTTTGAGAAAAAATATTAACAGCTATATTTTATGTTGCTTTAATTTTATATGAAATTCAACTAAAAGTAGTTATTTATACAGCTATATTTAATAGAAATGTAATCTTAAAGTACGGATAATTGTCCATGTTCTTCAATGGCGCGCAACGTAACTCTAACTTGCGCCATTAGCCGTTGGATGGCACCAATGTCGATTTCTCGAATTTTTTGGTATATCCGGCGACGTAACTGTTCTACGTTTTGGG
This sequence comes from Agriotes lineatus, assembly GCA_940337035.1. NCBI lineage: Eukaryota > Metazoa > Arthropoda > Insecta > Coleoptera > Elateridae > Agriotes > Agriotes lineatus. Next base: position 88,854,273 of record OW679197.1, on the reverse strand, counting down.
CCTCCCAGCCATTATCGTAACTTTTCTACTCAGTAGAGCCCACAAATTTTCTATATGTCTCGCCTGAGGCACGTTTGGTGGGTTGTCTCTCTCCGGAACAAAATTGATGTTATTTGCGGTTAACCAGTCTACCGTTTGACTTGCGTAGTGGCACGAAGCTAGGTCTGGTCAGAATATAATGTCGTCATTAGGGTGATTAGCAGTTATAAACTGACGAAGTTTTGTTAAACATAGCCTTATATAAATGTCCGCATTGATGGCTTCACCACGAGCATGTCCGATGTACGGCTGAGAAACACCAGCCTCTGAAATGGCGCACCACACTAAACATTTTTCAGCAAATTTTACTTTTCCTTTCAATCTAACTTCGTCTGGACAGTTCTGTATATTATCTGTGTAGAAGCCGTCACTACCCTTCATCTCTGAATTGGACAATGTAAAGTACTTTTCATCATCCATGATGACAACTTTATCAACAAAATGAAACCGCCTTAATGCACAGCAACATCTCGGAATTTTTTGTAACTGGGTAGCGGTGTATTTTGGAGCCTTTGTTCTTTTTCTGTATTTGAGGTTATATCGGGAGATAGTTCTACTTACTGTCATTCGTGAAACGTGAAATCTTCTAGATAACTTGCGCACTGACGTTCCACCTTGTTTTTTTGCCACTTCAACCAGTCTTCGTTCATTAACTCGACTTAATATTCTCGGTCTTCCACTTTTCGGCAGGTTTACACAAGGTATTCCCTCCTCGTAGTCCCTTATTGTTCGATAAATTGTGGCCAATGAAATATTTTGGTCCCTGTATAATCTTACAATTTCACGCTTAGGCACTCGTCCAACTAAATTAGAAATACACTTACGAATGTCAAGTTTGTAAGCCATTGTAATGACAACTGTTGATAAAAATGACATGTTATTGCAAACTTTGATCAATTGTTAAGTTTTGTTTTCAAAGCCAACCAGATTGAAAGCATTTTTCCTATAATAAGCTATAACGGAATTTGTTCTCAAAACTTATGGGACATACGTTATAATCCCCATTAAGAAAGTCCCTAATGCAAAAACAGCTGAACAATATAGGCCAATAAACACAATGCCAGCAATAGCTAAAATAATACAGAAATAGTATATATACAATTGTTACAGTACTCAGATCAATGTAAAATACCTATCAGTCAGAGTTTAGGCAATCACATAGCTGTGAAACTGCTTTTCAATATATACTAAATGAATGGAAAAATAATATTGATGATGATAAGATAGTGGCGGCAATATTCTTAGATTTAAAAAGAGCATTTGAGACTATAGATAGAAGAAGATTGTTAAATAAATTAAAAAGTATTGGCATAGAAGGGAAGGTGCTAAAATAGCTCGAAAGTTATTTAACGGGGAAACGCAAGTTGTACCTAAAGTGTGGTGAAATGGTATCAGATTCATCAAATATAGATGCAGGTGTACCACAAGGTAGTATTCTGGGACCATACTGTTTCTGATATATATGTAAATGATGTTGAGACAGTATTAAAATACTGCAAATTTCATCTATTCGCCGATGACATGTTTTATATATATATATATATATATATATATACCGTGTGTCCACAGGAGTACGCACCATGGAATTAGAGCAACGTTAATTTATCCCAAGGATCAGCTCTTGCTTTTACGAAAACAGCTTAACGACAAACCCTATTATAGTTATTTTTCCATGGCAATAAACGATTAAGTGGCATTCAACTTGACATATGGTTTGAAACAAAATCAAGTCCTATTTGAATTTATACTAAAATCGTCATGAATATTTACACTGTGGAAGAAAAAGTTCAACTAGTGAAATGGGTCTACGCAGGAAACAGTTACAGGGAAACGTGTAGACGATTTACAACGACATATCCCAACAGACCTCGTCCTGCACACACTACTGTTGGAAGAATCATAAGCAGATTTGAAAATACTGGTAATGTTTGCTCAAGATTTGTAGCACCTGATATCATTAATCCTGCGGTTCATGATCGTGAAATTGATATAATGGCAGCTGTTCGTGCTAATCCCAACATATCAGTGAGGCAATTAAGTGCAGAAAATGGGTTAAGTAAAAGTTACGTACATAAAATATTAAAGAAACATAAATTTAAATCTTATAAATATCAGCCTCATCAAGAACTGCGGGAGGCAGATTCCGAAAACAGATCTGCATTTTGTCAAATAATGATGGATAAATGCAACAATGAACCTGACTTTCTAGAAAGAGTGTGCTTTACTGACGAATGTACGTTTACTTTAAATAATCAACCACATTCTCAAAATTTTCGATATTGGAGTACCGACAATCCACATTTAATTGTAAAAACACACACACAATATCCACAGAAGGTTAATGTTTGGTGTGGAATATTAAATAACGTTGTAGTTGGACCTTACTTTATTAACGGAACGTTGACCGGAGAGACTTATTTAGAACTTTTAGCTGAAATTATTTGTCCTGCAATCGAACATACAATGCTTGGAGATGACCGACCGATATGGTACCAACACGATGGCTGTCCCGCTCACAATTCAGCAGTAGTTAAAGAGTTCCTAAATAATACCTTTCATGAAACCTGGATTGGACGTAGGGGTGCAATTGGTTGGCCCGCTCGATCCCCTGATTTGGCTCCGAACGATTTTTCCTTATGGCCCTACTTAAAATCTAAAGTTTACTCTTCCCGAGTTCATCCTAATTTAGATTCTCTTAAAGATAAAATTACCGAAGTGTGTTTTAATATTAGTCCCCGACTGTTAGATAATGTTAGACGTAATTTTTATGATAGGTTAGGATACTGTATGGCAGTAAATGGAAACTTATTTGAACATTTAATTTGAATACTCCAGTTGTAATTTGTTTGGCTGCGAAATTGATTAAATTATTTATTTTTGTGTTTTTTGATTCTTGTGTATTATTTATTGCTTGCAAATTCTATTTTAATGGTCAATGCTTAGCAACCGTTTGACTATCAATTGCCACCGGAAGAGTAGATCTTTAAAATAAACTAGCATCACTCCAGCGCTATGGTGCGTAGTCTCGTGGACGCACGGTATATATATATATATATATATATACATATATATATACCGTGCGTCCACGAGACTACGCACCATGGTGCTGGAGTGATGCTAGTTTATTTTAAAGATCTACTCTTTCGGTGACAATTGATGGTCAAACGGTTGCTAAGCATTGACCATTAAAATTGTGCCTTCTGAAATGATCAAACGTTTTTGAATGGTCTTGGTTATACAACGCATGAATAATATGTGGGTGGCACTGTAAGTCGATGTCAAATTCGAGGTTATCAGGTTAGGTTTTGCGTCAATCTGTGTCAAAACTGACGCAAAACCTAACCTGCTAAAGTAGCATTTAACACCACATGTCAAATTGAATACGACTTAATCGTTTATTGCCATAGAAAAATAAATATATTAGGGTTTGTTATTAAGATGTTTCGTAAAAGCAAGAGCTGATCTTTGGGATAAATTAACGTTGCTCTGATTCCATGGTGCGAAACCCTGTGGACACACGGTATATATATACGCGGAAAGCCACTATGTGACACCAATAACTAAAACGACGTTTCTGCACCCAAAACGTTTTGCACACGATATGAGCAACTGGCACCCATATATGTTTCTTATGTATATATTCGTTTTGACGCCTTATATATGGGTTTGTTTTAATAATATATTCTAGTTTAGACTAATCAGCAGTGATAAGGCGGAAGCATTTCAACACAGCAGTAGTATTGGCCATTTAAAAATAATTGCGAGCTTATCGTGGCGTTCAGGCGGACAATATAATATTTTGTTGCTCTCCAGTGTTTCCATGACAGCAATAACAACAACACAGAATTTAATTTACTCTTTATTGATACACAAAAAAAAAAATTATTTTAAAAAGTTTTTAGTTTCGTTAATTATGTTTTTTTAAATGTTGGATTTTACTCTTTATTTGATTGACGGTTCTGTCAGATTTTAAATATTTTTTGGCAAATTTGTTAATCTCATTTCTCGCAATCAATGGCTACCAATCGCGATCATTTACTTGATCGTCATGGCTTTTCTCATCATTATTATCGGATAAAACTATATAGTCCAGTCAAATTAGACAAATTTACGGCAAACTTTCGGAATAATTCAAAGTGAGCTGAATTTTTGTGTACACGTTTATTTGGTGTTTTCAAACAACATTCGAAAAGTACCCTTGATTTGACCTTGAGCTTCGTGAGTTATAGGGTGCAGATGTGGGAAAAATTTGGTTTTTCGCTTATATCTTCTTTTATATTGACTTTAGGTATATGACATTGTACAGAGAAATTGAAGGGCACAAAATTCTTCACAAAAAAGTACTTGGTAGTTTTTTTGTAGGGCCGACCGTTTCTGCGAAAACTCGCCATGAACGTTGATCTGAAGGATAACACTACAGAAATACCGAGTTCCACAACTAATTTGAGGTCTGGAATGTAAAAATATACCATGTGCTGAATCGAAGGGTCTTTTTCGTACACTATTAAGACAAAAATGTTTCCAAAATAAAATAATTCAAGTAAATTGCTTGGAAGGCAGCAGCTGCATCTCCCCTCTCCTATTCGGCATCAAGGGTTGACCGAGGGGTTTCTACCTGCAGCCTGTTTAGCGTGTTAGTTTTTCTTTCTTGTCTGTGGTGTTAGTATTTAATCGGCTGTGTCGCAAGAAGTACGCGTATAACGCATAATTTTTGAAATAGACTTAGTTGCCGCTGAAGCAAAATATCACAATCATTGCTTCGTGAAATTCTGTGCACCAATAACCTACCATAAATTAGGTCGCCCAATAGATGTTAATATTATAACAGCGATGGAACAGATATTTTCTTACATCGAAAATAATGAAGATTAGCAGTTTTCTTTAACTGAATTAAAAGGAGCATCAACAAATAACATCGCAGACGACAAAACAATTTTAAAAAAATAGAAGAAAGATATGGAGACAGAACTGTAATTACAACAAAACAAGCCGGACAATGTATCATATGTTTTCGTGATACTAGTTACGATATTTTGAATAAAGCTTGGTATGATTCGAAAAAAGAAAATGCAGATGAGAGATTCAGGGTTTTGGAAGCAGCAGCAGCAGTTCTTCGCCAGGACAGAGAAGATTATTTTAAAGAGTAGAAAAGGTAAATTAGAGTCACCGAAAAAGATTTGTACGACTATCAGCCGTTCTATCATGACTGCGGTCAATGTTAGGTCGTTCATGTATTCTTTACAGCTTGTAGATCTCTTGGTACTCCTGATAGCTCGTACTCCAGTTGATGGAGAAATTTATTATATGAAGCCAAACAGAGGAAAAGTTCCACAAAGAATTTACTCATCCCAAAGTTGTTACCAATATAAATCCAGTAGGTAAACAGCATCTTTTATTTTTACATGTTGTCTCCGGGTGTGACACGTCAGCTCTTTTTAGTAAAGGTAAAACGACAGCTTTGATGCTGTTAGAAAACCGCCAAGATTTGCAAGCTGCGGCTAAAGTTTTCATGCAAATAGATTCCTCACAGGAATTGATTTCTTCCACTGGAATTAAATTTTTACTGGCATTATATGGTGCTCCAATTCAAAAAGTGTCTATTGATCAATATCGTTACGTGTTTCACGAAATTAATACGTAAAAGTAAGCCGGTGAAATTGGATTTATTGCCGCCAACAGATAGTGCAGCTAAAGATCACCTTTACAGAGTTTATTTTTAAATACAAAAGCGGTTGGAGAATGAACTAAACCCTATTGAGTGGGGATGTACATGAGAAACGATGTATTGGAACCAAAGAAAACAATGCAAGCTCCCGCTCCGGATTTTCTTCTAAACATGATCTTCTGTAATTGCACCAAAAGTTGTGGGAGTGGATGTAAAAAGTTGGGGATTAAATGCTCGTCAATTTGTGGTCATTGCAACCAACAATCGTGTTTAAATGCCAATGCAATTAAAAACATCTTAGAAAACCAAGTTGATGAGAGAATGAAAACCGATTAGAGACATTTTCTTCGGATTATCTGGAACAACGCGACATAGAAGGGGAGGAAGAAGAAGATGAATAAAATTAACATAACTCAATATTGACTGTTTTAAGAATATAGAGGATATTTTGACCGACTGAGATCATTGATTAGGCCTGAAATGGGATACCACATTTTAAAAAAAACGGTGGTGTGGTATAGGGTACTTAGTATTGGACTCATAGTTTCAACGCTATACTACGCGAAAACGGTCGATCCTACAAAAAAAACTATCCAGTACTTTTTTGTACAGAATTTTATGCCCTTCAATTTCTCTGTACAATGTCATATACCTAAAGTCAATAGAAAATAAGATATAAGCGAAAAACCAAATTTTTCCCACATCTGCACCCTATAACTCGCGAAGCTCAAGGTCAATTCAAGGGTACTTTTCGGATGTTGTTTGAAAACACTAAATAAAGGTGTACACAAAAATTCAGCTCACTTTGAATTATTCCGATCAAGAATCCTTATTTGATTGGACTAATAAGGAAATTTTAAGAGTCTCAATTTAAAGCAGATCTAAAAAAATAAAAGAAATGTATTAAAAAATAGATAAATACCATCGTCTGCATTAATTGGTTGCAAAACCGTCAAATCCTCGTTTCCATTGATGCTTGGTTCATAACCAATGTTAATCATGTCTACGATTACCACCGGTTGTGGCGCTTGCAAAGGCATTACATCTTCGTCTTTATTGACGTGTGATTTAATTGGTTGCAAAACCGTCAAATCCTCGTTTCCATTGATTCTTGGTTCATAGCCAATGTTAATCATGTCTACGATTACCGGTTGTGGCGGTTGCAAAGTCATTAAAACTTCGTCTTTATTGACGTGCGATTCAACAATATTATAGTTCTCCTCTTCTATTGTAGTTGTCTTCAACCAATTCTGAACTTTTTCGTTAATACTTTTAAACTACAAAAACGAAAATTATTTAATTTAGTAGGTCTACAGTACCTGTGACAGTAGGTGTACAAGAAATTTGAAAAAGTTTTACCCCCTGATTAAAAATAATATTAATTATTATAATTTAAAATTGTTGAGATTTTCGTGTAAGAAACATACAACACTATTGTATGTAACGAAGTAAATCTTTAGAGGCGTGTCTTGAATCATTTTAAATGACATGTTTATCCGAGTTTAAAGAAACACATTTTTGTGCTAAAAGCTTTGCAAATTTTTTGAAATAATAAAAGTTGGACAATTGGACGTGTTGATGCAGAAATTATTCGACCCATATAAGTAAAGTTTCGAGAAACATTTTCAAAGATTTTATGGTGAACAATGTTTTGGGGACCATACCATAATGTAAGGTTGCCCAAAAGTAAATTACATTGTGAAATACCACAATACCATTAATTTGTTAAAATTCTTGTGCATTCATAATAACACTGGATAAGACCGATTCTAACGTGTCAAGTCAAAACCTTTTTAAAACAAAACTAAAAAATTTGATTGATGAACAAATCCCATTGCTTTACAAACACAAATGTGTTTTTCATTTGCCTTTGAGTTTTGGAAAACTTGTGGCTATTTCAAAATGTAACCTACTTTTGAATGACCTATTGAGAATACATATTTCTACAATAATTTATATAATAGGTAAATGAGTTAGCTTGGACTAATAATTCATTTTTTGTGCCAAATTTGTTTTTGTTTCAATGCGTTACACCCTAATTAATTATCTAAAAACAACGTCGGCTTATTTTTGCAAAAATAAGAATTGAAAAAAATTTAAACATATTTAATATTATAATTCATTCTATTTGAACCGTTTTAACAAAATAAAAACGAAAATCAATAGATCTACAAATTAATAAAATTTATTCTTCGTATGAAGTATGCAAACGCGATTTGAACTCATTTATGGACTTATTGTGGGATGGATCGTGTCTACTAACTAAAATAGTCCAATTTTAGTAATACATATTGTATTAAAAAATAATCTGAACAAAATTTGTGTATTCCGGGCAAAATGGACAAACAAATAATAGTTAAAATGATATCGTCCAAAGTATGATACCAAAGTAGGAAGCGAAGAAGTCGGCCATCGTAATTTAAGACCTCTAAAATATAGCATATCAAATGTTAACGGTCTGTTTTGCAGTTTTTAAATTACCGCAAAAATAGAAAAGACATTTTTGGACTTCAACACTCTGTTGTATCTTCTTAATTGGGCACTTTTTACTAAACATTCCTTTTGGTACATCCTGTAGACTTAAAACCACGAATTTGCTACATATGGTTAGGAGGAGGAACAAGTAGCAACAATAATGCAATTTATTTTTACTCGAATTTTATGCGGGTTTAAGAAAAATTAATTTTTATAATTCTTCTTCATTAACAATTTTTTTTATTAGTACTTACTTTTTGCAGAGGTAAAATTAGAAAACAATCCTTGCTGGAACGCAACTGGCTGGGCGCTTTAAAAAAAATCTCCTGAGCCACCACAAGGTTGGCTTTACGATTACACTTTGGTAATTATAGGAATTTTGTTGATCATTTTCTAGTAATTAATGAAACTAAAGTCATGTAAAATTATTCCTCTTGAACGCTTAAAAAGTGTTAATTTAAAAGGAATAAGTACATGTTTTTTTAATTAAAAAAAAACTACACAGCCGAATACAGAAAAAAATACGAGTCGATACGGTGAATTTTCATTTTGGGTTCGCGCAATTTAAAATTGGACTCAAATCGTCTGAAAGCTGCCCACTAAAAATGCACAAGGTAAGGTACTGTAAAGTTTTATGCCCCTCAAAATGAGTGCCTTTACACACTTTTACGCAATTCTCAAGATTCGCTTATTTTTCTATTCGGCGGTGTAAGTTATTTTCGTCGATCGTATCTATTGCTTTCAAATTAATACTTTATAAAAGTTGAATTCTTATTAATGCTTGTTAGCGGCCAGGGAATCCCCGGGAGATAAATTGTAATAGCATGACCTAACCCTTTATATTAACTTGTTGCGAGCAAACAGCAATCTTGCACCGCTATCGCTACGGAGTTGAGTCTAGGCACGTTATTTATGCAATTTTGCTGATACCAGAATTATATTCTCCCATTGTAATTTTATTACGCCAAATAAAATTTTGGGAATCTCCGAATCCCCGAGATTAGGCGTTATTTCAATGAGTACTACCTAAATCAATTTATTATTTTATATTTGTTTAAAGTGATGTTGCAAAATTGTCGGAAACTAGAAATTATTTAAATTTTTGTAACATTTGAAAAACAAATTACATATACGATGAATTAGGTACCTACTCAAAACAACACTGGGCATTTCTCTTAAAACTTGTATGTAGTACCTAGTAGCACGTGGAGTACAAGGAGAACTAAACTGTAAGTTTTCAATTGAGAAAGTCATCTGGTAGGCCTTTAATAATATTCGGACGAATTGGAATCCGACATAATAAATTTCATTGCTGGCTTGCTTGCTTGCTTGACGCCACTTTGAGAGCGAACCCGAGGGCCGAATTGGCTGATTTTGGTGTCAGTGGACTCAGGGCGACGCAAGTAAGCCAGTAGTACGGTTTTAAAATTTTTATAAGTGACTTTTTTTATGTGGATTTTTTTGTTGATAGCTAACCTCAAAATTAACTCTACACACAAAATGGATCATTCTTGTACAAATTGCATTAAATGAATTATTTCGAGCCCAGTTTGGGTGCAGAACGCTAGTTTAAAATAATAGACATACCGTAGGAATTTCTGTGTCCATTTGTGGGGAGAGTTTTATTTCCAAATAATCCCTCTCGAATTCAGACACCTTGCTGAAGTCGGAACGAGTTCGTTCTATTGGTTTTAAATGTAAACATAAAATTAATACATATTTCAATCATTTCAATAGATAGTAGATAATTATAATATTAATTATTCGATAATTAACACGTACCTGAAGCATTGCAGTGCGGTTTGCACAATTTTCGTAGTTCTAGATGACACTTTAACGCAACCACGGGTTTGCGGGATTCGTTTTTTTACTCTCATCATACATTGTAAAATTATAAAAAAATCCAATGAAAATGTATAGCTCTAACTCACACACTGCACGGAGTTGACTATAATAAGACGGTGCCTGTTCGTCATGTGTGAAGCTCCGTACTGGCTCCATGGAGTCACTTAGGCTTGTTATACTTTTTTGATGAAAGCGCCACCTACAGATTATATGGTTCAACTAAAACTGCATGTTTATATATATATGGTTCAAATGGCACCTTCTTTATATTTCGTATTTGAGATAATCCCACGGTTTAGCGCCTAAGTACGACCAAAAACGTAGTGGCACCTCGAATTGGTGCCACAACGTATATACGGGCGCCACTACGTCCATATATATCTGAATTTGGTGCCTAAACGTTTTATTATATATATATATATATATGGGGATATTAGGTTAGAGGTGCTCAAGAGGTTACAAGATGAACTAAGAAGATTTGGTAATGTAAGTATAGATGGTACACAACTGTAGCTTGTAAAATCACATAAATACTTGGGATTTATAGTTGATAGGAAGTTAAACTTTTCGGAACATATAGATTACATCTGTAAAAAAATAGCAAGAAATTAGGAGCTACATAGATGCAGTGGTTACTTAAGTAAAAATGCAAGGCTGAATATTTATAATTCCATTATTCTACCTCATTTTCAATTTCGTGCCACAATTTTATATTTGGCAAGAAGGGGAGATATGCGGAGCAGGTTACAGCTATTGCAAAATAGGGCAATGAGAATATTAAAAAGGAATAGGTATGCAAAAATTAATGATATGTTGCGGACATAATAGTGTACAGGAGAAGAGATCTGTGAAATTTGGGCGTTAACATTTATACATAAGATGAAAACAGGGGAAGTGCCCGAATACTTTGGTAACGTGTTACGAACCTTCAACCAAATTCATGCACACAATACTAGAAATGAGGATAAATTTATATTAGATCAGAAAAACAGGAAAGACTCATTGTTTTTCAAAACTTTAATCAGGTATAACACTTTACCAAATAGTATTTGCAATATAAATAGTAGATTATTTAAGAAACAACTAGTTAAGATATACCAAAGATAGTTCCAGTTTCCAGTTCTCTATACGGTTCTTATATAGGCAATAGTTTTAAAGTACAAGTTTGTGTTACTATTTAGGCATAAGATAGATTACTAGTATTAGCTGTTAGTCAGAATTTTTATTTTTTTACTTTGTACAATATGTGCCTACCTAAAATAGTTGTGCAATAATGTAATTTGATATTATGTAGCAAAATTGCTAAATAAAGTTTTTCTACTCATGACATCGCATTGTTTGTCCTAAAAAAATTTTCGTAGTTTTACAGGGCGTAGCGGACGCTAATTACAAATTTATTGCTGTAGAAATTGGTGGTTACGGTAAACAGAGCGACGGCGGTACATTTCAGGCTTCGGAACTATATCGTCAATTCAAAAATACACAACTACGTATTCCGGAACCATATTATTTTCCCCAAACAACAATAAAGGCACCTTTTGTACTAATAAGCGACGAGGCATATCCACTCCTACCTTTTCTTTTAAAACCTTTTGGTGGAAAAAAATCTATGTATTGAACACGAATGTTTTAATAAACGCTTATCTCGCGCTAGAAAATGCATAGAATGTGACATTTGGAATAATTACGGCAAAATGGCGTATACTTTCAAAATGCATTGAAACCAATATTGAGACAGCAGACAATATTATTACATAGGGGAGGATGGGAAAATAAGATACTGGGGTAATAAGATACAAAAATCAAAAACGCACGTAAATACAATAGGAAGAATTGGAAAAAAATTCACAAGGTAGCCCTAACAATTGTACATAACCTCTGTAAATATCATTAATGTAACTCTTATCATTTTGATCATTATTGGTGTGTCACCTTACTCTTACATAAAACTTCACACCTACAAAGTATAGGTTTCATTTGTAAAAAAAATGTTGTAGGTTACACGCGTTATATATTTTCGATATATATTTTTTATCTTGTAGTTAAAGGATTGGGCTTTCTAGTGAATACTTTTCCAATCCTCTGTCACAGAAAAGAGATTTGTTGCAACGATGTATCTTATTACCCCCTTTTTTTTTCTTCGGGGGAAATAAGAAACATGGTTGACAATATATTCTCTTTTGTTTCAGAGTGAATAAAAATAAGTAAATATGCCACGAAATTATAAGAAAAAAGGACTAAGGTGCACTTATGACCCTGCTAGGATGACTGAAGCTGCAGCTGCAGTCCGAAGGGGTCTTCCTTTACGTCTTGCAGCTGAGCGATATGAAGTGCCCTTTGGAACTCTTTGTAAACATTATAAAGAAGAAAAAGTGGAAGTGGGGGGTGGTAGAAAGCCTCAACTTATGGAAAAAGACGAAAATGCCATCGGTGAATATTTACGTGTTTGTGCTTTACATGGTGAGGGGCTAACAAAAAGTGAGACTTTAGTTCTTGTCAAGGAATATGTTGCAACTGAAAAACTTCAGACGAGATGGGGCGAAAATGGACCAGGAGAAGAATGGTTCAGGGGTTTCTTAAAAAGAAATCCTAAATTACGTATACGGAAAGGTGAAGCAATGACTTCGCAACGTATTAGAGGTACAGACCCTTTTGTAATTAAAAAGTTTTACGATGACTTAAAAGAACTTTATAAAACTGAGAAAATTGGGCCAGGAGATGGTGGGTTACTATATAACTGTGATGAAACGGCTTTCTCCCACGATCCGAGGGATGTAAAGGTTGTATCACAAAAAGGTATTAAACGTGTATCACGAAACATTGCTGGTTCTGGTAAAAGTAACACTACAGTTCTTGCATGTGGAGGAGCAGATGGCACAAAATTACCGCCTTTTATAATATTTACTGGGAAGCAATTGTGGACAACATGGATACCGAAACATGACATTCCTGGGACAGGATATGCTTCACAAGTCAACGGGTGGATGTACGGGGAATTGTTTGTGAAATGGTTCAAAGAAATATTTGTACCAAACATACCTTCTAAAGAAACCAGAGAAAAAAAGTAATCCTGTTTTTTGATGGGGTCAGTTTCCACATAAGCTACAAGTTAATAAAGTTAGCACAAGAAAACGATGTGGTTTTAGTGAAATTTCCACCAAATGTGAGCCAATTTATTCAACCACTGGATAAAACTGTTTTTAAAACAATGAAAACAGATTGGAACAAATTATTAATAGACTATACCAGACAGAACCCCGGTAAAGTCCTTCCGAAAGTAGATTTTGTCAAAAATATAAAAATTCTTTGGGAGGAATCTTTCAAACCTAGGAATATGGCATCTGGCTTTATATCAACAGGTCTGTTTCCTTTAGATTTTGTCAAATTTCCGGAGGAATCTTACGATCCTGTTAAATTTCAGCGATTTGCTAAAAATCGAAATAATTCAATCCCATCTACAAGTTCCACAAATGTCCAGAAAATACCAACACCAGCTTCGCCTTCTGACCTGGCAGTTGCTGGTCCAAGTGGCATAACACCAGCTCCACGTTCTGACCAGGCAGTTGCTGGTCCTGTAACGATTCGCCCAGTCGAAACGCGTTTTTGTGAATTAAAATCAATTCGCGCGTTCCAGCCTAGCGATTTCTACGTTACCAGTTTGAATTTTTCGCACGCGCAGCCGGCTACGTCATCAAGAGATCCCTGCTCCACGTATTGCGCTGCCCTCCCACTTAGAAGGCCCGAGGTGGTGGCTTGATGCACGAAACACGAAGAGGAGCTATAAAAGCCGCTTCTCGTCCGTTCCAGGGGGCAGACTTCATTCATACATTCATCCGCATACATTCCAGTATCCTTCCAGCCCCAAATCATCCCCAATCTTGATCCTATCCGACCGTTTAGAGAGAATTTTTCCCGTCCCGACATTAGCATTTTCCCTTAGCTAAGTTCGAACCCGAAGCCTCCAGTCTTGGAGACCGTGTTCCTAGCTATTGTTTAATTGAACTCGTTCCCCGAATAAACAGCTTTAAGAAACGACGCTCACGAATGGGAAACCGTTTCGCTGTTGAAATTTAACCCTTGTAAATATCCCGAACTAATAATTATCGAACCCGTTTCGCTGTTGAAATTTAACACTTGTAAATATCCCGAACTAATAATTATTGAAACCGTTTCGCTGTTTAAATTTAACACTTGTAAATATCCCGAACTAATAATTATTGAAACCGTTTCGCTGTTTAAATTTAACACTTGTAAATATCCCGAACTAATAATTATTGAAACCTCGCTTGGAGGACGCTAGTAAATAATTGCACCAAAATTTCCTGGACGACGTATTCGAAACGAGGGTTTAACAAACCAGGCCGTTTCATATGTCAATTTGGCGATACAAAATAAATCCAGCGTCCAACACTCTGTTTGCACGGCCCGGAAGGCCACTGTAAGATTGTGTTTAATGTCTGTTTGACTATAGGACTGCACTTACCGATCGAAATTGCTACCTGTCAGCCGCAGCACCCTCGGGGCCGCGAGCTGTAGAAGTCGCCTCCACGAACCGGACCTCCAGGTGAACGAACGTCGACAACTTCCCTCCGGCTGCCAGTCGCACAAACACTCCACCGTATCCACGAGAATTAGACCGCTAGCACGGAGTCGTAAGGCGAAAAATATAACATATTCGAAAATAACCTATATTTGCAGTTACACGCGGTTTCAACGCCGAAGGGGACATTCGAATCCGGAAGTTGGCACCACTGCGACTTACTTTGGGCAATTCGTCTTCGCGGTCAGTGGCGTCCGAACGATTTCTGTAGAAGGCGGCTATTCGGACCTTCCACACACAGATGCAAAGCGGGCTGCCAGCGCGCAAGGAACGAGCAGCCGGGTCCCCAACATAATTAATTAAACACATTGTAAAATACATTTTATTTGATTTCTAAAGAACAATACCTATGTTTGTAAATACTGAATCTTATAATTAAACTGTCTAAAGTTATCTTAGTGTTTGCTTGTTAATCTTCAAGTGTATATCTGGCTGAACTAAATCATCTCCGACTGATAAGCTACCTGAAGGAAAATTAGTTAAATTCATTAGCCCTAATTAGCAGAGGGCTAGTACCGTTGCAGTCCAAGTGGTATGGCTGTGGCTGTAGATGCAGACAAAGACGATGTTGACATATCCGATCCAGAAATCTCAAGTGAAATTACTGAAACACCTCAAGAGACGGGAAGCTTTGAATTGTTCATAAGAAAGAAACTATCCGCAACAGTAAAAGAAGTAGCTAGACAATCAACCTCAGGAGGAAAAAGAAAGAAAATCTCTCAGGGAGAAGGCGAGATCTTAACTTCAACAACAGTAGCAAAACGGGTGAAGGAACAAGAGGACGCAAAAAAGAAACAAACTGCACGAAAATTTAAGAAACCGAAAACAAAAGCCGTCATCCACTGTTAGAGTAAGGAAAGATTCTGATGACGAAGAAACATCTGAGGAAGAATTGGATCCTAAAGTCCTCTGCTCTGATGATGATATCGACTTCGACACCGATCCACTATCTGACGAAGAAAATGAAGTACAGACAATAACTGTTATTCCAGAAAGATACTACGCTGTATATTATGATTCACAATGGTATTTAGGACGCATCATTAAAGTATATGCAACCAATTGTGAAATTAAGTTCCTCGAGTCATTTTTAGACTCTTACAAGTGGCCTTCTCATGATGATATTCAGTTCGTAAATAAAGAATTTATTTTTTATGGTCCTGTGCCTTTGCTTGGAAATGGCCCATTTACTATAAGGCGCTCTGATGCCCTTAACATAAAAAAACTATATGGTCAACGGAAAAAAGAAGCCACAAGAAGTACTTAGGCTAGTTTAATTTAGTTTTTCAGTTCAGTTTTCTTATAAGTTTTCATATTGAATAATGTGTTCTGTTCTTTTTCTATAATAAATTAAGCACCTAGGTTATGCAAAATTTGTTTGAGTTTTTCTAATAAAAAGTTGTTCTGCAGCCTAAATTTTTATTTTAAACCTTAAAAATCATTATTTTACTTTATTATACACATTACTTTAAACACAGAAACTATTGCTCAAAAACTTTATAGGGCCTATTTTTTAAATTAAAACTTTGTCGCGGTGTAACTTCCTTAAACGTAAAAAGAATTCCGTCAAAATTTAAAGGGGAATAGGAAACATCATATACATGTTTCTTATTACCCCAAACGAATTTTTACGCGACTGCATTGGAGAAGTACGGCAACGTTTCTTATTACCCCCATTGAGGTAATAAGATACAAACTTTTGCGGTAAAAAGAATTGCGTACCCCATATATTATTATATATTAGAACCACGCTAATATTTTTTTCCTAGGCACCCACAGTCATGAACTATATATTAAAAAAAGAACATGATTTAACTTAATAAATGTGAGCTGTAGGAATTTTGTATGTATCTTATTACCCCCTTTGCTTCTTATTCCCCCATCCTCCCCTATATTTGCATTTTACATAATACAATCATTGATAAGGAAGGTTTTCAAAGACATCGTAGCGATGTATCTGTGGAATATTGCAAGGGAAATACCGAAAGACAAATGACGGACAGCAAAAAATATTCGCGATATTTTTGTAACGTATTTTTCTCAAAATCCTTTATCGTACACCTAAAACCCTTAATAATAAATTACCTATGCTTTGGTCAACCATAAGTTTTATAAATAAATACTGTTAATACTTACCATTTTCTTTCATTTCAGTGCTTATTTCCCTCCAATATTTATCAATCACATTCCGGTTGCAATGCAACTTCTCCCTCTTGTCCGAAAAACCGCAGAAATAAGTGCCTCCTTATCCATGCTACAGTTGCGGCCAAAAAAAGCAGGGCACTTTTTTTGACCTATTTAACTCTCAAAATGCGAAAATAATGGCTTGATACTGACAATTCTAATTAATAAATGTCATCAAAAGTCATTATTCAGCAAAAAAGGTGCCCTGGTTTTTTGGCCGCAACTGTACAACCACTAAACCGGCGCGTACTAAAAGCAGCAATAAACTAGATTGTCATTACGGTAAAAGCGAGAACGCTGGTTAGCGCCGGTTGCCGACGCCGGCCTGCTTTAACTTGTACTTGTCAATTTAAAAACATGCATTCATTTTGCAAGCTTATACTATAGATCCAGCCAAATATGATCCCTGCGTCATCGTTACACGAAGTTAGCACAGAAATCGTTTTTGTATGCGTCACTCTCATTATTTGCGAGTGAGACAAGGATAGCATAACATTAGCACGTCTCTGGGTCTTTGGGAGTGGATTTTTGACTAGCGCGGTATGCGTCTGTAAAATATAGTGTTGCCGACGTTAATAATAAATCCGTAGATTAAATAAAGATATTATCAGTAAACAGTAAATAAACTAGATATATCGGCAAAATTATTTTGAAAGAATTGAGTGTGGTTAATTCAGAAATTACAGATAAATGAGATTAATTTTACGAACAATTTAAGATTCTTTACAGATTTTTGTAAAAAACTCCGTAAGTATAGGCAACGTTGTATGCGTCCACAAACATATGATGACCATCTGACTCATCCTTCGCATTTTTCGAGGTTAGTTTTCCCGTACAAACGTTTTTTGATAGTTTTGGCCAACAATAAGCAGCAGTTCTTGTCAGAACTAATACGACGTACGCATTAATATGTCAGTGCAAGGCAAGACTTTGCGTTCGCAGTCTCAACAATTGTTGCTGAATCTGTTAAGTTATTTTGAGAAGGAAAAGGAAAATGGGGTTGGGTGCGGCGACGCGAACTCGTAAGTACGACTCCGTCACTCGGCGAAAGAAATGTGATTTTAACTGATATAAAAGCGATTAAAACGAAATAAAAACGGAATTTAAGAAATAGTGTAGTGGGGAATCGGATTGTATAAAAAGAGGAGCACGAAAGCAGTGAAATAAACAAGAATCAAGAAAATAAACAGAAGCCAGAGAGTACCGGAAGTGCGCGCGCGAGTGAAGTGGGCGCATTAAATCGGCGGCGTTTCAAATTCGGGCGGGAAAAGAGCGACGGCCACGGGTTAGGAGCTCAGACTGCGTCTCAGTGAGTTTAAAAAAAGTTAAGTACCAGTTCGGCAGGCAAACGAAAGTGCAGAAAACACCCTAATGTCAAGCGGCGCAAAAAGGGATAGAGACTTAAATAGCAGTGGAGAAACCGAATTACAAAGTGATAACAAAAGCAGGAAAATTAGCAAACCAGAAACAGGGACAAGGGAAGACGTAAGAGTAGAAATGGGAGAACTAAAGGATATCAAAGACATGATAATGGCGTTAGCGGAAGAAATAAAGAAAAATACAGATTAAAATAAAGAGTTAAGAGAGGAGATGAGAAGGAGAGAAGAAGTATGGCTAAACGAGAAAAAGCAGCTAAGCGGAAGAATTAATAAGCTAGAAGAAAGGCTGGAAAGGATGGAAAAAGAGAAAAAGAAGAATAATATAGTAATCAAAGGAGCAAAATTCGAGAATTCCAACAGCGAAGAAGTGAGGCAGTTTCTGAAGGATCAAATAAAAGTCGATACCGAAGTAAACAAAGCATACGCAATTAACAACAAACAAGGTGCTTTAATAACCATAGCAGAGATTGGTAATTGGGAGAAAAAACAGGAAGTGATGAAAAACAAGAACCAACTGAAAGGTTCAAGAATATATATAGAAAACGATATGACCTGGCAAGAAAGACAAATTATGGGAGAAATAAGGAAAATCGCAAACGAGAAGAAAAATGAGGGAAAAAAGATAAAGATCGGGTACAAAAAGATTTTCATTGATGGGGAGCAATATGTCTGGAATGAAAATACAAACAGTATAATGCATTCAAAAAACTGAAGTTAAACAAGGACGGAAACAAAAAGGAGACGAACATGGCAAAGAAAAAGGACAATCTAACGGAAAAAGAGAGAGAGAGATTTTTAGGTACATGGAACGTACGGGGTACATTTGAAGAAGGGGCAATCAAAAAGCTAACAAGTGAACTAAAAAAATACAAAGTGGACATAATTGCCATACAAGAAACTAAACAAAAAGGTAGTGAAATTTGTGATGTAGATGGCTACACGTTCTTCAAAAGCGGTGGGGCAGACAGAAGATTGGGCACGGGATTTATGGTGAGTAAAAGACTTATACCCGCTGTAAGAAGTTTTATGCCAATTTCCGAGAGAATGTGTTGCTTGAGGATGAATGGAATATACCAAAAAATAAGTCTAATCAACATGCACGCGCCATCTGAGGATAAACAATTAGAGGTTAAAGAACAGTTTTATGAAATGCTAGAGAATGTGTACGATAAAATTCCAAAATATGATTTAAAGATAGTATTAGGCGACGGTAATGCGAAAATAGGAAGAGAGTATAGTATGCACGCAGAGTCCAATGAAAATGGTAAGCTCTTAATAGATTTTGCGATAGACAAGAAGATGAAAATCAAAAGCACGTACTACCAACATAAGAGAATACACAAAGGAACATGATGTCACCTGATGGCAACACAGTAAACCAAATTGACCATGTGCTAATCGAAGATAAAAATGAAGGTTGCATTAAAAATGTGAGAAGCTATAGGGGACCAGACTTGGATTCAGATCACTTTTTCGTAGGAGTAAAGCTGAAACAGATAATACCAACAAATAACACAAAAACCAAGCGAAAGCAACAGAAACTAGCAAGAATAAATCTACAAGATCAAGATGTAAGAGATAAGTATGAGAAGGCAATAGAAGAACTATTAACGCAAACAGGAGAAAGCCAAGGCATTGAAGAAAGATTCGCAACAATTGAGAAAACCATAAAAAGTGCAGTGAAAAAACAACCAAGGAGACAAGAAAGAAAAAACCAGGAATGGTATGATGAGGAATGCGAGAAAGTGGTAAAAGAAAAGGGAAAAGCAAGGAAAAATATGTTACAAGCACAAACCGCTGAAAATAAGCTGAAATATGAAGAATTAAGAAGGAAGTTTAAGGCAACATGTAGAGAAAAGAAAAGAAGACACAAAATTAAATGGCTAGAAGCGATAGAAGAAAATTACAGAAATAAAGAAATTAGAAACTTTTATCAGGGAGCAAAAAAAGTGAAGCAAGGGTATCAAACAAAGACAATAGTATGCAAAGATAAAGAAGGAAATTTGATAGGGGATCAAAAAGAAGTGACCGAAAGATGGGCAGAATATTTTGAAGAGCTGCTCAATAACCAACGGAACAAGGATAGGCTGACGGAGGAAAGGCCAGTATTACAAGGTAACAATAGCAATGAGGAAGCTCCTGACGACAATGAAATAACAAAAATAATAAAACAGCTAAAGAACAATAGAAGTCCGGGTGCCGACGAAGTACAAGCCGAAATGATTAAATATGGAGGTACTAAACTACAGAAATTGTTATGCGAGCTAATCCAGGAAATATGGAACAAAGAGGAAATGCCTAAACCATGGGATGAAGCCATAATATGTCCTTTATACAAGAAGGGAGACAAACAAACCTGCGACAACTATAGGGGAATCGCGCTGCTGAATGTTGCATATAAAATTCTAGCCACTTGCATTAAAAATAAGATGTCAGAATATGTCGAGAATGTACTGGGAGAGTATCAGTGCGGGTTCAGAAAGGGAAGATCGGTAGTGGACCAAATATTTGTACTTAAAGAAATACAGGACAAAAGTTACCAGCATAAACTCCAGACACACATATTATTTATCGACTTTAAACAAGCATATGATAGCATCATAAGAGAGCAGCTCTACCTTGCACTGAATGAGCTTGGGATACCTAGCAAGTTGATCAGGCTGATAAAAATGACTTTGCAAGATACAACGAACAGGGTAAGAGTGAATGGGGAAGTTTCAAGAAAATTTAAAGTGAAGAACGGATTAAGGCAAGGGGACCCTCTCTCAGCATTATTGTTCAACGTAGCCCTCGAAAAAATTATAAGATCAAGTGGCATAAGCGGCAGAGGAATCCTGTATCGCAATCGACATCAATGCCTTGCCTTTGCGGATGATCTAACAGTTTTAGCAAGAACAAAAGAAGAATTAAAGAATGCAGTACAGAAAATAGTAATTGCGGCACATGACATGGGACTTGAAGTTAATGAAACTAAAACTAAATATATGGTATGGAATGACAAGCCTTTCGATAACAACAGTACCTTAAAGATAAAAGTAGGCAACAACAAGGAATACAGTTTTTCAGAAGTGGAAACGTTTACATATCTGGGAACAATAGTAGCAAGGAAACCCGGTAGCAGTGAAGAGATCGAAGCAAGAATAACAGCAGGAACAAAAAGTGCACATGCAATGAAGAGCATAATTTCGGGACATATGTTTTCCAGATCGGTGAAACTCCGGGTCTACAAATCAATTATAAGGCCAGTTGTTACATACGCGAGTGAAGTGTGGACGCTAAGAAAACAGGAACAAGTAAGGTTGAGTGTGTGGGAAAGGAAAATGTTGAGAAAGATCTATGGTGGAAAAAATGTAGAGGGGGGATGGGAGAGGAGAACGAACAGGGAAATCAGGGAACTTTATGATGACGCAGATACTGTGGGAGTTGCTAAAGCACAAAGAATTAGATGGTTGGGACACCTAACAAGAATGAGCGAGGAGAGGACAACAAAAAAAATATGGGCTGCGGAGATGGGGGGAAGACGAAGACGTGGAAGGCCGAGAACGCAATGGAGAAGTGAGGTGCAAGAAGATCTGAATTACCTAAATATCCGAGAGTGGGAAGTGAAAGCCAGGGATAGGAAAAAATGGGCATCAATCGTGCAACAAGCCAAGGGCCTCCAAGGCCCATAGTGCTAATATAAAAGGAAAATGGTGGGCATTTACTTCCTTTATCTTGTGTGCAAGAGGTATGACACGTTAATTAAGTGCTTACGATTTTATTGTACAATTGCTTGTTTATTACAGCGAGCAGCTGAGACTTTAGGGATAGGCATTGCTACTGTGAAAAGGATCAAGGCTCGTAGTAGAAACCAACCAGTTTTATATAGTCCTGGTAAAAAAATATCTCGCAAGAAATCGAAAACTGCAGACCTGCCAGAGTCTTCTAAACTGGTCATCAGGGAAACTGCATATAAGATGTACAGTGAAAGTAAAGCGTACTTATAAAGTTTATTTGATTTTATAAATGTGAATTTTTATATTTATTCCAGAAAAACACATTACTCTCAAATCTTTAAATGATGAACTTCAAGAGTATCACATTCTAATAGGCAGAAGCAGTTTAAATGTTGTTCTGCATGACCTTGGGTTTAAATTTCTCAAAGACAACAATAGTAGAGCATTAGTTGAAAAATCAAATATCGCCAGTTTGCGTCTTCAGTTTTTAAAACGTTATATGGCAAACATCAATTTATCGTCACCATTGCAAACAGTTTTCATGGATGAAACTTGGATCTATTCTAAAGGTAATCGTGGTAAATCATGGCAAGACTCAAACATACAAAGTGTTAGAAAGCCTGAAGGTTATGAAGGAAAGCGCTTTATTGTTATTCATGCTGGGTGTACAGCAGGATTCATTAAAAATGCATCTCTGTTATTTGCAACAAAATCTTTGAAAGGAGATTATCATGGAGAGATGAATTCAGAAATGTTTAAGAAATGGCTCATAATCATGGACAATGCCCCATATCATTCTATCCTCGTTAAAAAGCAGCCTTCTTCATCATGGAAAAAACAACGCATTATAGACTGGTTAAATAACAGCAACATCCCTCATGATCCAACTTCATTTAGATTAGATTTATTGAAGTTAGCCAAATTGCATAGAAAAGACAAAGTATATGAAGTAGATGATTTAATAAAAAGTCATGGGCATTAAGTTTTGCGATTACCACCATACCACTGCGAGTTCAACGCTATTGAATTAATATGGGCATATGCAAAAAAATATTACGATGACCACATTGGTAGAGATGGGTATGGAGATGATAAAGTTCTTTCAATGTGAACTGAAGCATTACAGCGGTGTTCACCTGAAATTTGGAGCGCATGTGTTGCAAGCACTGAGAGAAAGATTAAAGAATGGTATGAACGTGAAAAAGTTCTAGATCTAATTGTTGATAAGTTGCTTATAGATGTTTCGAATGATAGCAGTGATTCCAGTTCAGACAGCGACACTGACTAATGAAATTAATTATTACTATGAATGCATACAAGGTTTGGCTTAAGCATAAACAGGATAACAGCTTTCAATAAAACGGAAGTCGACTGCTATTTTAAAAATTTCCAAGAAGTACAGAAAAAATAGAAGTTTCTCCCATAAATTAGAGCCCCATGACGTAAGATTTTTTGCTGCATTAAAAATGCGTGTAGTCGCCATTGTAATTCTTTTTTAAAATCCAAGATCACCAACTCAGGATTTGAAGATAAGATACCTCCATATGATGTGGCTGGAATTTTTAAGTTAGCATATGTATGACCAGGTTGCTAATATTGAAAGGACTACTTCTGGATTCAAGGCTTGTAGTATTTTCCGCTGAACTATGATACGTTCAAGATGACTCTTCATCTGTATTTCCATCCATGGATTACCATAGTTTTCTGGACGTTATCACTTTCTCTTTCTGTTTGGTATCCAGATATTTCGGCGCACAAGCTCTGCTTAGGCTGAGACCACCACCCATGTTTTTCTTATTTTTTACTTTTTTCGTTTTGGAATGTTATAGTTTGTTTTGCTAAATTTATGTTCTTTTAGTTTCTAGTTGTGTTGTGTGTTGTTACTGTAGTTGTGTTGCTGTTTGAAGTAGACTGTTAGTCCTCATTCTTACCGTATACCCATACCACGATAATTGCTTTTCTTTCGATGTTATTTTGAAATTGTGGTCCTTTAACAATGCCGTTTTCACACTATTGGGTCAATAGACATCATTAATTTCCTTGTGATTTTCGTAATATTGTTTCTTGTTTTCCTAGTAATGTCTGTTTGAGAGCTGCTCATAAGTTTACCAACTTCATCATCTTTATATTTTCAGAAGACGTTTTCTGCGTTTAGAGTTTCTCTTTTGATAAGAGTATTGCATCGCAAGGGGTTAAAAATGGAATACTAAAGTCCAACACCTAGTCCCTCTTACGTAAATGTCAACCTTACCTACTATCCTGTTTTTACTTAACGAGGCTTTGGTGGCCAAATAAAGAGAAAATAGCCTTAACATAAGATGCCGCATTCATTCGGTGTAACCCGACGCAAGTCCGGAGGCCACCGATGACAGACCCAGCACCAGACTCAAGCACAATCTGAAGACACATTGTCTAAGATTAAAACATGGAAAAAGGTTAAAGGAAGAAAGGCTACAGAGCACAACTAGTAGCTAGCAAGATTAAGACAAGAATACAGAGAGGCCAGCACTACAGCTAAGAGAGCTACAAGACGCGATAAAAGCAATGGATAGATTACCTCCCCATCTAGCACAAGTAAATTGGCAAGGGAAATTGTTAAAGTGATAAATAAAATTATTCCTACCATTATAACCAAACTGGCAGAGACCGTAGAACCCACCCTTCGCAATTAACAAGCAGATTTCACATCTCATCGAATACTTCATTTTTTTTGCGTTCAATTCCGGTACGTTTCAGTATCCCATATGAATGTACTGATTGTAACTTTTGTTTTCTATCCTTGTTCTGACGTGATATCAATGTTAATTCTAATTAGGTGCTTGATAATATTTCTGATTGGACCATGGTATTTTAAGTGTAAAAACTTCCAAACTGTATTTACCATTGTATTTTATTATATAATAGTAAATGGTATTTTATTAGTTAATTTATATAATATGTATATTATCAAAATATCAAAAACCTTCTCTACCGTTAGGTGTAACGTATAAATACATAACCAAATAGCTACAACTTATCTAAAACAACAGAATTTACAATTTTCTACCAATAATTAAAATAACTTCATTCCCTTATACGTCGTATAAAAGCCTTGCCCATTCTTTTTTGATTTTTGGCGGTCTTTTCCCTTCACTCCAAGTCATTTCTTTTTCAATTAGGTTTTCTTCTACTTTCTTGCCCATAATTTTCTTGCTCCTCACCCATTCTTATTGTATCCAAACCATTTCATTTGTTAAATAATAAAAATGAAATAAGTATTGTTAAAGAATCCTGTGTCTTTAATTTTAATTAAAAGCCAAAAGAAAGCTAGAACCGCATACCTAACCTCAAAAAGTATATTGTATGACAACTCTGTCAACCTCAATTAATTGTCAAATTATGGATGCTGATTTGACTAGGAATGTTTTAATCTTATACCACACAGACAGCAATACAGCATTGATGACCAGGGATCTTCTTTCGTCGGATGCATAGCGCGATTCGGCGCTGATTGCCGGTAAGCGGAAACCTGCTTCCACTGTGTTTGTACACTTGCGATCATTGAAAATGAACAGGGGTATGCATTTCAAATTGACTTAACCGAAGTTTTTGCAATTGCGGGCAACGTTATTTTATTATTACGATGGGTAGGGAGTTAGAACAACATGATTCTACTTTAGAGACAAGGGGAATTCAGAAAACGTAATCAACTACTGTAATGTTAGTTGCATAGCCCTGTTCATTTTCAATGATTCTTTGTGTACACTAAAAGGCTTATTTATTTACGGCCGTGAAAAACTATACTCGGGCCGCCGAACAGATAGAGTGGAGCAGGCAACCCAAATAACATATTACAAAGGTCACTTGATAATATTTTAATTATAATTACTAAAAGGATCGGAGATGCCGACCCTTATAATTAGAACTAATTTTGACATTCAATCACTTTTTGAGGTTAAAATGCAAATAGAGATTTCGACCAAATTAAATTGCAAGTTATTTATGAGAATTTTTTTATTTAAAAAACAAGTCAGTACGCCAAATAGGTATACGAGAAGATTTATCGCAGATTTTCTTAACATATTTGGGTTTTCCATATTTTTGTCACCGCAGTATCTTACTATAGCTAGTTACTATGGTTTCTCACGCTGCAATAGTGGCCGTTCCGTTTGATAGATGTCAAAAATTGTCTCTATCAAGCCACTGTAACATAGGCCAACGTCTTGTAAACGCTTAGTTTTGGTTTGTGATTTTTGTATTTTTTCTCAAAGTATGGCTGATGTTGCTGGTGCGGTTTTATCGCCGCCTGAAAAACGACGCTCTGCACATTTCACCGTTAAAGAAAAAGAATAGTCCAGTCGTTGAAGGCAAAAATATGCTATTACCTCAGAATTCTTTGAACCTTGACCGATTGACGTGAAAATTGGTGAGTGGTTAGGGTATGGCTAAAGAAGCAAAAGTGACATAGCGCCGATGTGCGCTTTTACCCTGAGAGTGGATGCCACCCCTTCTCGGGGGTGGAAATTGTTCACTTAAAATATCCCCGGAAATGGATATACGGACAAATTCTAAGTAAAAAATGTTCTATATAGTTTTTTCGATAGATCGAATTTTTTCGAGCTATTCGCGATTGAAAACTTAATTTTTCGTGATAAAAATGCATGTTTTTGGACGGTTTTTCGCGAATAAGTCAAAAACTTCGCGTTCTATCAAATAAGTTTTAATAACCAAAAATGAAGCTTAGAAAACAGCAAAGAGATTGGTTTTTTTATGAATGCTCTAGGTCCAAAATAAAAGAAGTTATGGCTCGTTGAAGATTTTTTTTTGCAACAACTTTTTTCGAAGTAATCAACGTTAATTAACGAAAAACCGATGCATTTTTCCGAAAAAACTTATAGAACATTTTTGTAGTCATTGAAAAGACCTTTAAAATGAGCACTGTTAAAAGTCGATTGCATTATAACTAAGCGAGTTACGATGCAAAAACGGTGGGTTACTCGAATTTTTGAAAAAAAAATGAGAGCTAAAACCCCAGCCATTCCACCAAAATTGATATTGACCATTATCCCTTTACAAATTACTTTATTTTAGTATTACTCATGCAATCGAAAAGTTTTTCGACATGCTCAGACTTTGTATATTTAAAAAGTAAAGGGTTGAAGAACTCGGGCGGGGTGGTCCGCACACTATAATGCAAACTTCTAACATTTATATCTCCGTTATTTTTTTTCCTACAGAAATAAAAAAAACCTAAAATGTTCGTTAAGAAAAAATCCACATTTTTGTACTATATTATTTTTTACGTTTTTTTATTTAGTTTTAGGTATTTTCAAAATAAGGTATTTTTTAAAGAAATTTGAAAAATACGTTTTCCATTTACATCATATTTTTTTCGAAAAATACGCATTCTAACCCGCCCAAACTTTTGGATTACATAAGTAATACTAAAATAAAGTAATTTGTACAGGGATAATGGTAAATATCAATTCTAGTGGGATGGCTGGGGTTTTATCGCTCATTCTTTTTTCAAAAATTCGAGTAGCCCAACGTTTTTGCATCGTAACTCGCTTAGTTATAATGCAATCGACTTTTAACAGTGCTAATTTTAAAGGTCTTTTCAATCACTACAAAAAATGCTCTATACGCTTTTCCCGAAAAGTGCATCGGTTTTTCGTTAATTAACGTTGATTACTTCGAACGAAGTTGTTGCAAAAAAAATCTTCAACGAGCCATAACTTCTTTTATTTTGGACCTAGAGCATTCATTAAAAACCAATCTCTTTCTTGTTTTCTAAGCTTCATTTTTGGTTATTACAATCTATTTGATAGAACGCGAAGTTTTCGACTTATTCGCGAAAAACCGTCCAAAAACATACATTTTTATCACGAAAAATTTAAGTTTTCAATCGCGAATAGCTCGAAAAATATCGTTCTATCGAAAAAACTATATAGAACATTTTTTACTTAGAATTTGACCCTCTATCCATTTCCGGGATTATTTTGAGTGAACACGTTTCCACCCCCGAGAAGAAGTGGCATCCACTCTCAGGGTAAAAGCGCACCTCGGCGCTATGTCACTTTTGCTCCTTGTGCCATCCCCTAACCACTCACCAAATTTCACGTCAATCGGTCAAGGTTCAAAGAATTCGGAGCGGAAAACCTTCGACGACTGGAATAGACGCCGTTATAAACATCTTTAAAGCATGTGAGCAGAAAAATCCGGCATACCGAAAAGGAGAAAAAGTGATTTTTACAGCGCAAGCAGCGGGTAAGCTGGTTGGTGATTTAAACGACGATTTTTTAAAGCTAATTTGTGCAATTATTTGTCTGTAAAAAAATGTTTTAGGTATTTCTGCAGCCAGCGTGTACAAGATTCTCCGAGACTATAAAACCACTCCTGCACTGCAACCTCCTAAACTATACCACAGGAGAAGAGCTGTTTTAGATCACATCGATGACGAAATGAAAAGTGCTATCCGAAGAATAATTCATTCATTTTTCTTAAGAAACGAGCCGCCAACAGTTTCAAAAATTTTAACAGCGATTGAAGCTAATGCTGCATGAGATTGGTTTTCGGTAAGTTTTCGGTCGTTCTAATGTATTATTATATATTATTCCTATATTATAATAATAATAATAATTCATTGGATGCACTACAGCTTTAAGAAACGAAATCGCAACAGCATGTTGAAAGAAAAAACGGAAATTATATCTTGGAGGCGACGGTATCTGCGTCAAATTAAAACTTTCCGGCAACAAAACAGAACCATTTATTATTTAGACGAGACATGGATCAACGCAGGTCATGCTATAGACAAAGTGTGGACGGACACGACTGTAACGAGTGCAAGGGAAGCTGTCGTAAAAGGTGTGTCCACAGGCCTGAAAAATCCCTCTGGAAAAGGGAAACGTCTAATAATTCTCCATATTGGCTCTGACAAAGGAATTGTGGAAAATGGACTACTTGTCTTCGAATCCAAGAAAACTGGGGATTATCATGAAGACATGAATTCACAGGTTTTTGAGGAGTGGTTTCAAAAAGTTCTGCCTAATTTAGAGGAAGATTGTGTGATAGTGTTGGAAAATGCATCTTATCATACTAGAAAGCTGGAGAAAGTTCCAACATCTTCCACGAAGAAGGCAGATGTACAAAATTGGCTGAAGAGCAAGAATATCGCATATGAAGACGACATGGTAAAAGCAGAACTTCTGACTTTGGTTAAGCAAAACAAACAGGAAGACCAATATGTAGTAGATAACCTGGCAAAGGCTGCTAATCGAACAGTGCTTAGGTTGCCCCACTACCACTGCGAGTTCAATCCTATTGAACTTATATGGGCACAAATAAAAGGAGAAGTAGCCAGAAAAAACACTACATTTAAGATGGCTAATGTAAAAACTCTCTTTTCTGAGGCAGTAAAGAACGTAAGTCCACAAAATTGGAAAAATGCTGTTGATCATACCCTCAAAGTTGAAGAACGGATGTGGCAGTTGGACATCGTCATGGATGTTGAAGTGCAGCCACTTGTAATACATTTAGGGCAAGATTCGGATACGTCATCCTCGAAATCAGATAGTGACGAATTATAATGTTAATTGTTTGTATTCATTAAGTGTTATTACATTGTTCTTGTGGTGCCTATCCGTTCTGGATGCTGGCGACCAACATGGCTATCTTCATTTTATCGGCTGCTGCTCTAAACAGTCCTGTCGTTGATGTGGAGAACCAGCTTCTCGGGTTATGAATCCAAGAAATCCTTCCTCTTCCAGGACCCCGCCTACCATATACCTTGCCATGCGGGATGAGCTGTAACAGACCATACCGTTGTTCATTCCTCATGATGTGGCCCAAGTAGTCTAATTTACGTCGTTTGATGGAGTTCTGGATTTCGCAGTCTTTGTTCATTCTGCGTAGGACATGGCCCGCCCAGAAAATTCTCAAAATTCGTCTATAGCACCGTATCTCGAAGGCTTGAAGCCTCTTCATTGATGCCTCAGAGAGCGTCCAGGATTCCACTCCGTATAAAATAACTGAAAATACGTAACGTCTAAGTAAACGGACTTTAGTTTTTAGTGCCAGTTCTCTGCCCTTGAAGATCTTACTCATTTTGACGTATTGTGCTCTGGCTTTCTCTATACGTTGTCTTATTTCCACTGAGTGGTCCCATCGATCGTTAATGTTGGTGCCCACATAAGTGTACCTTGTTACTCTTTCTACAGTTTGTTGATTGATTATTAGTTGTATGTTTGTTGCATGATTCTTGCTGATAATCATGTATTTTGTTTTGTTGATGTTGAGTTCCAAGCCGTATTCTTGGGTATTTCACATTTGGTGCATACGTGTTCGTCATTATTGCGTTAAACACAGATCACAACCTCTTTTTGAACATGCCAGTAATTGTTTACTTACATTGCTGCCAGTCTCAAGCCTGGAATCAAATGTGAGAGGAAAGCCGTTAATGTACTCTTATATGATTTACCGAATAAAGGTTTTTGGTTTTCAAAAGGTTCGTCTAGATCCTAATGCAATTTTTTCTATATCCGATTAATTTTAAGTTCAATGTGCTATTATTGAGGTCTGTGTACACCTATTTAATTTAATGACCATACATATGAATTGCCCTTTATATTATAATTAGTTGTATTTTTTCAGTTCTAACTTTTTTATTACTTCATTGGAGCTATATCAGACGAATTAGAAGGAGTGAAGCTTTTCATAAAGACTGCATTACAGGAACTGCGAAGTTTCCAAAGGGGATTACGATTTAGGGCTGCATGTCAGCTAACACACTGTTAATTTATTTATTATGTACACACTGGGACGTAAATAAATTACTGTCAAAGTTTTATTGCTCAAAATAATGTTTAAATAATAACTTACACAAGCTTTATGTGTTGAGGCTGGCAGCAGTCAAAGCACATAAAGCTATTTCTATTGCGAATAACTTATACAATTTTCAAACGAAAATACTTATACCAATTTGAATGTTGGATTATATGCAGCAACATAGCTCTTTTGCATGCCTGCTTTTTCCAAACAAATGTTGTTTTGGTTCCGCGCCGCAGCCAATAATTAGATTTAGGAAGAGCCACAGGCCTAAAACTTTTCAATTACAAGTGCACCAATGTCACGCTTGCCTTTTAAGTAGGTCGAAATCTCTATTTGCATTATAACCTCAAAAAGTGATTGAATGTCAAAATTAGTTCTAATTATAAGGGTCGGCATCTCCGATCCTTTTAGTAATTATAATTAAAATATTATCAAGTGACCTTTGTAATATGTTATTTGGGTTGCCTGCTCCACTCTATCTGTTCGGCGCGGCGGCCCGAGTATAGTACGCGTATTAACTACAGCCTGCACCGAATAATAGCCAGTGATTTCAACCGCCGCGGAACATTTTCGCGTAAATCTGTGCTAGCGCTTCCTGTAGAGCTGTGTCGTTCGTGAACGATTCGGCTCTATGAACCGACTCCGTAGCGTGAGTCATGAGATCCGGATCGCTCTATTTGAAAGATTCAGTTCCTGAATCACTTTTCACATTTGAGTCTAGAATCAAAAAGTCGTTCAGATAATGGAATAAACGAACCGATCTCTTTTCACGTGGCAAGTTGTGAATCGTTCATTTGAAATATCAATTTGTATTTCGTTCAAGTTAAGTGTATGTGAATATAATACGTCGTCTCGCACATCAGGCGATAAGTCATTGCGGCGGCGGCGGCGGTCGCCGACAGCGAAAGTAAAGTTATTAAAGGCCATTCATTTTGCATCAAATATGCTGTCCAGCAATCACATGTTTTTAGTAGTGCTTGGAATTGTTTGCTGAATATCAAATTGATACACGAACTCAGTACGAGCTGCATTTTATTATTTGAAAATATTGGTAAAATATGTTGTAGATGTATACACTTCGAACAGGACTAAAATTAAATACTAGGTGCATTTTTAGTAACGGAAGTTTTTATGTATGAAGTACAATGTGCATTCATTCATTATCTTAGCCTTTTTTAATCATTTACCTTCCTCCCGCGCGGTATGAGTGGTCCGCGGCAATTTATATAGGGCGATCAAATAAATTTTAGGTCGAGATGGTAAATGTTACATTATGTTAATATGGAGCCACGGCAAAGTAAACATAAAATTTATTTGATCACTCGATATTGCCGAAAAACTAATAAAACTGCTCTCTGGGGCGGCCTTTGCCTTTGCCGCTTGCTTATCAATTAACACCCGATGCTTGTCGTGCGTGAGTGTGCGACTGTCAATGTGCTGTGCAGTCTGCATTGCAATTCGTTCAAACGATTCGTTTCATTCGGTCCCATTCTGACGCGTTAGCAATGTATCAGTAGAACAAATGAAATGAATCTTTGGAGCCGGATCACTGAACCGGATCCCACAACTGAACGAGATTCGAAGAGTCAAATCTCAAAAATGAATCGCTTTGCCCAGCTCTAGCTTCCTCGCTACGGTCGTGTCTAGGGATGGTTGTCAATTCCCGGACCTACTCCTTTGAACCTAGTTCGCTTGCCGGATTCGGTGCACCTGGTCCGGCGATCTTAAAAGAGTAGGTCGCCTGATCCAGCGTTCCTTCAATGAATCGAACCGCTTTGCACCTAAGCCCTAAGCCGAACCGCGCCATTGCGCGGAGCGGCGGACCTGTGGAACGGAATGCCGGACTCTCGCACCTAGGAGTGATCCGGCGTTCCTTCAATGAATCGAACTGTTTTGCACCTAAGCCGAACCGCGCCAGCTCTGAGGACCGCGGAGCGGCGGAACTGTGGAACGGAATGCCGGACTCTCGCTCGTATGAAGTGGATCCGATCGCTTCTCTTTCTCGGACTGCAGACGTCGAATTTGAAATCGGAATGGAAATGGATCGAAACGGTTTGGCTTCGCAATCGTTCGTAACTGAGTAGCAACTGCATAATCTACGCTAGGAATTCCAGATTCGGATTTGGAATTACGGGATCGTTATGACAATGCCTCGCGTGTTGTGTCTAACAAAATCATACACCATGTACTGTTGCAGTCTATACGATAGTTTCTAAAAACATGAGGGAAAAATAAAATGCTTTGATGATGACGAATTTAAAAACAGTATAATTTTCTCTTAACAAAAGCACAATGAGTAACGACAATAAGTTATAAGCAAAAATAAAATATTCTGAATGTCTTGAAACAAAAATAAATCATATACTTTGGAAATGTCAAACTATATAAAAAAATAAAATATAAAACATAAATACATATATAGATGGATACACATATCTATCTATACTTAGGTTCTTATTTCTAGTTTCTAGTCAGTCTAGTCTACAAAAACTCACTATTTATATTTAAAAACATACGTTTCTCCACTTTACTCGTTGCTAAACGTGTTCTTCTGTCATTTAAGACTAGTCCTGTTTTCGAAAAAAGTCTTCCACATGGGACTGAAGTGGCCAATGCGCAACAACTTTCTCTTACAATATTACTTATATTTGGAAATAAGTATCCATTGTCTTTCCACCACTGGAATGGATAGTTATTTCGACTGACTTCCATTATTGCACGAGAACTTGAAGTCCCCGGAATTTCTACATTTGATAACATTTTATCAATAGATGTCCAAATACTTAGGGAATCGGGCGATTTTGAAGTTGATGGGCAGGTTGAATATTGGTAGACGTATTCTTCGACAATCTGATTTTTTCTAAAAGTTTTTCGGAAATTCTATTAATGATGTGTTTTTTCACCTTCTCTACAGCCTCTTTATCTCGAAACGCATATATTTTAAATCTAGGGTCCAAAAAAGTGCATGTGGTTAGGGTTGTACTAAATCTTCTAGTCCTTTTTTAAATCTCTTACAATCTGCAGCGATTATTTGCATTTTAGTGGCGTTTCTCTATCTTTCAGTAAATCCCCCGTAATATTTAGAAGACCCCCAGTAAACACGATTACCAGAGATGCAGTCATGTACCTATCTCCGCTAACAGCTCTGGTAACATATTCAAACGGAGATAAGATTTTCACTAAATCTTTCATTAGCTCCCGTTCTTCAAAAGAAATTTGCGGCAAATGCGTATTTAAAACTGCAGTAGTCATCCTTATTGAATCTTCCAACCGTCTCCGGCAAATTCCTCGAATGCAATTGCTCGAAATCAATTTCTCGAAATCAATTGCTCGAAAATCAAATTGCTCGAAAGTAACTTTTCTCGAAATACAAGTTCCTCGAATCGCAATTTCTCGTAAATGTTTTGTTCGAATTTATGTGGTCTTAACATCTGGAAATTTATTTCGGCATTAAAGAGGGAGCAGAGTTTGAACGAATTACGGATAGAACAGTATGCCAGCGGTCAACAACATATCATAAGTCGAAGAATATATCGTGATAGTGCACAGAGACTTTTAATATTAGTGAATAACATTATGGACATGACAGAAATATATATGATTATGTCCGTGGAATAGCACATAACATATATTTAAAACATATATTCGATTTTTATAATTTTTAATTTAATCACATATCTATACCTATTTTTTATTAATAAAGATTATAATTTGTAACTTGTGTTTTTTTTTATATTTGATATTAACTGATGCGAGTTAAGGCTATTTCACAACTTTATTTTTTCGAGCAACAGATAAACGAGAAATTGCTGTTCGAGAAACTTGCAATTCGAGCAAAGTCACATTCGAGCAACTGATTTCGAGCAATTTGTTTTCGAGCAATTGCATTCGAGCAATTTACCTAGAACCCTTCCAACATATAAAAAGTGGAATTCCACCGGGTGTCGACATCCTGTATAATTTTCTTTGGGACTTCTGTGCCACTAGTTTTTTGGTGCGACATTAGTTTCGCTGTCGTTGCGGAACTTTTAAAATGCCCAACAATTTAATTTTTTTTATGGTGTTGGCAGTGATCGCATTTTTTAAAGTGTTTTGCACGATCAAATTGAGGGTGTGGGCGTAGCAACCAAAGTGTCTCCATTTTAATTCTTGCGTTATTGCCTTCACGATGTTAGCTGCATTATCGCTTACGGCTAATAAAATTTTATTTTCCAAACCCCATTCTAAAATGGTGGTTTTCAAATCGTCAGCTACATTCTCACTTGTGTGACTTTCAGGAAGTACAGCACATTTTAGCAGCATCGGCTTCAGTTCAAAATTATTGTTTAAATAGTGTACAGTTATACCTATAAAACTTTAGTTATTGATAGAAGTCCAACAATCCGCCGTTAGGCAAACGCTGTAGACACTTTTTATTTCATCTTTGCATTTCTTAACGCACTTCCCATGCAAAGCTGGTATTAACGATTTTGAAATAGTTTGCCTATTGGGCAAGCTATATGAAGGATTAAGTATTTTCAGAAACCTTCGAAAACCTTTGTCTTCAACTATACGGAATGGTTGATAGTCGAGGGTAAAAAGTGTCAATAATTCATCGTCCATTTGTTTTTTAAATTCCTTGGAATTTTCTTTTTTGAAAAAAATGAAGATACGGTAGCCTGCCGGGGCTTATCAATTTTCCCCTTAACAGAATGTGCCGATGAAATCGTAGAAGAAGATGCTTTAGCTCAGCTGCTGACAGTGATCCAGACGACAAAGGGGAAGATTCGAGTTCAATGTTACGCCCTTGTTCTTGATTATCCTGTTGGTAAGGTAACACATAATAATATCATAAAAAAACCAAAAAAAAAAAACTGTAAACTTACTTGTTATGGGATTGATTTGCCTTCGGCTTGGAATATTTTCTGGGGCGGTAATCAATTTAACTGGTGGGTGTTTGCGTTGCATATGCCTCTTCATGTTCGATGTAGAACTTTTGTAACACATCTTTTGGCTACATAAATCGCACTTTGCGAAATCTTTATCGAGCCCAGAAAAAAAGTTCCATATAACACTGCGTTGCTTAGAACACATTTTGGTGAGGTTTTTTTCTAAGGGAACACTCGCGGTGCATATATTCACGACAAAACTAGCTAAGTTTAGTTTCACTAAATTCGAAATAACTAAGAAGGCACACACTGAGGTTGTCAGTTTATGAAGTAAATTGTAAGAAGGGGAGAAAATAATCTCTTCATTTAAAAAGGGAACAGAATATTTTCTGTTTGCTACTTTATGTTTACAAATAATTTTACAGGCATTGTTTTAATAGTAAATCATAGCTGGTGGAAGTGTATCGCAACGCAGCCATAAGTTTTCATTAAATGGGAATTTATCGCGTCTACATCTATAGGAGTTGAAAAAATATACATAGTAAATGTTTAATTTCAGTTAGAAGAGGTTTGAAAAATGGCAAGCGCTTACAGAATACACGAAATCTGAGATTGGTCTATTTGTTAATGTTATTGAAACATTTTAGACTCGTAGGTAACAAATTAAATTAATGGGGCCGTTTCTGTTAACGATAACGCTTGGTTCGTGGGATTTGCGGAATATGTTGTTTTTATGGTGTTAATTTACGACGGCGTAGTTTTTGTGCTTTAAAATGTCATTAAGGTATAAATAGAAAAATCTGGTATGATACACGCACATAACTTCCTTTTACACTGATCTTATAATTGGCCAAAAAATTGATTTAAAATTTTTAAGCATTTGTCAAAAATTTTAAAAAATTACAGATTCTACAAAAACGGTGCAAAATCAAGCGTTAGGTGGAGAGACAAATTTTCTCTAGAATTTTAAGCTGAATTCAAAAATGTAATAATATACCGGGTGTTCTATTTAAAATAGGAGTTAATAAAAAAATAGAAAAAAAAAACAAAAGAAACCGATTTTAGAAGTATTCAACTGGAAAATCACCTATCTCACAACAATACACATTAAAAATCTAATAAAATAAGAAGTTTAAAAAAATCGTTAGAGCCGCTTTTGAAAAAATTGAAAAAAACTGAAAAATCACAAGAGTAAACACCTACTTCCGGTTATACGATTTTCTTCAAAAGATTGCTGTCGCATCTGCATAGTACACAAAACTTATATATGAAGTTTCAACCCCATACCTCTTTTAGTTTTTGAGATATTCTGTTCACAGACACACACACAGCCACACACACACCCACGCACGCACGCACGCACCCACACACACACACACACACACCCACACACACACACACACACACCCACACACACACGAACACACCCACACAGACAGACCAATGAAAAAAATATGTTTTTTGGGTTCAGGGGACTCTGAAACGTGAAGATCTGTTAAAAAACTCAATTTCGAATTTTTGGGGTGAATCCAATACTTCCTTTATAGTAAAAGGAAGTAATAAAGGGAAAACAGCTCATATTTTTAAATTGTAATAAGACATATTTAATTTTGTAACAGTTATTGATGCCCTGCTAATGCAATGAAAGAAATCTTTAACATTTGAAATAGACGTGCCAGCAAAAACTTCCAACCCGAGCCATCGGATTCAAATCAAAATCACGTCCCCTACATTAACATTTGAGTTATAACATGCGATCGTAGGTGCAGGCCCGTCCGAGATCCGACTCCGGCCGCTCCAGCAGCTACCGAGACCTTCAATTTTCCGGCGACCGGGAGCGGAACTGTGAACCTAGTTTCTTGCAGCTAGTTCGGAGTCGGAGTCCAGAAGGTTGAAGGCGTGAGACGGCCTGCCTCGATCGCTTCCTACATCATTCGATGCCTTTGGGCCATAGCGGTCCGCATCGATCGCTCCGTACGCTCCGTTTACGTTCGGGTAACATGCGTAAGCATGTCGTATATATGAACACTCGTTATAATTTTTGAACAATCTTAGGCACCCGACCGCCCGCGTCGATCAGCACAGTCCGCGTCGGTCGCTAATAACGGTGTTTAAACTTTTAAGAAAATTAGGCGCTCGACCGCCCTCATCAATCAGCACAGTCCGCAGCGGCGAAACGTATCCGCATGCGAATTTATCGCGCGGAAATACTTCGAGTGCGTAGTGGCCATGCGTATGTAAGCTCCGCATGCGGAATGACATCTGTTTAGCTGGAGATCACTATTATAAATTTACTTTTTGTTAAAGTAAAAGAACTGTCAAGTGGAAAGTTTTCATATTTTGTTGTGATCGTAATAAAGGTAAGCTAATAAATTTTTTTCTCCATTTATTTATTGGTGCTGAGTTGCTAATTACCATTTACATTAGATGGCAATGATTGAAGATATTGCTCAATTACAAGCTATTTATAATTTTGAATTGGCTGAGAATCATGCCAATACTGTGCAACGATATGATGCCTTTCATTTATCGGAACTGCAATTTCAAAAATTATTTCGTCTATCTAAAGAATTAACAAGAAATTTAATTCACGAAATACACAATTATATAGAGGCTCCTAGTAGAATATTCGCCTAAATTCCACTACTAAGGTAATTAGTATCAATAATTATTACCAAGTATACATTATTGTTACACTACGATTTTTAATGTATTAAGTATTTATTAATAATTATTTAAGGTATTGACAGCACTAAGGTTTTATGCAAGTGGCAGTTATCAAACTGATATTGGTTAGCTCACCCTGTGCAGTACAACGATGAATCCGAGCAAGCCGGTGCCTCCAGAACTGTGGTGCCGTGGTCAGAGTTCGATCTGGTCACTATTGCTGAGGAAGAAGTCCGCTATGAGGGGAAACCAATTACGTCTTAAATATTTAGCACGAACGTTTAAACGTAAGGAGGAAGCTATCCGTTACCAACGGAAGCAAGCACATTACAAAAAGCTACTGGCAGCCGCCAAGCAGAAGTTATCTGATAACTCTCGCCCTCGCCAGAATAACACCTCCCCTATACAGCCTGGCCACCCCGTTGCTTCCACCTCGGCAACCATTCCCAAGACCAGAGCCGCCGCCCCGAGGCGCCCTCACCATGACACCGATAGTAGCGACGACGCTATTAATAGTCCTGAAGCTGATGCCCCCACTCCCATCACCAACGAGACGCACAATACTCCCACTAACAGGACCGATCCTTTCATCGACTTTTTCCACGATTTCGCGACCAAGGACGGTCTATCTTCGGGCGATTTGGATCTTATTCCATCTCTAACCCTAAACCAGGCTTCGGCCATTATCAGCCTCGACAATCTAGTCGCCGAAATGCTTCCGAGAAAACGGGCTATCAACACTCGCACTCCTGACCTACAGCCTCAATCCGATCTCAATCGGAAACATTACAAGGGGCTAAATGCTGAGCGCGCGTTTGCTTATAAACGCGCCCAAACACTATACCGGACAAATCGTGCCCAACTGGCCGCAAATATCCTAGATGACGTTGACGCATCCCGAAACAGACAGTCCCCAGATATCAAAGAAATAGAACAATTATACGAGAAGATTTTAGCGACGGTTCGTTCCAAGATATCCGGTTATTCCGTAGCCAAATACCATCGAAATTGGAAACAATTGCTTCCGTCTAGTGACCGAGATCAAACTAACAAAAGCCCTGAGCTCAACCAAAACTAAAGCTGCCGGTCCCGACGGCTGTAACATCGTTCATGTCCGCAAACGTTCACTCTCGCGACTGCTACTTCTGTTAAATGGATTTTCACTGGCCATATACCTGAAGTGTTAAAAGGATGCAGAACAATCCTCATACCAAAAAAGGAAATCTCTCCTTAGCCTCCAACTGGCGTCCGATAACGATCGGCTCCCTTTTTCTTCGGCTGCTTCACAGTTTCTGATCCAGTAGACCTCGAGACAGACATCAAGACGAGCACCTCGGAAGCATCTACGATTCCTCGATCATGCCTTTTTTGTAGTTTATCTCGTAAACGTTCTAAAGGTCGTGTTATTACATTAATTTGTGGAAATTGTACTATTTTATGTAAAGAGGTTATGCCGGTAGCACTTGAGAAACACGAAAACAACATGCTTGAGAAAATTGAGAATAGTAAGAAATATTCGTGTATATTTATTGTTGTACAAATCGAATTGATTTGTTGAATATAATAACGTGAAATTGACTCAGCACGAGCATTTGACGGTGCGCGACAAGCTACTTTTGAGGCGCTTGCAGAAAGTCATGACCCCGGAGTTTGTTATGCAGAATATCATTTTTGTAATGTTTAATATTCGCACTAGTGCATGCAAAACGAATTTTTCATTTACCTTATAAAATTTTTCACAACTTCAACCCTACATATTCACCCTCTCTGCAGAAGGGGTTATCCCCCAATTCCACATTGCAGAAATATATTTTATTGCTATGTGTTAATTAAACTTTTGTAAGCAATTTGTATTTTGCATTTAAAAATGACGTAAAATAGTCGTCAATTA
Organism: Agriotes lineatus; assembly: GCA_940337035.1. Lineage (NCBI taxonomy): Eukaryota > Metazoa > Arthropoda > Insecta > Coleoptera > Elateridae > Agriotes > Agriotes lineatus. Next base: position 88,814,136 of record OW679197.1, on the reverse strand, counting down.
CAACTTTCACAGCGCAACCCTTAATGTTATCCCCGGATTCGGGATTGCAGAAATCGGTTTGTGTTTACATCAGCACAACAACTAATTCATGAAGTTTAATTTAGCCGTGAGCCCAATGACGTAAAAAAAAGGTTCACTGGCTCCCGTACTATAACTATCATAAAGTTCCTCCGTTGAACGTTTTTGGATTGTGGAATATCGATAACAATATCCGTACCTCTGTCTCGAACGTCACAAATTCGCATATTCACCAGCTCATTCCTCCGGCATGCTCCAAACACGCCAACTACTAACGCTACCTTATCCAATAGGTATTTTTCGGACGGTGCCTCTTTGAGAAACTTGATCATGGGTGAGAACTTTAGATTTTTTAGGCAGATAGTTCCTTCTAGTTTGTTTCAAGAACTGCTCTAGTAGCACAAATTTCTCATTGGCCTTTATACGTTTGTTGATTATTAATTCCTTTTTTAACATGAAATGCTTTGTCCATAATGAATTCAGGGCATAGTGCTCCGACAAATCTTGAAAATACGCCATTAAAATTATCTCATTGACTGTACTAACTGAATTTTCACTCAACCATTTTTGAAATGAATCGTACTCTTTGTCATATGCTTTCTTGCTCTTTTTAGGAACAAGTGCTTCAGCTGCTTTAGCAGCTTTTAATAATATTTCTTCTGAAATTTCACCTTCTTCAAACATTTTTATTATGCACCACTGTCACAATGAAAATTAATGACAGCTCAGCTTATGTCACAAATCTAACTTAGATCAGCTAACTAGATCAATCTTAAATACTATATCATAGTAATTATATGAATTGACTATGAATATGAATTAGGTAAGAAAATTGGCCAAAGGCCCTCGGTTATTATTTTACTCATAATGCCCTTGGTACCTTAATAACTATAATTAGTTATTTTTTAAATCCATTTAAAAACCCAAAGTTAGTGTCACTTCCGATTTCACTCTATATGTTTTATGTTTTTCGGAATCTACGACTCAAATTACATATAACAGTGTTGCCAAATTTGCTTAGGTATTATTAGTTAATACATAAAAATATATAAAAAAGTAATTAATTAATTAATTTTCAGATTCAGATAAAGATAAAGTGCATGATGCATATCGTTAGATTGGTAATTACATTTTCTATCTAATGGCAAGATGGCCCTTAGTAGGTGCCATTTAAAGAAAGTGACTTTTTCCTAAAAAACGAGTTTAGCAAACTGTATTCTTTTATTAAAGGTTTGTTATTGACCTTATTGACAAAATAGCTATTATTAAGAGTTGCTACAGTCAATTCGAATATATTTTCCAAGGCAAGGCCTTCTATGGTAAAAAATAAACATGAAAAAATAATTTTTTTGTTTAAAAAAAGTGAAATTTGGCTCGTGGATTCATAAAAACATAAAATATACAAGTATTCGATTTAAAAAATCAAAGTTGGTATCATTTCCGATAAAACCGGAAATCAGCCATTTTGACTATATCTATCGGCCAATCAGAAATTATGTCTAGTATCTTGGTATAAAATTTTATCAAAATCGATTCATAAATAAAGAAGATATAAGCATGGCCCTAGTCTCATTGTCACCCGGTATAGTTGCATTCATATATATTTATATATTGTTTGTTTATGAAGTATTTTTGATGATTTTATTTCTGTTTTTATGGCCTAAACATTAATACCAATAGTCCAGTCGTTGAAGGTAAAAATATGCTATTACCTCAGAATTCTTTGAACCTTGACCGATTGACGTGAAATTTGGTGAGTGGTTAGGGGATGGCTCATGGAGCAAAAGTGACATAGCGCCCATGTCCGCTTTTACCCTGAGAGTGGATGCCACCTCTTCTCGGGGGTGGAAATGTGTTCACTCAAAATAACCCCGGAAATGAATAAAGGGACAAATTCTAAGTAAAAGATGTTCTATATAGTTTTATCGATAAATCGATATTTTTCGAGCTATTCGCGATTGAAAACTTAGATTTTTCGTGATAAAAATGCATGTTTTTGGACGGTTTTTCGCGAATAAGTTGAAAACTTCGTGTTCTATCAAATAATTTTTTTTTGTCTACAATAGATTTAGTACGCGCCTACTACCAAACTCCCATGACTGAAGAATATATGCTGAAATCCGCAGTAATTACGCCCCTCGGGTTCTTTGAATTCACGGTGATGGGCTTTGGAGATCGAAATGCTGCGCAGACGTTTCAACGCTTCATGGATTGTGTGCTTTGAGACCTGTGTAACCCACCGCAATAAGTTGCGTTTATATTTTAGATTTTAAGTCATCTAAAATGTTCAAAAAGGAAAGAATAAATCGAAGCCGGCCCTGAAAGGTTCATGTACTAAGAACGTAAAAGGCTACATTGTAATAATCAAAAAACGGTTGAATTGCATCCGGGAAGTCAAAGAAATTCGATATTAACTTACTGTCAAGGTTTTCTAAGAATCGGGCTGCGACAGGAAACGTGCAATTTCTGTGCTGTGAAAACCGATGAATAGTTTTTGTTCATTCAAATCCAAGAGCCGCTACGGATAAGTCAAAAATGCAAGTTGGCTAAACGGGAAGTTCCGAGACACCCCCGGCTGATACCGAAGGGACGTTGAAGAAGCCTTCCTGGAGGGCCCGTGGTGACGACGAGGGCAGTTCCATCCGGGGTTCCGCGAGATTAATTAAGCCGCCGCGAACGGTTTTCGGCGCCAATTCAACTAAGTCCTAAATTCAAAATTCTATCTAAATTATAAGTGCTTTGTGCAGTGCCAAACCACTCTAAAATCAAGGAATACGAAGGAGGCCAAGGGGCATCCAAAATCTAGCCGAACACATTTAAATTTTATAAAAAATTCGGGCGTTCCGCTAATATATGTAATAAACCATCCCCGGGAAGTACGACAGCACTGGAAAAGGTCAGGAAATTTTATGGTATTTTATTAAGCGAATAACTAAGGGCTGCTTCGAGTATTCTACCCTTCTACCCAGTTAAAATCCTTAGTTACTGTTGTATTAGTTAGTTGGCTTGGGTTGTTGTTTAGGTTTATGTCAAATGTACTTGGAATTAAATAGACATTTAATCCGATTTTCCCGCATGTTTCATTGAATATATCGCAACATGGATCAGAGAGAAATTGTAGCTTTTGCTTCTAGATTGTTAAGTTCTACAGAAAAAAGATATGCCCAAATCGAAAAGGAAACGCTTGCAGTTACATGGGCAGCAGAAAAATTTTCTGAATTTATTACCGGATTACCTAAAGTAATTTTTGAGACAGATCATAAACCACTTTTACAAATTTTACAAACCAAAAATTTAGATGAACTGTCGCCTAGATTGCAAAGGTTTCGCATGAGATTAATGCGATACTCTTATGAAATTATATATACTCCAGGGAAAGATCTTGTAGTAGCTGATACTCTCTCGAGAAGTCCTTTAAAAAATTCTATTCCAGAAAATGATGAATTATTTTCTGAAGTAGAAAGTCATTTGAATGTTATAGTAGGAGCTTTACCAGTAAAAGATCGTTTTCTTGATAAAATAATTCTAGAAAAATCTCGTGATCCTATTTGTTTGAAACTTTATGGGTATGCTACATCACAGTGGCCTTCAAAATCGAATTGTCCTATCGAAATGTTGCCATATCTTCAGTACAAAGATGATATTTGTGTAAAGGAAAACTTACTGTTAAAAGGCTCTCGCATAGTCATACCTTCAATATTACAAAAAGAATGTTTAGATTTTATACATACGGGTCATCTAGGTATTACAAAATGCAGGGAAAGAGCAAAAGCTTCTATCTGGTGGATAGGTTTATCGTCTCAAATAGAACAATTAGTAAGGAATTGTTCAATTTGCATAGAAGAACGTGTCAATATAAAAGAACCTTTTGTCAAAGATAAAATACCTCCTCGACCATGGATGAAAATAGGTATAGATTATTTTAAACATAAATATTGGTATGTAATAATTACCGATTATTATTCGCGTTATTTTGAAATTTTCAAAATGAGAGATTTGTCTGAAAACGCTCTCATAGAGAAATGTAAAGAAGTTTTTAGTAGGTTTGGTATTCCGGAGATAGTTCGATCGGATGGGGGTCCTCAGTTCAGATCTGGGTTTAAAAACTTTGCAAATGAGTATAATTTTTTTCATATAACTAGTAGTCCTTATTTTCCACAATCTAATGGGTGTGTTGAAGCAACTGTTAAAATTGCTAAAAATTTGTTAAAAAAGAATAAAGATATATTCCGAGCCCTTTTAGCATATCGTTCAACACCACTGGAATGTGGTTTTAGTCCAGCAGAACTAATTATGGGAAGGAAATTAAGAACTAATTTACCAGTTTTACCAAGTTTATTAAATGCGCCTGTGAATACTGAGTCATTCTTTCAAACTGAATTAAAGAGAAAGAATAAACAAGAAAAATTATTTAATAATAGACACAATGCGAAAGAATTGACACTGTTAAAAATTGGTGATTTTGTATGGATTTCAGACATAAAACAGTATGGTAAAGTGGTAGAAATATGCAAAGAACCACGTTCGTATATTGTAAAAACAGATAAAGGATATTATCGTCGAAATAGGTGGCATTTGATAGAGGCGCCTTATCGCAGTAAAACTGACGATAACGTTGATGTACATGCGCCTGATATTTTGGAAAGTTTTGAGAATTCTGAAACAGCTACTTCTCAGAATGAACGAGTTTTGGATAATAATATCCCTAAAAATGATTTAAGAGAAAATACTGAGAAGTTAGTGGATTCAGAAGCATCGGTTAATAGACCAATGCGAAATAGAAAACAACCAAAGTATTTACTAGATTATGTTTAATTATTAATCTATGGTTAAGTTTTGTAATTTTATTAAGAAAAAAGGATGTTGTATTAGTTAGTTGGCTTGGGTTGTTGTTTAGGTTTATGTCAAATGTACTTGGAATTAAATAGACATTTAATCCGATTTTCTCGCATGTTTCATTGAATATATCGCAACAGTTACTCCGCCACTCACTAAATGGAAATATGCTGTACCTGATTTCAAGCATCACAGTGAAAGCCAGTACCACAAATCTTCTGTATTATTGCCTGATAATTTTATGAAGGTGTATAGTAAATCTTAACCAAATATAATGAGTCAGATTGATAGCGGATACTTAGCGCAAATAGCTGAAAACCGGAAACGGCTCATTCCGATTATTGAAACAATTAAATTATGTGGACGTCAGGAATTGGCTCTGAGAGGTACGTGCGACTCAGGTCCAATAAAAATGAATGATCCTGAGCCAGAAACAAATGATGGAAACTTTCGTGCTATCGTACGGCTGAGAAGCAGATGTGGAGACTCAAATCTAATAAAGCACATGGAAAATGTGACGGTGAACGCTACCTACCTAAGCCAGACCATACAAAATTAACTTATTGCAATTTGTGGTGAAATAGTCCAGAAAAAAATTGTGCAAGTATTGAATTCGACGAAATTTTTTTCAATCCTTGTTGACGAAACTGCTGATATTTCACGACAAGAACAAATGTCCATTTGTGTGAGATATGCCGAGCCAAAAGATAATGTGTTTATCTTGCGTGAAGATTTTTTAACTTTTGTAACAGTTGAGAATACAAAAGGAAAGTATTTAGCTAATGCAATTTTATCTGAATTAAAATCTTTGGGAGTAGATTGGGAATATTTAATCGGACAAGGATATGATGGAGCTTCTTCGATGAAAGGAAGTTTTAAAGGTGTGCAGGCAGTAATTCGTGAGTCACATCCAGAAGCCTTATACGTCCATTGCAGCTCACATTCATTGAATTTAGCTCTGGGTCATTCTTGCCAAGTTTAGCCTATTCGAAATACTATTGGAATTATAAAATCGGTTGGAAATTTTATCAAGTCCTCGGCAAAACGAACCAAGTGCTTAAAAGAGAATACTGAAAAAAACTTCCCCGAAACACAATGGAAAAACCTTACGGCAATGTGCGAGACCCGTTGGGTTGAAAATCATGATGGGTTGTTAAGATTTAAGGAAATCTATAAAGCTATTGTTGATACACTAGACGACTTAAATGGATTGTGAAACATCGTCAAAGGCTAATTCCTTTCTGAGATCAGTCATTTCAAGTGATTTTGTTATAAGCTTATGTTGCTTAGAAATGTTGTTCCCATACACACTGACACTATGCAAACTACTTCAATCTCCCCTATGCGATTTGACAGCAGCTTTACAACATGTCGATCTAATCATAAAGACTATTGAAGATGTTCGCAAAATATTGATTAAAATTTTGCTAAACTTTTCAAGAATGCACATAATTTGCTCTGTACTGTAAACGAGGAAATTAAAATTCCGCGAATAACGTCACGCCAAGAGCATAGGGCAAACTACAACACAAAAGATCCTGAAACTTATTTTACAATTACTATAATGATTCCACTTTTGGATGATTTCGCTGATCAGCTTCAGTCGAGATTCCAAAATCATAAAGCCACATTATCATCTCTCAACATTTTAATTCCGTCTGTGTGTTGCAAAGAACAAATTAATAGTAAATATCAAGAAAACTACTTTGAGCTCTATAAAAAATATGTGGAATGGGACTTTGTAAAAGCTGAATTAGACATGTGGCGGATAAAATGACTGGAAGAATCTGAACTAGATCGACCAACATGTGCTATTGAAGCTCTCGGATAATGCAACCAGTCCTTATTTCCAAACATTCACAAACTTTTAAAGATCTTGGCGACACTGCCTGTTTCCACATGTACCCCCCGAGAGGACTTTCTCTTCTCTGAAACGCCTCAAAATTTATTTAATAAACTTCACAAGCCAGGAAAGACTAAACGGTTTGGCGTTAATGTCAATCCTCCGCAGAACTGACATCGATACCGAGGAGGTAATTGATTTGTTCGCTGCAAAGGAAGCTAGACAACTAAATTTAATTTTGTAATAAGGTGTTAATATTTCTGTAATGGCTTTTTAATGAATATATATGATAAGTAACACCATTTTCTTTCTTTTATTAAAATAATTTTGTTTTTCTACTGTTCCACCAAACCAACCCCCCCCCCCCACCCCCAAAATTGTATTCCGGCTACGGGGTGGTTGTGGTAAACCGTTATACGCATTTATTAATTACATCCCGTGTTCCAAGTATTACAAATGTGTTTTAATTAAATTCAAGATACAGTCCACTCTATCGGTTTAACATTTTGGTACTACCATCCCGATCTACAGGAGTCTACTACAAAAACGAAGGCTTTCACCGACAACGGCGTAATGAACGCCATACCGCAGAGGACAAAGAGCAAGTAACTGAAGGCCGCTTCTACCCGAAAATACGTCACCACAGCTATTTGGCTAATTCAGCAGCAGCCAGGTTATTTTTTGTTGGGAATTACCGCGGCGCCAGGAGCTATTTTACGGAAATATCAAGGAGTGAGTCTATTTTTTCCGAGCCTTTATTGTTCCAATTGAGTCACGTGTTGTACAAAAATTCTGCGTGCCAATTGAACTAGAATGCATTAAAAATCAAACCGAGGCACAGTATTAATTATTTTAATTGGTGCAAGCTCAGCTTACTTTTATTGAGATAAAGGCACTGATGAGTTTAACAATTTGAGGCAAAAGGTAACATGAAAAGCTAGTTCATAAAGGTTACGTTCTTGGACTCAGATTTGACGAGGTTTTGAAAGTGCGAATGCAGTTAGATTGTATCTGACGATTGTAACATTAACGTTTGGAGTATTACGTTTGTTATCGTACGAAATGGTTTGCATAAGTACACCGTATGAGCATTATAATTGTCAGAAAGTTAGGACCAGAATGGCAAAGTATCTGAAGGGTATAGCAATATAGCAATGCAGTAAGAGGATTAGAAACGTCGGAAGAAGAAATCGACATGAAATATTGCAAAAGAGCAACCTACGAATGGCAAAGAAAGAGAACGAAAGACATTATAAAGTGCATTTAAAACTACAGAACATAACAGTGCGCTTAAAACCACAGTGATATAGCAGAGTACAGTGCAGTGCATTTATAACCTAACAAAAAAACGTTTAGCCTGTAAGAATGATTAATGTTATCAAAACCTTATTCTATAAGTTAATTTTATGTATCAAACCTTATTTCCTTTTATACAATTGTGGTGTGATGTTGCTATGATACGATATTGTCCTTTGTTTAACAACCACACAGAGAGCTTAATAATTGCCCAAGAAGTTAACATTGTTTCGCATCAGCTCCCATTAAGAGTTTGATTTTGTGAATAAAACACATCCACATAAGTACAAGTGCTGGTTTTATTTAACCAGTGCAGTATAGGGCACAACTAGAACCAGTTTGTCAGGTTGAAAGTGCTGTAGTTGGTGAATAATCATCTGCGGTAAATTTGCCGATTTTGGGATTTATTTAAATGAAATTATTTCTAATTGTACGGGGCACACCGTTTCGGGTTGTATGTCAAATGTTAAGGTTAGCTACTGCAGATTTAGTTGTGGTGCGTTCACAAATAACAAATACTAGTGGAATTGGAGCTACTGAAATTAGTTTGCTCTACACAGTTTTTTTCCAAATTTAGCGATCCAACCCATGAGACAAAGTTTGATGTTCACCGGGGCAGCCGAATATTATTGCAAATATTAAAATAAAATAAGGACACCACAATCATTTAGCTTTGCAGTAAAATAGTTGCATTTTTAATAAGCCTAAGATCGAGTACGGGCAGCAATATTCATATTGAAATACGTGAATTTACGAGCACCTTTTTTTCAATCATATTTTCTTTTAGTCCTAAGCTGGGGCCTAGTTCATTGTAATACAATGCTGGCTACTGAAACTCTCAATTAACGACAAAGAGGGGTGCAATTAAGCATAAATTGACTAGTTTTAATTCGTTTTTGGCACCTATTCAAGAAGCATTTGAAAATGAGCGTTAATTCCTGAAAAAAAATATAAGAAATATTTATGCAAGGAGGAGTTGCTGGAGTGACAAAATCGACAAAGAGATAATTTCACTGCATTATATTCATCAAGATTAGCTACAAGCAAAATCATTTTAGATAGCATCAAGCTAGGAGAGGGAGATAGTGATAGGGGTCCTGCGGAACTACATCAGGGTGGAGATACAATACAAAATATTAAACTACCCGTAATCTTCCAAAGTTTAATTGGAATTATATTTGATTAGAATTCAGAGACACATTTAAATCAATGATTGACTTAAATACATCGATTAATAATATTCAGAAATATTACTATTTACGCGCAATATTAGAGAGCGAAGGCCTCAAGGTTATACACTCTTTAGTATTTTCTTCAAATAATTATGTGGTAGCATGGGAACTTTTATACAACAGATTCAACAACTCAATATTATTAGTGCACAATTATATGCTGCATCTTGACAGATCTTAAATTTAATTAATCTTCCGAGATTGACTTACTGATAGGGTAGGTCATCATTGGAACCTAATTTTAAATGAATAAATTTCATTAGGTCGATCCTTACCAGTATTACGCAAAACAGTATATGGTTGGATATTCACCTACAAAAACGGTTCATTTTGCTTATCAAAAACGATTGATTTAGCGGAAACTTTGCGAAAATTTTGGGAGGTAGAAGAATGTTCAAACAATATTCACTATTCAAGCGGTGATATGATGATTATGCGAAAATCATTTTGTAGAAAATGTAATTTACTCTAAGTGAGACGTGGCTCATTCCCAAGATATTGCAATTAAGTGATTTTTGCAGTTGGAACGTAAGCTAAATTCCAATTTAACATTAGGGAAACGGTATAGAGCATTTATGTATGAATATGAAAAATTAGGGCACATGCCTGTTTGTGATAAAGTAGATTTGGTTCATCCAGACCATAGGTACTTACAAAACGTAGTTTGGAGGTATCATCAAGATGAAGATATGTCAATTTATCAGTTAAATACAGTTACATATGGAACAACTTCAGCGCCATTTTAGCCATTAGATGTTTGAGACCATTATCACACGAAATGAAATCGAAGTACCCCATAGCTTCAGAAATAACTGCACGTAATTTCTTTGTTGACGATTTAATTACCGGTTTTGATTCTGAAAACGATGCCATTGCAGTATGTTCCGAGATAGTAAACATTCTAGAAACTTCCAAACTAACGACCAATCAAAAACTTTAGGTATTCAATAGAATAGCAAAACTGACATCTTAAGTTGTAGAATAGCTGAATTGTCAGAATCTTATATAGTAACGAAGCGTAGCGTTTCGTCAGAGCAGCGTTAAAAGGGTGGTTGTGGTAAACCGTTATGCGCATTTAATAACTACATCATATGTGTTACAAGTATTACAAATGTATTTTCTTTGAAATCGGCATTAACGTACCTCGAAATCGACATTAAAATACGAGAAATGGGCAGTCTTCCATTGTTTTACGACTTTTTTGTAGGTGGCGAGGCGACAGATAAACGTCAACCGACGTTAACATAACCTACAAATGTTGGTTAAAAATGTTGTACTTTCACGATTTCTCGATTTCAAATAAAACATAATGTACTCCTCGGCACTGAAGTTCCTTTTTATCCCTCATGAATTCCCCCCATGAATTGGAGCAGTACACTCGGCGTAATGGTCTTCGCATTTTTGGATTTCCAGAAGCTAAGGGCGAAAATACAGATGAGGTCGTCAGCAAACTGTGCAAAGATAAACTGGGGCTGGATATATCTACTGAAATGATAGATTGTAGCCATCGCCTTCCTAGCAAAGAACCCGCTAACAGGCCAATAATCGGGAAGCTCTTAAGCAGAAATAGTAAGAAGCTTATTTTTAATAATAAAAAACTCCTTTAAGGGCACCAAAATATTAATAAAAGAAGACTTAACTAAACGCAGAGCGCAAATCTGAAAAGAAGCATATATTAAATTTGGAAGCAGAAATGTTTGGTCACTAGAGGGAAAAATATTTGTGAAGGTGGATAACAGGATAATACGCATATCAAACTTCGAAGAACTGTCGCAATATAATTTAATCACTACAGCCAGCCAGCAACCTGGTCCTTAAGCATACTTTTGAGGAACGTGTGTATAAAAGAAAGAGTCGTGCAGCACTTGTACCCAGATAACAGTACCTTTTAATTTTCTTATTGATACTCCTTCAGCAGTCATATTTATGTTTGATTATAGCTGAACTTGGCTATCTATTAATGTAGCCTTGTTTATTTATACATAGCATTGTTACACTTGAAATAAATTTGGCTTTTAATTAGCTTACATAAAACAAAATGTTTATTATTATTATTATTTACATTGCAATTATTTCCTATTGATTTTAAATTAATTTTGAATTTTTGTTGTTTTACGCTAAGGTTGATACTATAATTAACTTATAGCACTTATAATTTTTGTTATTATGTACTACGTTATTTAGGCATTCGATGTCATGAGTGTGGTAAGGGTGGCACATCTAAACATAAGATCTCTCATTCCAAAAATGCATGAACTGTCTGATTATCACAGCTCCAACGAGATTGACGTATTTACTCTCAGTGAGACGTGGCTCATACCAGCGGTAAGTGATAATTACATTTTTATCAAGGGATACAGTACATTACGTAAAGATCGTCTTTCGAGAGGAGGTGGTGTCTGCATATTTATTCGTGATACTTTTAACTATCAAATTATAAACAGTAATGAGAATACTGAACAACTTTGGATTAATATTTTATTTAGCGTATGGAATGTATACAATACGATCACAGTAAAAAGATTACAAAAAAACAAAGCACAATACAATACGATATAGATCTATATGTGCGGAGCACTAATACATAATCAGTTATCAAGGAAGAAGTTATTATAATAATAACCGTGGCAGAGGAGGTTATTCCGGCCAAGAGGATAGACCGCCACAGTCGTCGCAGCAATACGATGATTACCCGGGGCCATCTCAACAACAACAACAGTTTGGTGGATATCGCGGTAATAGTAGAGGAAGCTTCCGTGGGAAGAAGCAACCCTTTACCAAATTCAACAGCAAGAAGGAGCCTGAAAAGAAACCTTTAATTGAAGCAAAACCTGAGCCGAAGCACCTTTCAAAAAAGGACTCAGAGATGAAAAATGACCCTTTGTATTGCGAGGAATTTTTTTGAAGAATTTCAATCAACATTACGACGCAAACCTGATGACCCGAAAATATACTCAACTACTGAAGGGTTGAAGTATATAGAAGAGGTAATGTACCAGACGTATGTTACCAAAGCAGCGGGCTTCGCTAAGCGAATGTCTTCTAGCTGTCTGGCATATTATTGCTCAGTTTTAACTAATGCGAGACTAGTCCAGCTGCACATCGAAAATGGCTATGATTCCAACTATGATGCTGATCGTTTTGTTAACGCAGTGAAAGCAGCCAAGTATTTTTATCCGAAAACTTTAGCACGATATTTGTCTGGTTTTGGCAATACTAGTATCCCATTGTTGATTTGCCAAGGACGCGTGCTGAAAATCTTTCTTGGTGGGGCAGAGTAGCAGCTGAAACTCACCATTTATACAAAAGTTACCCTTGTAGCGCTGTTTACGCCTATCGTATCTTACGCGACTTAGAAGCGCAGGCGCCAGAGGATGAGGGTGATGAAGACGAACCCGAGGAGGTAAGGGTCCCTTCTCACGAGGCGTTTTTGCAGCGCTGCCGCTGGTAGGGAAACATTGTTTTAAATAGATGCCTTCACACGGAGCGTTCAACGAACGCGCGGTGGCGCGTTTGAGCCACTCGTAGCAGACTTCCGCTACCAGAAGCGCGCGCTGCTAGTCGCGAGACCCCTTCACACGGCGCGACTCGCAGCGCTACTAGCGGCGGGCAGTGATTCTCAGAACCGCAGCCGCAGAACTAAGCCAGTGCTGCCGGTTGATACATAATTTGGCAAAATCATGCCATAATTTTACGTCAGGCCAACGGCAACACTGACTTTTTAGTTTGTTGCGGGTTACTGCTAAATTCGGTTGTATTGTATGTGCTTGTGAAAATGGATAGGGAAGTTTCCAAAATCGACACTGCGTCCGTCTCAATGCACTGCAAGTGACAAACTACCTATTTCGGTTTCACCTGGCAACGCCGGCGGTAGCGCTGCTGAGCGACTTAGCAGTTCTGCCTGCTACACAGTAGCGCCGCAAAAACGCGCCACACAATCGCGTACCCTGCCACTCCACGGCGCCACTCTGCAGCGCTGCAAAAACGCCTCGTGAGAAGCCGGCCTTTAACAGAATGAAATTTACCCCTCCGAATTCGAGTAGATGGATTAATCCCTAATGAAAATTTACAGGGATGGAGACCTAGTATTCATCTTCCCAGTACGCAAGAAGCGTTTTTAGCTGAAGCAGGTGTGCTTCCTGGTTTGTTCCCGGCAGATAATGGATTAATATTAAACTTCATTCAATTTCACTTGTAGTCGGTGTAGTTTATAAAGCGCCTAATGTGGATTACAAGTTTTTTCAAATAAATTAGAAGAATCTTTATCTTATTCTGCGTCTTCTGCTGATAACATCATCTGCTTAGGTGATATAAATATTGACACGTTAGATGTTGATCATAATACGATGTGTAAAACACTAAATTTTAAACAAATCATTATCCGCCAACAAGAGTAACGAGAAACACATCTACCCTATAAGATGTTATTGTGGTATCAGAACACACACATTTTAAGGATGCTAGTGTCAAAGGCATACAGTGGTCTGATCATGACCTTATTGCTTGTACCGTCGCACAGTGGTTCCAAATCCCGAAAACCTGGTCAAAAGTCAAAAATTGAAATATTTTCCTGCTTAATTTTGAATCGGAATTTAATAGAGAATGTATTTCTGCTCACGGTGGATAATGGGAAGGAAGCTGTTGTACCTACGCGATACTGACTAGCACGTTAAAATTAGAGCTATAACGTACTAGCCCAATAAATGTTATCACGGCGAAAACTGGCTCCGTTGAAAGTGATCGTAACTTTTAATTGAAGTGGTCGTTTTCAATTTTGTCAATTGGGGAGTGTTCCTGGAGGTTTATATGATATGTTTTTATCATAATTTGTTTTTAATTAATGCACTACACGTAGTACAAGTAACTTCGAAAATCTTGCTGTCAGAAATCCCTATTTAAAAAAAGCGCATCGAAAAACATTTGAAAAGTTAGGTATCCGCGAGATTCCGCGTAGTTTTCTATCTGAAAATAATGGTGAAGGTGTTTTGATTAAGAATATTAAGAAAACAGCTGTTACTATCTGCTATTCTCGTTTTAAACAACATTGCTGCAGTAGCGCGCAGCTAAACTGTACTGATTAGAAACGAGTATACTACTTTAATCACAACTTTAAAAGAAGATAATAAAACGCTGCGCAAAAATTACGAAGATATATCTAGTAAATATGAGGCAATAAAAAAACAAACACAAGCGTTGGAGAGTGCAATGGAGGAAAATCTGCAATATTCCCGAAACCACAATTTGCAACTTGATGGGGAACCTGAAGTAGCTGGAGAGAATATGGTTGATGTGATAATCAATGTGGGAAGAAGTGTTGGTATCCAAATCTCTAAGACGGATCTAGAGGCTGCACACAGAGTAAATTCCAGAAGTACTAAAAATTCTGGAAAACGCCCAATTATTGTAAAATTTACAAACAGGATGGTTCGAGATGAATATCTCAATAAATGCAAAAGCAAGAAGCCCCAAACCACAGTTTTGTACGACGAATTAAAAGGCCAACCTATATATGTAAACGAGCATATGACTCCCTATTATCGTGAACTGTTTTATGAGGCACGGCAGAAAAAGGAAATGGATGGTGCGGATAAAGATAAGAAAGTGTTTAAATATGTTTGGTTTAAGGCCCTGAACACACGGGATTCCGTTTCCCAGATTCGGTATGCGGGATACAGAATCTGAGTCTGTTCAGACACGGCGACTGAATCTCAGACGCGGGCCTTCAGTCACTTGCAGTGCCGTGCGGTTATGGACCTAGCATTGCTGTTCTTTGTTTCTGTCGAATTAGTCTAGAAGTGCTGTATTTAAAGTCAGGGATTGGGCTCTACTAAGCTAATAAATTTTTCATTGTCAAATAATGTACATTCTATGATCGTTGTATAGTAATGAACGCCTTGCTTATTCGATTTAAATAGAAGTTGAAGAAAATCTGCTACGCCTATGACATGATATCATATGTTCTGGCTGGCAAAAGTAGGCGAGTCCAAGCCGTGGTACACGTGGACTCATATCCTCTATATGCTCCAATGGTAAATCGGTATCCGAGATACAGAATGTGTTGCCGGCGGCCGATTTTCCTTATCTCTCCATTTTGGCCGCCGGCGACAAATTCTGTATCTCGGATACCGATTTACTATTGGAGCATATAGAGGATATGAGTCCACGTGTACCACGGCCTGGACTCGCTTACTTTTGCCAGCCAGAACATATGATATCATGTCATAGGCGTAGCAGATTTTCTGCAACTTCTATTTAAATCGAATAAGCAAGGCGTTCATTACTATACAACGATCAGAGAGCTTACATTATTTGACAATGAAAAGTTTATTAGCTTTGTAGAGCCCAATCCCTGACTTTAAATACAGCACTTCTAGACTAATTCGACAGAAACAAAGAACAGCAATGCTAGGTCCATAACAGCACGGCACTGCAAGTGACTGAAAGCACGCGTCTGAGATTCAGTCGCCGTGTCTGAACAGACTCAGATTCTGTATCCCGCATACCGAATCTGGGAAACGGAATCCCGTGTGTTCAGGGCCTAAGAATGGAAAACTTTTTGTGCGTTGCAGTGATACGTCGGCTGTAATACGTGTTCTTACCTCCAACGATTTAGTGCGGCAGAATAAAGAAAGGTAAATCTTATGTAACACGATTTTTGTTAATTAATTAAAATTTAAAAATGGCCAATTTTAATTTAAACCTAAATTTGCAACAAGAACTTGCTGAATATGATAATTTTGAAAATATTGTTTTAGATAATAAGTTAGAATGTAAGGAGTTATTAAAACATAATGAGATCAATATATTGCAATTGAACATACGGAGCATTGCAAAAAATTTTTACGAATTTTTAATATTATTGCATTCATTAGATAAAGAAAATTTAGATGTCATTGTCTTAACAGAAACATTTCAAATTATTGTTGATAATTTTAATATAGACGGCTTTTCAACACATTATAAAAATGGAAGTATAAACAGAAATGATGGCGTAGTAATTTTTGTTAAAAATAATCTAAATGCTGGTGTTACAACATTAAACTCTTTAGAAACCCGTGTAATTCGAATAAAACTTGAAAAGCTCAATAAAAAGTATGGTATCAGTGCAGTATATAGATGCCATAATATTGAAGTTCAAAATTTTATAGAACAGTTGCGCCTTTATTTGCCGGAATGTAGAGAGAACAATGAAATATTTCTTGGAGACATAAACATTGATATTTTAAAAACTGATCGAACAGAAAGTGATTATCTGAATGTGATGTCTGAACACAGTTTCAAATCTGTAATCAACAAATACACAAGAGTAACTAATGACACGAAATCATGCTTAGATCACGTTTTTATAAAAACACGGCAAAAGTCTTCTGATAGTTTTGGTTTAATTTTGCGGACTGATATCACTGATCATTACACTGTAATTTTTAGTATAAAGAATTTAATTTTTGAATGTCCTAGAAAGGTTAATCCACAATCAACCTCACAAATTTTTGGTAGCTTAAGATTTTTTAATTTAGTTAACTCTTTGTCATGGGACGGTATATTAAATGAGCAGGACGCAAATATTGCTACAGAAACCTTTATTGATACTCTAAAAGCGTGCAAACAAAAATAACTCAAAGTAAAAAACAATAATTCAGTTAATTCGAAAATGAAAAAGCGTAAACAATGGATTACGCAAAATTTAATAAAATCAATAAACATTCGTGATGCCGTGATATTTTACAAATGTGCATAAAAACAACAAAGTCGCAATTTTATAAAAATAAAATAATGCAGTCACCGAATGACTCAAAGCACTTATGGAATACAGTTAGAGAAAGTTTAAATGATAAAAAAAACCAATGGAAATTAAAAGTATAGTAATGGAAAACGGTATAGAAATACAAGATGAAAATCAAATAGCAAATGAGTTTAATAGACATTATTGTAGTATAGGAAATCGTATGGCAAACATTCTTATCAACAAAAACAAAAGTAAAATATGTAATGAATTGCCAAATACTGTGAATTCCAGTACACTTTACCTTAGCCCTGTGACAAATCAGGAGATAATAAATGAAATTGACACCTTAAAAGCAGGTAAAGCTGCTGGCCTGGATAACATCACTGCTGAGAATCTAAAACAAATAAAATATCTCATTGCTGATCCTCTTCAACATATAAGTAATCTGATCATTTCCAGTGGAATTTTTCCTAATGTCTTAAAAGTTGCAGTAATAATACCTATATATAAAACTGGATGTAAAAACACCATAACAAACTATCGTCCTATAGCGTTACTCACGAACATAACAAAAATTGTAGAAAAGGTAATAAAACGCAGGCTAATGTCGTTTTTGGAAAAAAATAACATAATATCAAATAATCAGTTTGGTTTTCGAGAAAACAAATCCACTGAAGATGCAATTCAATTATTAACTTCAAAAATATATGCAAATCTAGATTCGTCAAACGTCTCAGCAGCGGTGTTTTTAGACCTAGCCAAAGCTTTTGATACTGTGAGTCACAATCTTCTTCTGCAAAAAATGGAAAGGATGGGTGTTAGAGGTGTTGGTCTTCATTTGTTTAAATCTTATTTGTCAAAAAGAATGCAGCAAGTAAAAGTTGGTGCAGCATACAGCCAGAAAGTTCTGTGCGAATATGGAGTGCCTCAGGGGAGTATATTGGGACCAGTATTGTTTATAATCTACATAAATGACTTATTAAATGCAAAAAATCAATACAACATTATTACTTACGCTGATGATACAGTTTTATATTTTACTGGTGATTCGTGGCAAAACCTTTACACAAAAATAAGCGTGGAACTACCGAATATTGTAACTTGGTTAGATCTGAATCTGCTTACATTAAACGCTGAAAAAATAAAATGTGTGCCTTTTACGTCTTATGAAAACAATCTGCCGCTATGTAGTATTATAAAAATTAGCAATTCTGATCTAAATATAAAAGTTACTACAAATGTGAAATATTTAGGAATAACTATTGATAGTTTTTTCAGATGGGATTTGCACATAAATGAACTTACTAAAAAAAATAAGAAAATTTGTCTATCTATTTAAACAACTAAAATCATTTCTAAAAACTGCGGACTTGAAGATAATATACTATGCTTTAGTACAATCCCTGCTCCAATATGGTATTATTGGCTGGGGTGGGGTGTACAATACAACTCTCATACAGTTAGCTACCGTACAAAATACTATATTGAAAATTATACTGTCCAAACCTTTCAGATATGATACTCATTCACTATATTTAGAAGCACGTGTATGCACGGTCAGGCAATTACATATGATAACAGCTATATGCAAATATCACGACAAACCAAAACAGTTTATTTGTCATGGTTATGTCACAAGAAATGTTACAAATCAGTGCGTAGCTACTATAAATGCCCAAAAGACAATTGGAACAAGAAGCGCGTCTTATTTAGCTCCACGTTTTTACAATTTATTACCCAGATATCTTCTTTCAATAAAACCGGTTCGATGGTGGTGCGCTGCAAGGAGTAGACGTGTGTTTGGGTGCTCCGGCAAAATTCAATATTTAAAATATTTAGTGAACATATAACGCCATATAAAAACCTAGTTAATCTTTGCCATTTCAAGTATTGATTTTAGTAATCATAATGGTACTCACTCAGAATCAAAAAACCGATATCAAATCTGAAATTGAGGAATATCTGAATACCAGCGATTTTTTCGATAAACTGGCGGACAAGCTTGCTGATTTGGTTATGCAGAAGATAAATGAAAAATTTGAAGAACTAACCCTGAAGTGCAAAAATTTAGAAAGTGCAGCTACAAAACTGAAAGCAAAAAATGTGGAGTTAACTGCAAAACTAGATAACCTCGAACAGTATTCTCGCAGGAGCTGCCTTCGTGTTTTCGGCATTGAAGAGAAAACCGGAGAAGATCCCGAACAACTGGTATTGAAGGTTTTTACGGAAAAAATGGGATTAAACATCAAATCAGATTTTATCGACCGCTGTCATCGAGTAGGTCGAAATAACCCTGGCGTCAAGAAATCTCGAGCTATCATTGTTAAATTTACTAGCTATAAGTATCGTAAATTAATTTATGATAACAAATCAAAGTTAAAAAATTCCGATATATATGTGCATGAAGATTTAACAAAGCCCAGGCTGGAATTGCTTCGTTCATCGATTAATACATTCGGCCGTAGGCAAGTGTGGACAGCTGATGGAGTTATCTACGCCAGCAAAAATAGTAAGAAGATCTGTGTACGGTCAATGCAAGATTTGGCTCCTTCCGATTAATATGATGCATGCGTCATATCTATTGTTACTAGTGGTGTGTTTTTATATCAAGTTTCCGGTTTTTGTTCCTTAAATTGTTCCGTTTAACTTTCTCGTTTCTGTACGTTCGTTTTTGTATGTATTTACCATTGGGTTATCGCCGAGAGCAACCACAATATGAGGTGCAACATATCAATTATTGCAATTTTTGGTTAGTTATTTATGTTTGAATAAATATAGATTTAATTTTTATTATCGTATATAGCAAGTTTTGCTGATTTAATTTATTGTTAAGAATTACTAAATTTTTAGTTTTGGGCTTATGTCATTGTTTAAGTGTGCGCATCTTAATGTTAGATCACTGACTACAAAAATGTCAGACTTTAAAAACGAGATTATCGCTACTAAATATGATCTAGTAGCCGTCACTGAAACGTGGCTGAATGATACAGTGCCATCCGAATTAATTGCCGTCGATGGTTACACATTTATACGGAATGATCGTTCAACAAGAGGTGGTGGAGTTGGCTTATATATTAGATCCGAGCTGTCGTACGCTATCATTCGGTCTAACAACGCAATTGAACAGCTCTGGATTAAAGTATTAGTGGGTAAGAAAACAAATTACATTTTTGGAGTTATTTACAACCCACCCGGACCTATAAATCATCATGTACAATTTATAAATAATTTCGAAAATACGTTATCTGAAATCATTTCCATAACCGATCACTTGTTTTGTTTTGGTGATTTTAATATAGATTTATTAGATTTTAAAAGTCGGTTAGCCGGTGATTTTATCTCATTAATAGAAGGTATGGGATTGAAGCAGCTTATCAATGAACCTACTCGAATTACCTTAACTACTGCTACTCTGCTCGATTTTATTATAGTTTCGGCCTCTGAGGTTGTGATTGATTCTGGTGTTATTAGTACTCATTTATCCGATCATGATTTGGTTTATTGCAAGTTAAATGTTAATATTCAGAGAACTATTCCTACTTTTCGTACTTACAGAAATTTTAGAGGGTTTAACTATAAACTCTTTTACGATCACTTGCGTTCAATACCGTGGCGAAACATCTACGATCTTAATACTGTGGATGAGAAGGTTGACATGCTGACTGACAACTTAACCACCCTTTTTAACTTGCATGCACCTTTTGTAACGTCTAAGTTTACAAAACCCTTGGCACCATGGCTTACTGATGGGTTAAGGGACATGATGTCTAGCAGGGATAAGGCACTACGTAAATTTAAGTCAACAAGATTACCAGAGCACTGGGAATACTATAAACAGTTACGTAACTTGACCACCTCCGCAGTTAGAAATGAAAAAAGAGCGTACTACCGTCAACGATTTCAAAACTCCCTCACCACAATGTGGAAAGATATAAAACATCTAAATATGAATTCTAAACCAAATAACATACCTCAACAATTATCTAATGTTAATCAAATAAATGACTATTTCGTTAATTCCATCCCTACCAACGCAGCTGATAGCAAGGCGAAGGTAAACTTTTATAATAACAATCTATCCGAAGCTGTTACTACCCTGTTCAATTTTTCCTCCATTGAAGAAGGAGAAGTTATTAAAATTATACTCAACATTAAAACTAAAGCTGCAGGAGCTGATGGAATCAACATTCATATGATAAAGCTATGTTTGCCGTTTTTGTTGCCATATGTAACGCATATCGTAAATTTCTGCTTGATTAATTCTGTGTTTCCGAGCTCTTGGAAAAATGCGTTAGTGATACCATTAGCTAAAGTGTCGTCTCCTGCGGATTTCAAGGACCTTCGCCCAATAAGTATCCTGCCAGTATTGTCGAAAGTTCTGGAGAAAGCCATGGAACAGCAAATACGTAGTCATCTTGTAGCCAACAATATCGTCCCTATTTGTCAATCGGGATTTAAACAGGGTCATAGCTGCACTACAGCTTTATTAAATATAACTGATGACATAATTCATGCTACGGACATGGGTATGTTAACAGTACTAGTTTTATTGGATTACTCTAAAGCTTTCGACACGCTGAACCACGAAATTTTAATAGGGCTTTTGCATTTCATTGGATTTACACAAAATGCAATAAAACTTATAAGCTGTTACCTTTCCAACCGCAGCCAAGCGGTTGTGTTGTCTGAAAGTAGGTCGGACTTCTTATCCATACATAAGGGTGTACCGCAGGGTTCTATCTTGGGCCCATTATTATTCACTGCCTACATATCAGCTTTCCCATCTGTGTTGAAATCATGCAAGTCTCACTTCTATGCTGATGATACACAAGTGTATTTATCGTTTTTAGAGTCAGATTTGCACAATGGATGCTTATCAATAAACGAAGATCTAGAACGTTTGCATTCAATTTCTAAACAACATGGACTAATTCTAAATTCAAACAAATCCACGGCGATTCTATTTGGTAAGAATAGAGATCGAGTACTTAATCAAATTGTAATTAAGATCGATAACGATACTTTACAACTTCAAGATACTGTAGTCAATTTAGGTCTCACTATTGATTACAAATTACGTTTCAAAGAACATATTTCTAAATGTCTTAGAAAGGCATATGCAGTGCTAAAAATAATATTTCATAATCGACACATGTTTGATGCAAAAACTAAAGCTCTATTGTGCACTTCACTTGTGTTATCCAAAGTGAACTATTGTGACGCTGTGTATGGTTTCAGCACAGATTTTAGGGATAAACAAAGAATACAGTGTCTTCAAAACTCCTGTGTCCGTTTGATATACGGAATTCGTAAGTACGAAAGGGTTAGTCACAGGCTGAGAGATCTGAACTGGCTAAACATGAGTAATCGACGTCTACTAAATGCTGCTTGTCTTTATCATACCATTATAATTTTTAAAAATCCCCCATACTTGTATAATAAGATCAGTTTCAGATCTGATGTACATAATCTGAATCTGCGGTTTAAGGGTCTACTCACGCCACCTCTTCACTCTACCGCTTTTTATGAGCGATCTTATTCGTACCGCATTGTAAAAATCTATAATAACTTGCCCTTTCATTTAAAACTACTATCTAAGAGTAAATTTAAGCAAACATTATTCAAATTGTTGTTAGGTGGTCTGGCACTTTGAATGTCTGCATTTGAAAAATGACATATTATTTTTAACATAGCATATTGTTTTCATTAAAATTTGTTATTAATTGTTGTGTAAGTTTTAATTATTTTTTTTTCTTTGTAAGACTGCTAGCACTGTCCGAATCAATATTTAATTTTATTAGGGGTTAAGTTAGAGCAGTTGACAGTGTGTAACTGTTGAACTGGACTTCGCCTCTGAAGTTTTTACTTATTATATATATATATGTTTTTTTGTAATAACGGATAATAAAAGGCATTATTATTATTATTATTACTATTTCGAAAGCATCTTGTAGAAGAATTGTTACAGCGCGATATGACTGCTTTTTTAGTCCTTCTCGAATAAAATTTGTATAGTTCCGTAAATAGTAATATAGTAAAATATAGCAAATAGTAAATAACCCGCATTTTTTTTCATAACTTTTGAATTTTTTAGTTAATTTTTTTTCAAACTCTTTAAGGTTAATTTTAAAGAGGCGGTGATTTAATTTTGTTGCCTGTATGGTTTCGGCGCACAAGCTCTGCTTAGGCTGAAACCACCACGCAACTGTTTTTTCTTCTTTTTACTTTTTTCTCTGTGGACTTTTATAGTTTGTTTTGCTCCAGAATAGTTCGTCAACTGTCGACAACGCAGCACGTATTCTTTGGAGTGCGAAAGTATCTTGTGCATTTCATCGTTTGGACCACTCAATCTAAGTGAATATTACCTGAAAAATAGTGGAAAACCGTGTGATTGGTCTGGACTAAAAATTGTGAATCAGAAAACGCGTAAATTAATTAATAAAGTGTATTAAACTATTGTAAACTGCCAACACGTAGAAGTGCAGGTGTCAGTCAAGGCTTTATATTCGGGCCAGGTGCAATTGTTTCTGATTGCACGCGGTCGGCGCGGCGTCTGTTTACCCGAATAAACAATCATGTCGAACTTTAAAGAATGTACTAAATGTAAAGATAAGGCGTCAATTGAAGATTTAGTGATATGCAACGGCGACTGCAAGGGCCTTTTTCATTACAACTGCGCCGGTACAAGTGAAACTGCCTATCGAAAATTAAGTGAAAATAAAAAGCGAATCTGGCGTTGTGTATTTTGCACTACGACGAATAAAATGCAGACGCGACATGCATCTTCTTCTAAGAACGAGGATGAGGTGTTTTCAAACCACCGTAGCGATAGCAAGGATGTTGAAAACCACACCACCACCCCTCAAAACGAAGAAATTTTACGTCTCTTGAAGGGTTTGCATAACAAGATGGATATGTTTGAAAAAGATATGTCCGACATCAAAACTAGTACAGAATTTATAAGTAAGCAGTACGACGATTTAAAAAGTAGTTTAGACGCTAATAACAAACTTATATCAACCATGTCTGCTACTATTAATACTCTTAAAGCAGAAAACGCAAAGAAAGAACAACAAATTGAGGAATTAACATCGAAACTAAATGGGCTTGAGCAATACACCCGCAATAAAAATCTAGAAATTACCGACATATGTGTAACCCCCAGCGAAAATTGCAACGAAATTGTAAAAAACCTTGCTCGTAGATGAAACATCGCAATCAACGATGCAGATGTTGAAGCAGCGCATCGTCTGCCTTCCAACAATAAACAAAAACCACCTCCAATAATCGTGCAGTTTCTTTCCCGAAAAAAAAGGGACGAATTTATCCAAAAAAAATCTCTTATAATTCAAGATACACCAATGGGAAACACCAGAATTGGCACAAAAGTATTCATCAACCCCAACTTATCTTCTTACTACAAGAACCTTCTGTGGAAAGCTAAAGTATGGAGCAGACAAAATGGGTTTAAATACGTCTGGTTTACAACAATAAGCTGATGCTACGAAAAGACGAAAACAGCAGGATTATCAGAATCAATAACGACCGTGATCTTGAACTGAGAAAAATTGCAGCTATATCTTAAATCTAATGTAAGTACTCTGACGCAGAATTTTGTTAATTTAAATTCCCCACTATGGATTACTTAAATAATTTAGAATCTGATCACATTCATACTTTTATAGCCGAAAACAGTAAAAAGTGTTGCCAAATTATTGACTCACGCTGTATTGATGACAAATGTGGCCTTACTTTTATAAATACAAACATTAGAAGTTTGTCAAAAAATTTTGAAGAGTTACAAGTAATGATTGACTTATACGAAAACAAATTAGATGTAATCATTCTCACAGAAACATGGCGCATTAATAATCTAAATTATTTCAATATAGATGGGTACGATATATATTACAATAATAGTTATCTTAATCAGAATGACGGTGTAGCAGCATTAATTAAAAGTAACTTAATACATACTGTGGAAAACATAAAAACTGCAGAATTTACTTTTCTAAAATTAAATATTGTCAAAAATAAACAAACTATTGGATTGACTGCCGTTTACAGACCCCACACCTATAATGTAAAAGATTTTATAGACAATCTGGAACAGTATATTACAAGCCACTGTAAAAATGGCATCGAAATTTTTACAGGGGATACAAATATTGACATTTTAACTGAAAGCAATTCTCGAGATTACTTAAATCTACTCAGCAGTTACGGTTTTCTTTCCTGTATTAATAAATACACTAGAATATTGAATGATTCCAAAAGCTGTATTGATCACATTTTTATAAAATCGAACATTGAAGTTGAAAATCTAACACCAGTAGTACTCCACAGCAAAATCACCGATCATTTTCCGGTAGTACTTTCTTTTAATTTTATTTCTAATAGTAACTACAGTAATAATAACATTGATAAAAATAGCATTGTCAATAATGGGGAGGTGAGCTACTCTATTATTGATAATGAAAAATTTCGTACTTTAATTAGCCTTTTAAACTGGGAAAACTTTGAGCAGGAAGATGATCTTGATATCGCTTGGAGAAATTTTCTAAACAACCTAGGAAGAAATCTATCACTATCAACCACACAAAAAAAAATAAAGGCTCAAAAGAAACGAAAAGAATGGATTACACAAGGTATCATAGAATCCATTAAGCAGAGAGACCATCTTCATTCTTTATCTATAAAAAATCCAGATAATTTAGAATATATCAAAAGGTATAAAACTTACAGAAACAAAATAAATTCCCTTATTCTAAAAGCAAAAACTTCCTACTATAAAAATAAAATTGAAAATAATAAATCTGAACCTCAAAAAATGTGGTCGATAGCTTACGAATGTGTGAATTTAAAGAAACGGAAAAATCCTACAATAAATCAAATAAAAATTGATGACAATGTGTCCCTAACAAATAGCGTGTCTATATCAAACGAATTTAATAAATATTTTATAAACGTAAGCGAAACGCTACTTAGTAGTTCAAACTATACCGATGATAATTCTAACTTACAGCTACAAACAAAAATAAACTCGCAAACCTGCTTCTTGCGTCCCACAGACCAAATTGAAGTTGAATCAACAATTAAAAATTTGAAATTAAATAAAGCGCCAGGACTTGACTCCATTAGTGCCAAATCACTAAAAAGTATCAGTGATTTGATCTCGAAACCTTTATCCATTTTAATAAATAAATCCATGCAGAATGGCATTTTTCCGGATGACCTCAAGACAGCGGTTGTGAAGCCTCTTTTCAAAAGCGGTAATCGCGAACTTATGGAAAACTATAGGCCAATATCACTTATATCAAACATATCTAAAATTTTTGAAATCATTATAAAAAATAGAGTAGTTCAATTCTTGGATAAACATCAAATAATATCTCAAAATCAATTTGGATTTCGTGAAAATAAATCAACCGAAGATGCAATTGCACTTTTAAGTAGTAAAATCACCACATCATTGGACGAGACGAGGCCTTCCGCTTGTGTTTTTTTAGACCTCGCGAAAGCCTTCGATACCGTAAATCACAGTTTACTTCTAAATAAGCTGGAAAACTACGGATTTAGAGGGGTTTCACAGCAGCTGATGAGCAGTTATCTTAAAAACAGGAAACAATGCGTTGAAATAAACAAACATTTCAGTAATTTCTTAACAATAAAACACGGTGTTCCCCAAGGGACAGTGCTAGGTCCAGTTTTATTTCTAATTTACATAAACGATCTATTTGAACAAAATATACATAGCACAATCATATCATACGCAGATGATACAGTATTGTGTGTCAATGGGGATAGTTGGGATGATGTAACTTATAAATTGCAGAAGGACTTGCAGCTAATTAAATATTGGTTAGGCAAAAATCTACTATTTTTAAATTATAAAAAAACTAAGTGCGTTCCTTTTGCCTCTTATGGGAATCATCTCCCGGCTGTGTCTCGTATCACAATACACAAATCAGGCTGTAATTTCCAGAACGAACACACAGTTGGTGGTGATCAGGAGGGAAAAGTCTGTAATTGTACTGTCCAAATAGAAATAACAAACTCTGTTAAGTATCTGGGAACTATTCTGGACTCACATCTCAAATGGGAGCAACACATTAATTCACTTTGTAAAAAATTACGTAGTCTAATATACCTATTCAATAAATTAAAACCTATATTTAACTTATCATTATTAAAAACCATTTACTTTTCTTTAGTTCAATCAATAATAAACTATGGCATAATCAGCTGGGGTGGAGCATGTAAAACAGTAATCTATAAATTAACCGTTATCCAAAAGCTAATCTTAAAAATCATCTATAATAAGCCAAAATTATATCCTACATCTATATTATATCAAGATACATGTTCTTTTGATATTAGACAATTATATGCGTTTTCCGTTCTAAAATACACTTTTAAAAATAAAAACTCACTCATTCAAATTCCTAACACCTATTCGACAAGACAAAAATCCAAACTTGTAGCTACAATAAAATATAATAAAAAATCAGTAGGGCAGAGAGGTTTTGCTTTTCACGCACCAAAACTATATAATTTACTGCCTCTTCATATTAAAGTAATAAAATGTTACAAAATTTATAAAAGTAATGTTAAAAGCTGGGTGGGTGCATCCAGAGATGTCATTAATGCAACAATAGAGAACTAAATTTCATAGAATACAAACTATATATACTAAATAAATACTTATACGAAATAATTTATAAAAAATACTAAATCTAAAACAAAACAACAATAATGACTGGTTGACGAGTAAAAATTTATAAAGGTACTTACTAATTGCCTTTACCACATACAAGCTGCTCTAGCAGCTTAAGTGGAAGTGAAAGTAGCAGAACTCTGCGACAAGAGTACCACGTTTATATATTTGTTATTTTTCTTTATTTTAATGTTTAATTTCTCTTAATATTGATTATGTATTTTGGCGGCAATAAAATTATTATTATTATTATTATTATTATTATTTATGTTTTTTTTTAGTTTCTAGTTGTTGTGTGTGTTGTTGCTGCTGCTGTGTTATTTCTTTTTATTTTTCTTAAATAAATATTATTATTATTATTCTTCACACAAATTACTTTGAGATGCATAGAAACAAACTGGAAACTATTTCCTTAGAAAATTTAAAACAATTATTATATACATGCCCTGTTAGTATGAAATAAATGTATAACTCAATATTTATTCGTATCGTAGCATCCCAAATGCCCGAGTACCAGTACACTTGGAAACGATTTTTTTTCGATAATAAAGGACCACTTGCAGTTGAACTTAAATAGACAGCTCACGATTTTGGAGAAAAAACTTCTCTGAAACGAGGAAGATTTTATTCAAAATACATCCTAACGAGACACAAAAGGTGTTGCTTTCAAAACTTAAATTAAAATGGTGAGAATCCTATAGAATAACCTCTCGATTCTTCAAGATGTTTCGAATTTGAAATTTGTTCCAATAAAAATTTTCGGAAATTTTGATATAATACACGTAAAATATACAGTGTGTCCAAGATAAGGAGGACCAGTATGGGGATCTCGGTAATGGTAAGAGATACAAATTTGGTTAAATGGGAAGAAAGTTGCGCAATTAAAGGACTAAAAAAATGACGTCTAGAAATCCTTGATATGATTTTTCGTTTTTGAATTATCTAAAAAAAACCGAATTTTTGGATTTTCTTTTTTATTTTTTTCTGGCATTAATATTAAAGTTAGAGCGAAACTGATTAAACTTCGTTATAGCAACTTTTAGTGGACTTAATGATTACGTTATCAATTTTTTTATCCAACGTTTCGTCTTCGAGAAACCATCATCAACTTCATTTTTTAAAATACGGTCCTGGTTTTTTGATGCCAAATTTGCAAAGCCCTTGTTACTCTAAATTCAACAATGTACCACATATTATGGTTTAATTACATTTCGAGCTTTTTTCTGATCATCATCAGAAAATTTTTTAGATACGGACCTGCATTTCTCATAATTTTGTAAAAATAAGTTCATACAGTAAGTTAGGCCTTTTTACATGCCGTTAAAATATTAAAATGCACATCATAATGTCATAATTCTGATACATTAATTTAATAAGCAACCAATAACTATTAACAATAAACAACAAACAAATGAACAAAAGATAGGCAAAAAGAATGAGAAAACGAGCCTTGAAACAATGTAATAGGTATTTAACGTTTTGAAATAGAAGAAGAACTTAGAAGATTGGTTCTTGAAGCCTTTCAAAGTATAACGCCAGTATTGCTGAATAATGTTTTAGATTCTACAGTTAGAAGATGTTATTTATGCATAGAGAATGATGGCAACCTTTTTGAATACCTTCTGTAAATTTAATACCTATTATGTAAATGGTTTCGATGTTCGTTTTGTTATTCTTTCTGTCTATCTTTTGTTCATTTCTTTTTTGTTTATTGTTAATAGTTATTGGTTGGTTATTAAATTAATGTATCAGAATTATGACATTATGATGTGCATTTTAATATTATAACGGCATGTCAAAAGGCCTAACTTACTGTATGAACTTATTTTTACAAAATTATGAGAAATGCAGGTCCGTATCTAAAAAAATTTCTGATAATGATCAGAAAAAAGCTCGAAACGTAATTAAACCATAATATGTGGCACATTGTTGAATTCAGAGTAACAAGGACTTTGCAAATTTGGCATAAAAAACCAGGACCGTATTTAAAAAAATGAAGTTGTTGATGGTTTCTCGAAGACGAAACGTCGGATAAAAAAATTGATAACGTAATCATTAAGTCCACTAAAAGTAAGAAGTTTAATCAGTTTCGCTCTAACTTTAATATTAACGCCAGAAAAAAATAAAAAATAAAATCCAAAAATTCGTTTTTTTTTAGATAATTCAAAAACGAAAAATCATATCAAGAATTTGTTACGTGTAATTTTACATTTAGATACAGTTAAGGATTGTTTGGATAATTTCTTAGCTTAAATACATTCATATAGTTAGATTTACCTGCATACGTTAGGTGTAAATTTGGTTGCATACTCATTTTTGCAATTTTTGGGACTTGAAAAATCCTTGATTTTTAGGGAATTTTTAGTAACAGTTTTGAAAATTGTTTTGATAGTACGATTTCCGGCGACCATTTTTAAGTTTTCCTTTTTGGAGCTGCATGTGATCTTTGGAAATTTTCACTTAAGTGGATTACGTGGTTTCCATTTTTCTTTGAGGAATCTGCCATCCAGAAATAGGAAATGGGTGTTATATTGCTAAAATGAATCCGATTGTATTGGGATAAATATATATTTCTGCAATTTACTTACTCGAGGCCACATTACAACTCTGGTATGTTAATTTATGGTTGCCGTAGAACATTTTTCGATAACGTCTCGTATTTAGGCCTCCTCGTCCTAGTTTGCTGTATCGTTCTCCGATTTTTCGGGATCTATTATGCCTGTGGCATTGTTGTTACTTGGCTAAGGCACCTGTAGCAACAATTCCGTTCCAATCCGAGCCCCTCAGCACATGTGATAGTTCGCATGCAAGGCTTCTCCCCATGGTGACTGCACTCGACTGCGTTTCTCACCTGCAAAGTTAGATGAAGCCCTGACTCTTTGGAGGTTATTCAAGCTGGTGGACATCTTAATAGCTATCCCCCATAGCTGTTGATGTAGCGATCCTTCTGTGCACGATCCAGGTATCTACAACACCTAGTGTTATCTACCTTTTGGTGCTTATTGAACTGAAACTATCGTTCGTTATGGCACTATGATCTTTACTTTATGTATTGTACTTACCTAGGTATATGCTAGCGAAATTCATGCCGTTTTACATGCGAAATATTGTATAGCTTCGTTGTACATCACGTGCAATTACTTTTGTGTAATAGGATGATGTCATTCTATGCATTTAATATCTTTACGTTTGGTAGTACTGCTTTGGTTGCATTCAAGTTTCAAGTACTTGTCAGTGTTTCAAAATTTAAACCATTATTGGCGGAGGTCTCCGGGAGCATTAATTTGACATTTCACATAATATGAGCACCGTAAATACACCATTTTATGTGTATTAGCACTCCCCTAGGCGAAATGGTACCAATTCGAAGAGGTTCGCGACTAGATAGAGTATTTACCTAATTAATCAAGCGATTTAGAACTTACTATTCTCCCGCATTCCGGTATCGCTGTTTTTAATTATATTTAAGTCACTATAGTAGTTGATACACGGGTACTCGAACGAATTGCGATTATCGTAGTTACATTTTCGACTTTATTCATATAAAATCTTGTACATTACATACCACTAAGATTACATTTACAAACTATTCCATTTAATCACAGAATTGTGTTGCCTTTTCCAAGTATGACACAGAATTTTGAAGGTGTACAAACTGTAAATAAATAACTAGGTTATTTCGAGTCTTGGTGTTTTTCTGTCTTTTATTATTTTTTTTTTGTGAAACAGCTAGTGGTTTAGGAATTTACACGGCCACCTGTAGGTTTTCTGGTTTGGACCGTCTCAAACCAGTGGCGCTTCCGGACAACCCACCCCATCCTGCTCAGGACCTAGCTTGGCAAACGTTTGCTACACGACTAGACGATTCCTGTACCACCCTGCTGTGAAGTATTTATGATTTTCTTTTTTTTTTACGTGCGAATAAATTCCCGTGTGTAGCAAATGTAATAAATTTGGCGCCTCTGACGTGGAGCCTTTGGTTAAGTAGTTTGGCATTTAGTGCAGTATAGAGTATTTGATTAGTATCGATTGGTTCCTTGTCGTATCGGTAATTATCGGATTATAGCCATTTTGTTGCATATCTTGAGGAATTTTGTTAGAATTTAGGAATCTGTGTTTAGATTAGGTACATTTTTGGACGTATTAGTAGGTATTAGTATTATTAGTACTGAAGGGCTATTTTTGTTTTTCTTTTGTGCTCTTATTAGTAAGGTTTAGTATTTTTAGTATAGGTATAGGATTGTTTAGTTACGACAATTACAATGGATGTTGGAAGATTATTGGCGGACGAGCTAACGTATGAATTGCTAATTCGTGGATGTCCAGTGGGTTCGAACGTAACCGAGAAGAGATCAATTTTGCGAGACGCTATGCATAGACAGCAGTTAGGAACGCTAGACGTGACAACAGGAATTTATTTCGAACCTGATGAAGAACTGAAGATTTGTGCTACAAAACTTCACGAACTGCAAGAGGCATTAGAACATTTTAATGTCCATAACAAAGATAATGAAGTACAACGCATTAGGGCAAGAATGTACCATGTTTTAGGTCGCTTACGTCGACTTAATGTCGAAAACAACATGCAACAACAGCATCAGCAAACACTGTTTACCGAAATAGGTCAGTTATCTATAGCTATTGATCAAGCTTATTCAGGTTACCACGAACAAACTATACATGAGCAAGCAACAGTTCAGTCTCAACAACAATCTATTCTAGATGAGCCTAATTTACTACTTCCAGTTACCACATCCTTGGCAACTACAGGTGCAGAAGAAAATGCAACTGCCATCGGGCAACTCATTGATCATGAGATGTTGATATTCCCAACACAATTTGAACCATCGAAACGTCGAGTGAGCTTCCATGAGTCAACGTCAGAGCGTAATGCTGAAGTTTCCCATCACGACAGCAACTTACAGCAAAAACTGAAGTCCATGCAACTGAGCGAGATTGTAAGACCTACAACAAGCTTAGATAGACAAGCTGGAAACTTACACATACCTACCGCTGAAAGTAAGATATATCCAGAGTGTTCTCGACCTGTGTACAGCAACTTTATTCCAATCAGCAAGTGGAACATTCATTATGATGGTGAATCGTCCAGTTTAACAAGCTTCTTAGTGCGTGTAGAAGAGCTAAGAGAAGCACGTGGAATTTCAAAAGCTCAATTGCTTCAGTCAGCAGTAGAAATTTTCACTGGAGATGCACTGATATGGTACCGAGCAGTGAAGCGTACTATCATCGATTGGGACGACTTGATTCGCAAGTTGAAAGCAAACTTTCTCCCTCACGATTACGAGATCCGCCTTTGGGACGAAATTCGAAGCCGCACACAACACCCATCCGAAAAAGTGGTTGTTTATATAGCAACCATGGACAACTTATTCAGCAGGCTGCCTCAACTTCCATCTGAAACTACAAGATTGGCAATAATTAAGAAGAACTTACAGCCGTATTATGCTATGCAATTAGCATTACACCCGGTTTATACTATCACTCAACTTACTCAAACTTGTATGGCTTTAGAAGATGCTAAAATAGCTTCAACTAATTTTAAAGCACCCCCTACGCCTAACTCATACTTACTTGAACCAGAGTTAGCTTACTGCAAGCGTGCTGGAAAGCCACCGATTTGTGCAGTCGAAGAAAAGCCTCTGATTGACTTCAGCGAAATAGAGCTTCCAACAAACACTTCCCAGAACCACCTAGCCAGAGAGAAGACTAGTAATAAAATTACAGAAGCCCCAACTGCTATTGCAACACTTACTTGTTGGAATTGTTCCAAGTCAGGACATCGAGCCATGCAGTGTACTGCTCCTAAACGGATGTACTGTTATGGATGCGGGCAAGTAGGAGTAACCAGCCGCACTTGTAAGAGATGCTCGGGAAACGAACGAGGAGCACGGTAGGCGACCGGACCCGGTGCTCTAAAACAAGGAAGAAGCCGGTCAATAATTTAAAGCAATTTTTGTCGTCAAAGCCTGTTTCCAGATCGGATTATGTGGTGTTAACCATCGAAGAACCAGCACCCATTCGAGATCATTGGTATCGGAATCTGAGAACAAAAATTATGTCAAAACCATTGCAATTTCCACAGTGGCGAGTCGAAGATAATAAAATCTATAAATATCTCAAGTGTACCTACCCGCGATTGAGAGACAATAACGAAACATGGAAAGAAGTTGTGCCGAAAGAAAAACGCCAGGAACTCATCCATGAACATCATGACGCATTAACGGCATGCCATGCAGGCATCTTCAAAACCTACGAACGCCTGAAGAATCGCTTCTATTGGCCGAAAATGCGATCCGATGTAGCCAACTACATTCGAAGGTGTAAGATCTGCGCTGCCATGAAACCTGAACAGAATCGTCCAGCTGGTCTTATGGGACAGCGCCCGAATGTCACAAAACCTTGGCAGATGATTGCAGTAGATATCTGTGGTCCCTTACCTAGATCATCCAGAGGCTACAGTTACATTTTGGTTATTTCAGACCAACTTACCAAGTTTGTGCTACTGTTTCCACTCCGTCAAGCTACAGCTGCCGCTGTAACCAGATTAGTTGAGGAAAATGTTTTTCTATTCTTTGGATGTCCTCAGTACTTAGTATGCGATAATGGTGTGCAGTTCCGTTCACGAGAATTTATGCAGTTATGTGACAGCTACCATGTGAAAATTATTTGCACTCCTGCGTATCATCCTCAAGCTAACTTCGTAGAAAGAGTTAATCGTGTCATCAAAACTATGTTGGCTTCATATGTTGCAGATAACCACAAGAAATGGGAACAACTTTTGCCTAAAGTGGGCTGCGCTATCAGGAGCTCGGTTCATGAAGTCACTAAAGTGACTCCATTCTTTGCCAACTTTGCACGTGAACATGTTCCTAGGGGTGATTATTTTAAATCAGGTGTAAAGGCTGAAACAGATAAATGTGAGACATCTGATAAACTTAAAGAGTTAGACAAGCTACATCAAGATATACATAAGAGACTTTTGAATGCTCATGCCAGATCTAAACAACGATATGACCTACGACGCAGAGAAGTGACATATAATGTGGGCGACAGAGTTTACCGACGCAATTTTGTGTTGTCCGACGCCACCAAACACTTCACCGCAAAGCTCGCTCCAAAATTTATTGGGCCTTTGATTGTACGAAGGAAATTATCACCTGTTACGTACGAGCTTCAAGATGAAGATGGGACATTTCGCGGCACATGGCATGTCAAAGACATAAAGCAACACCCGCCAGATGAAGAAAACTAGATTCTGTTGGATTGTCGTAACGAAGACAAACTTAGCATTGGACTTTGCATTCGAGTTTGGCATTAGGATTTTGAATGTTAGGTTAGGCTTTAGGGACCAAGGGTTTTTTGTTGAACCTTTGGGTGGATGGTTGGGCTGCTTGAAGGGAGGACTCGCTGTTGGGGAACTTTATCATCTCGTTCTTTCCCCCTCCTTGTGGGACAGTGACGTTCCATCATACAGGAGTGAGACATTTTTGCAGTCTCATTTCCGGTGTTCTGCCATCTGGTCACTGTGGATGGTGTTTCAGTGTGTAGTCGATCCTGGGCTGCACACTTTCCTTGACTAGTAGGGTGTAGGGTTTTTATTCTGTCTTCATGGAGTATGGTTACCTATGATCGCGGTGTATTCTACGGGGTCCCGCGCCTGGTACCTGTATTCTGTGGTGACTTCAAAATTTTTCGGCTATTTCCCACTTAGAAATTTTCAGTTAGCTTTTCTTTATACCACCCTACGTCGACTGACTGACGTGACATCGGACTAATCCTTTCTCATCCTTCTTCTGTGTTGTCCCCTATTCTTTTCTGGAGCTTTTGATCCCATTCCCCTTTCCTGCTATTCTGTTTGGTTTTTCTTCTTCTTGTTAGATAGTTTTTCCAATGGACGTTGTCTCGAATTGGGCTTGGATCAGTTCATCCACCGGCGCGCCTTTTACACCCAGCAGCGACGGATGTTCTGATGTCCTTTTCGGAGCGGCATTCATTGTAAGAGCTATTTATCCCTTCCTTCTGTTCTTTGGTTTTGCTGTTGTTCTTTTTATTTGTGTGGGTTCGAGCTTAGATTGTTGAAATTTATTTTGGATACCCCTTTGAGGTTTTCGATGTGTAGCTGATGTTGTCGGGTTGCCTTCAGCTGTACGTTTTGTGTTTATTTATGTTGTGGTATCCTTTCGCGCATGCGGATTCTTGTTTCACAAGCGAATCTCGTTCCTGATCTACGTTTTGTTTTCTTTTGGACGTGATTGGTGATTGAGGACGGTTTCTTTTGCGCTTTTGTAGTGTCAACTTTTGTTGGATTCATGAGCCGACTCTTTTGCTAAACCACGGTCCTTTTTCTGAATTCTACCTTTAACATTCCTTTGTAATTTCCCTTTTTCCTTTCGACTTCTATTTTGCGATTCTTTTAGGCTGCTTATCCTTTTCTAAATTATTTGGTAC
>OW679197.1:88698369-88777899 GCA_940337035.1 Agriotes lineatus | reverse complement strand
TTTTTTTTTTATACAAGTCGTAGATAAAATTTTGTACAATACATGTGTAATAATGAATCATTAATATACTTGTGTGCTTACACACACGTACAGGGTGTCTAAAAAATGGCGGATTAACTCTACGGTGCGTTACTGAGGGATGCCTAATAAACCCTGGAAAAATATGAAAAAAAATCCTTGGGCCGTATTTTTCGAAATATTTCGAAATTAATAAAAATAAATCTGGCAACATTGATACTGCAACAATTTCTCAATCAAAAATGTATCCATAGTAAGTTGTTAATATGTTGGTGACACTGTAAGTCTATGTCAAATTCGAGGTTAGTAGGTTAGGTTTTGCGTTAGTTTTGACACAAACTGTCGCAAAAGCTAACCTGCTAACATAGAATTTGACATGAACTTACAGTGCCACCAACATATTATTCATACAACAAATATTTCAATGCCAAGCTTGATTTCGTATAATATTATTGTACAGAGCATGTTTGCCATATTTAGTAATTGACAAACTCAACAGGAAATCAGTTTTTTAAAATACTTTAATATTGGAAACAATTTAGTTAAATCCCAAGAATATTAAAAAAACAGATATTTTAATAAGTCCCAGATATATTTGACACTATAATTATACACTAGTTATTTAAATAAATGGATTTCATTACCCACCTTTGACCAGAAATATTTCGAAAAATACGGCCCAGGGAATTTTTTTCATATTTTTCCATGGTTCATTAGGCATCCCCAAGTAACGCACTGTAGAGTTAATCCGCCATTTTTTGGACACCCTGTATATTAATGATGCTGTTATCCCACTTGTATAGTAAATAACTATTATCTACTAGCATATTGGTAAAAATAGTATGAAATTTTAAAATGTCATAATGACATTTAAAATTAGAATATGTAAGTAACATCAAGGATTGCCTCATTGTATGGTTGCTAAGACGTTAATTGTAGTTACATTGTTACCATGAGTTTGAGGGGCAATAATTTGACAAGTCCCTTGGGAGTTATGAGTAGCTTTTCATATTTTGTTTCTATGACGAAAATGTACAATATCATGTTGCTAGTAGATAATAGATATTTATGCATTAAGGGAGATATGAATATGTTTTTTCTCTGAGGTTGACATGTGTTACAGACCGAGGGCTTTTTGGCCCGAGGTTTGCAAGTCAACCGAAGAACATGCATATCTCCCGTGGTGCATACAATATTTTATCTACTAGCATATTCGTAAAAATAGTATGAAATTTCCGGAAATTTCAAAATGTCATAATGACATTTAAAATTGGAATATGTAAGTAACATCAAGGATTGCCTGATTGTATGGTTGCTAAGATGTTAATTGTAGTTGTATTGTTACCATGAGTTTGATGGTGAAATAATTTGACATGTCCCTTGGGAGTTATAAGTAGCTTTTCATATTTTGTTTCTATGACGAAAATGTACAATATCATGTTGCTAGTAGATAAAATAGTATATTGTGTATCTAGGACGAAAAGCGTAACATTTCCAGACGACTGTGAGTCACAGGAGTCTGGGAATGTTGCTTTTCGTCCAAGATACACATACTATTTTTCCGCCAATCGATACGAGTAATTAAAAAATTAAGAAAACGTGTCTTTTTAAATCCTCTATATAATAAAGGAGAACGATCCAAACGTTTGTGTTCGACACGATAATTACAGACGCCATGTCCCTGATTGAGTGAATGCACTTCGAGGGGCGGAGCCCCGAGGGCCCCGTTGGAGAGGGGCGGAGCTCCGCGGGCCCCTTTGGAGAGGGTCGGAGCTCCGAGGGCTTTCTTGGAGAGGGTCGGAGCCCCGAGGCCCCCCTTGGAAAGGAGCGGTGCCCCACGGGCCCTCTTGAAGAGGGTCGGAGCCCCGAGGGCTTCCTTGGAAAGGGGCGAAGCCCCGAGAGCCCCCTGGTGAGGGTTGGAGCCCCGAGGACCCTTTGGAGAGTCGGAGCCCCGAGGGCCCCCTTGGAAAGGGTTGAAGCCCCGAGGGCCCCCTTGGAGAGAGTCGGAGCCCCGAAGCCCCCTTGAAGAGGGGCGGAGCCCCAAGGGCCCCCTTGGAGAGGTTCAGAACCCCGAGGGTTTCCTTGGAGAGGGGCGGAGTCCCGAGAGCCCCCTTGGAAAGGGTTGAAGCCCCGAGGGCCCCCTTGGAGAGAGTCGGAGCCCCGAAGCCCCCTTGGAGAGGGGCGGAGCCCCGATGGCTTCCTTGGTGAGGGGCGGAGCCCCGAAGGCCCCCTTGGAAAGGGTCGGAGCCCCGCGAGCCGCTTGGAGAGGGTCGGAGCCCCGAGGGCCCCCTTAGAGAGGGTCAGAACCCCGAGGGTTTGCTTGGAGAGGGGCGGAGCCCCGAGAGCCCCCTTGGAAAGGGTTGAAGCAGCGAGGGCCTTCTTGGAGAGGGAATCTCTCTCAACATATTTTTAATTCATATTAATGAAATGTCTCTTCAATTAGCGAACCGAAGCGTAGTTCGGGTGACTCACTAGTCATCAATAATTATTACATTCGAAAAATATTCCCTGCTTAGGCCTGGAATATTATTCCTGTACAGTTTTATTGTAAATTACCTAGCAATTGCTGGTGTAATGGAATGTTTGACTTTGCTCCACAAAATTTTGTCAATAATGTGTCAGTTCTAGTACGATTGGCGGAAAATAATATTTCTTCACGGCTAGCAGTGAAAAAACGGTTTTGGAACACCATTTCCTTAGTTACAACACATATAAAACGTTACGTACATAATAATATTACTCTACTTATTTGCTATATACGTATGATTTTGTTGCAGAGAATCTTTTATTCCATTTTGACGGCTGTAGAAAAAACGTTGTTTGTATTTCGTGGCAAAATTCGTGTTTTTATGGCGCGTTTGAATGACTTTTCTGCCTCGACCTAACGGTCTCGGCGAAAATTGACATTCTCACGCTCCATAAAAAAACACTCATTTCACCCACTTAATACAAAAATTACTATTATGGCAAAATTTATTAATAATTGGTATAAATTAAAACGAGTACAAGTTCCAATGTAGAACCCTGTGGAACGCCTATATTCTAATACACTGTAATTCGAGATAAATTTTACTGACTAGTCAGATATCCAGTTAAACGCAATGCATCTAATACAGAACCCGAATAACACATCAAGTAGCAATTGCTAACTAATGCGATCCAACGCCCTGCCAAGATCATAGAATATCCCGAAAGAGGACATATAGTTCCACATAATTATCGTTGTGGTTACAAAATGCATGCATCCACTCATTGTCACTTCCATCACGAAATCGATGTTAAAAGTCAGATAGATATACAACATTAAAAAAATTCAAATCTCTCTAGATAAGAATACCCACACAATTTTGAGAATGGTGATCATGTCGTAACAGGTGTGTAATTGTCTAGTACATGAAGATTTTTTCTTTAATATAGGTACAATTTTACCAACTTTTATTTGCTTTGGAAAAAACACCGTTCTCAAAAAGTTCATGAGGTATAAGTAACCTAGAGGCTCCTGTCATAGGGTTAATACTCGTTTAACTGAAAATTTTGAAACCAGCAGATTTCTTACTTTTTATATGTATAATAACGATACGGCTTAAAAATCGCAAATATTAACCAACAGGGTATAAAAATAATTCTAAATTAATACTACTGTAAACCGGCAATAATCGGCCGACAAAACAGTGAATACAGGTACAAATAATTGTAAATCACAGAAACAAGCAACCAAATTCAGAAAAATAATGAAAACTCAAGAGAGCTTCAGAAGCCCCTGTGGCTCTAGTACCGCTTACTAATGCGATTCGATTACCTTGATGATGCTAAGGGATATTGCTTGCATAACAGCCAGCAAGGCAAAAGCTATTTTATGCATTTTTAAAAAATATGAACATGGTTATTTTATTTGGAAATTTCAGCCACTATATTTGTATGCAGAAATAGGCCTATTAACTAAATTTCCAGAATTCCTTGAGAATCTAAGGATTATCCTTTCTATATGAACAGATATTTTTCATGGAGAATTCTGAAAATTCTAAAAATAACCTAAATTTTGTAAAATAAATGTACAAAAGTTTGTAATTACGACGTCAGTACTTCACCTTACTATTTAAGTAATTTACATTTCCTGGAGACCATTGCAAAACTTAATTAAAAATGTACGAGGGCATTTTGATATAGAAGTCGATCTAGGATGGAAAACATGACCTAAATTAACAGCGTTTATCATGGAAATTATTTTGCATATCTGTCTAATAAGTGTACAAATATTTACTGTAATAGTGCTCTCGTATTCTCATATTTCTGAAAAACCATGCTTGAGAATTTTGCAAAAAAATGGAGAAAAAAGGGATAAACCTTGTCCAGCCTGAAAATGTGAAGGCTCTACACGAGTTGATAAGCGCGAATCATCGAATTGACTGGAAACATATAACAGGGACATTATCAGTCTCGTATGAATGAGTGCTTCATATTGTTTAAGCGGATTTGGGAATGAAAAAATTGGTGCGGGGTGGATTCCCGAATTGTTGAATGCTTATCAGAAACGAGTGCGAGTGTCAACATCCAAAGCACTTAACGCCCCTTTTGAAGAGCATGGTGATTTATTTTTGAACTAAATTGTTACTATGGAGTGGACACATTCTAGTTCTCCCAGCTCGAAAAGATTTTTAAATCAAAAATCCGCAGTAAGAGGCTTCAGTTTTCTGGAATCAATTTTTTTATTACTACTACTATTCAGAATGGAAAAGCCACCACCGTATTATGAGAACCTACTAACGCGACTGAGACCAACAACTGTAGAAAAACTACCCCCGAAATTGTTAAGTAGTGTCAGCCGAGTCACAAGTCCAAAGTTTCTCTTCAAAAATCCAGCAATTTCGGCTTTAAATTGTTGCAACATCATCCTCCGACTATTTCTATTTCCAAAGTTAAAAAAATATCAGAAAGATACGTCTCTTTTCAGGCTGCGGAGCACTGGCGTGCAGACCAAAGTTCAGAATTGTTTTGATGGTTTACGAGCATTACAGTATCGTTGCAAAATATATTAACTTGAAAGGGGAATATGTTGAATAAACACAGTTTTTTCTTGTTTTTGTTCTATAATAGGCCGAGCACTAATCAATACGCCCTTGTGATTTAGAGCACACCAATGGTTTGGCTAGCCAGGGTTAAAATAATGTACTGAAATAGTCACATATACGGCGGTAGCTGTCTTGTCCTAGTCACAAGTTAGTATTTAGGATAACCTTATATCATCTCTGATATGCCTTAGTTAACTAATCCGATTTTGGTTGCCGTTGCGTCAATAATCATTTAATCGTTTTCCCATTTTAAACCAAAACCCTACTTATTGGATTAGATGTTCTACGAAGGTTAATCATATTTCTTTTACATTAATTTGTCACTACAATAACTCAATGCTTCTTCCGAACATATAACAAAAGGATGTCGCAAGAGGAACTTATCTTTAATGCGACTCAGTGGAGCAACGTGACACGTTAACTTCAGTTACACCTTAAAATAACAACGCCTTTTTGAAATATTACGTTTCTGGCCTGCTTGCGTGTAACCACCTTACTCTTTGTTTTTTCTTGTATTCGCAACAATAACTTTACATTCACTTTTCGCCGTTTGTAAAAGCAATTCAAAGATAATTTGAATATTTAAGGGTTATCCGGACAAGAAGTGGAGTAATTAAAATCATTGCAACTCACCACCAAAAACTGCTAGACGTTTTCTGAAGGTGACATACGTACAATTTATGTTATCGTATAAATATACGATTATTAAAATTCCTGAATTATGTATAGAGACAAGACACGCTGTTATAAATCCCGAGAGGTGTCATTTTTATCTTAATCAGCTCGCATGCATGTAAACAGAGTAGCAGCAAAATTAAATTGGTTGTTCAAGCAACATTTTGCAACTGAGGTGTTATTTAACGCATAGTAAGTCAGTATTCATATTAACGAGCTTTTCAGAGCTCTATCGAAGCAATAATTTTAGAGAATAATTAGAACATTTAGACGTTACGGTTTCCTATTTTCATCCATTTTGATTGTACTTTCAGCAACTTTTAACGTCATTGTGTAAGACACATTTTTGGGACTTTATATAATGAACACTTAGTAAGTGGACTTATCCCGAAAATCGTTAGAAATCGGGTGCAGCTTATCAGGTAAGGAACTAGTTTATTGCCCTTCCTTACCTTCACGTGGTTTAACGTCCTATTGAATTTATTTTAGGCTTTTTTCACGTAACCTTTGGTGTTCTTCCTTTTATGATCCTTCAATTATCGTCGAATCCTGATAAAGCAGTCCTCGATATCTTCCAGCCGTTTGACCATCCTTCCACTTGAGAGCACTAGCGCATCTGCAGTTCTTCTAGGCTTTCCACGCCCATGATAATGAGTGGTGCAGGTAAGAGGTTTTGGTATTTTAGTTCTTGCGCCAGTTAACTCCTACTGCGACCCAATGAAAGCTACTGACAATTATATGTCTTAACTTTCTTTTGTTCACAAACTTCACTTACTTTATTTTGCATTTTTTTAATGCGATAAAGAATCCTGTTTGTATGATTGCTTCGATTCGATAAGGCCTCGTCGTTCAATAGAATCCGCTTACCATTTAATAGCATTTGGATACTAAATTTCACTCGTTTAAGGCTTTATACTTTGTCTGAATCAGTACCAAGCGCCCATCATAATTAGTCAATTTATTTTATGCTTGCAATAAAACCCTGGATGCTATTGGCTTTACAGCTCTTTCAATAACAATATTTTCCATATAATTTTTGTCAGATTTTTTGGTTTATTTTCAATGCAACGAACTCGTGTGAGTTGGTATTTCTATTGTATTACTGAGGCAGCGTAATTATTCTATACAGAGAGATTTTTTTTGCTACAAACACGACAGACGATTTGATGAATTTACAAGTGCCGAGAAGTCAACGTTGAGAGTTCGCGAATTTTCTCAACAGATAATATCTGTTATCATTTCTTTCTTAAAATGGAATAATTGGCAGGAAGTACCGAAAAAAGTAAAAATTGTAAAATGGTATTATCAGTGTCAAACGTTCTGGAAAATTTGAAAATAGATATTTTCTTCGTTATTGACGTTGAACAGAATTATTTAAAATTTTGAAACATTTTGATGTGTTTCTCCCCAAAAGTACAAAAGGCGTTTACAACAAAGGCAAACATTTAAAGGAACTAATGGTTTGTACTACAGCTAATGACCACCCAAATTATTCCCTTAAACAAATTCCTGAAGTAATAGATGTAGGTGCGCTTCCATTGTTAGAATTATTTTATGAAAAAAATAGTGATCAATCCTACAATCTACAAAAGACATACGAAGTTTTTCCCGATGACCATTTCCCACGTGTGGGATTTTGTGAAACTGTAATAGAAAAGGCTCATAATGACGAAAACTTCGTCCGGAAAGCCGTTTTCATGGATGAATTGACATTTTCAGTGCATGGTCGCCTAGTTCTCAGAATGTACGTTATTGTCGCAAGAAAACCTGCATGGGTATTTTGAATTCCAAACACAGTACCCACAAAAATTACGTTTTTGAGGGTGGAAGGCTAGGTCGGAACCTGATAAGTTTATTATTTTATTGATGGAACCCTAACCTGACCTAAATACCTTGAACTACTGCAGCAAGTAACAACAAATAATTCGAGAGAGTGAGATATTGAATTAACTTTGGTTCCAGCAGGATGGCTGCTCCGCTTAAAATACTCTTTTAGTTCAAGAGTATTTGAACAATGCATTCCCAAATAGACTGTTGACTGGACGAGGTACCATTTTGGGGCCAGATCGCTCTCTCCATAATTTCTTCTTATGGAGCTACAGAAAATAGAAAATGTATGGTTTTCGGGATAATAGAGCCAACAATTTGGTAGACTGTGCTTAAAAATTGAAGAGGCATTTCGGATTATTAGCCTTAGTTTTTATGATCGTGTAGCGGAGCCCAAAATCCAGCTAGTGTCAAAGTTAATTATGTGTATTGCTTTACGACAGGCGAAAAGTGAAATTTCGGGGTGCAGCAATTGTGCGCGTGCATTTTAGAAGTCGCTTTAATGTCAAGTTTGATTTAAACTTTCCCAAAACGTCGGACGGCAATCCTCTAAAACAGCAGGCATTCTTGATCAACACAGTATGATCTCTATCTATTCGTTTGCGTCACGGAATAGAACCAATT
Source organism: Agriotes lineatus (assembly GCA_940337035.1). Lineage (NCBI taxonomy): Eukaryota > Metazoa > Arthropoda > Insecta > Coleoptera > Elateridae > Agriotes > Agriotes lineatus. The sequence continues at coordinate 88,769,686 of OW679197.1, read as the reverse complement.
GCAGAAGAAATAAATGGACGGACGTCCGACTCGAATAACAATGGGCCAGGCAAAAGTGAAGAGCAAACCCTCGCTGAGATAGGCCGCTCCCGCCGAACAATGAATCGTAAACCCGAACCGAGAAAATGGAATTCCTTTGCGAAGCGAGAGTTATTGTTTGTACTCGGGCTGGACAATCCTATTGTATCAAAAGAATATGAAATCCTTGCCTTGCATAACCGACTTATATAAACGTAGGCACGCTGGGATTCCAGCATTGCATCTCCATCCGTTTTGCGTCACTCTGACCAAGACAAGAGCGGGGGTCAGGTTTATCAGCCTCTAACACCACATCAGGTTACGGCGTTCATTTACATATAATTCGCTAGTTCTATGTGCATTCGCATTTGTATTTTCTACAGATTAAGATACTTATACATGTTTGTAATTTGTGTTATAATGTAAAATAAAATAAATGTTATGGTTTTCCACAATCAGTTATACTTTATTGAACCGACTTTAATTCCACAGTGGTGAACACGGTAAGATCATCATAACAGTTTTTAAAGTGCACACTTTTTTCTTGGTGACCTGTGACCGAACAACGTTAAATTAAATAAACAACATAACATGGTTTACATTCGGTGCTAGCTGTTTACGTTGTATCTCGACTACCCGGATGGTTATACAGGCTGTGTTACGGTAAGCCGTAGAACCTGGGGCCCACGATTTCATTGTAATTTTAAAGTAATTTTATTGAATTCTTTTGCGTCCACGACCTTTCCCCAACTTTTTTCATAAGCTGGTATTTTTTTTAAATTAGATTTCTAGATAGCTATTGGGCACAACTTTTCATTGGGTTAATTTTAGCTAACAGTATTGTAACAAAGGTACTTGAAAATTGTATACCTGTCACATCTATATTGTAATGGAGCAAATATAAATATTGTTTATATGACAAAATCGGTTATTCTTCTTTCTTAACCCTCCGTCGGGCGCACCTGTAACTGAAACAAAATCGGGCGCACCCGGCCTGAGAGGCCACCCACTTCTATCTCCACCCTTATCAATTTTAATGTACAATATCGGTAGAGTGCTCTATACTTGGATCCAAGGAAAAAAATATATCAAATTGGACGAAAAGACTTTAAGTTAAAAAATTAAATTTCTACTTTGACACAGAAGCTTTTTCAAATCAGGGCGAACCAATTGATATAAAAATGAAAAATTATCGAAAAATTTAACTTATTGTCTTTTATAATGTTTATCCATCATTCATCGTCACTGTCGTAGGCAGAAACGGACTGAGAGTTCTTCAAATCAGCAGCCGAATAGCAGCTCTTACACAAGGCATTTACATGGCTGAGGCAGATCGGTTCTTGACAATTTCTACACTCATAATTTGTCATTCTTCTGAAATTATTTTCAGACATGCACATACCACACTTGCGTCTTTTGGGAGGTTGGGGAGGGGGGGATTTTTCACGTTCTTCCTGTGGTAAGAATCTTTTCAAGCGGAGTTGTAATTGACTCGGCATTCCACTTGTTTTTAGGCTTCGCCGTGCTAGTTGTCCGGTCATAAGTTGGTGGGCCAAGGATTTCAGGAAAATTCTTCTCTTAAGCTGTTCTAAGCCATTTCCCATTGAAATAACTTGAGCATTTATGCCAGCCACGTTCAAACATGCGAAAAAAATTACCATTGGCCAACGTCTCGTGTTTCGGCTCACACTGAAAGTTGAGGACATTTGATCGACTGTGTCTACTCCCCCTTTGGTGGAATTATAAAATGTAATAACTTCTGGCTTCTTCATTTCACCTGTAGATTCATCAATCGCATCAGTTTCACGGAGTGATGAAATGAGAATAACATTTTTTCCTTTCTTTGGTACATAGGAAACTAGACTGTTGCCATTATTGAAGCCTGTTACGGTATGAAAAGGACTTTACGACACCCACCCAAGGTGAGCATCGCACCACGGAATCAGTCCTGAAAACATGACACACTTGCCCTGAGATCGGTTCGAAATAGGCTAATAGGCCACGGCTGGAACGCTCAGGGAGTCGGGCGTGAGTCACACGATACGTTCTGGGCAAGCGCGTTGTGGCATAATATATACAGGGTATGTCGAAATTATGAGGGCGCCACCAAGCCTGTCTTAACCCGGCTAACCGGGCCTGGACGGTTAGACGGGAGCGAAGCATGCAAAAATACTCCGCCAATAAGATTATTCAAGAGTTGCAAGGTCAAACAACAACTTCGGGATTGCCTTAAGCAAGGATTGTGATTAGGTGTCCATCCGACCACGACTACGCAGCTGTCCCACTCACCTGCACGCTCACAGCTTCCTCGTTCCGTCGTACAATAATTCGTACAATAAAGGGGCGTCTATCTGTAACAGAACATGCACAAACCGAAACAAACAATAGTTCCCTTAACTAACCAATCATATATTTCACTTCGAGTTACAATGGGGTAGCAGAATGCGTCGCCCTGTATCTAACCTTACTCTATAATTAAGGGCACCAGCTGGCACGCGCGCTCTAAGCTTAACGACAGATGTTGAACATTAGTGAACAGCAATAATAGGTACAAAGATACACATTGCCTTATGCAAGGGCAGCGACGATTTACATTAGCCTTCACGGCCTGAACTGTCTGCAGTCTGAATGAATACACTAGCGTAGTAATGAATAGGTACAAAGATACACATTGCCTTATGCAAGGGCAGCGACGATTTACATTAGCCTTCACGGCCTGAACTGTCTGCAGTCTGAATGAATACACTAGCGTAGTAATGAATAGGTACAAAGATACACATTGCCTTATGCAAGGGCAGCGACGATTTACATTAGCCTTCACGGCCTGAACTGTCTGCAGTCTGAATGAATACACTAGCGTAGTAATGAATAGTAATGAGTAACACTCGCGTTCACAGCGGTAATCAGGTTAAAGGCACATACCTTAATGCGTGGGCGGCGAGGGAGCCTGGTACAGCTGAGTTGCGACGAGCTGCAATCGTAGGTGGTAGGTACCTTCGGTGTTACAACGGCGAAAGGGGGTGAATGCATAACCGCCTCAATGGCGACGGGAGACGCGTCAAGACGCGTACAACGGGACGACGAAAATAATGGGGGCCTCACTCGTTCTGCTGAACCAAATCCTCGTAGGTCGAGATGAAGGGGGCACGACCCCTCACTAATAGTAGCAGGAACTGGGCTCCAAAACACCCACGTTACGCCGAAGATCACTCGACAAATTTCGAATCACCACCACCACACACAAACGCTCTCTGCCACGGGCTCCGGACGACTGCCTTTAAGGCGAAAACGTTTGTAACAAAATTGCTGAAGCAGCACTTGACGGGAAAAAGACTGACGCCCCCGCCATAATGGCGGGAGCGCCGCACGAAGCACACACTATCCGACCACTTGCTTGATCGACGGCTCTCGGCTGAATGCCCGAGGGAAGCGTTGGCAAAAGGTCACCTTGGCCGCGTCCCCCACGTGACTAAACCACAGCGAATCGCAAGGCGATGAAATGAAACCAACCAATGCGGGCCACGCTGGTATCACGCCGCCACAGCGTGCTATTCAGAATTCAGAAAAACGCCATCAAACGAGAGCTCCAACCGACGACAAATACTGCTTTTGGGGCTAACTATGTGCGAAATCGTGATTCTGGAATTAGGCGATGGAGCCAAATAAAGAGCTAAAAGGGCTTAGCATACGGGCGCGCTGCTCTAAGCTTAGGCGGCTATTCAAAATACCAAAATGACCTAACTAACGGCGTGAAATGCAATTAAGCATCTGAAATAGCAAAATGACTTAACACTCCCTTACTTGAAAGAGAGTTCCCCGAAGTCTCTTATAAAACAACGAGGCATTTTGAGACGACGTAACGAGAACTCAAACGAAAACGCAACAACGAAAAACGAACGAAACAAAACACAAAAAAAAAACATTCGATACGATAGAGTGCACCCCAAAGGGATTACGCACACTGGCCACCAGATAGGGTGCAAAGGTGGGAAGAGAGAAGAGGAAGAAGAAAGACTGGATACGCCAGTAGAAAATACGTAAATTGTTTGGGTCGAAATCGGGTAAAATATGGGTCTAAATGGGGTATAAATAAGTCTTACACCTGTGGACACTTCCGACCAACCGTTCCAAAAGAACACAGGGAGGGGGGGGTATAGAAATGGAAGTCCAAAGTCCCACCCAAGGGTTACCTGAAGAGGGCACGCTGCGCGTCACGAGATCGGCGCATTGTGTGGATCCCACAACTGGTATGAGTACCCAAGAGAAGAGGATGAACCACCAAAAAAAAGGGAAATGGTTGTGACAGAAAACTGTCAAAAATAGTCATAAACAGTAATAGGAAAAACTCAGTCCACCGAAATCCTCAATCAATGCCGATGCCGGAGCCAAGTCGACTATTAAACCGCAAAGCGCGAGCTCGAAAGTGACTCCAACACCGAACACCAAAGAAAATCCGGAAGAACCAAGCCTCCAAGGGTGTAGGCGTTCGATGACGCATGCCAATAAATCCTTTTCAGAACTCCATGCGGCCCAAAGGGACTACCTTACGACGACAGGGTCCGCACGAAACAAAATGACCAGAAACACGCTCTCTTTATGTAATCCCACATAGGTGGTTGAAAATGGCGACGGCCAACGGTACGTAAAAGAGCGCTAGGCCACGAAAACAACAGGCATCACTACAAAAAAAAAAGTCAAAAATCTTTAAATACTTAATACTTGAAAACTTGAATACCAAAGAGGCCTCATGCGAACAGCAGCGCATTACTGCCACACAAAGCTCAGAAGCTTCAACGAAACTGTTCACAAAGAACACGATACTTGACAACATGACGTCATCAGACAAAAAGGGTACGATAAATGACCACAAAACGTCAACAAGTACGAAGCATTCCGACCAGCGGTAAAGACTCGCTAAATGCTAACGGTAAGTGTACAAACACTACTATGACTGTTAGGGGTGTCCACGAAGAAGTCGGTAAACCAGGTTGGGCGGTACATGATACTAATGAGAATGAGATAAAGGCCAACGAAAATAACTACGTCAAACCAACTAAGAAGATGGCCTGAGGGACGTAATAAACCGCACGAGCGAATCTCCCCAAGCACACCAACAGCACACCAAAACTTATCAACAAACCAAAACACGGTAATGAAGGTGAAAAAGAATTCCAACCTGCTTACCAAAATCAACTCGGTACAACACCAAACGATAGAGAGAAAAAAAAATTGTCAAAATCGGTAATCATCAACGTCAAAATCGATAAACGTCAGTTCGGTACAACAAAAGTGTCAACTTAGCCCAAGGCTAAACAATGTAAACGACAGGGATCGAAACTTCCAACTAAGCCTTCGAAAAGACTTAAAAAAACAAGGTCGGTACCTTCACTCAACAACATCTGGTACTAATCCGACTAATACGGGATAAAATCTGCACTAAATGCAACGAGAGATCTCGGTAGTATGAACTGGCTAAGAAAAACAAGAAACGACGGTAAAAATGACGAAAAGATACTAAAAATATGAAAAGACATGGAGAAACACAAAAAGAAAACTCAAAAAGGCGATAAACAACAGAAAACACAAAACTACAAATAGAAAATAAGAAAAGACAAAAAAAAACATATAGAAAACAAGAAAAGAAACGTAAAGACAAATGACAACTAAGAAAAAACATATACACGGTCAAGAAAACTAATGAAAATAAACTAAGAACAGGAAAAGACAAGAAAAGACATATAGAAAACAGAAGAAAACAAGAAAAGACAAATAGAAAACAAGAAAAGAAGCTTGGTAAAATATTCTACTAGAAAAAAAAACGGTTTGCCAGTCCATACCACTTCGAAATGACGAAAAAAAAACATTTGTGACAACGATATAAATGACACAACAAGGCTAGGCAAAGCAAAGCCAGAAAGGCCTGAAAAGCCCCGCGTTGAGCGACAAAATTAGCCTGTTACGGTATGAAAAGGACTTTACGACACCCACCCAAGGTGAGCATCGCACCACGGAATCAGTCCTGAAAACATGACACACTTGCCCTGAGATCGGTTCGAAATAGGCTAATAGGCCACGGCTGGAACGCTCAGGGAGTCGGGCGTGAGTCACACGATACGTTCTGGGCAAGCGCGTTTGTGGCATAATATATACAGGGTATGTCGAAATTATGAGGGCGCCACCAAGCCTGTCTTAACCCGGCTAACCGGGCCTGGACGGTTAGACGGGAGCGAAGCATGCAAAAATACTCCGCCAATAAGATTATTCAAGAGTTGCAAGGTCAAACAACAACTTCGGGATTGCCTTAAGCAAGGATTGTGATTAGGTGTCCATCCGACCACGACTACGCAGCTGTCCCACTCACCTGCACGCTCACAGCTTCCTCGTTCCGTCGTACAATAATTCGTACAATAAAGGGGCGTCTATCTGTAACAGAACATGCACAAACCGAAACAAACAATAGTTCCCTTAACTAACCAATCATATATTTCACTTCGAGTTACAATGGGGTAGCAGAATGCGTCGCCCTGTATCTAACCTTACTCTATAATTAAGGGCACCAGCTGGCACGCGCGCTCTAAGCTTAACGACAGATGTTGAACATTAGTGAACAGCAATAATAGGTACAAAGATACACATTGCCTTATGCAAGGGCAGCGACGATTTACATTAGCCTTCACGGCCTGAACTGTCTGCAGTCTGAATGAATACACTAGCGTAGTAATGAATAGGTACAAAGATACACATTGCCTTATGCAAGGGCAGCGACGATTTACATTAGCCTTCACGGCCTGAACTGTCTGCAGTCTGAATGAATACACTAGCGTAGTAATGAATAGGTACAAAGATACACATTGCCTTATGCAAGGGCAGCGACGATTTACATTAGCCTTCACGGCCTGAACTGTCTGCAGTCTGAATGAATACACTAGCGTAGTAATGAATAGTAATGAGTAACACTCGCGTTCACAGCGGTAATCAGGTTAAAGGCACATACCTTAATGCGTGGGCGGCGAGGGAGCCTGGTACAGCTGAGTTGCGACGAGCTGCAATCGTAGGTGGTAGGTACCTTCGGTGTTACAACGGCGAAAGGGGGTGAATGCATAACCGCCTCAATGGCGACGGGAGACGCGTCAAGACGCGTACAACGGGACGACGAAAATAATGGGGGCCTCACTCGTTCTGCTGAACCAAATCCTCGTAGGTCGAGATGAAGGGGGCACGACCCCTCACTAATAGTAGCAGGAACTGGGCTCCAAAACACCCACGTTACGCCGAAGATCACTCGACAAATTTCGAATCACCACCACCACACACAAACGCTCTCTGCCACGGGCTCCGGACGACTGCCTTTAAGGCGAAAACGTTTGTAACAAAATTGCTGAAGCAGCACTTGACGGGAAAAAGACTGACGCCCCCGCCATAATGGCGGGAGCGCCGCACGAAGCACACACTATCCGACCACTTGCTTGATCGACGGCTCTCGGCTGAATGCCCGAGGGAAGCGTTGGCAAAAGGTCACCTTGGCCGCGTCCCCCACGTGACTAAACCACAGCGAATCGCAAGGCGATGAAATGAAACCAACCAATGCGGGCCACGCTGGTATCACGCCGCCACAGCGTGCTATTCAGAATTCAGAAAAACGCCATCAAACGAGAGCTCCAACCGACGACAAATACTGCTTTTGGGGCTAACTATGTGCGAAATCGTGATTCTGGAATTAGGCGATGGAGCCAAATAAAGAGCTAAAAGGGCTTAGCATACGGGCGCGCTGCTCTAAGCTTAGGCGGCTATTCAAAATACCAAAATGACCTAACTAACGGCGTGAAATGCAATTAAGCATCTGAAATAGCAAAATGACTTAACAAGCCGAACTTGCTGCTGTACTGAGCCCGTCCTCGTATATTTACAAAATCCGGTGGTAACCCTCTTTTATTTTTCCTTATCGTTCCAACATATGACAGCTTCTTCTCTTTCAGCTCATTCACCAGATCGATGTCTGTGAACCAATTGTCTGCGGTTATGTTGCGCCCTGTACCGAAAAGAGGCGAGGCCATTCGTTTTACCACTTCACTAGGCTTATTACTATTTGAAAATGGGCCGTCAGGCTGTTTTCCTGGGTATATTTCTATATTGTAGGTGTATACCATTCGGGCATCAACTAGGGCAAATAACTTTATACCATATTTTGAAGGTTTCGAGGGTATATATTGTCTGAACGCACACTTCCCGCGGAATCCTGGCAGCATCTCATCAATTGTGATATTTTCCCCAGGGACGTAGTTTTTTTGGCAGTTCTGAACAAAACTCTGGAACACTTCACGGATTGGACAAAGTCGATCATATTCTTTTCGCTGTGCTCGGCTTGTGAGATCGTCAAATCGAATACATCGTATGAGGAACTTGAATCGTTTTATATTCATTACCAGTCCAAATTTCTCAATTCCATCCCCTTCTGTTCCCCATAGCTCTTCTAGACTCTGACGGTTTGCTCTATAAGCACCAGCCAGATACAATAATCCTATGAACGCCTTAATTTCAATCTCGTCAGTTTCTTTTGCATCCCTCTCTCTGGCGAATTTTGCTTTGACGGATTCGATGTATTGGTTTGTATATTTCACAATCAATACCAGAATTTCTGGGTCATTTTTAGCAACTCCTTTTACACCTGGAAGATGTGTAATAATGTTATGCCTTTGTGTACGACGAAAAGCCGCTGGACTGGGCTTCTTGGTCCACTTTGTCTTTTTATCTTTTCCGAGAAAAAAATCATCCGTCTGCTCTTCTTCTTCTTCCTCCTCCTCGAATGTCCCATCATCTTCCTGCTCAGTTTCTGAGTCCTCTTCCCGTTCTTCTACCTCATCGTGAGAAGCAATGTCACTTTCTTCGCCCAAATCCTCATTCAAAGCCGGATCATCAGCAGTATCATCCTCAAGGAGGCGTCTTAATTCCTCAACATCATTGGGGTTGGAGAAACTATACACTTTCCTGGCCATTTCAGCAGGAAATCTGGAACCAACTGGAGTAAAACTTAAATTAGTTAGCGAGGTAACGTTATCAGGCGCACTCGGCCTGTAAGGCCAGTATCGGAATAGCACTTATTTATCTAGACATCGACTAACTTTCACGAAAACTGGATTATTTTAAGCAAAATAAACAATTGGTAATAATAAATTTCGAAAAAACTTACCTTCGCAATAATAACGTAATCGGGCACAACCGGCCTCACAAGCCACAAAGGTTCTATACAGTCCAGACGAAATTCACGGTAAACTGGGCAGAGGGATTCTACTTAGTACCTCAGGGCAGGAAACTATTAAGAGAGGGGAGACAGTGAGCCGACCAGAAAAGGAGGGGCGTCCAATTAAGTGTTTTGCTGGCCTCTCAGGCCGACTGCGCCCGACGGAGGGTTAAAAAATCTATATCAGTTTATAAAACACTTAAGTATCAAAATAAATCCTATATATGTGCAATTGACATGCAAAAAGCCTTCGACAACTTACCAAGAGATGAAATTTGGAAGGCATTGAAAAAGAAAGGAGTCTGTAACTCATTAATACAAGCTATACAAAGTTTATACAGCGGATCAGGAAATGTGGTTAGAACCAATGGCAGGTGTACACGAGAATTCCAAACCTGCAAAGGAGTCAGACAAGGAGGCGTCCTCAGCCCTTTGCTGTTTATAGCCGTAATGGACGAAGTTGCACGAACAGCGAATGGAAAAATAAAGCCATCAAGAGTGGGAGTTTGGAAAACCAAACCCGTCAAGCTAAGCGAACTAATATACGCTGACGACCTAATACTAGTCGCAAACACACAACAAGAACTGAGGAACAACATTAAAATATGGCAAGAAACATTGGACAAATTCAAAATGACAATCAACATTAATAAAACAGAAGTAATGATCATATCAAGAGACGATGAAGAGATGGACCTTTCCCTGGGTAACTACCCTTTAACACAAGTCAATGAAATTAAATATCTAGGTGCAACATTAGACAGTAAAGGGAGCTTAAAAAATGAAATCAATAATAGAATTAAAACAGCCATGAATGTGTATAATTCATTAAACAAAGCCTTCTTAAGTAAAAGTGAAGTGTCAATTGGTACTAAAATGAAAGTGTACAAGGCAGTGTTTGTAACTACTCTAACGTATGGGTGCGAGAGCTGGGTGCTGAGCAACAACTTTAAATCTAAATTACAAGCATGCGAAATGAGGTGGTTAAGAAGAGTGGTTGGGGCGACGAGAATGGATCATGTGCGAAATGAAGATATACGATCTGCTCTGCAAGTAGAATCCATCCACAACTACATCGAAAGAAGACAACTTGGCTGGCTGGGACACCTATGGAGGATGAACGAAAACCGTACCGTCAGATTAATCTGGGAAATGGGTATTGACTCAAAGAAACCTAGAGGCCGACCGAAAAATGAATGGAATGGAGAAATTGGAAAGATATTAAAGAAGAAAGGCAGTAATTGGAATGAGGCAAGAAGCATCGCCATAGATCGCAAGCTATGGAAGCAATTTTGTAATAAGCAGGATTAACATTTAAACCTCTACACTTATGGTAGAAGAGGTCCTGATAATGTATGTATGTGTGTAAAACACAATTCCGTTGAATATGTTGAGTCGTATTATGCAGAATTTCAACAACTGGTTTCAATGTGCAGAAGAGAAGGGAGGTCTTTGTCCAAATAAATACATTATTGTTATTATCGCTTAAGGGCAAGATTTTAAGAAAATAATTGGTATATAACTACCTTATTACCGTTATACTTTGCTTCAGTTAGATACAGTTATACTTTCAGGATTATGCCATTTCCAAAACTTACCGTACTAGTTGACCACCTTGTATTTGTGTGTAGCAGGCAGTGTTTGCACTTCAGAGAAAGTGCAAATTTATTATGTACTGGGTAGGATCGACCGGCAAAGCGTTTCCTGGTGGCCATTTGGTGCCGTAACGTCAGAGAGGCGACAGCCCGCAGTGAGGGACTTCACCGTGGCATTGATGGAAAGATTCTACACAATGAGTCATTCAAGGGGTGACGTCATCCAGGGGAGCTCAATCCGCTACAATGCAGTTCCTAGGCTCTAGGTATTAAGATAAATTTATGCAGGAAATTATTGGAGTTTAAGTGATAAGCGTTCGCTCCAGACTGTGTGTGAAAATCGGGAGTGAATAAAAGAATGAGCTTTATAAACTATTAAATACGTACACGGATTTTATGCATTGAATCACGACGCCAGTGTCCGATGCAGTTTAATGTTCAAATATAAAAGCAGTTATCTCGACGTTATCTTAATTCTGTTTAAATGTATACTTGGTTTCATTGAAATCGACTACACCTAATTTTTAGTGTCAATTAGTCTGCTATTGTCTGCTTGTAAATGCGACTAATTACAAGTTATCACGCGTTGAGTTTTTTGTATCTCGGACTGAGGTGTTTAGAAAAGGCCCTTAATTCTAGGTGTTAATTCGAATTTTCCTTATGGTTTTATATGTGTTTTAAAGGTTTATCTATACATATATAAAGGAAAGTCACAACCCTGACTAATCAACGCACAGCCGTAACCACTGGTACTAGGAACTTGAAATTTGGGTGGAAGGTTCAATTTGTTGCGTAAGGTAGTGCTAAGAAGGGATTTTTTGAAATTCGACCTCTAAGGGGATGAAAAGGGGTAAAATGTGTTTTCACGAATTCCTCAATATCTCGTAGGTCCGATGAGATATCGACTTGGTGTTTACTTGCAAAGATTTTCAATGCAAATACCTAGAAACGTATTTCAGGATTTTGTCCTAATCAACCCCTAAAGGAGCAAATCTGGATTCGGGGTAAATTAAAGAACCATTCGTATCTCCTATGTTTATTGAGTTAGAACTTTTTTTTTGACATGTAGATGTCTTTATAAAATATTTAAAAAGTGGTGTCAGGGATTTTGAAAAATTTACCCCTAAGGGAGTGAAAAGGGGTAAAGTGTATTTTCACGAGTTCCTCAATATCGCTTAAACCCAGTAAGCTATCGACTAGGTGTTTGCATGCATAGGTATCCAAATCAAATGTCTAAAAACACATTTCAGAATTTTGCCCTAATCAACCGTTAAAGGTGCGAATCTGTATTCGGCGTGAATGATAGAACCACTTGTATCTCTTGTGTTTGTTGAGTTAGAGCATTCTTTTTAAGCATATAGATGTGTTTTTCAAATCTTTATATAGGGGTGTTAAGGTTTTTTTGACTTCCACCCCTAAAGAGGTAAAAAAGGAAAACTGAAAAGGGGAAGGAGGTTAATATTATTTTTTTTTCGCTCTGGTTTCATTTCAAGATAAAACAGTCTGAACGAATTTTCCGAAATGTCACCCCTATGGGGTGAAAAGGGGTAAACTGTGTTTTCGCGAATTTCTCAAAATGTCTTAGAATAAAATAAAAGGATTTCGGAAAATCCGCCCCCAAGTTGTGGAAACAGGTATCTTGCTATAATTTATAAATACAACATTTTATAAGTACATATACTTTTGATTTTATCTCATTATCATACTAAAACTATAATTTTATCAATCTGTACAAGAGCAACGACAATTACATACACATTTCCAGGGGGTTCGTGAAGCATAAAAGAGTTAAGGAGAACTTTTTTCGAAAGCATATTGTTTCCATTTATCCTACAATATTGTTTTGCGGCCTTAGTTTAGCGTATTGTGTGACGGGGAGGCACTCCAGGATTTATTTAAGATTTAGAAGAGAAGAAAACATTTGTAGTCCGTACGAAGAACGGGCATCTTGCTAGTATATCTATATTTATTTCTGTAATTTTTTGTGTGCATGTTGTTTGAAGTCAGTTTTAGCGCTGGGAATGCTACAAGTGCAGGCCAGCTTCCTGTTTTAACAAGTATTGACACTTGGTAGCTCCAAGTTGGGAAACAGGAAGAATTCCATGTACACTGAGCTAGCAAGGTAAACAACAAGGGAAACTAAGTTATAAAAATATTATAGCATTCGAGACGTCGCGACGGAGTTGCATCCTATCTACTCATTAAAGCAGCAGTGAGTGGTGCGTCGCAGCTTCAGATAGAATCCAACTTTTAATTATAAAACAAAGATCAAGCAAATTGGAAAGCCCATGTAAATTAGATGGTCCACATGGAAATCTCAAAGTACATACTACGGAACTACTAAATATTAAAATTTAGTTGACAATCGCAAAACGCGTTTCAACTATTGAACAAATTAAAATTGTATAACCTGACCTTCAGTAGCAGACAAAGAGTGATAGATTAACGAAATTGAGTGGAACAATTTATAAAACTCCGGAAACTGATTGGGATTGTCCTTTCAATAATTTAAAAATAATTTTCTAAATGCACACTTTTAGTTTTTTCTTAAAGCAATATCTGAATAATAAATCGAAATGTCAAACGCGTTTGACAAATTACAATACTGCCTTCTGGGACATGAAGTCCGAAGGACAAATTATGTTACATTACCGCACTAAAAATAGGTGGCATGAAAAAGTAATAACTTACGACCACCGAGTCTCTGATTTGAACGAATTCATTGGCAACGATTTTAATAAAACACAGAATTTCACCTAGAATTTCAATATAGTAAACTTATTTGCTATATAGAAAAAAAAACTGTAATAATTATTATTGACGATATAAGTATGCTGCGTAGCAAGCATGTCTTGGCTTGCCCATCTTAATTTATTAAATCGAAAAGTCCTTTTTCATTCACAGAATGACATCGTAAGCCTTTCATCAAAAAGCATTTCTTATAGTTTGTGAGAAAATTTTCTTAAAACCCAACTTAAGGACTGAGAACTATAGATTGCTGATTAAACACGTTTACAATTCAGAATATTTATCACTAGTTTAGCGTCGGTGATATTTGCTAGCAGCAAATTCCAGTGAGTGCTTTTCAATTTATGTAAAGCTGATTCAAATCTACAATAGCTGACAGTTGAAATACGGAAATTAATCAAACAAGTTCGAGTCGTTTATTATCATTAGATGAAAATGTATATTGCAACCGGTATATTCTAATAAATTGTATCCTAAATATTAAGTCTGTGGCGGTAGTCGCTTCTGCAGTTCAGATCTATCGATGAAGCAATTAATTCAGTGGCTCTTTTTGTGCTCCTCATAATTTTTCCATAACGGAGACATAGCACCTATCTCTACTGCCATAACAACAACGTCTATAAAACAAGATTATTGTGGATTACAACCATATGTGACCGTATTTTGCTTTCAACAAGCTCACATCAGGTTTTACACGGGCTAATGGTCCTATTTCGATTTTCTTTTTTTTTGTTTGAAAGCTCTTGTGAAGGGGAAACTTTTTTGTCCGTATACATTTATCTCTATACCTTAAGGGTTCTGCACAATTTTTAAAAACCAGAAAATTTTACTTTTCTCACGAATTTCATTGATAGTAACTTCTTAATTGTACTCAATATCCCTTTTTTACCTCACAAAAAAGGGTTTATGTATATGGGGTTTCGTATATGTCAAGAAAGATTTGTTTTCATAAACAACATTGATTTTAATTATTTTGAAAACATTTATTACATTAAGGCAACAAACTTTGACAAAGAAAAAACGACTAAATACTAAGAAGTACTGATATAAATTAACTGCTCTTATGACTAGATCACGCAATCATCTTCTTCATCTTAAGATTCATTTCTGAAACAAAATAATTATTATATATTATTATTATATTAAGGCATTGTATCAACAAAGCAATATGCGCTTGTAACTGTAAAACGAATTTGAAAATAATCAATTAAACGCATTGTATTTATTGCTGCATTGTCGACCCCCCAGTGCAGTTCGTGCAAAGTAGCGTGCATGGAACCTTGGCCTTTGACCAGGAGCATCGTGTACGGCATCCGGAGCAACTTCACTTAACCAATTCTCTGCAGGCTGTCATAATAGAGGGAAGAGAAGACCAGACCGGTATCTACTCCCCAGCAACCATAGTCCATCCCATCCTTCTGGCCCTGGAATGTTGTCCACCACTGAGCATGCACGACCCCAAAC
The DNA here is from genome assembly GCA_940337035.1 of Agriotes lineatus. Taxonomy (NCBI): domain Eukaryota; kingdom Metazoa; phylum Arthropoda; class Insecta; order Coleoptera; family Elateridae; genus Agriotes; species Agriotes lineatus. The sequence continues at coordinate 88,754,623 of OW679197.1, read as the reverse complement.
TGGTCCTGCCTGGTATGCTGAACGAAAACAATGGTGCCTGAGTGCCTCTTTTGTTGGGGACAGACTTTGTAGACTGCGACTTTTTGAAGTAAAGAGAAGCTTTCTAACATGACTGACTGAGAAGTCTTCTGCGTCTTTGTTAAAGCAAAACAGTAAACTTCTCCAGAACTTGAAAAGCCTGGTCAGAAATAGATTGTTGTAGTAGAGAGATAGCTTGGAAGGCTTCAGCAGCTTCAGGAAATGATTTCCACACTTTCCAGACAGTCTGTTTCCCGTTCGTTGCAAATGCTGACGTTACATCTGATCCAGTGAATGCATGAACTCCTCTCAATGCTATAACTTTATTATGTTTACCCATATTTTCAAATATGGCATTAATGCTTATGTATCTCTGAACCTTCCCAGCACCAAAGAGAATGCGCTTCTCCTGAAGTCCCGCACTTTTCAGAATGTGAAAGAAAGAGATTTCTATATTCATCACTGTCTTTAGGGTGGAGAAAAATCTTGCCGTCTGATTCTTCCTGTTGCCTTCATTGTACTTCATCAATGGAAGTTTCATCCGGCCGAGATGAACGAATGATGCCATCAATCTTAGTACTGATGTGAGCCAAATCAAACTACAAAAATGTACTCGTATGTTCTCCAAGTAACTTCAAACGTTCCGTCTTATTCTGATCGCAGCAGCGGAAGTCATTCCAATTTTTTTTTTGGCATATTTCCTTGTGCTACTTGGCAACGAAGACCAACGCCTTTCTTATCACCCACACGTTTCTTCAGACAAGTTTTGGAGTATGTATCCCAAGTTATGTGTATTCTGTTTGGAGTCTTCTTCTGCATGGAGTCTCTCAGCATCATTCAAAGGTCTGTTCTTGAATTCCGTATCACAGTATTCTCCAAAAGTTTGGGATGTTTTGGGTGGAAAAGCATGTGCTCCATCGTAAATGATTGTATCGCAGAATCCTGAAATTTCTAACATGATCGCAGAACACCATTTGAGGAAAGCAAAAGTGGGGCACTGGTATTTTCATATTCAAAAAACTTGTCCAAATCCAAGTTTCTGTTTTGACTTACAATGAAAGCTCTAGAGAAAAGCACAACATCATTTCTCAATTCAGAAATTGTTGGAAAGGAAACTTTTTTTCGAGCAAAATCAAAGAAGTCCGAGTTTATTTCAGAGGAGGAACTACACTCACTTTTACCTCCTTACTCAAACGGTTTTTCACATAGTTGTACAGTTGTAAGGCTTTTTCTTCAGCACCAACCAAAGCTTTTACCCGCTCTCGATCCATTATATATATTTGTGTCCCAAACTACAAGATCACATGAGTTTTCATCAAAAGGGTTTCCGAACTCAAGAAAGCTTATTTTTAAATCTTCTTTTTGGTCCTGAAACTTGCTCTGGTAAGTAGCGTCCTGTTCATAGTGAACATGCCTGTCAGCACTGTTAGTTTTGCTTGTCCATTCAAACTCGTCAACAATGTTAACTAATTGTCTCCCAGACAGAATTCATCTTCTTAACATGGCTGAATCTTGCAATAGACCTACAGCACCACCAGGGCGTTGTTTTGCTCGTGAGCTTGATCCACAGCGAGTGCAGAAAAAGAATTGTTAGTTTTCTGGATACCAAATTGACCTTTGTAAAAGTATTCATGTACACTGGGTGCTGTGTCTTTTAGTCCTTCTAAGTATTTTATATGGATTGGCAACCAACGAGCATAGTGGTGATGTTCTATTAAGAAAAACCTAGGTGCTAACTTCTTCAGCGTTTCTGTGTACAGTTCGTAGTTACCATCCCTAATCGACCGAATGAAAGCCAGGAAAAGTATTTCCAAGCACTAGAAGCCAGAATAGAAAAGTTGGGCAGTTTGAACGTTTTTCTTCAATCCATTCTTCAAATGAAATCTCTGGATTTTCTTGCGTAAATGCTTCTTTGAGCAGCCTGTATAAAAGCGCAGCAGTCTGCTGATGAATTGCTCTTGCTTTTGTGACATGCGTCACCAAACTAGTCCAGCCACTACCTTCGAGAATCTGGCCAAGCACTTTCAAAAAGGCCTGCTCAATATGAAAAGCTACATGGCTACAAACTTGAATTCATCGTAAAACTCAGGCCAGTTCCACTGGATAGATTAGTAAAAGCAAATAGAGGCTGGTCCCCACATATGATACGAGTTTCTCAAATCTACTTATCAAGGGTAATACTACAAAAAGTGAAAATTTTTTGAGAATATTTTTGCCTCGCATGCAAATTATTGCGTTTAAATTTCTCGAAACTAAAACTGCGTTATAAATTTGAGCAGTTTTTGTTGAGAGGAATTTGCAATAATTTGCATGTTGACCAAAAAAATTCTCCTAAAAAATTTTGCCTTGAGTGGTATTTGGAAAGATTATTAAACAATATGGGTAGATGACTTTTACCGTGTTCGACAGCACACATTTTTAACGTTTTCCACTATTAATTCAATACTGCAGCTTCCAACACGATTATTATGAGTTTTTAGAACGGCGCTGATTTGCAAACTTTGACTTTGACGTTTTGGTGAAATGCCAGTCAAAGGCTACTCACTAAATTGAAATCATTGAAACCAATCGGGCTTGCGTGAAAACACTGTGACATTAGGTGTCTTCAGTGACAGTCAATTTTGATTGGCCGTTTCTGACAAATTGAACAATTTTCATTGGTTCGTTCATTATAGTGTTGAATAATCACATATAATCTCATAAGAGCATTAATTTTTCCGGAAATTTTTTTGAGTGCAGTCCAACAACGTCGTATTAATTTGCCCGAGCGGGACGCGAGGGCAAATTAGGACGTTGTTGGAATGCACGAAAATAATTTCCGGATATGAATTAATGCTCGAATGCAGATTCGGTAAGAAAATCGTAACGCCACAAACCCTCACAGTTAGGTTGGTCTACCTACAAAAAATTTCCAAGAAATTTTTTTATTGTCTTGGTTACGGCTCGTGAACTAATTTTTCTATTGGTCATTAATGAGTGTCGTACGATTTTCAATGAAATTCGTGCGAAAAGTAAAATTTTTTAGGTTTTTGAAAATTATGCAGAACCCTTGAGGTGTAGAGATAAATGTATAGGGACAAAAAAGTTTCCCCTTCACAAGAGCTATCAAACAAAAACAAAAGAAAAACAAAATCGGACCAATTGGAACTGAAATACAAAAAATGTAGTGCGCCAATACGGCGCCATCTTTAAAGGCCGCCACTTTGGTGTTCTACACGGATTTTCAAGTGGCTCCCTATCTGGAAAGCTGCCTTTTGGCATTAACTATGATCACAGAAAGTGGCTCATTCCAATCAAAAAGTGCAGCTTTTTTTATGTACCCGACGTACTACTACTCAAAAATGGAAAACCCCAACAAGTGCTATCAAAACAAGAAACAAAAATTCACATAAATAAAGAGAAGGAAACAAACATCCTATCTTAATATAAAGGAGTGACAGACGTTACTCACCTACGTTTTATTCCACAACAAGTGTTCTTCTAGGTAAAAGTTGCACTTCGTAAATCCCAATCTAAATCATATGGCTATCAAAAAAAAATAAAGTAACCTAACCTCTGCTTACAATACTATAAACCTTCCCATACGAGATCTGAAAGTCTGTCAAATAACTAAATAACATTGAGCATATGAACCTACACCAGAGCCGTATGGTATATGTTGCATGCAAAACAAAGTAGGTGGCAAAATCAAAGAAACGGCCGTTACTACAGGCCAATGTATTGGCTCCTACTCTATTCAAAAACAACATTGCCATGGTGGGCGTGCTTCCTGGTCTTCGTTAGTCGCTGCCGGTTTCCTGCTCATTTTATCCCGATATCTGTGAATGTATGTGCCTGTCAGCTCGATTTCTAGCTTAGGGCTAAGTTGCCCATGGCTATTTAAGCCTGTTTTCGTCGAATTGGTTTAACGTTTCGGGGTATTTCCAGCTGTTTTTTTTATCCGACCATGATTCCGTACCGAGCTATTGTGATGTCGCTCTGATTATTTATGGAAATATCTGAGCCGCTTTGATTCCGTCATGTTCAAGTTCCATATTGTGCGCGTGCTGTCAGGGTTCAATATGCTGCTTCCGTAAACTGCCGTTTGTCCCTTTAGCGAACCGGCCTTGACCTATTTCGGCGTAGGATTTTGCTGAGTGTCAAGAGCTATTAATCTGCTTAGGAGCTAGTTCTCTGATCCTGTCGGTAAGGAGGCAGTAAGCTATTCAGAAAATAATGACACCGAGAAGGCGATCGCTTAGTTTGTGCATTTTATAAGTTATATCATGAACTTGTGAATTTTGTGGAGCGGTTCTTACGCTTCGGGTTGAATCCTTCATATTCCCCCATAAATATTTATTTGTGACATTTTGATTGACACTGAGTGCTGTGCCAAATGCCAGCGCATTCAACATCCATTCAAGGCTCTTCGAATTTTACTTTTGCGTAGTGTGTGAAAATTCTATTGTGTTCTGGTACGTTGCACTTTGTGTTGTGCTTTGTCGCCAGCGCCTCCGATGAGGCCTCGTTGAAGTTCAACTTGCTTTAGTAACGTAACTTACTTTTAAATTGTAATAATCTATGCAGTTTGTCTTTCTAATGTAATTGTAATTGTATTTATACGTTTTATACGTTTGACTGTTATATTCTAGGTAGCTAGACCTTATGTTCACCGGGTGCACCCGACGTACTTAATGTTTGTATTATATTACTAGCGTTATGCACCCAAATTGGGCGCGAAATAATTCATTTAATGCAATTTGTACAAGAGTGATCCATCTTGTGTGTCGAGTTAATTTTGAGGTTAGCTGTCAACAAAAAAATCCACATAAAAAAAGTCACTTATAAAAATTTGAAAACCCTACTACTGGCTTACTTGCTTCGCCCTGAGTCGATTGACACCAAAATCAGCCAATTCGGTCTACGGGTTCGCTCTCAAATTGGCGTCAAGCAAGCAAGCAAGCAAGCAATGAAAATTTTCAAGAGAGAGCAGTTTTTGCATTGTTCTTATGCTATTCTATTTCTAAGAGTGTTTGAAGTAAAGCAAAAGGTATGTAGACAAGTATTAGCAGTAATAATATATTGGTAAATTTAGTGTAAGCAGTATCATGTCTTCTATGGTGAGAAACATGTTTCTGTTAGGAATCAATTACCAAAGTTTTGTCACTTGATAATTATTTAAAGTCAGTGACATTGGGGAACATTTCAATTCTTGAAGAGAAATTAAAAGTTAAAGCTCTCTGAATCTACATTATCAAAACAAAACTTTTTTAATAGGTCTGAAAACTTTTGAGTAGTCGTGTTTGGAATGTGTTTAGTACCATAATAGCATAAACCTCAATGTCACAGCAAATAAGAATTAAACTTATCACATGAATAAAGCTGTATTTTGGCCATAGAATACTTCCTAATTTATGAAGGTAACTATAACTCGGTCCCGGGTGGTGCAGCTTGAACAATCGTCCACGTTCGATCAGTAGAGTTAAGCAACGCTCTTTCTGGTCAGAACTTCGATGGGAGTTCCATGGCTGCTTCTCTCGGCGCCTCGTGATACGGCTGTCACGAAAATAGTTGGTCCCAGATGTCATAATAACATCATGACAGTCGTTAGTGGGGTTAGAAGTTCCCATAAAATGTACAGCGACGCTTATAATTGGCCTAACGGCTGTTGGCTAAGTACCAAAACAAAATAAAATTTTAAAAAAATTAAATTTTGGCATTGTATAAACGTAGTTGCATTGATAAATGAGGAACTATTCCGTAGCCATAGTAGATGAAAATAATTTTCGATCATACTTTAGTTATATCTAGGATGCCTTGAGGTCAATTTCACGTATTTGTCCTTCCCAGGGTTAGGACAGGTAGTCACCTCCTCTCACTCCAAAGCACTTTAGAGTGAGAGGAGACAACGATCTGTCCGTGCCCTGGTCGTTGCCCCCCCCCCCCCTTAATCTAAAGTGCTTTAGAGTGAGATGGGATAGTGATCTGTCCGTACCCTGGAGAGGACAAATACGTCAAATTGACATCAAGACACTCTAGTTATACCTTTGCTGAGTATCCAATAATATAACGTTTGATATTATTCATATCCGATCATATTCGGTGCCCCATTCTAAAAGAACATGATAGAAAGAGCAAGTAAATCTGTTTTTACTTACTTTTACAATAAAAGACGTACTTATTGGATTTACCCCATAAAATCGCATAAGCGGAAGTAGGTGTTTACTCTTGTGATTTTTCAGTTGTTTTCGATTTTCTCAAAAACGGCTCTAACGATTTTTTTCAAACTTCACATTTTTATTACATTTTTAATGTGTAGTGATGTGAGATAGGTGATTTTTCAGTTTAATATTTCTAATATGGGTTTCTTTTGTATACCGTGTATATTATTACATTTTTTAATTTAGCTTAAAATTCTAGAGAAATTTGTCTCTTCAACTAACGCTCTATTTTGTACCGTTTTTGTAGAATTTGTAATTTTTTTAAATGTTTGACAAATGCTTAAAAATTTAAAATCAAATTTTTTGTTAGGAAAATGGGAATAGAACGAACAATTATCGACGTGATTGAGGAGAAGAAATGAGTGTGGTATGGATATGTCAGGCGCATGGATGAAACAAGATGGCTTCAAAGGCTATGGCAATGGATACCCAGGGAAAGAAAAAAAAAAGGACGGCTACGTATTACTTGGATGGGAGGCGTAAATACAGCCATGAGAGCCAGACAGTTAGAGCAAGGGGCATGGGAAGATCGAGAAGAATGGCGACGAGGATGCGGGAAGCAACGACAGTTGTAGAATAGAAAACTATTTTCTGCCTACTGTATTTCAGGGGATTAGTGTGGTAGATATATGTAGCATGTACTACGTGTTACCTTCCGACTCCATTCCTTCAACTAATTTAAAAAGAAACGTCTAAATAGTATTGATCTGATAATGCACCTTGCCGAGATACTGATCCTGCTACTTCTAAATCTACATTCTTCCAACGTCTTAGAAATGCATTCATATATTTCAATAAACTTTGAAATGATTATTTGTTGCAAGCTCAAAGAATTCCATGTTTCCCAATACAATATTCAATAACCAGCATAATGCTGAGGATGCATGTTCGCTTTTCAATGAGAAATTCCCATGGCCCTGGTTATTGAATATCAATAAATTTGTTTGAACATCTCTGAAGTTTTAACAGATGAACATCTTCGGAATTCCATTTATCTATTTCGAAATAGAAAAGGTTGATTTTTAGACAAAAGACACTTCAATTCTTTGAGTCACAAATTTCATTAGTGGTATAATTTAAACCTATACAAAACTGCAAAAAGCTTTGTGAATATATAATTTTTTCAATAAAAAGTGACAATTGAAGCAAGAAAAATCTTGCATTGAAGGTATTTTTCAAATGCATTCGCACACTCAAAACCTACTTACCTATCGAACCCCATCTTGCACGCAGTCATTGGGAAGATATGCTTAAGCGAGTTAGCGGTATTATAAATGTATTCTTCATGTGACTGTGCTTTATGTGATATCGCACTGTGGCATCTGGTTCAAAGCGACCACTTTTAGTTGCACTTAGCGACGTACACTTTGTATAAATGTATACCTCATGGTCTTGGTACATGTGTTCCCTGTAATGGTTTCCCGTTGGTTTTTGCAGAGTTTGCAAAAACGTATATAAAGTATGTGTCTTGGTACTGACTTGGAGTCGACCACTCGACCAAGCGATTAATGGTTTCATTCAGTCACATACAGTCTGGCACTTTTGGCCACCATCAAACTTCATCTTTATTATTTTGCATACAATCAAGTTTAAGTTCTTCTAATCTAAACAGTACGTTAAAGAAACATTAGTAAAGACTTCTCTTGGTTTTTAAATTTAGATTTAAAATTACAGTGAGTAGTGTCCTCACTGTATATAGATACAAGTTTCCTATCTCCTTTTTCTGTTATTTGATTTGTATATTCCTTATTTGTTATTTTAAATGTATTCTTTCCTATTTTTATTACAGTTGCTTCACTTTCCTTCTTTGATTGCCATAGGTTCTTCCATTTTTTCAGTATTTGTAGTATGTAGTATTAGATTAATTATTAGCGCACCATTTTCTTCTCTTCTTCATATAACGTTTTGTTAAATTGCTTTTCATTGCTGTTGTTACATTGGTTTCCTTTTTCCTACAATCTCTTCTTGTTGCACTACTTCCTCTCTGTAATACATTTCTTTAATATCTCAGTTGTTTTTACTTGAACTGGTTATTTTATAAATCGTGCGTATTGTACCTTACCTCTTGTTTCTTCTTCTCTTTCTTCCTTCATCCTATATTACGAATAGTATGTGGTCGATCTGATTTGCTTAATTTTCCCCCGGTATAATCCATGTTTCCTTATTACCAAATTAGTTTTAATAATTTTTTATTATTTTATCGTTTTCTTTCCTCTCAGGTCATCGTCTAGTTAATTTCATCATTTCCCACTTCATCATTCGCATTGTCACTAACTACGAGTTCTAATTCCTGACAATAGATGTTCTTCAACCGACTAACCGCATCTACTTTAGTACGGGCCTGTTCTCCGCAACCGCAACTTTGATTGCATCGCGTAAAAATGGTAGGAAGCAGGATCAAATCGACTCTTGCCTTTTCTTCACTCTATGTCCTCAATTGCACTATTACACAACTTGAGCAGGCTCTTGAGGTTAGGTCTTATATTATTATTGACAGATACATACTCACCAGTTTCGGGTACCTTATTCATAGATGGACACTCTAGTTTCATATCTCGTGGTTCACTGTGCCCTAACGTTTCAATAACTGAAATTAAACGCCAGGAGCGGATTTCCATGAATGAAAATACAATCCTCTCAAAATGTCTTAGTTGCTAGTATCTTTATACAAGCATATAGAATTGTTTAAAGGTATAATGAGAGAGACCGTATTACTTAACGGTACTGGCTTCAAATGTTTCTGCCTGGTCATACGTAGAAGTACTTATATTTGACTGAAAATCTTAAGCTATTCCTGCTTATTAATTATCTGCACTGAAATAAAATGTAGCGTTAAAAGTGCCGACGCAACTGAAAAGAAATTCCGGTGCGTTTCCGTAACTTCAAACACTGAATTAATTTTTCCTGCGCCAGTTCGTGACATTTATCTTACATTAAAATAATGCTCGCTCTTCCGCAAGGCAACTCGAAAATGATTTTATCGGATAAAGTCGTCTTGATATTTCATTTTTAAAACACTTAGTTAATGTGATGACCTCATTTTATCTATCATTCACCACAAATTTAAATTTAAATTACTATTTCTTTACTTAAATATCAATTTCACTCTAATGTGTCTTCTTTTTGTTCATTAGTTCTATCTTGGTATTTTTGTAACTACTGCTGTACAGCATCATCAAAAGCAAAAAATACGTACGGTATCATTCAAGCATCATATTTAAGTGCATGGTTTAATTAAAAAACCCTAATAAAAATAAGGAAAACTGCAATGGCGTAATATTTCGCATGATAATACTGTTACCAATATACGGCATAGACCGGCATATTTTGTCATATCGATTGATATATCCTCTTCAGCTAGTTGGGAGCACTATAATGTGTATATGTTCATCTTTTATTTTACATATTGTGTACTCTCCAACTAAACCTGAGTGAAAATATTTATATGTTTCGCTAGTTGGAGAGCTTTAAACCTGTGGTATTAATCTAATAAAGGGTGTTTTTTTAGAGGGATACAACTGTAAATTGAAATAAAACACAGCAAAATGTTTTTAATATCCATGAAATTGGCTTTATTTGAAAGATAATTTTATGGCATTTATGTTTTAATATGATTTCGGGCATGTGACGGCCGCGGCTGGCGTGTACATGACGTAATCTGTAGGTCCAATTTTCACACACTCTTCGCAGTAAATCAGGCTGTATTTCGGCAATAACGCGTCGAATGTTGGCTTCCAAGTGCTCAATTGTTTCCGGTTTATCGACGTCGACATGCGACTTTACATATCCTCAAAGAAAATAATGTAATGGCGTCAAATCGCACGAAAGAGGTGGCCAGTTAAAAATCCATTTCGTGGATCTGTTAACTGGCCACCTCGTTTTGTGCGATTTGACGCCATTAGATTATTTTCTTGGAGGATATGTAAAGTCGCATGTCTATGCCGATAAACCGGAAACAATTGAGCACTTGAAAGCCAAAATTCGACGCGTTATTGCTGAAATGAAATACAGCCTGATATTCAAACATAATTTTCATAAAATTATCTTTCAAATAAAGCCAATTTCATGGATATTAAAAACATCTTTCTTTGTTTTATTTCAATTTAAAGTTGTATCCCTCTAAAAAAACACCTTTTATTACAGTTAACCGCTTTAAAACTACACTTGCTAATCCGGAATTCCAAAGTAATGTCCCGGGTGAATTTTCAAACCTTTTCTACCATTTTTTTGTAGATGTTTATCATTTCGAACAAATATTTTCGCCATCCATATACAGCAACCGACTTATGGGTTTCAGGGTCTTGAGAAGCTCATATCCGGTAACTGCTCTTTGAAGTTCTTTGGAGGACAGAAAGGAGAAAGAGATAGGGAATCACCTTGAAAGATACCTTATGTTCTTTTGACGGGGTCGCTAGGACGTTGTATATCTTCATGTTCCGTTCTTCATTGTTTCATTGTTTCGTCACAGAAATGTTCAATTTGTGCTGTATTTGATGAGACAACTATATGGCACCCGTAGGGGTTCTTGTAGTTGATTTATGCAATAGATAGCTGTTACGGTATAAAAAGAACTTTACGACACCCACCCAAGGTGAGCATCGCACCACGGAATCAGTCCTGAAAAACTGGCACACTTGCCCTGAAATCGGTTCGAAATAGGCTAATAGGCCACGGCTGGAACGCTCAGGGAGTCGGGCGTGAGTCACACGATACGTTCTGGGCAAGCGTGTTGTGGCATAATATATATATATAGGGTATGTCGAAATCATGAGGGCGCCACCAAGCCTGTATTAACCCGGCTAACCGGGCCTGGACGGTTAGACGGGAGCGAAGCACGCAAAATACTCCGCCGATAGGATTACTCAAGAATTGCAAGGTCAAATAACAATTTCGGGATTGCCTTATGCAAGGATTGTAATTTAGGTGTCAATCCGACCGCGACTACGCAGCTGTCTTACCCACCTGTACGCTCAAAGCTCCCTCGTTCCGTCGCACAATAATCAGTACAATGAAGGGGGCGCTTATCTGAAACAGAACATGCACAAGTCGAAACAAAACAATAGTTCCCTTAGCTAACGAATCATGTATTGACTAACGGGTTACAATGGGGCAGCAGAGTGCGTCGCCCTATACCTATAACTAGCTTATAACTAAGGACACCAGCTGGCGCGCGCTTTAAACCTAGCGACAGATGTTAAACAGTAATGAACAGTAATGAACAGTAATGAGCAGTAATGAGTACAAATATGCTGGCGCGACGCCTTATGCAGCGAACAGCAAAGATCAAATTAGCACTCGCGACATGGACAGTCTGCGATTCTGAATGAATGTACAAATATGCTGGCGCGGCGCCTTATGCAGCGAACAGCAAAGATCAAATTAGCACTCGCGACATGGACAGTCTGCGATTTCGAATGAATGCACAAATATGCTGGCGCGACGCCTTATGCAGCGCACAGCAAAGATCAAATTAGCACTCGCGACATGGACAAATATGACGACAGTGCCTGTAGGCACCAGAGATGTGACGGCTCGCTCGCGTTCACAGCGGTAATCAGTTCAAAGACACATACCTTAATATGTAGGCGGTTAGGGAGCCTGGTACAGTTGAGTTGCGACAGGCTGCAGTCTTAGGTGGCAGGTACCTTCGATGTTCGACGGCTATAGGGATGAGTGCACATCCGCCACAATGGCGACGTGAGACGCGTCAGGACGCGTACGACGGGACGACGAAAAAAATGGGCCACTTTCGTTCTGCGGGACAGATCCTCGTAGATCGAGATGAAGGGGGCACGACCCCTTACTTACGGAAGCAGGAACTGGGCTCAAAAACACCCACGCTACGCCGAAGACAATTCGAAACTCACACTCACAACCACCACACCAGCTTTCTCTGCAACGGGCTGCGGTCAACTGCCCAGAGGGAAGCGCTGGCAAAGGTCACCTTGGTCGTGTCCCCACGTGACTAAACCTCGGCAGCCAATCGCGGGGCGATAAAATGAAACAAATTAATGCCGGCACCAATGGTATCACGCCTCAACGGCGTGCTTTCTAGAAGATTCGGAATTCTTGCGGGCGATACGCTTGGCTGCCACAGCGCCATCAGAGGGGAGCTCCAACCGACGGGAAATGCTGCGTTTGGGGCCAAATATGTGCGAAATCATGATTCTGGAATTAGGCGATGGAGCCAAATAAAGAACTAAAAGGGTTTAGCATACGAGCACGCTGCCCTAAAGCCTAGGTGGCTATTTAAAATACCAAAATGACCTAACATAGCTTTTGTTTAGTTGGTACCGTTTAACCCTCCAGTACCCGTTCAAAATTGTAAGACATCAGTACCCGCACCGGTCTCGCAGACCGACACCCTCTGCCACCTCCATAAAAATAATGAGATATCTTATGGCATTAGTTTCTTGTTCACTATCGTCTTCATAATCAGATATTTCATGTTCAGTGTCACTGTTCATTTCCCTAGTTTTTAATAAATTATCTTCGTCAGACGATGGCAGATCATCATAAAACGCGTTGTCTACATCCTCCTCCGCTATTATATCTCACATCGTCTGTTCTAGTCGCGCCTGTTCTTTCTCATAAAATCTGCCATGACTATAATAACGTTTTAGTATAACAGTGTTACTAAAAATGCAGAAAATACTTCCTTCTTCTCACATTAGTCGTATATCAAAGGTAAAAATAAAAACAACTCGGATGCCCGCTTCGGTCTCTGAAACCGAAATTATAAATAACTTTTAAACCACTGCCCGCACGAACTCAAAACTGCATACGGATCTTCAATGGCAATATATAGGAAGGTAGTAAAATGGGCGGTAAACTAATGCTAGAACATTAAGTAATATACTGCATCATGTGTATGCTCGGTCCCACAGACCGTAAACGGGTACTGAAGGGTTAATATAGTTTTACCTATAAAAAGTTGACTTTGCATCCGTAACATCCTTGATATGTCCTTTTTGTTTATTTGACATAATTTGTGTCTCTGTATAGGAATACACTTGGATTCTGATTATGTACGTCGGAAATTTATAAAATACTGGTAAACAAGTGATTCCCCTGTAGTACTCAGAATACTTTGTCTACTGTGGTACCTGTGTATTCGTGCACTTTGTCAACGGAGCATCAATTGTTGTCTTTTCCAGAGGTTACTTTCAATTTCACTGCTGGACTGCAGCCTGGACATTAAGAACCGTAATAAATTCTAAACTCAGGATTACCTGCCGACTATAGATGGTTGCAGCAGCACCACCTTCAGCTGCACGGCTCTTTTCCGTGTATCCGTAAAGTCACTTCCACTGCTCCAGGAACTAGCAAATGTCGTGCTCAGTCCACATCGTCTGCCAGCGACACAATACATTTGCAGACGAGCTCCACTAATTGTCTCCGCTTGTACTCTACTTCGAACAAATTCTCGAGAATACCTGGGAATGTAACACACCGGTCTCCTGTATCTTCAGAGATTTTGAAACTGCCTACGGCAAAACACACAGCAGAAAACTTTTGATAACGATGGATGAAATGGGCTTCCTACATAAGCTCTGCACTTTTAAAAGTAACCACCGAAGGGTAAAAAACTTTGGTATGCATACAAAGAAATGAGTCGGACCCGTTCACAGCAAACACAGGGTTAAAACTTTCTAGCGCCCCTACTTTTTAATATCGCAATCGGAAAAGCACAAATCAACACCAATGTAACCATCTTCGGAAAGAAGTATGTAATGCAAGCGTACGCAGATGATCCCAACTCTTATTGAAATAACTGCGAAACTAGACAAAGCATTGAAAGAAATGGGTCTACTAATATATCAAGGAAAAACCAAAGTTATGAAAATAACAGGAGAATGAAAGCAGATGGGCTCGACACTAAAAGTCAACAACCATTTCTTTGACAGAGTAGATGCGTTTAATTTCCCACGACTGAACGCCAAAGCACAAAACAACAGTGATAATAAAACGACGAGTGACACTAAGAAACATATGCTTTTACTACGGCCTACAGCCCCGATGCGACCACGTACCATCAGCAGAAAAACTAATATTACAATATACAAAACTCTTATTAGACTACTTGTCACATATAGCGCAGCAACGTAGGTATTGAACGAAGAACACAAAATAATGGATAACTCTCGAACAGCAACTACTCCAGAAGATATATGGAATATGGAAGAATGATGAATGGAGGCAAAGAATTAATTTCGAAATTGAAAATCTATATAATAAGTGGAACATAATAAAAACTATTAATATACAAAGACTGCGATGGTTCGGACATATTATGGGAATGAATGAAACAGAAGGCCAAGGGGTAGTCCGAGAAATAGGTGAAAAGGCATGATGCAGGAAATACTAAAAAGGTTAGGAATGGGAGACTGAAGAGGGATGGTAAATAGTTAAATGGAATGGAAAAGGGTAAGAAAGAAGCCAATTACCCAACATGGATAGGAAGGTCGAAGAAGTTTTGCTTGTATATGTTCATTCTTGATTGCTTGATTCCTATATTATAGGTCCTTCTATTCACTGAGTTCAATCTCTGGAAATTTGATTACCTTGTCGTATTAGTGCTTTTTCCTTTCGGATTCGCACGTAGACGTTGGATAAGCTCAGTCCGTTTTGCATTTTAATAGATTCGTGTATCACTATTATTTCTCAATTTCTACTATCCTTTATCTAATAGACTTGTACGGGACGCTGTTTCAGCAGCCAAACCGTAAGAGATAGAGAAAAAAGTTATTAAAGTTATATGTTTGGAATGGTCATGTCAGGTCAGAAACCGAATTTCAGTCACGCGACACTTCCGGTTTTCGAGAAATCACGTTATTTCTCGAAAACCGGAAATGTCAGTACGCTGTTTCAGCAGCCAAACGGAGCTGCGACCCTCTGCGCCTTAAAACCTCGATCGGTTAGGCTACCACTTTGACAGCTTCCAGAATGTTCCGATGCGGCGTACCACTTTGACACCTTCCAGGTCTGGGTACAGTTTTTATTTAATACGCGTTCTATTTGAAAAACGGTCTTTTTTGTTTTTTTAAATGAGACATTTGTCTCACTGGGTTGCTAGTTTAATTTAATAGAGGAGTTACTATTGCCATTGCGTGTATAGTTTTCGGTGGTCACTACTTCTTGCTTCGTTATCTAAAACTTGAGTTTCTTTCGAAAGTTTTGCTGCTTCTTCTAACAAACGCTTAAGTTTAGTTTCGTCTTTTTCGATAGTACTTATTTTCTTCTGGTTTACAACATACCTTCGTTGGCTTACAAATTTCTTTGCTTCCATATGTAGTCTGATACCTTAATCTCGTCTTCTCCATAAAGCGTATCCCTCTTTTTCGGTTGCATTTTCGATCTATTGTTAGTAATAGTAGCACCAGAGCAGTTCCTTATAATCATTTGTTGGCCACGTTTTCACCTTTCTTTATTGAACTTCTTGGTTCTCTGGGTTATTTGTTGCTGTTAGGCCGAGTTAAGAAACCTCTGTTTGTAGACTATCAAGATTTTCAACGTTCTGCATCAAGTGACTGCTTTCTACTTCATCTTTCCCTCTCCTCCAACCGCTCTTTTTGGTTATGATTTTTTTCATTGTTATTTTTCCGGGAAGCAGGTCCTGGCAGCTCCGATAAGATTTATTCAAAGGAGTGGTGCCAGGTGCCCCTTTGGCTCCATTCGTGACTCTTCTAACCCTACAGCCTCGCAATAAAGACTGCACCGTTAAAAACAATTTGTTGATTGTGTCGTACTATTTTAGTAATTTTCAATTCTAAGCATTACTATTCCACACAAAGTGGAGCAGAAATTAACCTGGTAGGTTGTGTCGATTTGTCGAATTATCGTGTTTGCATCGAACCTGTGCGACATATTCGACTTTGCTTGCCTTAATTTTCCGACTTTACTTTGACGTCAAAGCGGTTGTTGCTGTCTTGATAAAAGTTATGTAGTTTCATGAGACATTTTATATAACTTTGGGTTGAAAGCAATGCTTACGTTGTGCAGAGTTAAATATAGTATACATATTAAAAACTTTAAAGATAAAATCAGCATTATATTATGCTTATATTTAGATTTTCTTTCTCTATCACAGAAGAAGATATAGAGTTTGATTCACTCCGCCTTTTGACCTTATTAAATTTATTTTGACACACAATTAACCAGCTAGTTTCTAAAAATATCGAGTAAGCTAATACATACATTTCAACTAAAGCGTTTTAAATTCAAGTAGAAGATTCGAAAAGAAAAATAAAGATTTACGATTGGTTATTGACTGACTATTTGTCTTTCAAGGTTAATGTGTAAAACAATAACTGCAAATCCATCCCACTTTAAGATTAAAAATTAATATTAACAGCCATCAGTCATACACACTCTGTCATACACACACAAATGCGGGCGAGCGCAGAATCCCCTCCAAAATATTTGTAAAATATTCCATTAAGTTGTAAAGTGTATCCTTCTAATAGCAGATTTTTTCAACTACTAGCAAAAACCTTCTGCAAACAGTAGAACACAAACGAACAAATATGTAATTCTCATTAACTTGGCATTTTATTTCTTTTGACGCTCATTCTTTCCTTTTAGCAGTATAATAGTGCTTTTTAGTATTACACACATGACGAAATCGGGGGGTTGCTGTCCCTCGTCACATGGTTGTAACTATGCAGCTCTAATAGCAATCCACTTACAATGTGCGAAGCCAATTTAGTGGAATATACATTTTCTATCTGCCAGGAGATTTGCCCCCTGAGTTTTTATATTCTGGGCTAACAGAAACGTTTTTAATTAAATTTTGTTATCATGTTTATAGTTTTGTGATATTGAACAACTAGTTGGCACATTCTAACTGAGTCACGACCTCCATGCACTAAGGGATTTGAACACACCTATTTCATAAAGAGCAATTAAATTAGGTTTAATTGCTTCATCATTGTCTCTTGCGTGAACATAAAAATTTTAATTACATTTTCTGAATATTTACTCGCCATTATAATAGTTAATTAAAAAAGTATTGGATAATAACAGCAATATAGGTTTTAAAGTGGAAGACATATGTTTAACCGTTTGGTAGATTACCTAGTAAGCAGTTAGTTTCTCCTTCTTGGAGATCTCAGAAAATCATTGTCTCGTGAACACCTTTCTTCCATCTTCTTGGTCGTCGTTCGCGTTTTTTGCTTTCCGTGGGTGTCCATACTCATACTCGTTTTGGGCCATCTGCTTTCGTACTTTATCTTGCTTATTACGTCGTTGTTCCGTAGTACTGAGTTGAGCTTCCTCATCGGTGGTTTACCTTGTCCGATCTTATTATTCTCGTAGTTACTTTTGCTACTGGATGCTAAGGTGACTCGCAGATATTTCAAAGCTCCAAGTCTCCAATTTTTCGTATTCTTTTCGAGTTTTCGGTGCACGCAACTTTAGTCATCCATGTCTGTTACTAGGCTTACCTGATCATTGGAAGAGAAGAGCATACAACATTTCAGCACTGAATTTTCATGCCTTAATTCTTCCTCCAAATGGATCTTAAAAAGTGCTGGTGGTAGAGTACATCCTTAACGCAATCCTTTTGTTACCGGAAATTCTGAAAAAAACTTTATTGCCTAATCGAAGCGCACTAGTGTAACTACCACAAAAACTCTTTACTGCTTCAATATGCTACTTCACAGCTTGCTTTACGGAACGGTGCTTTCTGGAAATCTACAAAAACTAGATGAGGTGCTATTGCTCGCGCAATTCCATTTTCTATGAGATTGTGTAAAATACATATCCCATCTACGCAATAGCGTCTTGGAATTATTTTTGCTTTTCTAATTTATTTACCTATGTCTATATCCTTTGCTCCAAAATACGGATGTACAATCTAGCTAAGGATGTCATTCCACTTCCTCGATAGTTAGTACAATCGAGCCTGTTGTTTTTCTAATAGATGGGTAATTTTTCTCTTAGTCGAATGCAGAGTTTCACGGTCGCTGTCCATAATGGTAGGTTCTTCCGGGTTATGCTGTGGTCGTCGATTTGAACTTGACGTTTCGCTGCTCATGCTGTCAGCTTCTTCAGAAGTTTTCTAAGGACTGATGTTGGTGCCCTCCTGGTTATATACCGAGGAGCCGTTGCGGTTGGCTGCTCATGTAGATCTAGTATGTTGTTGGGACTTGTCGTTTTTCAGCTTGTTTCCAGGTCGTTTGTGGCTGTGGTGTTCTTTTATTCGACATTGGATGCTTCTTCCCGTTTGTCCGATGTAAGATTTGCCACAAGTACATTGGAGCTGGTAAACGCCTTCTGTCTGTAGTCTGGGCAAAGAATATTTGTTGGGGGGGATCAATTGTTCGACCTTTCTTATTGTACCATAGCGAACTCCGACGTGTTAGTGAAACGAACCACTAACAATAGATTAAGCCATACAGTGTATCGAAAGAAGACTCACACTGACCGCTATCTGCATGCTTCGTCTCACCATCATCCCCTACAAAATAGATTATTGATCAAGACCCTTATTCATCAGGCCAACGCTATTTGTGGCGAGGACAGTAAACCACAAGAACTGAGGCGTGTAACAGAAGCTTTACACAGGAATGGATACAGTGGAAGAGACATCAGGAAAGCGTGCGAATACACCATAAAACCGAAAGAACCTAAACCTAAACCTATTAATTACGCCTGCCTTCCGTTCGTCGCTGGAGTAACCGACCGAATAAGAAAGGTCTTAGATAAGAAAAACATCGGAGTCCGCTATTGTACAATAATAAAGGTCGAACAATTCATCCCCTCCAACAAATATTCTTTGCCCAGACTACAGACAGAAGACGTTTACCAGCTTCAATGTAGTTGTGGCAAATCATACATCGGACAAACGGGAAGAAGCATCCAATGTCGAATAAAGGAACACAAGAGCCAGACACGACTTGGAAACACACAAAAATCAGCCATCGCAGAACACGTATTAGGACCAGGAGATCACAGAATAAATTACGACTCCGTAAACATAAAAAATACTTCCCTCGTCTTATTCGTGAATCCCTAGAAATTATTAAATATCCAAACAATTTCAACCGAGAAGACGGCTACCTTCTTAGTAACACATGGAAGGTAGCTCTGCAAACCCAATCCATCCATAAACAAGTTTCACGTGAGCAACCAAGCGGAAAAACGACAAGTCCCAATAACATACTAGATCTACATGAGCAGTCAACCGTAACGGCTAATCGGTATAGAACCAGGAGCAAAAGGCACCAACATCAGTCTTTAGAAAACTTCTGAAGAGGCTGACAGCATGGGCAGCGAAACGTCAACGACCACGGCATAACCCGGAAGAACCTACCATTAATTGTTCTCTTTCCTTATTCGTTCCGCACCATATCTTCTCTTAAGCACTTGTCGTACACCTTTGTTAAGATTTCGTAGAATATCGTTGGTGCTGCTTTTATTAATTCGATGTTTGAATTACCTGGATTAGGTGCTTTTTCCGTTTTTCATCAATTTTGCAGCGTCTATAACTTCTTCGGGGTTACTGGCGGTGCGCCACGATCTCCAATCGCTCCCACTTCACATAGGTACATAGTTTTTAGGAAAGGAGTTCTCTCTTGCAATCTTTGTGGTTTTATATAAAACCCACAAATTTGTGGAACTAAACAGGTCACTGTCCGAATACAAAATAAGGAAGTTGAAAAGTTATCTCTGCGGGTAACACTTGGTACTACTATGCCACTCATCTAGATTTATTAGACTAATTCTAGAATTGCCTTTATGTTGTACTCTCGTAGTCTTCAGGATTTCCCAAGCTTTACTTGTGCGAGCTTTTCCCATACTTTTTACAATGCCTTCACCGGGTTTTGGTCATGCTTCATCTTCAGTATTACTGATACCTGTCTGTGGTTCTTTTCTTTTGTCTCTGTATGCTTTATGATCTTCGTCCGATGTCGTGCTTATTCACTGGTTGCATGCCAACTTCTTCTTTTCCTTAGTTGCTCTACCGCTTCGGTACTGCGTCATACATATTATTTGCAAAGTAATCTTTTATTTTGAAAATTCTGCAGCTAAGCCGAACTGGTAGAGAAACCGTATGCAATCATTTTGTAGGCTTTCAAGGTTGAACTGTAACGTCACAGGCCTCATTTCCGTGTAAACGGAAACAACATTTTTGAGACTAGCAAATTATACTCTGAACCACATCGGGGCCTCTCGTAAGTTTCACGTTTTTCTCAATAAGCTCAGCTTCTGTCTCACCATTACCCAATAGATGACCGATCGTAAATTCCCCTTTGTTATGCCTACAAAACTTGGTACATTTGCTTATGACGATGTTAACAAGGAAAAATGGACTTATTTTATACAGACAAGATCACTTGATTTGCTAGGTTTGGTAGTCACTCAATTGAGCTTTGTATGGCCATAATCAGAAAGGCAGTAAGTTTCATAAATTATTAGCTTATTCGTAAGATTTTGCACTCTGTCCAAGACACCGTATTTTAAAATATATAAAAAAATTAGCATGACCTCAAGAACTGATATTTCATTGTTTCAGAAACATTTCACCTCATCCTATAGAGGGACTAAAAACTGATGTCCTATACAAAATGAACTTTTAATATTTTGAAACAAATACCGATAAGACTACAATTAGAATTTATTTCGCCCGATTGCAGTTTTATTTCAAATCATGTATCAAAATAATTATCTTTACAATAAGTATAATGTTTTCGTCGAATAGAAACAATTTTATATCAGCAATTTGTGGATGATTGTTTTTAATAAGTATGGAATTTGATAAACATTCTTGATTAAAAGGAGGTACGCGGACGATTAATTACCTTCTTCTTCGTTTTTTTGTATACTTAACCGTGAGAGAGAGCTTAGTAACATCATGATAGCTTTCTCTTGGTAAGTTGCACTTGCTTTTGCGATTTTACACTAGATGTATTGGTCTGACTACCGCAATCCCATAACAGCTCCCATGGATATGAAACTGTGCCATGGAAAAAAATAAGACCCTTATCACGGTATACTTATCCCATGAAGACTTAGTGGACTATTGCGCACTCGTCGATAAATATGCAACCGGTCAGGTTGATACATGGAACGTGAAAAAGCTGAACAAAACTGGAAATGATGCAACAACTATTGACATCATGGGCATCCTGGAAAACAGGAGAAATAGTAGCTACTTTCAAATTTCAACTAAAAATTAGTGATATGCTCCAGCAATGCAAACAAATCAATCAAGGGAGGCCATAATTCATATGCTATTATAGTCACCGTAGTATTGTAGTATTGTAGTCACCGCTTGAAAAATAAGGTAGGCGATCATAGGCCAATAATTGTAAAATTTTGTCGTCGTAATCTAAAAACTCTTGTATTTCGTGCTAAATCCCGCCTAAAGGGCACAAGAGATGTAATAAGGGAGGATCCTACTCAAAACCGACTATTAATCGTTAAAGAAGCTACCGCAAAAATTGGAAATAAGAACGTGTTCACAAATAATGGAAATATTTTTGTTAAAAGCAATAACACAATTAATAAAGTTACTTCTTTTGCGGTTTTACAGAAAATTATATGATTTAATTCAACGGAGCAGATTAGTTATAGAATATTTTATTTGTCCTTTATTTTGTATTTCCCAGCTGTTGGTTGTATATTTGTGACAAGAGGTTTTATTTACTTTATCTATTTAGTTGTATTGTACTGCTATCAAATTTTGTTTCCAACACTAAATTTATGTCTGGAATTATAGGGATATAACTCATATGCCGCAAAATAACACCAGAGCAGCTCATGTAAATATAAGATCGTTATTGCCAAAAATTGATAACTTACGGTTGTTTATTTATGAACAACAAATTGATATTCTGACTGTTTCTGAAACATGGCTTAATGACAATATTTCTACTGATCTTATCTATATCACAGGCTTTACTTTTTTACGAAATGATCGGTATGGTCGAGGTGGTGGTGTAGGAACATACATACGTAACACATTAAATTATTCTGTTGTTGATATGGTTAATAACAACATAGAACAAATTTGGATTATCGTTACATTAAATAAAATAAAATTTATTGTCGGCTCTGTTTATAATCCCCATCAACACAATTATCGAACATTCTTAAATGAATTTGAAAATTCTTTAACAGCTTGATTACCATACTCGGAAACTATAATAAGTTTCGGTGACTTTAATATTGATTTTTTAAAATCTGATAATCCATCAACACTTTATTTACAAGAAATCTTAGCTTCATTCGACTTGCATCAAATTATCAATCAGCCAACCAGAATTACAACTGTTTCAGTTTCACTTATAGATCTTATTCTGGTTTCTGACCTCTCATGGGTGAGCGATAGTGGTGTTGTTGGTTGTCATTTAGCTGATCACTATCTTATATTTTCTGATGTTATCACGAATCAAATGCCAATAAAACCTATTACAAAAAGTATTCGTAATTTTAATAAAATTGATTTGGTGTCATTTTACAAGGATTTAGAGTCATTGCCTTTCCGTGAAATTTTTAAAATCACTAATATTAACGACAAATTGAATTATTTTAACGAATTAATTTTATATTTGTTTAACAGACATGCTCCTTTAATTAGACACAGTTTTCAAAAACCTTATGTTCCTTGGCTAACTGACAATCTTAAGTTTCTCATGAAATTGCGCGACAAAGCAAAAGCTCGTTTTAGAAAAACTAAATTACCTCATCATTGGGAGTATTATAAATCCTTGAGAAATTTAACAACGCGAACGACAAGTAACGAGAAAAAAGCTTATTTTAATTTCATATTTAACAGAAATGATAAATCAAAATTATGGAAAACATTAAAAACTATTGGGATAGGCGCTAAGAATGAAATTACAGTACCTAGGCATCTTGCTAGTCCGGAGATCATTAATGATTATTTTATAAACAGTATTCCCAGAGTTCATACAATCCCAACCAATAATCAGACAAATACTGCGAAAATCTATGACATTAACGTTAATCAACATTTAACATTCAACTTTTCTCTTTTTGATGAATCAGATTTAATTAAAATTATTAATAAACTTAAATCAAATGCTTTTTCTTGTGATGGCATTAATATCACCATGATCAAGATGTGTTGTCCTTTTATTTTACCTTGTATTATTCATATAATTAATTCTTGTATAATGGAGCATACATCTCCACAACCTTGAAAGCATGCGTTGGTTAAACCTTTACCTAAAATAAAGCAACCAACTGAATTTAAAGATTTACGACCAATCAGCATACTTCCTGCTTTTTCTAAAATTCTTGAACAAATTATTCATAATCAATTAAGTATCTATATTAACGAAAATAAATTTTTACCTACGGTACAATCTGGTTTTAGAAGGGGATACGGTTCTACGACAGCTTTACTAAAGGTCACTGATGATATTCTAGCTGCGACTGATCAGGGAAACGTTACTGTACTTGTCTTATTAGATTACAACAAGGCATTCGATACCGTTAATCACGACACTTTGATCTTCATTTTACAATATTTAGGAATTCGAGCTAATGCATGATTTTTAATAAACAGTTACTTAAGTAACAGACTACAAACCGTTAATTTAGAAGGTGCTAATTCTCGTTCATTACAAGTGCTTCAGGGGGTTCCTCAGGGATCTATTTTAGGGCCTTTATTATGTTCTATATATACATCAGTTTTCATGAATCAATTAAGGTTTTCTAAGGTTATAATATACGCTGATGACACCCAACTCTATCTTTCGTTTAATCCACTGCAGTGGGAAGAAGCTGTGAAGAAGATAACTTCTGAACTCAAATATATTTATGAGGCATCCGTTCAGCATTCACTCAAAATAAATCCTGGCAAATCAGAAGTGCTATTGTTTGGTAATAGAAACACTTGTAGCACATTATCTTCCGTAATGAACATACATATTAACAATGTAAACATACCAATTGTCACTAAAGTAAAAAGTCTTGGGGTATTTCTTGATAATTCATTTCGTTACCGTGATCAAATTAGTAATATATTTGTCAAGGATATCAACACTTAAAGCAACTCTATCCTCACAGGTCTTACTTAAATCAACAAATTAAAAAAAGAGTTTGTGAGGCATTTGTCTTATCTCAATTTAATTACTGCTCTCCTGTTTATCATGACGCACTTGACAAAGTGACCGCTGAACGAATACAGAAACTCCAAAACGCATGTTTACTATTCATTTACGGTATAAAAAAATTTGATCATATATCACATAAACTTGCAATGTTTTACTCTCTATCACCAAATAGATCCTCTCGCGAGAGGATTGTCACCGACGAAAATCAAAGTTATTCTAGTATACCCTCCAACATCATTCACAACATAACATTAAGTCGTTCTACAGGGTGTTTCAGAAATATGGGATCAAAGTACTAAGGGGTATGCAGTGCGACGGTAGAAGACATTTGAGTATAGCAACCCATGTCCGTAAATGTCTCCTTGGGGCACTGGAACTCTATGACACGTTAAGACGGTTTAAAAACAAAATGTGTTTCAATTACTCAAATCTGTGGTGAAACGGCAAAAGGGTATAAGTCAAAAATGATCATTTTACAGGAACATCAAAAAACTATTTTGCTAGAGGTTTGAGAACAACATTTAATTCAAATAAATAAATACGGAACTTATACCTTATCGCATTTCCTTTTATTCATTTTATGAAATAACAAAAGGGTATAAGTTGACATATAGCTTTTTGCGATTTCCGGAATACGTATTTTCTGATAAATAATTACTATGGCAAAACAACATATGTAGACATAAACTAAACAAGAATAATATATGTGGTTTCGAGTTCGAATAATGTGAGGTTATCTGTAAACTTACCGGTTAAGTTCTTGTTACAGCACTTCTGCAAAACTTTGTACGCACGAGAGCGCGTGTCCATTTTGGCACTTATTCGTTAAACTACACTATAATAACTAATAATAACACTGGAAAACTGGACCGCTAAAACACGCTATTGCACTTGCATGGAAATGCACTCGTAGTATAAGTGTACATAAGTTATTTGTTTCCAACAAAAACTGAAGGTTATGAAATGGCAAAAGAGTATAAGTTAATATATGCTGTTCTGGCGTTGCAGATAACTTTACGAAAAGCTTTGACTCGGGGTATTAGTACACATGTATCTATTTGCCATTGACTAAAATTATTTTTTATCAATTTTTAGTGAATTTTCAGGGAATAAGTCTACATATCCCATTTAGAAAACTTGCTGTAACAATGCGGTTATGGTAGGTAGACTTATATCCTCTTGTATTTAGATGCCCGATATTGCTCTGGACACGGGCATCAATAAAATCAAAAATGAGATAAGTCGACTTATACCCTTATGCCTTTTTGCTACAGAAATGTCAACGATAACGTATAGCAAGTTTGTAACAATTCATCCATTCTTATGGACTTCACCAATCAAGAACTGGCGGATATGCATCTGGCATATGGAGCAGCAAACTGCAACGAATTCAAATGTTTTAAACTGTCTTAACGTGTCATAGAGTCCCAGTGCCCCAGGGAGATATTTCCGGACATGGGTTCCTATACTCAAATATCTTCTACCGTCGCTCTGAATACCCCCTAGTAGTTTGATGCCACAGTTCTGAAACGCCCTGTATAGAGAATTAAACGACGCGATAAGTGGAGCACTTGTTCGAGAGCTACTACTCGTCACAAGGAATAACCTTTGAGAAACGATAGCAAAAAGAAAAAAAACGAGGCGAAATGTTAATAGAGTTCTGTGCCGAAAACAACTTATTTATAGCAAACACTAACATTGTCATCATCCACGACGACTGTAACATGGCTATCAGATGGTAAAACCTATAACCAAATCTACCATATAGAAGTGAGAATTATATACAGAACATCAATTAGGGCAGACATGTATTCAGGATTAGATTGCAGCAGCAATCAGAACTGATTAATAGCAGAAATGAGCTTTAAACTACGCGAACCACAATAAACACAAAATCGATTGCAGAAAAATACGAGCGACGACAAAATATGGTATTTCCAAAGAAATTATCAAACAGGAATGAGTAGACAACGACAATTCACGAACTATATATTACGACTCAACTATAAAAATAAACCGAATAATAAAGGAAGTAACAAAAATGGACACACAATCTATTTGCGTCGAAATAGAACAACATGCTCAAAAGAAGAAAACTAGTAATATTTTCAAAAAAGGCAGGACACTAACCACAACGTTTCAACTACGTTCAATTCCCATAAACATTAACAACTAAACGTGAAATAAAGAAAGATAGCATCTACAAGCATATTGCCAAGAACTAATAGCGGATGAACACTGCCATCAGCGCAAAGAACATTTTCTTGAAAATCTACTCGCACCACAAATATCAAAAGAGAATGAAATAATAGAATCAGCTATGCGAGCTATACCGAGGCTCAAATCTCATAAATCCATGAAACTGACGGTATCGTCACAGAAATAATGGTTGCCACGGGGAAGGTCGGACTAAAATACCCTTTCAGGGTCCAGCCAATATATTGGGCAGAATCAATTGACTTCCCGATTTACAAAAGAAAAAGAAAAGAAAACTATAGAACGATTGCTCTGTTACGATGATACACGCCGCAAATTAATACTGTACATCTTGCAAAAACGGTTCAAACCATATTTCCTTCCACAAATTGTGCCTGAACAAGCAGACTTTGTTCCAGACCGCGCGTTTCAAGGCAACAAGTAATGAACATAAGGTAATTAGTGGATATGCTACCAATACAATACCCCAGCGCTCTTCTGCTTCTTGGATTATGCAAAAGCGTCAAAACGGTCAGATGGGACAGCCTCTGGCAAATATATTAGAAAATTTCTAACCTAGTAACAGATTCAGGATACTGAAATATGTTTAAATTTAACCGCTCAAGTGTTTTCTAATAATCGTAGACATAAGAGGTGTTCCACAACCACCTCTCATTTGATTGGAGATATTCAACTTACACAATGATAACCAAATAACTAAACATACAAAACAAAAGGGACTATAGACCTTAATTTTTCAGAATTCGAATATTAAGGCAGAAGAAGACGACCAGCGTATTGAAGATTTATGTCTTGATCGCTTCCTAGTACTAGACTATTCTAAACACCTTCAAAATACCTTAAAACGACCATGTCCGGTCCACCGAACATCGGATCATGCACAGAGCGCGCTGCGATCTACTGCCAAATGGAATAGTTATTCGGCGCTCCGAATTCTGGTCCACTCTCTAATATTATTCAACCGCGAAGCCTGTTTTCGTCCGACACCTCCTGGGTCTTCTATTTTGAAGAATTCGGTATCGGCTTCCTCGTAAGATGTGCCTGAGATAGACCCAGAGGTCACTTGCTTCTGAATTCTGAATATAGGCAGGGTGTTGCATAGTTGCGTTGATTTATCGTCAGGAATTGCAGAACTGTGTGTATCCGCAAGTCTTCAGTTAAACTGGAGTGAATGTAGTTTAAAAACTACCTAACTTCCTCAACGATCTCGAAAACGTTTTTTGCGGGATTATTTGTAACAGCTCTGTAATGTAGAGGGCATTGATTTTTCATGCCTATTGAATAGGTGGAATAAATATGGCTGCCAAAAATCGTATGCCCGCACTGTCCCTATAGTCACTCTTGTCATTCTAGTTGGCTATAACAAGCAGCGCCTTCACATGGCTTAGCGCGGACCACGTTGAAAACGTCGTATGCCCAGCTCGAGCTAAGCTCAGTAACAGTTATTAATAATCTTTCAATATACAGCCAATTAGTAGGTTTGTATATTGTAACATTTACCTGTAAGTATATTTAGTCAGGAAGTCTGGAAGACACGGGAAATGCCGAATGACTGTGCAAGTCCACTTTCATACCCTTACATAAAAAAGGATCCAGCAAAAATGTAATAATTACAGAACTATAGCATTAACATCTCATGCAAGCATGGTCATGCTGAGGATTCTATTGTTACGGCTTATAAATTTCTTAGAATGGCAAATACCACAGGAGCAGGCAGATTTTGTAAGCGGTAAAGGCACCTTAGACCAGATTATGAATGTGAGACAAATCATTGAAAAAGCAAAGGAATATAGTAAGACTGTATACTTGTCCTTCCTGGATTATAGCAAGGCATTCGATTGCGTTAACTGGCGACGACTCTGGGAGGTCTTGCTAGAGATGGGAACTCCCGAACACCTGGTTCTTCTATTAAAACAATTGTACAATAACAATACAACAACGCTGATCAGAGTCGATGGCAGGAACTCTAAACCCTTCAATATAGACAGAGGCGTCACATAGTGATACGTTCTGTCGCCCATATTATTTAACATTTACGGTGAATATATTATGCGGGAATCCTTGGGGGACTGGGAGGGTGGTGTAATCATCGGCGTTAGAAAAATAAACAACCTCCGTTATGCTGATGACACCACACTTATCGCTGAAGACGAACAGGAGATGTCTAGCCTTATCGAGCGAGTAGAGAAAGTGAGCTTGGACTTTGGTCTGAAGTTGAACCGCCAAGAAACAAAACTCATGCTTGTGGATCGCAGTCACAGGATTGAAAGAGCATCTACAATACACGAAATCGAGAACGTAGAGGAAATCATCTATCTGGGTGCCCTCATAAGTAAGGATGACGGCTCAACTGGAGAAATCAGAAGACTCGCTAAAACAGCTATGACCAAGCTCGAGAAAATCTGGAAAGACAAACAAATAAAGAAAACAACAAAATGCAAGCTAGTCAACACGCTGGTCTTTCCAATCGCCTTGTATGCAGCGGAATCCTGGACCTCGAAAGCCATAGACATCGCTAGATTGAATGCCTTTGAGATGTGGGTCTGGAGAAGACTGCTGAGGATTCCCTGGACTGCGCATAGAACTAACGCTTGAATACTTGAAGAGCTAAATATCAAGGACAGACTATCAACGATAGTTAAACAACAAATTCTCAAATACTTCGGGCACATTAGCAGGAAGAAAGATGATAATCTACAAAAACTGGTAGTGCATCGAAAAGTTGAGGGAAAACGACCTAGAGGACGTTCGCCGAAACGATGGATGGGCCAAGTAAAAATCTTCCAGGGTAACATAAGGAGCACATTGGATAGAGACGACTGGAGAGGAGTTGCTAATTCCACAACGTGAAGACAAACGTAAGATCACGACACTTCAAGAATGAAGTAAAGACAGGAGAGAGAGATATTTAGTCAAGTTTTTAACTGCCGCCCGTGTGCGTGAGTGTCCGTTATCTGTAAATCATGGGAGTTAGTGACTAGCATCGCTGGAAGCAATTGGAAAAAAGCAAACAACACGCCGTCCTTGGGCAGCCGTCACTGCATTAGTGGTGCGAACTTTGAAGGAGGCAAAATACGAGGCGTTGAAGTTACACATCTCGGACCAAAGAAGGTGATTCGAGGCAGATCTTTAAGAATTGTAGTGAATAAAGTGCCGTACCTTACTATCGTACTTCTTATTATAATTAGCAGCCGACCTTGAGCCGCCTCCTTATCATTTCGACTTCTGACGTCAAGCATCAGCCCGTAGCTGGAGTACCGAATTACTTTGCGAGACTGGGCGAAATACAGCGTGCAATGCACCGGGTGCAAAACTGGATTTCATGCAGTTGAATGTCCGGGTAGAACAGTTTATTTTTGTTTCTTTTAATATTGTTTACGTGATCATAAATGAATGTCAATCACAATGTTATTCTAGCTTGTTTGACTGTTAGATGTGTGTGCGACTTAGCAATCACAAGAACGTGTGAGTTTCGTTGTTTTAAACTGAGCTAGCTGGCAACGAAAGAGCAAATAACTATAAAAATTAAACATAACAACGGGGCTACTAAATATACCATTACAATTTTCACATTTTTCTCTTCAAAGGTTAAAAGGCCACAAGATTAGCTCCTTTTAACAAAATATAGCTCTTCCAAAAGATGACATTTATTATAGAATCAAAAATTATCGTTTCACATGGTAAATTTGTCATTAGTAATATACCTAGTGCATGCCAAATTGTCGATAATTTTGTCGAGTGCACGAAGTGCAAGAGGGGTATTTTGCAGACTATTTCACGAACAAAAGTTAACAGGGTGTTCTTTCCCCGCTAATTTGTCCAAGCCTGTTTCCCTTGGCAGTAGTTTCGCTACATAGTAATGACAGTGAGAATCTCGTTAATCCATTCATGCGCATCACTAATTAGATAACGAGGCACTAATGCAAAATTATCGCATAATTGGGATTTGATTGGATGAATCTCAGAAATTTAAAAGATTTGATTGGCTTAAAGTGTGTGAGGGAAATAGTCGTTATAATATTGTATACTATTATAACTTCTTCCCTATGTTATTTTCTATCTTTGTAAATTAATACTCTAGGTAATATACCGCTAACAACATTAAATAATTCAAAGTTGCCTTGGGGAAGGCGTAACTATAAACTTTACAGGCATTTGTGAAAATCTCTTTGAACAATATAAGGTCGCTGTTCAAATTAATGGTTATATACGATCGTAGACAGGCTAGTGCACTGGCTTTGAGTACGTGGGAGGATTCGCTTGCTTATTAGCAAAGTCCAACGCCCTCAATCACCCTGTTCCAAAGCGCCAATATCCGGAAATACTTCACACTGATTTCAATACACTCGTCAAAAGGTGGAAAGGTTTAAATGGTTCCGATTTCCATCAATTTCTTGAGGATATGATGGGCCGTAATTAGGTTTCGATTATGTAGAGCGAACAGCTCCCCAATTTTGCCCTCAAAATGTCGGTTTATTAAATGAGACGTGACCTTTGCAGCTTGAATATACTGCGCACAAATCTTCGACTCGAACAAATCAACGAAAAGTTGCCACAATTGTATTAATGAAAAAGCATCTTTTGTTTTAGCGAGTTATCCTGCGAGACGTAACTATATTAATTACGCAACAACAAAAGAACGAAACAAAAGCAGAGTTTAATTTGATTTTGTGTAGAATTAAAAACGAGCGCAATTAGATGGCTTTAAATGTAAAAAGAAGATAAAGATTTTACTAAAACATGCGGTTATGAAAGACGTTTTCCTATTTAACAAAGAAGAATGTACTTAATCAGAGTTGCCATCTGAAATAAACTGAATAAGTACAAAAAATTTAATTAAAGTCCCTGTATAATTTCAAGAAAGTGCCTTGAACCACGCAATGACTCCCAAGTTCCGAGAGAACATTAAATTAGAAAAGCTCAAATCGTTTCGCCAACAAAATGGAACGAGTTGAAAGTTTTCAATGAATGTCTAACGAGGTATTATTCTTCACCATTTAACCTAATCATCATATCACTTTGTAACGCCGAAAGTCTTGGCTCTCCGCCTGATTCCAACTTTGCACGGAAAATCGAAATGAGGAAAATTCACTTCCTAACTGGATCTTGTTTACTTAGGCATACAATAAAAGTTTGTGTTTATTTTCATTATATAGAGTTTTAAATATTGCGCAGAAGCCTTGTTTATCGAAACAATATTGTATTTGCACAAACAAATTGAAAATTACATTTTCATTACTTGAAATAACATTTACTTTGCGGCACGTAACACACGCTTATTACGTTTTTTGCGTGCCCGTGTTTTTCTTGTACAAACAAATTTACTCGAGCCTTCGGAAGTCGTGGTTTACGTCCCCAAGTTTTAAGCAAAAGTTAAGTTCAATTAACGTCGCCTATATCAAATTTTAGCTCGTATAAAGTTTTAAATTAAAAATTTAATGTAAGTCCGAGCATTTTCAGACTACGATGCCCAAGGATAAGCTTGTGCCATCTGTGAAGCAAACATGAAACTGAGTGTAGGATGTTTCGATTTTGGTGTGCAACTTTGATTATTGGCGCCATTTTTAATTCAAATATAATCGATACAACAGTTACTAACTACGTAACGACGCAAAAGAGAACATTGTATATAATTTTTATTTCATTTTGTACATAGAAAAGTTAACTACAGTTAAAACACTAATACTAGCTACACTTATGAAACTATATAATATGTGTTACACTAATTGAGTTTTCGACAATAAAGCTAGGTGATAAAACTAAATTATGAATTAAATAATGCGCAATTATCAATCACGAATACAGTCTATAAAAATAAATTATTCAGGATTCTAAATTGTATAAAATATATTTTGTTCTATTTCTAACCTTGTTCAAGATCTGCCATACTCTCCGACGCCAACGAAAATTTAAAATGACGCGTCCGAGTTTTCACTTACGTTAAGTACCCAGGTCTTGAATGATATTCATCTACATAAGTCTTAAAGTTCAGACTTTTTGATTTGAGTAACTAAAATACGAATACAGGTCTAACGGAAAACTTTTGTGCGCGTTACCGTGCATTATGATTCCGAAAGCAACTTTACAACTAAAACAGCCAGTTACAAATTCAACAAAATAACAACATTTAGTTCCCATCAACTGGAGGAGTTTGGAGAAACGACATCTCCATCTGGACGCCGCCTTGTCGTGATCGCGAGTTTCTACGGTAACTAGTCGGATCCAAGGATGGCTTTCTGCGGCTAAGATGACGTTCTATCCATCGCAAAAGGGTTAAAACAGAATCTGTTGACGGTAAACGACGCTCGGCGGAGGTTTTTGTTATCGATGACGATGTTACCCTAAAGGTCGCCGCCATACCCTTCAGCGCCTAAATCACAGGAAAAGTTTCAGCTTTGGCAAAGTCGGAAATAACCAATCAATACTTACCAACATAGCATCTTCATCCGTAGCATCATCTCCAGCGTAAATAATTCTAATTCTTTCGCTCCAATCCACGCCAAACGCGGTCCGCAAAATATAAATCGACGCCCGACCTTTGTTCCACTGCACAGGTGGCTTGGCTTCTATGGCACAATGCGCTTTGCCGGCCTTAAATCCAGCTGCTTCGATTAATTTTTTAGCTTGCTCCGCTAACTCGTTACGTAGATTCGCAGGAGTTTCACGGAAATGGAAGGTTAACAACGCGCCCTTATTTTCCACCCAGGCTCCCTCTTTGCACACTTGCTCTTGCAGCTGCTGGAGAAGCTCCGCTACTTTACCCTGGAATTCCGTCGGCATTGGATGGACAAATTTGCTACCATCCGGATGGAGAATTTCTAACCCATGGTTTCCGGCATAAGTTATACCTTCAATTCCGACCTAAGAGTTGAGTTATTAGAGACAGTGTGGAATGACGTGCACCTGACCACCACTTACCATTTCCTTTACGTTGTTGACATTACGACCGGAAATTACGGCAATGTAGCAATCTGACATGTTGGATAATCTTTGAAGAATATTCTTAGTTTCTGTTGGTATTGTTGCTAAGTCAGGGTGCGGTGCGATTGGTGCTAATGTTCCATCATAATCTAACAATAAGGCTAATTTGTGTGTATTTCCTATGTACCTAAAATACAAATAGGTTGGCATAAATTGTAAAAATTTAACAGGGGATTCGATGTTTTCCTCAAATTAGAAAGAACGGACACATAGTTTTCCAAATGAAAATGTTTCATAATTTAATCAGGCAGTGATATGGCAATTTTTATAAATATCAACTTACTTGGCAAGATACTCATCGAAGTCGTCCAGCGTAACTTCCGGCATTGTGATTCTCCCCACATCATCATGATCTTCCTGGGTCGCCAGCGATCCCATAGCATGCAAAAACGATCTGGTCCAATAATTGACATCGTTAAGCTTCTCGCGCCTTCTTAGATAGTTCATACGCAAAATCCTTTCATCTTCAGGCATAGTAAGAGCTCTATGAAGACATTCGGATGCACTCTCAATTTCATATGGGTTACATAGTAGTGCCTCATGCATAGTCTCGCCCGCTCCGGCAAATGGGGACACGATAAGCACGCCTGGAGGAACGTTTATTTGGCATGCCACAAATTCCTTGGCAACTAAATTCATTCCGTCTCTAAGAGGAGTCACTAGACCAACTGCAGCTTCCCTGTAAAAGGCTGCCAGCTCGTCTTGACTTACACATCCATATATGTATCTTATTGGGGACCAGTTGGGAGTTGTAAATCTCCCGTTAATACGCCCTACGAGCTGGTCCATTTCCTCCTTCAAATCTTGGTATTCCTTCACATCGGTTCGCG
Organism: Agriotes lineatus; assembly: GCA_940337035.1. Classification (NCBI taxonomy): domain Eukaryota; kingdom Metazoa; phylum Arthropoda; class Insecta; order Coleoptera; family Elateridae; genus Agriotes; species Agriotes lineatus. The sequence continues at coordinate 88,720,288 of OW679197.1, read as the reverse complement.
AAGGAACAGCAATTTGAAGAAGCGATACCTTCTCCTTGTGTTCGGGATAGTTTTGCAGCAACGATTCGAAGGCTAAAAGTCTATGCACTAAACCTTTGGTATAGTCTAACCTATCAACTCCAAGAATGATCTTTTGATTTGTTGACAACACTTTGGGCGCCTTTTCCGCGAGTTCCACGAACCGTTGAAACGGAATTCCAATTGGCAAGGGCCTGACGCGAACTGTTCTACCGCCATGTTCTACTAGAAGGTTTTTCCTATCAACACGGCATCCTAAACTTCTCTGGCAGCAATCGACGAAGTTAAGGCAATAGTCTGTAATATGAAAACCAACCATATCACAACCCAACATCCCCTGAAGAATTTCATCCGCCCAAGGAAACAGTCGGAAGATATCCCAGGGGGGAAATGGAATATGCAAAAAGAATCCTATTTTGCAGTCGATTCCATCTTCTTCTGCAGCCTTTAAAAATAGACAAATTGAAGGATATGAGTTAAAATTACTTTCGCTAATATACCTGTCGGACCCAGTTAGCAGCTACCATTAAATGATAATCGTGGATCCAAATTAGAGGCTCGGACGTGCCGGTATCATCACCTGATTTTTTCAAGTTTTTAAGCGCTTCCATAGTACAGTGTGCAAATTCCTTGTTAACTTCAGTGTATGCCTTCCACTTATCACGCCTGAAAACTGCACGATCTGGCATTGAATGAAATAGTGGCCAAAAGGTAGCATTGCAGCAGCCGTTGTAGTAATCGTCGAATTTTACTGGATCTATTTGAACTGCTACTACCTGACAAAGGAAAATATACTATGTGTTAGCTAAAGCATAAAAAGTAATGTTATTTTCAGAGTATATACATCTATTTTCACACAGCTGATTCATTAATTTCTATTAAGTTTTTGGTAATGTTTCTGTAACGATATAAATGTGTTTAATCGATGAATCAGCGTAATAGCCTTGAATATTTAAAACATTGGAGCAGTGACAAATTTCTAATGCCCTCCAATTAATTTAATCACGCTGAATTGAAAGACCCACTAACTGACATAGATAAAATAGACGAGGCCAAAATGATAGAATATTGATTGAGACAAAGTACAAATTACTATTTGTTTTGACTCCCGAGTGTTCAAGTAAATTTTTTTGATAGCGGAGGTCGCTTACCCCTCCACACCATGTGATGTTTTGAATGTGTTATCGCGAGGAGGGTAAAAAATAATAGCATTTGGAAAATAAATCTGTAAGTTATAAATTATGTACGTACAATATTTCATCGTTTTCAGATAAAACAGGATTTGAACCAGATTTCACTAGTATTTCTAGAAACATTTTTGGGCGTTGCAAGGTCATGTACATGGCTTGCACTTTAAACCCCGCCAACTGCTGAAATTGCTGAAGGATGGCAGCTTGTTCCCGAAGCTTTTGTTTATTTTCGTTTCGCGAATCTCAACCTTACTGATGTCGTACCGGATAAATTAGTACGTTATTTAACAACGATATTTTAATTATAAATAATACGTCACTTTCAAAGAGCCTGATAATAAATCGAGTAAACATTTTATGAAATCGCGAAACAAGACACATCTAGAAAACACTGAACGACAATAATAATTATCTTAAATTAGGTAAACATAGCGAAATGAATAATAGTTAAGCCTCTTCAACTTCATTTGACTCGTGCCACAGTTAGTTATACTAGAATTCAAGTAGTGATGCAAATAATGGTCAACTTGAATTGTGTTATTAGTTACTTTCATAAAAGTGAGGAGTTAGTTACTAATAATGACAACCACCTTAATTTTAGTTAATTTTTCGTAAATTTAAAGGGAACTTACCTTATTTGATTTAAGTCCAGCAGTTGGAGTAATATCATTAGGGTCAGATTCTGGTATAGGTTCATTCGGATCTTCCAGATGAATTCCTGGCCACCCAACCCACAATCCATTACCGTTGATTACCACTGGAGCAACTGCAGTTACCAAACCACCAGCACTAAAAATTCACGAAAACATGTCATACGCTCCCCAAAGTAAATCACCCAAAGTATAGCTTGGTTCCACTTAAATACTTTATCACCCCAATAAAATTCAGCAGTATTATTATTATTATTATTAACATGAATGATGCTATATTAAATTACTGAAGGTTTGAAATGTACTATAGAAGCTGTTATACAACTGAGGAAACATTGCTATGGTGATAATATGATAAAAAAATTAACAGTTAATTAATTAAAATTGCTTAGCTATTGATCCTTCACATAAGTTTTCAATAAACAGTACATACCTTGCTTTCCGGAAGAGTTCCCCTTTTTCGTTTCTCTGCAAGACGAAGGGCAGACGGTTGGAGACTACTATCATGCTCCCCGAAGACGCAACAACATCTACGGTCATATTAAAAGGTGTTGAAACAGGCATCAAGAATAGTAAATATAAACTATAATCGCATGACACACAACTAATTAAAATTTTGCGAATCCTTGTACAGTTAAAACGGTACTGAGTCGAAATGCGCGCCCTAAGTTGCCTTAAATCGGAAATGAACAAAGATCGCGTTTACCCGGACTGAAGGGGTCATTAGTTTATCTTTTCTCGTGTGGTCAATCGTCATTATGATTAAGACGGATTCTGTTTTCCAACTTTTATACTTGTTTTTATTTTTTTCTCCGGCGCATCTCAAGTAAACATTGGCGACCGTTTACACCAGATTTGTACAATCGCTCTGGGGGTACTAGATATTCATTCATTTAAGTTTTTATTTAGCTTCTCGTTCACACATGCTCAGTGATGCATTTGTAGTTTATCAAGTTAAGGAAGCTTTCAGGTCAATTTTTCACGCACAACCATTCCATGCAAATTATGTCCTGTTCTAATATAATGGCCTGTATTTTTTGTCCAAATTTGCTTACGGTATGTTTTAATCCATACCACATACCAATTCTGCATTGGTATCAAAAATATTATTATAGGAAGTGATAAACGTTCCTGATAACGGATTTTTCTTCAATCCCATATTCCTGGCAATTCACGCTTCAGGCGTGTGGGGTTTGCAAAGAATTAAGCTGAGTTTTAAATAAACCAGGACATGGATGATGCACTTTAATCGCATCCCGTAAAAAGTGTGTCAAGAGAGCCATGGGCTCGTGCAATCATCATCACGCGAAGGAGTAGTGCTTGGCGAATTATTTACGTCAGAGAGGCGCGTCCTTGGGGTTGCCACTCAACACAGGCGTGCACTTCGGTTGATAACGCATGTGTTTCGGCAACAACCTGCTTAGTCCCAACAACACACGGAGAAGTGCTGGTGCTGACCCCAGGAGGCTAACAAATTACGAATATGAAGATTGTGGAGTGGAGTACGTCAACACCAGCTCAAAGTGCCATGTAGCAGAAGCGTAAACCGTCGCTATCGCCGTTGTTTACTCAAAACCGTCTGAAGAATATTCTTATCGCATGGAGTTGCGTTCATAATGGAATGAAACTGAGAAGTTTTTTATCGAAGTAATTTGCATTTCATAAGCATTCCGTGATTAGTCCGGTAAACAAAAGCACCATGTTCTATTAAAATAGTCTTCATTTTCATTAAGGCTGAACATTATAATCAACGCATGCCCTGTCGGAATAATTAGTTTTTAAATATAAATTTTAACTGTGGGCACAAGGCGATGTATCGGCAACACGTGATATTTATTTAGACAATTATTTATAATCTTGACGACGAGGTCTTTGGTACACGATTGGATTATTTCCGCAGTACCACGAGAACAAATACAAAAATACTTTTCGCTTTTAAACTAATACACATATATCACAGATCATTAACCCGGAAACCAAATTAGTAGTATCTGTGACTTAAAAATAAATGGACTTTTATTTCGTGGAATTATTAACGATTTACGTCACACATTATCAGCTGAGGATCCTTACATTGTCATGTCCCAGCCCACTTTATGTTTTTGAAATATTTCTCAGAAAGCAGTGATATCTTCTCTGAAAGAAGTCGCTTGGTGCAATCACCTCTATATATAGTTGGGGTCTCCAGAAAAGACCACGATTTGGGTAAACAGGTGCGCTGCCCTAATAAAAACCTGATAATGTCTATTTTCCAGGGACCTCTAGATAGAGCAACAACGATATCATAATATCAGCAAAATATAAGTCTGAATAAACTTGATAAAATTGATTAAACGAAGCTTCCATTAGATTTTACATCAAGCGGTTATTCAATCAACAAAATAAGATGCAAATTTTGGGCACCTTGAATTATTAGTAATATTTCAAACAAAAAAGAACGCCCAAATGGCCTCCTTGCTCTAATAGAATGATACAACCATTTCAAAACACTTCGAGTTACAAGCGTCAGTTATTACACGCTTGTCTCCTTTTGGGCAACCGAAGTTTTTTTCAAAATAAAAATGCATACTTCATTTAGACCTAATTGACACTGACCTACGTTTGAGACTTGAATAAATAGAAATAAATCAGTACAATTGCAATTTCAAAGCAAAATATAAAGCTGTACGTAAGTACATTTCGAGGGAGTTTTAGAATACAACAAAAGGTTACCATCTTATATTTATTACACAGAACACACCACCGCAGAGTTTTGTTACTACTATTCCAAACTTATCATTCTCATTACCCAGAGTAAAATTGTAAAATGCTACAATATCATTTTTCTAAATAAAGATTAACTAATTGCGTAACTTATATATCTACTGTTCGATAGTTGTAGTTTCAATGTTTTAAACATTAAAACAATACAAACTTTCGAAGGAAATCCACCGACACACTGCAAAAATTCTAGCCACGGCTAAATTTGAACCTATGACCAGTTGATTGCTATCCTGGGTTTTACAACACTACGTAGAAACAAGGCTGAAATGTTCTGACGTCACGATCCTATGATGTCGACAACAGCAGGTTATAAATGGCCGCCGTGTGTTTTCGTGTACATATTGTATACCATTCTAACCAAAAATTTGAAAGGTAATTTAAATTTAAAATCAGGTCAGAATTAAGAACAGTAAGTAACTTCATACTTTATAGTATATTACATAACAAGTCGGAAAAGTGACATATATCATGGGAGTGTATTTGAGAAACGAGACTAAGTGTAGTGAACCCGAGTGTACGATACAGTTTCGAACGAGTTATGTACGCTATTTTCCCACGACTAATATAGCACATATTTGCAATTTAATAAATGACAGCTTTACTGTGACATCTGACAATGCATTAGAGTGTCAGTAGTTTTTAGGTTAAAATGACAGATTTTCAGTAGTTTTTAGGTCAAAATGACATATTTAGCCTACTGCATAACTGTAACTGTGCATTATTTTCGTAACAAACACGTTCGTTGTGCTAACGATCGGGTGACTGATATTGCCATCTTTCGTTTTTACTTGACTAAAGTATGTGGTAAAATCGTCTTCTGCGTTGATTGTTTTTAACAAGTCCGTTCAATGCCCTAAAAAGTATGCCTCCTGACAACCGGCATTTTATAACAGATGTCACCAAGATCGCGTGTTACAGGAAACTGTAAATATTTATCAGTACTTTAGAAATACTGAATTCAACCAAACAGAATAGTGAAAACTTAAGCGAAGTGACGAATAACGTGGGATTTGGTATAATATCTGCTACAGTGGCCATGTCAGCGGTATAATTGTTCACACTTTAGAAGAACGAATCGATAGTACTTGTCTGGAAACATTGACTACTGTTAATACTTGTACGCCACTATTAAGCTTAATGTATCTGGAAGAGAGATAATCTTTGTAATGCCTTTCTAAGTGGATATTTCATTTCCTTAATACATCATAGATCATACTAGTAATATTCGAATAGGCATAATTCTATATTTGCCACAGTAAAGTATTTTATCAAAATTGATTAAACCTCTTCTTAAACACAAAGGGATGGAAACGTTTTTACTAATTTGAATTTTAAACTACTAAGTAGCAAGATACTAAAATGTTTATGTTTTTGTGTTTACAAAATAACTAAAAAGTTATTTTAAACTTACTATTCATTTTATATTTAACATTAAAGGAGAAATAAAAGGGCTCTTTAATATTTGACAATGACATAACACGTGTATAGCCAAACATTTGACAATGTCATCGATTGACAACTTAGAAATCTCAGTATTAAACCTTGAATTTTAGATTCCATTGACCCGCGATAGCAGCGCCTCTAGTTGTAAATTTAGATGGAATGAACAGACTTGTTATAAACAATCAACGCAGACGACGGGTAAAATTCAGAAAATGACTACATAATTGTAATTCAGTAACACTTCGATAACAACCTTCACATTTCACATATGCATTGGTAAATTTGGAAGACGTACGATGTTTTCTAGAGACGTATTAGTAATCCCAAAGCAAAATTAAGTATTCTTTCAGTAAGATCAGTTGAAATTTTATTGTATGCGAAATGTTACAGTAGGATATTAGAATTGCGAATTATTTTTCCATTGATCATTTATTTATGGATTTCGTTAATGCATACAAAATCATTCATTAATAACCCTTATTCATGTATGATTTTTTTATTTTCTAAAATCGTTTATTAATGACTCCTATTAATGGATGATTTTCTATTGATAAACGGTTTTAGTATAGGAAATGAAAGCTACCATGAATGTCAAAACTTTCAAGTGTCAAATTTTTGTCATGCAATAAAATTAAATTGTCTCCAATTTAATAAGATACGATCAACAAAAAAGTATTGTAACGAACTCGTGTGTTAATCGGCGGTGAATAATCCCAACAATTAACAATTAAAATATCTCGATTATTAATCGCTCTCATTAACACACCTGTTTGCAGAGCTGGGCAGTAATTAATTGCTTTGTAATTAAATTACTAATTAAATTCCTTTATGTTTATTTGCCTTGGAATTGAATTACTTTTTAAAATGCGGTAACTGTAATTGGGAATTCCCATTTTTGTTAAAAAGTACTTGAAAATTACTTTTTAAAAGTAATTAATTACTAAATTCAATTACTTTTTAAAATTAATTAATTACTACATTCAATTACTCAATTACTTTTGTGTAATTAAATTACTCTAAAGTATTTAAATTACTTTACAAGTATTTGAATTACCTGTGGTAACTGAAATTACTCGAGGTAATTGAATTACTTTGTGGTATTTAAATTACTGAATTACTGACCTCGATAGGGTGCCAAATCACCAGAACACAAAATATAAGATAAGGTCTTATTAAGTTACATATTAAGCAAATCGCAATAGGGTATTGCCGGTTCGATATAAGCCTAATTTATTATTTCCTCTGACATGACGAGGCGAATAACAGCAACTTTTGCATTTTGTACATTCTAGATGTGATCTGTAGCTTGCAATAGTGACATTAATATTGATTGTGCAGGACGCTAAAACTATATTTGCGGTAAGTACACTACAGATTACAATACCTACGACAAAAATATAATTTAAAATAGCTTCATTAGACGACATTGGTTCATAATAATTATTTATTCATTTCAATTTGCTTGATTTAAGCGATTTGCTAGCATAGAGAGGGCTATACTGCCGTGCAAGTGTAACAGGCATGAAGTCCAGAAAATTACGTTTTTGAGTGAAAAATTATTGAACTACACGGCCAAAATCTGATAACAACATTTAAACAGCGTAAAACACATAAATAAAATGTAGTTAATTGCGAAATTCCATGCTTGGTTGACTCAAAAATTCGATGTGCGGTATGGTATTAATACAATATAAAAACACCGCATTCTTGCATTGAACGTTTTGTAAATTATCCATTCTTTACATAATATACTATTTCCACGACAGGGATTAGAAATCAGTTTCTAGGTTACAAAAATTGTAACAGAAATACATATTATCTGCCTATGGAGACAATATGAATACAATTAGTGCCTCGGTGGAGTGAATAGTACTCCATTAAATCAACAATTCTTTTACATGAAGAACAAAAATGTAACATTATAGGTTTGAAATAGAGAACAATAACATGTTTGTTTAGATGGTTTTATAAAAACCTAACTTTAATTTTAATTTTTAATGTTTCAAATAGATACACAAAAAATGTTAGTGCAGCAATACCCTTATGCGACGTGAAATGTTAAATAAAGATCAGCGTAATAGTATTTTTTTAAATAAATTTTATGCATTTGTGTACAAAAAATCTGGTGTAATTCACGCACACAACTTCCTTTTACAGTGCTCTTATAATTAGGCAAAAATTTGATTTTGACAACCCAAAACCTTTTATAGGCATTTTTAGGCAAACGGTTGCTTTTACGCTTATGAACTAAGGGCATCATATTTTTACGATTTTTAATTCCCTTTCAGATAATAACCTAAAATTTTTAAAAAATTTTACCGATAACAAAAGTTAGAGCTACAAAAAGTTTTCAGAGATAGCTAAAGTGCCTCTTATAGTCAAGTCTAGTTTATGAAAATTATTCCATTAGTGCATTACATAATAGTAAGAATGTGCACCAAAATTCAAATCGATATCTTTATATTTGTGCAAATTAATATAAAAATTTAAAAAAATGAACTTCCAAGTCCCTATGCCTTCTTACTGAAGGGACTTTGTACTAAGGTATATTAGGTTTAATCGGTTTATTATAACCTAAGTAGTCTATGACCAATCGGTGTCCTATTCTTTTTGGGACACTCTGTATAATATTTATCCTTGACTTTATTTATTTATCTTACATCAAAACAAACTAAAAACTTTTGGTTGTGGTGAACGGTACATGTAGCTACAAGATTTAATTATCAAAGTGATAAGGTATGTTGGTTACTATAGTTAACAAAACATAAAAATTAAGCATTTTTAGATTACAAAAACGACTTGACAAGACACTAATTATAGTTGCAACTTGCAGGAAAATTCTACTAAATACAGCTACATATATATATGACAATAGTTTCTATTGAAAGTAATTGAAAAAGTAATTTATATTGTATAATTACAATTACTAAGTAATTGGTAATTGAATTACTATTTCATGTGAGTAATTGTACTCTCTGGAGTTCAATTACTTCATTGGGCGGCAATTAGTAAGTAATTACTTTTTTAAAGTAATTTGCCCAGCTCTGCTTGTTTGTTAAATAACTATTTATTGTGTAAGAATTCCTTAAGCTAAATTATCATCCAAGTCGATTGAATTACTATCGTTCAAGTTTATTATTACTTGTGGTAAAGGTTTATTCGACAAAAAACTGTTTTTAAATGTACAATTTACAGTTGAAAGCTGTTTGACATCAGAAAATTATTTAGCGATTGTATGAAACCACCTTACACATAAACTTCACTTTCCATGTTGTACTCGACTTTAATCTACATTTAACATTTTTTATTGGATCACTGCACGTAGATTGCAACTATTGATTATAATGCAAAAGTTTTAAATAGGCAAGTGACTTAGTACCTTCATTAGTCTTTAGTAGTGTGTAATGAAAGTAATTGACCTTTAGTTTTGCACAAATAAAACACGTAAAACCGGTCATTGCTTTTGCATCGAAATTACGAACTGCTAGCTAGCGTTGTAAAACATTTAACGACGAATAAAATAAATCTTGTAATTATTCTCCCTATTTGTGCAAGTGTTTTGTAGACCGATATTTTTATCAGTGAATTAGTGTTTATGTATCACCAGGCAATTATAAACGTCTATAAGATAGGTTCGTTTTGTACATAATAAAAATTCTTTTAAAACTTCAGTAATAGCCATTTACAGTTTAATCAAGAATTTAACCCGTTGGGGTTTGTTGTATGCACATAATTTGATAATAAATTTCATTTCGTTAAATTATATTATATTCGACGAGTTTCATAAGCTTTTTGAAGAACATTTTTAAATGATTACAACAAACGAAATTTTGTGTCGTGGTTGATTTCAAATGTTCACATTTACTTTCTTTTATTGGTCGGAAAAAGTATAGCGACAGTTATAATTAATTCGACAACCAATACTTTGATTGCCAAATAATGAGAAATAAGTAATAAATAAAAATTAAAAGCTGCATCCCGAAATCATAAAAGTTGTCTATAATTAATTTTAAACGGTCCTGCTTTAGAAGATAAACAGGCATTTCAAAAATACGCTCGCGATATTGATGTAAAATATGTAGTGCTACTAAATTCATATTTACCACATGTCGATTACAACAGAGAAAATATGCTCGGTAGATACGTCTTGTAATAATAATTTTACTGTTTTTGTCTTGCAACAGTTTCAAAAAAATCGTTAGAGCCGTTTTTGAAAAATTTGAAAAAACTGAAAAATCGCAAGAGTCAACACATACATCCGGTTATGCGATTTTCTTTAAAAGCTTGCTGTCGCATCTAGATGGTACAAAACTTATATATGAAGTTTCAACGCCATACCTCTTTTCGTTTTTGAGATATTCTGTTCACAGACACACAGACAGACCAATAAACAAAAACATGTTTTTTGGGTTCAGAGGACTCTAAAACGTGAAGATCTGTTGAAGACTCAATTTCGAGTGTTTGGGGTGAATCCAATACTTCCTTGATCGTAAACGGAAGTAAAAAAAGGAGTTACTTTCAAGAACTCTGAAGCTCAATACTGTTGAAACGATAAATTTTTGGATATTTGATTTGGTTAAAACGGTTCGTTTGGATATTTATAAGATCTATAATTTCTGTTTTCTTCCAAAAGAGCTTTAATAATTATTTGAATATGACCTAATATACATATTGCATTTTACCCTGCACGTAAAAGGAGGTAAAGCAAAATTATCCCAGAAATATTTTATCGGTAGCTGTAATTCGATCGCGCTTCGATAGCAATCAACAGCTGCCAAGAAGCAGCTAAATCTATTTAAATCCCGACCTTAATTTATGCTAGTCTGCCATTTAGACGTAAGTAAAATAAGAATATAGTGCTCTCCCCAAATTTGCAGTGACTTGGATTTTTCTAAATTATGGTTACGTCAATCAGATATAAAGAGTTTGTCAACTATAAAAATGCCGAAGTAAGCGGTCCAGTTACAAACCACTTGGCAAATACGCACTTTTCACGCTTACAAAGTGTTAACAAACTTCACTGTCGAAGGTTCTCACTCAGTTATTTAATTACCTGGGGATGTGAAAAGTTTTTCCTGATATCGAGAATGCTCTTTTATTGCGCGGAGGTCGGTTCATCTGCTAATTTTCGATATCGACGTTGTTCCGAGGATGCGATAAAATTGTTCTTCTCCGTTAAGTAGATAGTATTTCCACCTATTACGGAGCGAGGATTGTGTAATCGACATTATCACACATGCCGGGTGTTGAGTTATCGTAAATTAAATGTTTTCCTGCGCACGCGTCACTATGTTGGCTTTAAAAATAGTCGACTAATACTGTAACCGTCTGTTTTAAATCCATTATATCTAATTTTCAAAATTTGTTGTTTTAGTTTTAAAGCCAGTGTCTTCTCTCCTATTCGTATCATGTGTCCTTACTATGTTAATTTTTTGTTATTGTATCCAGTACCCTAGTTTCTACTCCCTTCGCTATCTTCTCGATTTCCTACGCGGTCTTTTATTATTAGTCATGTAAGGTTATTTACTACCTACGCACAACTCCTATTCCACTATCCGTTTATTTAAAGTACATAATCAGTTTTAGTAGTCATTTATACGTCACTTAATGAGTGGTAGAATATCCCACGAACCAAATGTAAATAGTATCAATCAGCAGATCAGCACTAATATATTAATGCAGCAAACCTCAAATCGATAATATATTAGCTTGTGGTAGAAATTTTGAATTAATTATATCTATTCCGTGTGGCTTAAAACAATTTGGTTACAGCTCTACTCCCATAGGTAATGACTACTCAGATTAGTTTGTAATTATCTAATTTACGTTTACTACTGAAGGATAACCTCCTTTCGATATTTCACTACCGCGTCGATGTGAAATGCATTTGATTATAATAGAACATTTTTAATATACAGTGACCGCCAAAAAGTTGGCATCAAATGGGAAAAAATATTTAGAGTGTATTATATAAACACACAATTTTTACTCAAAATAAAAAAATAATCCTACATTTTCAGAACATATAACTGAATAAAGAAAAATCTCGTCATTTAGAAAACTGTAAATGAACATTTACAGGAATTTTGTGAAAGTAATTTTTAACGGGCAGATTAGTCTTACAACCCATTTAAATATATATTAATTATCCTTGAAAAATATTTCTCTTCAAAGCGCTTTGGATTAAAACCGTAAACATTATGAGATCATACCACTTGTCGGTAAATAACAAAAAATCAAAAGGAGTAATTAACATTTTTTACTGTTTTTTTAAAATTATGAATCTTAAAAGTTTTTACCTAAAAAACTTTGAATATTGAAATTAAATCTGGGTATGTGAAATTTTGAAAGATATTTAAACACTGAAAAAAACATTTTTGCGAAAGTTAAAGAAAGATGGTTGTTTTCTGGTTTTGACATCTCACTTGGTTTCCGAAAGATATCACTTTTTGCATCTTGACAAATTCGAAAAACGCCATTTTCTAAGTAAAAATTGCTCGGTATATCTGATAGGGATTAAATAGCGTAAATTAATGCCGCAAAACTCAAGAATAACTTTTCGGCGGCCACTCAGTGTGTCCACAGACTCATTCTCAACATGGCGATCTCCCTTAGTACGAGAGATACAAATTTAGTCTAATGGAATGAAACATTCCTCAGGTAAACTTGTATCTAACCCCATAAATAAACTTTGTATATTCAAGGTAGTGCCGACGTTGACCCAAAACAAGTGAATTTTTGATTTTGTTAAATAACTCGTCCATTTTAAGAAGAAGTCGAATTTAATTTGCACTTTTTTAATGAGAATATAGCGGTGTATTCATATTTTTAAAAACTGTTCTCATAGTTGAGCTACAATGGCCAACTTCATTTGCAGTTGTGGTACTCTTAGTTGCTCATGGCGCCTTTAAAAAGAAAATTATTTTCGCTTTTCAAAAATGTGTAATTTGTTATACATAACACGAAACTAATGGCGAAAAAATAAAAAACCTATTATTACTTTGACAAGTGAAAACATCGGTCGTAATGTTTACCATTTTAAGGTTTTGAAAAAAAAAGAAATAAAAATATATTTTATAGCAATTATGTATTTATTAAAAATATATAATGCTTTGAAAAAAAAATAGATTTTACGTTAATCCAAATCATAATAAAAAATTAGAAAAGTTTTTAAGCACTTGGCCATTATTTTTCAAACAGAAGTATAACCTACAGTTTCAATTATGCTTTCAAGAAGAGTATTTACATTGTATGTGTGAACATAGACTTTGTTTTTCTTGGTACCAAAACGTTCAGACATGAAGTTGGTTACAACCCTTGAATTATGTACTGAGGCACTATCCTGATGGAAACAACAACTATGAGTCTCTGCTAAAGGTAATTCATCCAGCAACTCTTCAACGTTCTTTGCAAATAAATGCAGATCAATGTAAGACGTTAGTGTTCCATTGCCAATTATAGGTCCAATTATGGCCCTAGTATGCCACACCAGACATTAAATTCATACTTGATGTCGAGTAGATATGAGCATAGAAGAGTTTTCTGTAGCCCAAAATAAATTTAGCCTATTAAATCAACTATTGTTTGTGCATCTAGTTTCATCAGACCGTAATCTGTGTGAAGGAAATTTATCATTAGTTCATTACCATTGCATTGTCTAGTATACAATCCTCAACTGCTTGTAAAGCGGTAGTTTTGATTTCCTTATTTATGCGCTGCAGATTTGTCTACGGTTTAGTAAATGTGTTCTATTAAATTTACACTGAAAGTTAGGTAAGTAGAGAGGTAAGGTAGTTGTCTTCATTCTGGATACTGGTTTAAATACATTTAAGAAATTTTGGTCGAATTTTTATAACACAATGTAACAAAACAACAGTTCAAACGTATCACTGTTACTAAGCAGCTCCAAGGCAAAAAATATCATGTAATAATCAATTACCAGTTAATTTAAGATTTTAACAGTAACTTAGATGGTACCGCTTTGTTTATTTTCTTATGTAACGGGTAAATTACAAACAGACTTAATGTCAGCTATGAATAAGCAATTGCTGAGATTGTTTTTTTGTTTTCAAAGCCTTCAATTGGCAACCTGCACAACCGATGGTCTCACTTGTCAAAGTAAAAACGGGTTTTTTTATTTGTTCGCCATTAGTTTCTGTAGTAGGTATAACAAATTATACATTTTTGATAAGCGAAAAAATTTTCTTTTCAAATTTGTCATGGCCAACTATGAGTCCCATACGAAAAAATGAAGTTCGCCATTGAAGCTCAACTATGATAACAATTTTGAAAAAATCTGAATAAATTCGACTTCCTCTTAAAATAGATTAGTTATTTAAAAAAATCAAAAAGTCCAAAATCCACGTTCTTCGCTAAACTGCCTGAACTACGTTGAATATCTAAAGTTTATTTAAGGGGTTTGGCACAACTTTACCCGGGGAGTATTTCACCCTATTTAACCAAATCTTTATCTAGATAGATATAATTCAGTATGGCATCGGATACATTTTCTTAAGTGCATATAGGGCATTCGCAAAACTTTCAGTGTTTTTTGGACACATACCGTTTCAGAACTAAAAACAATTAGCTACGTTCAAGAGAAGTTACTACGTTAGAAAGTCAATAGAATACCTATCATAATGATAATTATGATCACCAATTTATTGATGTAGGACGAGTCACAATAAAAGTTTACTTAAAATTACAAAATTATTAAATGTATACATGCAATAGTTAAAACAACGTAAAAATTAATTAACAATAAAAGTTGACTAACGATTTACACAAAATTTATAAATAAAAAACAGTATACAATTACTCGTATCTACATGTATAACACGGTAACTCAGAAAACTATTATGTTTACATATTGTAGTACTCCACTTCTTTTTACAATTTAAGTATTAAAAACTCTTCTACCGTATAAAAGGCGTTGTTTTTTAGAATTTATGTCATATATTTTTTAAATATCTTGCTGCTACACGTTTAAAGACTAACTGGTAGTATGTCATAAAAGACCGTACCCATATATCAAGTACTGAATTTAAAGAATCAAAGACGATGATTATGATTCTGTTAAGTTAACATGACCATAGGCAGTGCTATATTGATGGTGCCCGTTTAAAAATTTTAATTTGTTGTTATGAGACTTAACATACAGTAAAATTTCTCATATGTAGATACTAATAATACAATACTCTGATTGATGGAACTGGTTTTGTACGACTCCTGTCTCTGTAAATTGTATACTCGTATATTGCGAATGGCTCTCTTTTGTATAACAAACACCCGATCTAGTTTGGTAGCAGTTCTCTAAAAAATAATACCGTATGTAAGAAGTGATTCAGAGTTTAAAACATAATAAGTTCTCCAAGTCTCGATATCACCAAAATGCCACTAATGTAAGATCATTTTTAGATTTGAAATTATTAGTGAATAATTGCATCATCATAGTTTTATCCATATTGGCCGTTAACTCATTAATTTTTAATAAATTTCTAAGTTTAAAATCAGCCCTCCCTACAAGATTTTCATCACAATTTGACGAAATTAATAACGTTATGTCAAGAGCAGGTAAATTTATAAGTTAAGGCAGAATTTATGTCATTAATAGTACATAGAAGCGGTGGACCCAGCACGCTTCCCTACGGAACCCCTACTTTAAGTGCATTGTTATTAGGCTATTGATGACAATCAGAAGAAATAGCTGCGAAGATATCAGTAAATGGAAGACCAACAGAAAAGCAACCAACGAGGTAGGTAACATAATTACAATAGAATGCCTTATGTGAACGCCCTAGAGGTACATATAAGGATTTCTACGGCATATCCTGTAGGTATTTATTACCTATATACAGAAATAATTTATGTGATTTGCTACTTCAGCTTCCTTTTTTACTATTGCGGAATATTTTAATGGAACTTATTATAAGAATGTCCATAGAGCAGGGAAGTTCCATTTTAAAAGTATTCGACATTTGACATGCAGCAGAAATCTAACCCTCGCCATGAAAACCAGTATTCTGAAATGCGATTGCTGTACGGAATAAGGCTTTTTAATGTAGATATACCATCGGCTATTAAGAATATCATGGGTTATGGGTTGATCACGTGACAAACCTTGGAGTAAATGGGTAAAGATGAAAAAAACTCCTAAACATCATCAAGCAGAGAAAGCTGGAATACTTTGGTCATACAATGAGTAACGAAAAGATATACTGCATACTCCAACTCGTGATGCAAGGAATATTCGGGAGAAGAGGCCTAGGACGTCGACGGACTTTATGGTTAGGGAACCTGGACGGCTGGTTTGGTTCAATATTTACATTTTCGTACAATATTCCGTATAGTTTTACGTATTCATTCATTTTCCGCAAAAATTGTCGCAGTTTGTGTCTGCTTTTGGCTTTCCATATTGCAATCCGCTTTCATCCAAGTATACTTCATAATATTTGCTCTTGTACTAATTCTGGATTCTGTTCAAATTTTATCGTTTGGAAAATTATATCGCTATCGTGCGCTATCAGACATGGCTTCTATAGGTATGTGATAGTATTTTATCGGTTTCAGGGTATTAAGCCTTTGCTTACATATACAAAAGTAGGCTGGTAACTAGGTCATAACTTATCTGTAGAGTAATGGAATATTACCCTACATGGCAACCATAACCATATAACAACCGATAAACTATTGAACAAATCACGGATGTTATGAATCATAACAGCCCTAAAAGTTTTAAAATCCTCGCTCTACGAGCTCGGATTTCAAAACATCTGCGGCAGTTATGATACTCATAACATTCCTAGATATGTTAATAGCTATTATACCCTGCTAATTATTTTTGGTGTAATTGAATGTTCTCTTTATGCGAGGGCCTAGGTGTTAGTAACCGATATTCTGAAATGATAAAGCAGGCAAGATCCATTTTTATAAGTATGCGACATTCAATCTGCAGCAGAAACCTAACCCTCGCCATTAAAACCAGTATTTCGAAATGCTATTGCGGTATGGAGCCGAAGCTTGAAGATGGACCAAAGCATCTGAGAACGATATAAAGGCTTTAAATGTAGAAATAGCGCACCTACTAATAATATAATGGCTCATGGATCGACCATACGGCAAACCTTGGGTAAAGATCAAGAACTGCTAAATATCATGAAGCAGAGAAAGCTGAAATACTTTGGCCATACCATGAGGAATGAAAAGAGGTACATACATATTACATACTCAAACTCGCGATGCAAGCAATATATTCGACAGAAGAGGTCCAGGACGCCCAGGAATTTCTTGGGCGAGGATCCTGGGCTTGAACTATTCTGAAGACCCGCGAAGAAGAAATTATACCTATGATGATAGGAATGGATATGACACCGGAAGAAGTAGCGGGTGAATTTTTCACGGGCCAAGTACTTTGGACCAATACCATGTATGTACATATATTTGAAAATCATACGACACTAATTAAGAACCAATAGAAAAATTAATTTTAGTATGGTTTCCAAGCTAACAAAAAAATTCTTGATAATCTTTTTAATGTTGACTAACCTAACTTAAATTAATAGCCGATAATTGTTGGACATTCAGTGTTGTTAATATGTTGGTGGAACTGTAAGTCTATGTTAAATTCAGGGTTAGCAGGTTAGGTTTTGCGTCAGTTTTAACACAGACTGACGCAAAACCTAACCTGCTAACGTCGAATTTGACATAGACTTACAGTGCCTCCAACATATTAAACAACTTACTATGGATACGTTTTTGATATCACTTGATATCTTATTTTCGAGTAAAATTTAAATTTTACTTTTTATGACCATGTCGCTACGATTTTCTTGGAGAATCTACATTCTAGCATTAATTTATGTCCGGTAATTTTCTTATAGTGCACACAATAACGTAATCGGGTTCTCTTTCCATATTTCTACGATCGAACACGTTTGTATATTCCAATTTCACATATCTGCAGCTGCCTTAAAGATTCCTACAAGTCCTTTATATATACGTCGATATCATAGTGCTAATTGCCTAGTCTTTTACTATCTGCTCTTTGAACATTAATAAAGTTGATTTCAGTTACTACATTTTTGTACATTATTCTGTGTAGTTTTAGCTACACTCGTTCATTTTCCGCAAAAGTTGGTGCAGCTTGTATCACAGTGTTGAGTTTCTGTAGTGGAATTCGCCTTTATCAAAATATAATATATATGCTCCTGTTCCAGTTCTGGATACTGTTTCAGATTCTCGTGTTTGGCAATTTATATCGCCGTCAAATACGAAAAGCTTCTTATCCGCTGTATTTTATTTATTTATTCCTACTATTCTTGCTTGACATCTTTTCTATAATTTGCTACATTTATTGAAAATTAAAAAAAACTGTTAATATTATTTAGGAGTTTATTTTAAATATTCTCAATGTAGTTCTCTTCTGCAATAATATAATCGACCCGTCTTCGTTTTCACTGGTTAAAAGCTACCAATCGTCCTTCTTTAGGAAAACCTTCTTTAAAACCCATAAAATAACCAAAAGTCACGCATCGCTAAATCATGCAAGTACGGCACGTATTTTATTTTTTTTTCCACCAAAAAAACTGGAGAGTTCAAGCTACCTTATGGGACGATTCGTTTTCGTATAATGTAGCATACCTAATCCTCTTTTATGGAACATTTTGCAGTGTACAATTTAGCCTTTAGCCACAAGTCTTTTGTCCATCAAGGTTAATTGCACTGACTAGGCTCGTAGTTCTAAAGAATACAGCATACATAACTTTTTTATAGCTCGCTGGTTCTTGGTCATGGTTGGCGTTTTTTCATGTTTATGAACTAACTCATAGGGGACTCTTTTGGCGAGTGGGTACGTTGAAAAAAATGTACGTTCCATTACCTATTACAATTTTGGAAAAAAAGTTGTATCTGCCATTATTCAAGGAATTTAAGGTTTCATGGCCAATTCTTACACCCTCTGCATTTTGGGAATCATAAAGCCAGTATGGCACAAAACGATTTATATTTTTTTAAATGACGGCAATCGTGTATGATTGTATTAGCAGGACACAATATTGAATTGATGCTCTATTACCCTTTAAGTGGCTTTCTTGTCCTCTGCAATTACTTTCTTAACAAATCCTATCTCGTGCATCTTTCAAACTCTGCCCAAATGGCAGTCACTCCCTCTAATTTACTACCCACGGTCCACCCGGAACACTCATTTCATAATGGGCAAAGTTGTTTCTAACGGAATTGTAATTGGCACCTCGTTTATGAAATCTTCAAGCCCCTGCACATAGTGTGCCCATCTATCATGTTGGTAATCGTTTAAAGAGAGCTATAACCTATATGCCGCTCTCACAGGGGTCTCCCTGTCGTAATATGTCTTACATTTCTTCCAAACCTTTTACTTACGATTTAGTACCGATTCGTCCGTAACCAGTACTTTTTGTTCATATCCGGTGGCAACCCTCGTCTCCTCATTACACAAACCTATCTTTCGCCGGGTCAATTCTGTTCTTACGCCCTGGTCCTCTACAGCACAATCAATATTTAATTGTACATATTCCCCCTTTTGTTCTATATAATTTAAGCTTACATCCTCTACTAATTCCCCCGTTCTTTCCTCTTGCTGTTCACAACTGGTTTATAATTTAGCTTCGGCTAACATCGGTCCGTGTTCTATTTTAATTTATATTCCTGTTGAGACACAACCTACGTGTAGCTTCACAGCCTTCCATACTTTTATTAGCCTGATTTAATTCTACCCCTCTTTGTTCGATTTTACTATCTAAATACTGTTTCAGTTCCTGCTTCAGTTTCTGATGATACTGATCTAATTTATTCCCTAGGTTTTGTACGTTCTTGTTGTTTTGTTCTAATTCACTGCTCAAGCCCTGGCTGAATTGTTCTGACTGCTCAAGTCCTGGCTAAATTTATGGAGTAATTATATCCTTTTCATCTCTAGTATACTATCCGGAGCTACTTTGCTGTACGTTATGCTCCAATTCGTTTGTACTTATCGATCTCAAATAGCACCTTTCCATTCAATAAATAACTACTTCCCTGACCTATCCACCTTATCAACGCCGAAGTATCTATTGTGATTTTAATGATATCTTACAAAAAATACTTCACAGTCCCGCGTTTCGGTGTCATGCATTGCTGCTGTGATGTTCGCTAATATAAACATTATTAATTAATATTCGAATTCGTTTGCGAGAACAGATTCCCTTGCACCTTGAATTTATTTTGGTACCTGCATTTTGCAAGAAAATGAATTATTCTGGTATCATGTATGCTAACATGTGTCCCCCATACGTTTGCTGGCTCTTTGTGTGGCTAAATGGTTTTATCACACCAACCCTACATTCTGCCGGTAGAAAATGAAAGGATTTCGATCATACTTGTTGTTGTGTAAAATGCACTTTGCATGTGTGCTTTATTTAAATTAACTATAAGTTATGTGGCAACTATATACAAGAATCTCCTAAAAGTACTTTTGAAATAAACTTATGCCCTAAATGTGACTAATTGCAATGTGCCAACAACTTTCCTTTTGCAAATAAAACTTTGTTAGTCATTCATTACATTAATTTGTAAAATATTCAACGTACAAACGAATATCACAGTATATATGCTCTGAATTTCGAGAATGTCGTTATAAAGTTCTGTGTGGCTATGAAACTTTCTATAATATCACTTGGCAATTAAATGTGGACATTATATGTCCACATATTGAAAATTTGCATAATCTCATAGTACGCTGAAACCTATGGGAACAAATGACACCATCTACCTAAGTTCTTCTACTTCTTTTTTCATATTGTACTCGTATTAGGCCAGGTTGTGGCTTTATCAGCTCTTTTTGCTCGCAAACTGGGTAAGGGGCTGGTCTCGCCCGTCGAAATTGAAGAACAGTCCCCTATTAGGGGTTAAATTAATATAATACGGATCAAGTCTGGTCAACTGAAAGTGTAGGTAGGATAAAGTGCGTCAAATTCCACAAATTTATTACACAACATAAAGAATAAAAAGAAGTTCTATTTCAATTAAGTTCGATCTTCACAAGTACCCGCGTAAAACACAAAAATATTTGTAGGAATATCGTGTTTTCTGAGAGCTCCGGAAACCGACTTTCGTTAATAATATCTATTAAATTAAATATGTACCTGCCATTTTCATAAATCGTTTTATAAAAGCTTTGAAGTTTCCAAATCTTTAAAACGTCATGTGACATTGTCGAAAATGATGGAATAATTTTCGAGAAGGTGAAGGCCATCTATATTTAAACTTAGCAATTAATATAAATCATTAGAAATGCAAAGTTACGAAGCTTTAACAAAAACTAAAATTAGCAAATGGACAAAGATATCATCATCGGGGGGATTGGTTCAGCGGAAATAACCAGTTTCGTGCAGCACCGACACATGTCTGATTGGCACTGCAACGAATTGATGATCAAAGTCATTTCAAAAATAAATTTGCGTTTAAAATTCGCCCCAGTAGGACGAGCGAACTAAATTTATCGTTTAAATCGGTCGACGGCCTTCCTCTAGTAATTTCGGTCCAATTTCCGAAAGCTGTAACAAAATATTACGAGTTTGTGGCGAAAACGCGTCACTGGAGTTGCACTTATCGACAAAGCTATGCACGAGGACAAATATAGATGCTGCCATGGCGACGGCTTCCTTTAACTGTCTCACCTGGTAGTTCCAGAGGTACAAAGTTCTATCGGAATTTTCCCATTTCCTGCTATTATCGGTCGAGTGGGGTTGATAAGCATAATGACTGGAAAATTTAGCCAAATATTGCAAAAATGTACTTGGTGGCTTGAGAAGTTTTTTATAGCCCTCAAGGTAAATTAAAACCTAT
>OW679197.1:88675088-88698269 GCA_940337035.1 Agriotes lineatus | reverse complement strand
CCATACGCTAATATTGCTAATAGCTGGATTTAAATAAATCTCGCTTTGAGATTTCTTGGAAAAGTCTATGATTACCTAACAAGTTATCACCCGCCTCCAACGTGATAACTAGACTAACTAAAACCGTAATCACAACAAAACAAGGTTAAGGACTCACCCAGTGCGTATGTTTTTAAATTCCGTTGCCAAAATCGCAGCCTGGGAAGATTTGTAAGTTGGAAGCGTTTATCATTTTTTATAAAGCCATGCAACAATTTTCCACTAGCTCTATTTTTAAACTGGAAAAATTCCCGATAAATTAGAGAATTCCTTTTATGAGAGATATCATCTCCGTCACAACATGTACTAGTCATTCTTCACGTTTACCAAAAGTGATACTAACGCCAAATCAGCGTCAGGTTATTAAGTAAATTCGTGATGTTTGGTTTCCACTAATTTTCAATCAGAATACCATGGCATTGAGTTCCATGAACTGCTAATGGGCGATAAATTTATATATACTTCGACTCGCATTATGTTATTCATTATTTAACCGCAGTGGTTCGAAAGCTTTTCCAAGGCAAAAAACGTAACGACCAATTTCCAGGAATTCCTTTTATATTACAAAGGAAAGTAATTACGAGCACTGTAATTTGATTCTGGCGGCGGGGAATAACTACCAGACTGCCAAAATTCTGGAGACAATTTCACAAGCGACTTCGATTTCAATAATAAAAGGAAAGAATAACAAAAACAGACATTCCAACACCCCAAGCGTCTAAGATGTATACTTTATTATTGCTGTTGTTCATAGTTGTTGTTACGCCTGTGGGATTTCTGAATTCTAACGACGCAAATGAGCAATTAGTTACTATTTACCCATTGATAATCAAGTACCAGCAGAAAAAAAAACTATTGCTGATGTGAAAAATGCCAAGTTTCCAGATCTACGTCAGTGTAGCTTTGCATGCAAAATACCTATTTTGGTATAACATCATATCAGAACAAAACAAATATAAAGTCATAAGAAATTGTGTGAACAAGTAAATAACTAGATCAGAAAGCAAAAGCATAAGAAATAAAAATCGAAACTACAGATAACGTATATGAACGCAAACAGAAAAACAGCAATAAAAACTACGAAATGATTAAGTTTAAACTATTTTCATTCGGTCTAAAGTTAGATATATCCAAAATAAATGTCCATTTTAACACTGAGAAGATAAATAACCTAAATAAAACCAAGAATGTTGTAATAACACTGTTGTAGAACAAACCGTTAAGTAACAGCACTTTTTTTCTAGATAAAAGTGGCACTAAATTAAACAATTATTGACAGATAGGAACTGATAAATTATGTTAAATCGAATATTATTTCATAACCTACACTTACAGATAACCATGACCTTGAAACTTCTATATGCATACTTATTCGATAACGAAAAAATTAAAATTTTATATAAACACTGCAATGCAGTTAAGTGCAAGAAGAGCAATTACTGAAGATAATGAATGCTTTAGCAAAATACCGCTAAATATTTAATGTAAAAACAACCTTGGCGATAGCTACATAATTCAAACATAAATTTAATCATTGATAATTTACTTTGACCCTTTTGTCTCGTGCTGTTTCTAAAAGTCGATGTGAAAGTATTGTTGTGCAGAATTTCCAATTTAAACTTGTCAAAACGATACCAAAACTGCATAGATCCTAATGCGATGGGCAATGGTTAAAAACCCATAACAACTACTTCAGTAACATGGAACGGTACTGTTGATAACTATGTGAAAGTCTGTCTTGATAACTATGTGAAAGTCTGTCTTGATACGACGCAATAAAACACAGTAGTCTTCTCCACGTACCGGGTGGCCAATTAAGAAGGGCACTCGGCCCTATCTCGAAAAGTAATTGTCGTAAAGACTTGGGGTAAAAAAATTTATGACTAAAGCGGCCAAGAGAAAATGCTGGAAATTATTTTTAAGTTTCTAGAATGGCCGCCAGGAGGCGTAATCGCATTCTTGAATTTTAAATCCCGATTTTTGAGAAATATTCTTATATTACAGATAGCTAAAATGGACACCGTTTTAAAGCTGAGATAAATTCGATTCTTTTTTGTTAAATGCTTTTTGCTCTATCTCTTAAGGGAAAGTGGTGGGGGGTGTCCGAACATTTTCGGAAAGAAATGTCAATAACTTCAAAATGGCTGAACGGATTTTGTCAAACTTGGAGTCGTTGAAAAGGGCTTTTCTTAGGCTATCAATGCTGCCTTGAGCGGATTGATTTAGATTGCTTGTGTCGTCGCTAGAGGGCGTTTTGCGACAACACTACAAATGAAATGGATTTTCTCAAAAAAATTAAATGCAACGATATCACTTTTATTGGAACAAAAGATAGCCAAATAAGGGCCTAACACGCTAGTGAAAACTGCATTTTGATATTTGTTTCCTAACCTAAAATATCAGTAAAGGAAATTAAAAATCGAAATAATGTCGCATCTTTGGGAATATTATCAGTATACCTGCCATTATTAAATCCTAATTATCCTTCTTTTAGCAAAATATATATAAATTTACTGTTAAAATACCAACATTATATTTAAAATGTCAATAATAATTAATCCTTTATCTAATAGAGTTGTCTGTCCGGGACGCTGTTTTGTCTGTCCGGGACGCTGTTTCAGCAGCCAAACCGTAAGAGATAGAGAAAAAAGTTATGAAAGTTATGTTTGGAATGGTCATGTCAGGTCAGGAACCGAATTTCAGTCACGTGACACTTCCGGTTTTCAAATCACGTGATTTCTCGAAAACCGGAAGTGTCACGTGACTGAAATTCGGTTCCTGACCTGACATGACCATTCCAAACATATAACTTTCATAACTTTTTTATCTATCTCTTACGGTTTGGCTGCTGAAACAGCGTCCCGGACAGACAAAACAGCGTCCCGGACAGACAACTCTATTAGATAAAGGATTAATTATTATTGACATTTTAAATATAATGTTGGTATTTTAACAGTAAATTTATATATATTTTGCTAAAAGAAGGATAATTAGGATTTAATAATGGCAGGTATACTGATAATATTCCCAAAGATGCGACATTATTTCGATTTGTAATTTCCTTTACTGATATTTTAGGTTAGGAAACAAATATCGAAATGCGGTTTTCACTAGCGTGTTAGGCCCTTATTTGGCTATCTTTTGTTCCAATAAAAGTGATATCGTTGCATTTAATTTTTTTGAGAAAATCCATTTCATTTGTAGTGTTGTCGCAAAACGCCCTCTAGCGGCGACACAAGCAATCTAAATCAATCCGCTCAAGGCAGCATTGATAGCCTAAGAAATGCCCTTTTCAACGACTCCAAGTTTGAGAAAATCCGTTCAGCCATTTTGAAGTTATTGACATTTCTTTCCGAAAATGTTCGGACACCCCCCACCACTTTCCCTTAAGAGATTGAGCAAAAAGCATTTAACAAAAAAGAATCGAATTTATCTCAGCTTTAAAACGGTGTCCATTTTAGCTAACTGTAATATAAGAATATTTCTCAAAAAACGGGATTTAAAATTCAAGAATGCGATTACGCCTCCTGGCGGCCATTCTAGAAACTTAAAAATAATTTCCAGCATTTTCTCTTTGCCGCTTTAATCATAAATTTTTTTACCCCAAGTCTTTACGACAATTACTTTTCGAGATAGGGCCGAGTGCCCTTCTTAATTGGCCACCCGGTACATTTATTAAAAAGGCGACATGTTTCGAAACCAGACTGGTTTCATCTTCAATCCAAAATGATCATCTACAGAGGTATATGGTTAACAATAGTGTACAATGTAAAGAAATAAACTTACTGGTAAAAATGGTAATCAACCATGTGTTCCAAATTGTAATTTAAATGAGGTTATGTTAAGCGCTGAAGGCGAGGTAGTAAAAATTCACAAAGAACACCACATTGGAGAAGAAAATTAAATCAATAGCCAGCAAACTACGTTATAAAGATCGTTATACTGGTTATTACATCAAATTTAATAAATAAAAAGTACAACATGTAAAGTAGCAACATTCTCTGGTGGAGAAGGCACTAAGAATGGAGTTTCGTGGAGAAGACACTAAGAATGGAGTTTCGAAACAAATGTAACTAAAACCAGGTCAAAAAGTCCCTAAATTTAATGAGACTGAAACTACAAGAGAGGGTCAGAAAATGAAAGAACAAAGTTAAAACCGAAAAAGGAGAAATCAGACAAAGACAAAACAACTATTTAATATTCAGGAAAATGTAATTAGTATCACAATCTGTGACTGAGTCTGAATTCATTATTGTTGGAAAAAATTTCGAGTAAATTCAACAACCTACCTTTGTTAGCTACTATATGTAAAATTTTGTAATCTTTATTAGGATCAAAGTTGTGGTTATGTTCCAAAATGTGATTAGCAAAAGTTCATTTATTAGGTTGGTCGATATTAAAATTGTTGTTTTTAATGCAAGAGGAATGTTCTTTTATTCTTCTCTTGAAAATACGTCCAGTTTGACCAATGTAAAAACAGTTGCAAGACGAACAGTCAAGACGGTAGTACCAGATCTTTCTAATAAAGGGGTAGGATCTTTATTGAAGACTACCAATTTCTGAAGGGAAATATTTCCGTGACGGCTGTACCTACCTTATCTTTTATTTTTCATTCCTTAGGTTTAAACTCCATAGTTTATTTCTTTAATTTTGAAGAACATTTCTCTTGTTTCATTTGTGTTATGTAGTCTTTCCATATCGTTGCACATTTTTCGTAGGTGCTCATTTTTATCACGTCTGTTAAGTCGTTATATTTCTCGGTTGAGTCTCTTTCGCTCTTTCTCCTTTTCTTCTTTGTTTATGTTCATTTGGAGTAGATCGAGTCTTCTTGCGGTTCACCAGTTGCCAGGTCTCATTGGTAATCCATCGTTTGTTCTTGATTTCTTGTGGGTACTCCTGTAGCATTTGTTTCTTAGTTGTTAACATCGTATTTTTGGTGTCTTGCCACATTTTTTCTTCGTTTAGCTGACCTGTTTCTTCTAGCATTGCGTCTATGTTTTCTTCCAGTTTGTGTCTGAAGCGCTCTATGTTTTAGTTGTTTAATTTTTGAAGTAAGATATTTCTAAACATATGACCATTACATGAAAATTGCTTGTTGTAAAAACGGTTAAATTTAGAAGATGAAAGGGTTCAACAGACAGAAATATACAGTGTGTTTGGAGACAGATCCGAAATTATTAAATTGTGCAAAATTGAACGACTTGTAGCAAGTATTATCCAGAAGCTTCACTCACATTCGAAAGGTAATCCAGAACAAATCGTTGGTAATGTTTTCTATTCAATTTCTCTCTGTTGCTTATATATCTTTTCAGTATCTTCATATTAGAATATTATCATTTCGACGCATAATAATAATAATAATAATAATAATAATAATAATAATAATATGCCTGTCTACAACTATAAAAATCAATTACTTCATTTTCTAAGCATTGGCTACAACAGGTGTCACGACTAAAAATACCGACAGCCGCGAAAAATCGTTACACTTAAACCATACGTATCTATTGGCCGGTGCCGGATATTTTTTGCTGAAAACTTATTGACCTCGATTAATGAAAAATAAAAGAATAATAAGATACCTAGATACAGTAGACGTCGCTTAAAGAGGACTTGAGGAGGCGTCCATTATAACCGAGTGCTTATCTTATTCGAATTTAATTTTTTTAGTTGAAAATAAAATTAAGTTGTAAGTTGTAAAATACCACAATTATTCAAAACTCGAACAGCGCAGAAACTAAATTATAAGATTACTTGACGAAAAATTCGCATTTATTCTTTAAATTACTTTTTTCTTAGTAAGATGTCATTTAAAACAATTTCTATTTTGGTTAATTGATGAAATATTTCACATGTGTTATCCCCTTTCTGAACGTATACTTGTAAGGTTTTAAAATTACTTAAGGCATCTGAAAAAGTTACTGTAAATTGTTTCCCACCGGAATTCCATTCGCATATAATAGACGGCAGCGAATTTTTAGTCCATTACAAGCCAAAATCCTTTATAAGCGAGTTCACACTATCCGATTCTGTCCATATATGTTTTCTTTTCATTTGTAGCATTTGTCAGAGCAACACTACATGTGTTATACGTGACAGTTTAAAAGTACCTAAGTAAATAATAACTACAACAGGTTAATATTATCTGTGTTTGACTGAAATTATAGTTAACATTATGTGAATGTGAACTTGTCCGTTGCGTTTTAAATTGATGAATTGCTATTTTCAAATTTGCGTTATATGTTACAATAGCTGTGTCATCAGCAAACATTGCTATTGACGCGGGGATTTCGGGAACAATTTGGTGATCGGTACATTATAAACGACAGTCCATTACTAGCAAGTCCACTAAAGTGGACTATACTATCTTTGTTTTTAATAAATTTAAATCTTTGATTAATAAAAAAACTAAAGGAAACCGACTGATCAATGACTGCAGATTTTTAAGACTGCTGATTTTTAAGAAAAACAAAGTGGATGTTACAGTTCTGTTTGGTATCGTATATTTTTCTTAAACTCGACAGGTTTAAACAAAGGTAGACAACATTCGTTGCTATAGAATTTGAGAATAGGACATTATACACTCTTACAATTCTCGGATGAGAAACTGTATTGACCAATGGCAGAATGGAAGATCAGTAGTGCAAGTTCCTGGATGAAATACACTTCATCTAGGCTAAAAAAAAACAATTCACTATAACTGGTTACCAATGTTGTCTTACATTGAGGTACAGTTACGGCCAAATAAAACCGGGCAGTACTTTACTCTATTGTGAATTATACCAATTCACAATAGAATAAAGTACTGCCCGGTTTTATTAAATCATCTAATAAATATAAAAATTAAAATGACATATTAAGAATTCAAATTGTCAAGGTACTGTCAGCGTACATAAATCAAACAAGTAGAGACACTCACTGTCGGTTCATTTGATGTCAAAATACCGATTTGAATGACTTGAACGGCTCCTGGGGGGTACTTTTCGATGGTACTAACAGATGGTGCCACTACTTTATCACATATGATTGGTAGCAGAGCTAGTAACTGGCTCTGATTGGTAGAATTCTATGCTGCCATCTGATAGTCAAGCTTAGAATTACCCCCCTAGATACTGTCCCAGGCACTCTAGACGGGTTTCAACATTTGGCATAAGCGTATCTACTTGTTTGATGTATGTACGCTGGTACTGTCAAGTAAAAGCCTGATTTACCAAAATTTATGAAAAAGGCATAGAATGTCAAAATGGTGGTCGTTTTTATTTGGCCGTGCCGTACAATTTCACTTAAAGGTAAGAACTCAAAAATATCTAAAAGTAACTACTTATTGCCATTTTGCAACAATTTAAAGCAAAATATAAAATGCGTTTTATTATTGAAACACTCTCATTTGTTGCAAGGTTTCTCTGCCACACTGTATATGGCTAAGATAAGCTGCACCAAAAGTGGTTCCTGCAAGTCTATACAGTGTGTACATAAAGTAAGGAATAAATTCATTATCTAGAAAAGGAAAAGCTTTTCGGAAAAATCCTCAGACATGTCAACCTTTGTTTTAAGATGCGCATCTTTTGACGTTCTAGTCTCATTGGTGACATCATTACTGTTCCGGATATGACGTCATCGACATTTTTTTCAAATGGCAACCTTTATTTTTGACAGCGCCATTTGAAAGAGCATATTTTTCTGCACACAACACATCAAAAGTTTTGTCATGTTACATAAGGAAATTTTCGATAAAATTAATGTTATAGTTTTTTTAAATTAATTTATTTTATCTACTCCTACTGCACAATGGCCATGAATTATGATTCATAATTCACGGTTTGCAGCCAATCATAAAATTCTATTTTCATTATTCAATAGTTTGCAAATTGCAACCAATCAGAAAATTCTATTTTCATTATTCAATAGGTTGTAGCCAATCACAAAATTCATTCTTATTATTAAATGACTTTTGAAGTTAACAGCTGTCACAAATGTCATAATTCTGAAATATGAACACAAGGCTCCTATTGCATAGGAGTAGATAAAATATCGTATTATATTCGCGATTATGGCCATTATTCACTCAGATGACTTGCGCCACAAGCCGAAGGCGCGTGGCGCAAATGTCATCTTCGTGAATAATGGCTGTCATAATCGCTCATATAATAATATACTATTATTCAGTTAATTGAACAAACTAATTAATTCAGGGGACTCTAAAACGTGAAGATCTGTTGAAAACTCAATTTGTAATTTTTAAGGTGAATCCAATACTTCCTTTATCGTAAAAGGAAGTAAAAAACATACGTTTTGTATTGACAGCCATGAAAAGTCATAGTGACAATTTGGAAAGTACCGAAAGATGAAATGTTATACGTTTGGCAGTACTGAAGTGTATTGTCAGTCTATGTCAAATTCGAGAGGTTAATAGGTTAAGTTTTGTTTGTTATTTGACACAGATTGACGCAAAACTTAACGTACAAATTTCGAATTTGGCATAGATTGACAGTGCTACCAACACTGCAGTAGTAAGTGACATGGTTTTATACAACTAGCGAAATAAAGTAATTTCATTATTCCACTAGTGGATAAAGTGGTACTTTAGACGGTTCATAAGTGTGGATAAAACTTCAATTATAAGGTGAGTGTGGATAAAATGTCTTTTTTGCTATAATAAAAAGAGTGGTTTTTTATGACTTAGAAAGAGACCTTTACAAAGCTAGGAAGGACTTCAGTTTCAACACTTAATTAATTAGTTTGTTCAATTAACTAAATAAAATAAATTAATTAAAATTAATTAAATCGTTATAACATTAATTTTCTGGAAAATTTCCTTATGTAACATGACAAAGATTTTGATGTGCTGTATGCAGAAAAATATGCTCTTTCAAATGGCGCTGTCAAAAATAGAGGTTGCCATTTGAAAAAAATGTCGATGACGTCATATCCGGAACAGTAATGATGTCACCAATGGGACTAGAACGTCAAAAGATGCGCATCTTAAAACAAAGGTTGACGTGTCCGAGGATTTTTCCGAAAACCTTTTCCTTTTCTAGATAATGAATTTATTCCTTACTTTATGTACACACGTATACGAGAGACTTAAGAGACTTTAAATAGTTATTACCTATTTAATCTAGCATAATCATTATCTTAGCAGTTTGGAATGTAATGTTTGTGCAAGTTACTTATCGGTGATTCGTACACCACTAAACATTCTGCAAGGTGATAACTGATAACAACAAAATGCATTTAATGATATTTATGTGCAACCGTGTAGAAAACTTGATTTTTGCGCACGTAATTGCGGCTGCAAAATTCGTTTTCGCTGCCGTTGTTATTAGTAACGATTTTCGCGTACGCAAACCTATCGGCACGGTTGCACAAAAATTGATAACGTGTTTCTGATTATAATATGCATTGCGATTGCACAAAAAATATTGCAGCTTCCCGGAAACAATTTGGCGGACTTGACTTCGTCTCGTAGGCCATACATTCCTTGGTACGCTACAGTCAAGTCGCGGTCAAGGTAGACAAATAACTATTATAAGTGGCACACAATAGGACATTACTATCTAATTCTTGGCACGCCTAAGATAATGTTGTACCCGTATAATTTTTGTTTTTTTACCAACAATCAATTATTTCGCGTTATTGAAAGATTTGATCAATAATAAAACTTGAAGTCATGCGATTTATTTTCATTTCTTAATAGCGGGTATGTATTAAAATGCATATTGATAGTTCGACATTCTTTCTTCCTCCACCGTAATCCTATCGACCTCGAGAGATGCGTACTGATACCAAGCGCAGTCCATTGACACCTGGTGATTTTCCACTAAGCTGCAAAGCATGT
Source organism: Agriotes lineatus (assembly GCA_940337035.1). Classification (NCBI taxonomy): domain Eukaryota; kingdom Metazoa; phylum Arthropoda; class Insecta; order Coleoptera; family Elateridae; genus Agriotes; species Agriotes lineatus. Next base: position 88,688,392 of record OW679197.1, on the reverse strand, counting down.
AATCGTGAAACCTTTGTAAACTTTCTAATGACGTGTTCTAAGCTACCTTACAGCTGGATTTAGGAAGAGTTTTTTGCTAACTGAACAAACAGTCATAAACCTGATCCGCGGTATACAGATTCTTTGTATAGTAACAAAGGAGCTGTCTTAGTAAGTAATAGTTCTATTGACACAAACTATAAAATGCAATGAATCGACAAATTTTAAATAAACTGTAAAAAATCAATCTATTATCCAGCTGGCTTCAATTATTCGAAAACACAAAATAAAATAAAATAGGCTTTTCTGTTGCTAACTAAGGCAGTAGAATAATACTATGTATATCACTGACTCACGGACATAGTAAACTGTAATACCTTTTATTATCTACATAATTTAGTAAATAAACCAGCCTGAAGTTATATTGAAATCTACAAATGAGTTTGAATAAGTGATGCAGAATAAACAGGTTATTAAAAACAAAAGGTACAGGTACTAATTGGTTAACAAAAATTTTCAAATATCTTATTTAATAAAAAGCAGTGACTTAATTTATCATGGACGTTATGACCTACATTCTATAATATTTTGGGGATTCTGCTAAAACATGCTTCTACGATGCGAATTTAAATTTCGAAGCCATCTTTAATGTTAGGTAGGCCATGAAAAGTAGTACATGATTAGGTAACAAATATGGACACCTTGGTGGAACCACACAGCCTATCCATCGATTTGTAAGTATTCCATTTAAGTAGAACTGATACCATACTGTATCGATATTAGCAACTACAGCACTCATAGCACAAATGATCTGGTTTGTTACTTAACACCCCTGTATAAGCCCATGTTGTGCGTGGGTATCTGCGTGGGTCACGTTTACATCGGCACCGATCGGACGCAGTTCGTCTGCAACCTGCCTTGTGGTCACCGCGCCCTTTGTAACGCAGCTATAAGCAGGTCGGATAGGTGGGCGTTCTTAGACAAGATGTTCAAGCGCCTGACTAGCAATCGTATTTCGCCTTGGAACGCGGGTTCAAATCCCACCGGCTGTATTGTTTTTTTTTCGAAAATTTACGTGGTTCGCGTTACTAAGTGTTTCCTTCGACTATTTCGCTACTATGTATTAGCAATGTTAATATATTTTTGTCTATTTCGCACATAATTTTGAACATTTTGACCATTTTGGTGCATTTGCTTTATTAAAGACGTTAAACATTTTGTTCCTCTGTAACTTTTTTATTTATAATTACATTTTATAAATACAGGTATTTTAATTAGAGAAAAACCACTTATTTGGTGGGCTGAAAAGCTAGGATCTTCAACGAAATTACCACACAATACTCCAAGCCATACATTAATGTATTATAATAATTTTGTCAATTTGGCTCTCCATTTAAAGTAAACATGCACTCGTCGGTGAATTATTTGGCACGAAATTGTCGTCAGTGTCCTGCTAATAGATATTGTTGTGGTAAATATTTGTATGCATAATATTTTACCAAAGAATTGTCAGAGAAACTCAATCCTAGTAAATGGAGACTAAAAAAAATATCGAAACATGTCTCTGTATCTCCATAATCCAGTGGTCGAAGACTAGACATTATTGCAACGCTAAGCTGCTCAGCTATAAGCTAACAAAATGCATGCAACAAGTGGAAAGGAATCACACGATTTATCCATTTCAACAACAACGACGAGGATTCCTATTGTTCAACCGGGACACGGCTACTTTTCAAGATAAAACTGCTCCTTACAAACATACGAAATCGTTTACTTATGGTGTCACGTGAAGAACTCAGCGCAGTGGATGAACAAATAATCCACACTAACACAAGATCTACAATAAACCCGTACAACTCTAAAACACCCACACATGGGGATTCAAGAATTATGCGCTAAGTGGCTAATTTACGACTTTGATATTTTTAAAACAACTAGCAGTCCAGTGAGACAAATGTCTCATTTAATAAAACAAAAAAGACCGTTTTTCAAATAGAACGCGTATTCACCACACGTACGTATATGACGTCATTGTTGGTAGCAAACTACCAGTCGCATTCGCCTTGATAAAATTTGCCTAGAATCTAACCTAAAAAGTTAGGATTAGCATAATTAAGATAATAATTAGTGTTAGAAACTGAAATTCGGTTCCTGACCTGACATGACCATTCCAAACATATAACTTTAATAACTTTTTTCTCTATCTCTTACGGTTTGGATGCTGAAACAGCGTCCCAGACCGACAAAACAGCGTCCCGGATAGACCAGCGTCCCGGACAGACACGTCTATTAGATAAAGGATATTATGGTCGATACCTAGTACCTAGACAGAGAAACCGTAATATATTTTTTGACAATTGGTTTGCCAGCATTCCTATCATGATCTATTTGTCTAAGAAAGGCATTCATCTTATCGACACTGTTTATCTCAAACGAGTAAAGGATTGATGTCTTCTGAAAAGGAACTGAAGAATAAAGGAAGAGTTGTCTTGCAAGAAAAAGTTTCAATCCAAAATGACTCAGATTAGTGTTATCTCATGGATTGAAAATCAAATTGTCCCCACTTTGACAACGTATGTAGTTGGTTTTAATCGAATTAAAATCCGATTAAGGAATGCGTAATTTCAGGGGTTCTTTTATCTTGTGGATGTGTACAGTGTGCATAGGGTTATTATGGCATCAGCAGAAAAATTACACATCATGTTGTTGGATTTCAAAATTGCTGTGATGGATGCATTTTGTAAGGTTGGTACATAATAATAAAACAGACAGAGGGCGCCCAAGCGCTGAAGATATAAAAAAAAATGCTTCTTGAGATTCCATACTTATTAATAAGTCAACATTCTTGCCAACTAGCACCAAAAAGTACTCGTCACTGAGACTGGAACCTCAAATGGGTAACTATTACGTAACCGCCAACAAAACTGTAACATTAATGTGTTTTTATAATACCTACTTATTAAAGATTCCGTAAAGACCACGGCAGCTTCCCCAGTACTGGAAATACCGCAGTTACCTTTAGGATAACCTTAAAAGTGTTAGGAAATTGAAGGTGGCTAACGATAGTAGCGGCGACTAATTTATGCTACTGAAATGAGGCTCAAAGTTGCAACTACTTTGAAGTAGTTTTAATAGTTACCGCGACGTTCTGGACACCTTCACTGTCCCTTTATAGGTATGAAACTTATAAATAATAATTATTGGTGTTAATAACGTTTCCACTACCTGTACGATGGAACATCACAAGGCACGGTTACCATAAAGTGCCAATCACCTCTTAAATTCACCATGAAGTAGCTTTCACCATATAGTTCTTAATATAGATAAAATTTCATGCTGCGCATTGTTACGTAGCTTTTAAAACGAATGGCGTCTGTTTACAGCGACACGGTTGGTCACAAAAACAAACAATTTGCCAACTTCCACCGACCTTTTACAAAAAAATGTAAAACAAATAATGTTTTAGTACGGCGAAGCCATTAACTTTTATTCTATATGTTATTAAAACACATGTACCATATATGCGACCCCGCGCGGTCATCGGAGTGAAACGTGAGGTTGAAAATAAAAGGTAAAAGTTCGATGTGCAACCATGAAGTAGTAACGGGAACATTAAACAGGCACAGTTTTGGAGGAAGTTTAAAGTGGCGCTACAGTTCACTTCAGTACTTACGAGCAAATATAACTTTCAATTTACAGATTTGCAGTTCCCATCGCACTATCGTTAAGTAGCAATTACTTTAAAGTTATATTTTTTATATTTGTTCCGAATTACACCTGGGCAAAATTTGTGACGCCATTATTAAAAAAAACATAAACCTTTACTCTCCAGTGGCTTTAAAAAATTAAGTTACCATCGTTTCAGCACCAATTATGACAAATATACACAATAATTAGTTTCAAATTTCAAAAAACAAAAAATTTTTCAACATCTAGGATCTCTAATTCTCGCAGGATGTTATATATTTTAAAGACAATATTATAATTAAACAGTTTTGAATGATTTATAGTAAACTTTTTAACGTTGCCACTCAGACCATACATTTTGTCTCTAATATTAATCTTAAAGTACTCGATTTAATTTCTGACCTAGGAAAAGAACCATGAAGGAATAAAGCATACGTATAACAAAGCCAGTTGCAAGACAAATCAAGCAACACTAAACAACGCCGCCGCTCAATAACGTAGTCGGGAGGTTCCAGAAACGTCGCCTAAACGTTGACGTCACCAAAAATGGTTCCTCATTGCGGTCACATAGGTACATGTAATAGGAAAGTTCTTATGGCGTACCCGTGACAAGTGGCAAAACACTTCGAAAGTTCTATAATGGTAGTTGGTACGTTCCAGCGAGTAAATTTGCTAGTTGCAACTATTGGCCTATAGGAGATCAATAAAATAACTCAGAAACAGATACATTGTCAGTCATAAATTTGGACAATATGGAAAAAATTATCATTGTTTTATCAGCAAATTATATTCATTCCGTCCATCTTCTCACACTAAAAATGTACTTACGGACATTTAACTCTCTCCTATCGTATACGGGGGAGTTTCAGAAAGTACCCGACTTTTTCAAAAATTCACAAAAATGTTACTTGAACTGGTTGTTCAAAATTGAAAGAAGGTGTCAAATACGAACTCACAGCCATCTACTTAGAAACAAAAATTTTTATTGGGATAAGGATGTACTGTTGAACTTGAGTTTCGCAAACTTAGCAAACAGAAAATTACGTTAAACGTTCTAAAAAAACTCATTTTTAGTGTCTAACGTAAACAAGTGCAATATTAATCGATCCAAATATAAGCAGGAATTCAAAATAATTGTTTTTGATGTTCGGGTCGTTCGCTATTAATTTATTTTAAACTAAGATATCTGTTTTTTTACTTTGATAAAAAAATTAATTTGTTACCCCTAATTTCGATTTTAACATAATCTTCTGGTTGTTGAGTGAACAAAACTCAAGTTCCAAAGCAGATGCTTATCAATAATAGGTTAACTTTAAAGTACCTCATTTTTCGTAATACACAGGTTGGTGGTAAGAAAGAATTTCAAAAACAAATGAATTTATTTTCGGAGCGATGTCTATGAGTTCCTATTTTTGTGGATTTGGTCAGTCATTTTCATATTTTGTAACCTTTCCCGTATACGAAAGGAGCCATTTAAATGTTAGCAAGTGCATTTTTAGTGTGAGAAGATGCTGAGACTTTTATCAAGAATACAATTTTCTGATAAATATCTTAGATAATAAATAAAAGTTCATGTGTGCAAATTTTTGACGGACACTATACACACAAGAGGTAACAAAATGGGCTTGAAGACACAAGTGCTCCCGGATTTGGTTCATCCTCCACCATTAATCCAAATCTAATAACTTACCATTGAAATTTCTTTTAGTAATATTTTTTATACATCATTACAAATATGTACACCTATTTTTATTTTTATGTTGTATTACAAAATTTTTTAGCGTAAACTGTGTTTTACTGTTGCTTCGATAGCCTTCATAAAAATGGATGCCAACCATTCTAACTACATTATTGTGACAAATGGAATCCGCGCATTTACACGGCACCAGCAGTGCTAGACATTCGGTCTCCGCTACTGCAAGGTTAATCAGTAAACAATGTTCAGTACACTAGTAAGCTACTATTTACGTGTAACACATTGATTTTCTTCACTTTAGTTGTTTTTAATCAATATATTCTAGTTAATCTCTTCTACATTTTGTATTATCCGGTTTTTTCATAAAAACAATAAAACATTATTTTAAAAAGTAAATTAAGATATACCAAAGATCTATTAGTCGGCGGGTTTTACAATTTTGTTAATGAAAAAGCTAATAGCTATTTATAAAACCACTTAGGAAATGTCTCATGTTGTGTACCGAATGTTACACGAAACTGCTTTTCCTAGCGTGTTTGCTACATCTTTCTAATTTTGATAAAAATGGTTCTTTACACCTTAGACCTTACACCGGTGAAACTATCAATTTAATACTTGCATGGAAAATCAAGTAATGGTGTAGATGACAAATTTATGTAAAAATTTATTTATTTATTTCAGTTTTGAAAAATTGGATTTTACGTCACTTTTTGACGGTATGAAGGCTTGTTTTTTCCTAACTGTCATCTAAAAGAGTTGTGAAAAATGCCATAACGTAATTAGTTATAAAATTTAACGAAACTGGTAATGATGAAAGAAAATCTAAACGGAACTAGATAAAATTTTCACAATACCTTATGAAAAGTGACTGATGTAATTTGCAAAAATTCATTAGCTAACATGTACTCGTTTCCAATTGTTAAATCTCGTCAAAAAACAAGCCGCGTGGCGCACGTTGGGTAAGCGCCAGGCTTGCATTAAGCAAGTCCTCAGTTCGAATCCCGCGGGGGTCGGAATTTTTCCGTAGCCTTGGCGGTTGGACTCGGGTTGTCCGTGACCATTCCCAGTTGGGCATCAAATTAACTGTGGTCTACTCAGAACCAGCGACCTAAGAGATAGAGTAACAAGGTCAACACATCACCAAGGCACACGCCTCATATAATGGTTGCTGCGCAAGCACCAAAGGCGCGCTCCAACTCTGTATCCCAAATCCGGGGCAAGTTGAGCATTGTACTGCCAGACACAAGCGCATAAAAGCACTAGCCTCTAGACCGCAAGGTAAATGAGGTTACAGATAATACATACATACAACTTGTCAAACAATATTGGACAATTTTTACATATAAAGTATCAGTTTTCAAAGCTGACTAAAGTTTCGAAACGCCACATACTTCGTAATTAGTTAAGAAATGAAAATATTTGATATTGATCAAAAGTATATCAAATTCACATGCAAAAGGTGAAAGCGCTAGTTCTGCCATTGACACTTATTTTACATGCCTTAATTTCGTCAGTCTCGGGTTTCGAGAATCATTTTATCTTCCAATTTGAAAAAAATCTTGTATAAAAAGCATTAGAAAATGCGATTTTGTGTAACATTTTGTGACTTTGCAGGATCTCGCAACGCTCGCCCGGTTATATGTAAAAATTACTAATATTTTTTTTTACTAATGCACATCAAGATAGCTGTTTTCGCTGTGGCGTACCCTATTTGAAAGTTGCAACTTTCGCTACTAGTGATGAAAGTGCGCATTGCTATGTAAATGAATAAAAAACCGTTTGTTCCCAACTTGGAATTTTACAATAAAATTAAGTAGTCAATAACTGTCCGATTCTAAATTAATTTGTAATTTTTGCATTATGTAACGTTAAATTTCACTTTTATTATTCGTAGAAAAAATAGCTGTCACTGCTCGCTCGGTTGAATACGTTTTTTTACTTTCTTTTACAGTAAAGGAAGTATTGGATTCAACCCAAAAATTCGAAATTGAGTTTACAACAGATCTTCATGTTTTAGAGTCCCCTGATCCCAAAAAAAAATTTTTCTTCATTGGCCTGTCTGTGTGTCTGTCTGTCTGTCTGTGTCTGTCTGTGAACAGAATATCTCAAAAACAGAAAGGGGTATGGCGTTGCAACTTCATATATAAGTTTTGTGTACTATGTAGATGCGACAGCAAGCTTTTGAAGAAAATCGCATAACCGCATAGGTGTTTACTCTTGTGATATTTCGGTTTTTCGATTTTTTCCAAAAACGGCTCGAACGATTTTTTTAAACTTTACATTTTTATTACACTTTTTAATGTATATTTATGTGAGATAAGTGATTTTCCAGTTGAATACTTCTAAAATTGTTTTTTTTTTAATTTTTTTTGTATTCAGTCCTATTTTAAATAGAACACCCGGTATATTATTACATTTTTAAATTCAGCTTAAAACTCTAGAGAAATTTGTCTCTTGAACTAACACTCTATTTGGTACCGTTTTTGTAAAATTTGTAATTTTTGAAAATTTTTGACAAATGCTTAAAAATGTAAAATCAAATGTTTGGCTAATTATAAATAAGATCACTGTAAAAGAAAGTTGTACTTTTATCTCGTGTTATAAAGTGTACTATTTTTACTGTTTTCCGGAAACTGTAAATATTTCATTTTAGGGAAATTTTAAGTTTAAAAATCGAATACATTCTCAAGCAGTAACATTTGTGTCTATTAATTTGTTTTTTGTGATTATAATGTATTAAATCTCACTGTATGTAATTTATGTCTATAGTACTCTAACTTTCCCCTATTTCAATATTGTTGAGGGTAGAGTTATAAATATCCGAAAATCTTCATAGGATAGAAAAAATCCTAAATTTTTTTTAATAAACTGATAAATTCCGCAAAAATACCGCTTTAGGTATTTTTAAGCGGAGTTATGTTAGCAACCATTTATTTAATAATAGTAGATTATGTTATTAGAAGTAAAAGTGATACTTTATGTGGCGAAGCTGAAGTTTATTTAGCCGAACGTTAGTGAGGCAAATAATTCAGCTAAGCCACATAAAGTCACTTTTACTCCGAATAACATATACTATTTTATCCGCAAACGTATTCAGGTAAATTTCATTAATATAAATTTAAAAAAAGGATGCATCGGCCGGGAATTGAACCCAGGCCACCCGCGTGACAGGCGAACATTGTACCCCTGCGCCAACCTCTCTTGTTCAAATAACGCGTTACTGTAATGATATATGAACATACTGAATCACCCGAGCTAATAGCACACGGCCACAGCAGCTGTCACGCCATAAACCACGGCGACAGATGCTCCGATCCGCTGCTTAAAGGTTTATTTATACTTTTTCGTACTCTTTTTCAAAATAAAAACCGGCCTACGATCTAAGTCCAAAAATTAGCAAAATTTTAAGCCATCATACAATTGAATTGGTCCAGTATCTTCGGAGGAGGTAGCGAACAAACATAGAAAGAAAGAAAGAAAGAGAGAAACAATTTTGCGTGCTTAGGCAGATAAAGTGAAACTTTTACCTTGTCAATTAAGACAAATAAGTTGTCACTTTTGTGACGTTTGCGGATAAAGGTAATTTGGTTTACTAAGGTGATTGGGTGAATCAACTAAGATTTAGTGTACACTACAACTAAAAAATTTTTTTAAATATACACAAAAAGGGTGTTTTATGTAATTTTTTAAAAAATGACTTTAATATGCCAAACTGCAATAGCAATAAAGCGAAGACAATGATAATAATTTGTTAAACAAATGATTAACTATAAGTGCATTTTTTCTGTTTTTTGTTTTTTTTTTGTTTTCCAGAAACAGATATTTTATAAGAGCAAAATTTAAAAAAAAATAACCTCGTTACAAGCACATCACATATGTACACTGGCTTGCAAAAAAATCGCGTTCACTTTAAATATCAAATACTTTTATTTGGGCTCAAATTATTTGCTACTGCTCTTACAGACCATCCCCCTCTAACTTCGAAACGATAAGAATTTTCTCGTTTTCAGTCAATCTTGGCATTTAACGATTTGACACTGGCAAATGAAAAAATCAAGATCAACTTAATACAACGAAAACGAGGTGTAAGCGATTTTTATGCAAGTGCAGTGTACGTATTTTTACTAATAGCCTATATATTTAAGTCCATAAAAAACTTGTTAGAATACATTCAACAGTAGTATACATTACATAAAAACAAATGAGCGTGTAATAAAAGGTAAGGATTTACAAATATAAAGGCGCCTACTCACTATTGCAAAAATTTTGTAGAATAGTTATTTCAAAATTCCATGTGAAAAGAGATTAAGGTTTTACAACATTTATGCTTTCTAGTTGCAATACATAACTAGTCATGCCTCTATGAAACTATTTTTTTAAAGATACTTATTATTTATTCAGAAGCCGATATTATTCTTGTTATAGATAGCGGTGATTTATTAATTGCAGGTGATAATAGGATAGATAATACAATATTTACAGCCATCGTTGACACCCAACTGCGTGACCTACAAAGTTTCCCATCCACTCAAAAAAATTCCACCGCAGCCTTATTATTTGATAATTAATGTAAACATTCCCAAAAATTATCGGGCATAGGATACCACACGAAATCCTTATCATAGAGAACGTCGCGCAAAATATTCCTACCACGTGCGTATCATATCCTGCCCCTTGGAAAGGAGGCTTCAAAATAAAATGTTTCTACGTGATTGAATGCAAATGAACCCTATCCGGGATGTTATCGGGTCGGATTTTTTATAAATTAAGCTTTAGATCAATATTAGGAAAGGTTAAGATTCGTATTGATCCCCGCGGAAGCATAGGGACATGCGGCAGCATAAACCAACAAATAAAGTGGACTTACTTTGGAAGTCGCTCTCCGAAGGTGATTTTGGAAATTTTCTCCACCCCATAGTTACTCAGTTTTTGATACTGTATTATTTTGACTTGCAACTCGCGCTCATACTCTTACCGGCCGGTAACACCGAAAACGACTCGAGTTTGCGTAGTTCCGAAACGGTCACGAGCTGGCAGCGTGCTAGAATTTTCTAGAGCGGGACGGAGCATGCGTTTAGAGCAGGATTGACAGAGATATGTGTTCAGTAGAGGGGGCCGCGATGTAACCTATATTTATATTATAAAGCGCCGTGTTAGCTCTTACGTTACGGTTACAGTGGCGTACCTTGAGGCAATTACAAATTGCATATGGGAGGGGAATGCTCTAACTCTTAAAATAAACCCAGATAAGTTAATATCGCAATAATAACATAACATTTAAGATTGTGACTTGAATTTTTTCCAGTGCGAATCTTTTTTTCTTTTAATAAACTTGAAGCGCGTTATTATCTTACGCCAAACACCAAACCGTAATAAAGATTCCAATTGGCAAATAATTCCGTGAAAGTTGGAAACTATTTTAATCACGGCTTTGGATGTCTCATATTCTTTTTTATGCCTGGTTTATAAAGGTTCCAACTGTTCCACCAGGTTCCAATTCCATACTATATCAAAAATCTTGTCTCATTCCTGAACCCAAACATTTTCCGGCTGTGCTCCTTTCCTCCTTATTAATAGCTACATTACTGGATATTTCTCTCCTTGCCTTACATGTTCGAAATATTTGACTTTACGTCGTTTGATTGTTACATTCTTTCCGGTCTTTCCCCGTAGGGTTACCAACATTGAGTCGATGCTGACCCGAAAAAAATAATTTTTGGGGGAGAAAACAAATGGGATAAAATTAATAACAAAGTTGAATAGGTGAAATAGTTTTTTACATTATGAAGATATAATTCCATTATTTTATATATTTTAAGTAGAATATGAAATGCGACATTTTTACCCCTTCGTGGATACATTAACTTTGAACAAGACGTCTCCTATGCCTTAATATTTAAATAATTATTTTCCCATTTTATCCCTTAGCTAGCTCACTGAACATGAAGCTATCTTAATATCTCAGTTAGTCGCTTATGCAAGATCACTATCTGCCAAAATAGAAATTCTGGTCCCCTTATGGTGTTGGTCGGACTGAAACTGAACTTTAAACAATGCACAAAAAATCCGAAATGTTTACATCATCTCTTGACTTCAAAACAATTATAAAAACATACAAAACAAAAAACACGCATAAAAATACAAAAGAAACAATAGAGAATAGAATTAAATTCTCAAACAACCTACGTACGATATAGATTGAGTCTACTCTCAGGCGTGTTGCAAACATACATGAACATCACCAAAACTAAGGTTTTCAACAAAACTGAAGTGTTAAAATTTTCTGAAGCCGGTACTTATGTGAGTAGTTGATTAAACATATTCCTGCACGTTTGCAAAATATTGCAGTTAAACGCAACCTTATCACGCTCTGCAAACATTTTACCTGGAACTGGCTGATGCACACCCTTGGAAACCGCACGCCTCATTTACATCACCCTCTCCCTGCGGTCATTATGCTGGCAACTACTTATCGCGTGCAGGCTTCGTAAGAACAGTTGAATTGGCGGCTCTCAAAATTGACACTTCAAATTAACCTTTAAATATAGCACAATGGGTGTGCTTACTTGTACACTCGGAAAATGCATTTGTGGAATTTGCCAAAGCTGCCTCGCTGCACTTAAAGTTAAGTAAACTACGTATTACGAATCTACGTTTTTCTGAAAAAATTTTAAGATTATTTCTAAAATTATACTTTTGTTATTTTTTACCACTTTCTGCCAATTACTTCTGCTCTGGAGCTTTTAAATAGGAATAATAGTAAATAATTATAAGGTTATGATATAACTTGAATTTTTTAATTCGTATTCTATATCGATTGTGCAAAAATTCCTATAGGCATTTAGTTTTAAGGCATTCAGACAATATTGGAAACCGAGCGAGTGAAGCGAAGCACTATTTCAATTGGTAAATACAATTACCTCCGTAACAACAAGGCCACAGCTCGCTGGCGTGACGTCAGCACATTGAAATTCTTGAAATAGAGAAGAGGCTCGAGACATTCAATCATTGGCCAATTCTACCTTCCTGTGCTGACATTACGCCGGAGAGCTGTGACTTTGTTGTTTCTGAGGTAGTGTAAAAACGCCTTACCAACCTTGATACTTAATATACATGCTATTAGCCAGGCCATTCCAGCAAAGCTTTTTGATGATTAGCAAATGCGTCTATCTTATCTCGATACTTTCTAAAGTTGTTGCTTTTCTGCATGCTTCACCTTATGTAAGATTTTTCGGCGTCGACAAAACAGTGGTGCTAAACATTCTGTATGTGGACCTGTAAACTGTAAAGAGCTTTTCTGGTACCCAGTGCCTAGAGAAAACAGAATTTTGTCTCACTTAGGAAATATTCACCTTGTCCACACGTTGGCAAATAATTTTTAAAGTAATTTGGTGATTATCCTGTATGTATAATAAATTGTATTGGAAAAAAACCGTTTAAACATCTAACTATTTCACCTAGTTCTGCTGGAATTTTACTGCATGTTCGACTCGACCATTACGTCAGTGTACCTTTCGGTATGATTGGGGTTGAGTTCTACCCTTTCCATATAACCATTAAGCATTTCTTCCACCTATTCTCTCCACATTGAGCTTATTTCCGTTTCTTCAGTTATAAGTCTCTTGTTATTGTCAATTAAGGTAATGTTTTCTATATTTCTATGTACACCTACGATCATTGAAAATTAACAGGGTTATGCAAAACGATCCCTTGCTAGGGTTGGAACTCCTTAGTCTCGGCACAATTCTAAGTAGGACTTTGACCATATGACCAAAGCCGTCGGTGTCTAAGGTACCTGGTACTCCACATGCCTAGACCTTGTCCATTACAAACAAACAAACACACAGCCCTGTTCATTTTCAATGATTCTTTGTGTAAGTGCAATGTTTTCTTAATTTTCTTATGTGCGCCTTTGTCTAGTTTGTATAGCTCTGAGGTGATT
>OW679197.1:88527504-88674988 GCA_940337035.1 Agriotes lineatus | reverse complement strand
TTTGCTAGTTGCAACTATTGGCCTATAGGAGAGCAATAAAATAACGCAGAAACAGATACATTGTCAGTCATAAATTTAGACAATATGGAAAAAATTATCATTGTTTTATCAGGAAATTATATTCATTCCGTCCATCTTCTCACACTAAAAATGTACTTACCGACATTTAACTCTGTCCTATCGTATACGGGGGAGTTTCAGAAAGAATTAAGAACCCGACTTTTTCAAAAATTCACAAAAATGTTACTTGAAGTGGATGTTCAAAATTGAAAGAAGGTGTCAAATACGAACTCACAGCCATCTACTTAGAAACAAAAATTTTGATTGGGATAAGGATGTACTGTCGAACTGAGTTTCGCAAACTTAGCAACCAGAAAATTACGTTAATCGAAATTAGTTCTAAAAAAACTAATTTTTAGTGTCTAACGTAAACAAGTGCAATATTAAGCGATCCAAATATAAGCAAGAATTCAAAATAATTGTTTTTGATGTTCGGGTCGTTCGCTATTAATTTATTTTAAACTAAGATATCTGTTTTTTTACTTTGATAAAAAAAATTAATTTGTTACCCCTAATTTCGATTTTAACATAATCTTCTGGTTGTTGAGTGAACTAAACTCAAGTTCCAAAGCAGATGCCTATCAATAATAGGTTAACTTTAAAGTACCTCATTTTTCGTAATACACAGGTTGGTGGTAAGAAAGAAATTTCAAAAACAAATGAATTTATTTTCGGAGCGATGTCTATGAGTTCCTATTTTTGTGGATTTGGTCAGTCATTTTCATATTTTGTAACCTTTCCCATATACGAAAGGAGCCATTTAAATGTTAGCAAGTGCATTTTTAGTGTGAGAAGATGCTGAGACTTTTATCAAGAATACAATTTTCTGATAAATACCTTAGATAATAAATAAAAGTTCATGTGTGCAAATTTATGACGTACACTATACACACAAGAGGTAACAAAATGGGCTTGGAGACACAAGTGCTCCCGGAATTGGTTCATCCTCCACCATTAATCCAAATCTAATAACTTACCATTGAAATTTCTTTTAATAATATTTTTTTATACATCATTACAAATATGTACACCTATTTTTATTTTTATGTTGTATTACAAAACTTTTTAGCGTAAACTGTCTTCCACTGTTGCTTCGATAGCCTCCATAAAAATTGAAGCAAACCATTCTAACTACGTTATTGTGAAAAATGGAATCCGCGCATTTACACGGCACCAGCAGTGCTAGACATTCGGTCTCCGCTACTTCAAGGTTAATCAGTAAACAATGTTACGTACACTAGTAAGCTACTATTTACGTGTAACACATTGATTCTGTTCACTTTAGTTGTTTTTAATCAATACATTCTAGTTAATCTCTTCTACATTTTGTATTATCCGGTTTTTCCATAAAAACAATAAAAACATTATTTTAAAAAGTAAATTAAGATATACCTACTAAAGATCTATTAGTCGGCGGGTTTTACAATTTTGTAAATGAAAAAGCTAATAGCTATTTATAAAACCACTTAGGAAATGTCTCATTTTGTGTAACGAATGTTACACGAAATCGCATTTCCTAGCGTGTTTGCTACATCTTCCTAATTTTGATAAAAATGGTTCTTTACACCTTAGACCTTAGACCGGTGAAACTATCAATTTAATACTTGCATGGAAAATCAAGTAATCGTGTAGATGACAAATTTATGTAAAAATTTATTAATCTATTTCAGTTTTTAAAAGTTGGATTTTACGTCACTTTTTGACGGTATGAAGCCTCGTTTTTTTCCTAACTGTCATTTAAAAGAGTTGTGAAAAATGCCATAACGTAATTAGTTATGAAATTTAACGAAACTGGTAATGATGAAAGTAAAATCTAAACGGAACTAGATAAAATTTTCACAAATCCTTATGAAAAGTGACTGATGTAATTTGCAAAAATGCATTCGCTAACGTGTACTCGTTTTGCGATGGTTAAATCTCGTCAAAAAACAAGCCGCGTGGCGCAGTTGGGTAAGCGCCAGGCTTGCATTAAGCAAGTCCTCAGTTCGAATCCCGCGGGGGTAGGAATTTTTCCGTAGCCTTGGCGGTTGAAATCGGGTTGCCCGAGACCATTCGCAGTTGGGCATAAAATTAACTGTGCTCTGCTAAGAACCACAGACCTAAGAGATAGAATAACAAGGTCAACACATCACCAAGACACACACCTCATATAATGGTTGCTGCGCAAACACCAAAGGCGCGCTCCAACTTTGTATCCCAAATCCGGGGCAAGTTGAGCATTGTACTGCCAGACACAAGCGCATAAAAGCACTAGCATCTACACCGCAAGGTAAATGAGGTTACAGATAATACATACATACAACTCGTCAAACAATGTTGGACAATTTTTACATATAAAGTATCAGTTTTCAAAGCTGACTAAAGTTTCGAAACGCCACATACTTCCTAATTAGTTAAGAATAGAAAATATTTGATATTGATCAAAAGTAAGTGTATCAAATTAACATGCAAAAGGTGAAAGCGCTAGTTCTGCCATTGGCACTTATTTGACATGCCTTAATTTCGTCAGTCTTGGGTTTAGAGAATCATTTTATCTTCCAATTTGAAAAAAATCTTGTATAAAAAGCATTAGAAAATGCGATTTTGTGTAACTTATGTGACTTTGCAGGATCTCGCAACGCTCGCCCGGTTATATGTAAAAATTACTAATATTTTTTTTACTAATGCACATCAAGATATCTGTTTTCGCTGTGGCGTACCCTATTTGAAAGTTGCAACTTTCGCTACTAGTGTTGAAAGTGCGCATTGCTATGTAAATGAATAAAAAACCGTTTGTTCCCAACTTGGAATTTTACAATAAAATTAAGTAGTCAATAACTGTCCGATTCTAAATTAATTTGTAATTTTTGCATTATGTAACGTTAATTTTCACTTTTATTATTCGTAGATAAAATAGCTGTCACTACTCGCGGTTGAATACGTTTTTTTACTTTCTTTTACAATAAAGGAAGTACTGGATTCACTCCAAAAATTCGAAATTGAGTTTACAACAGATCTTCATGTTTTAGAGTCCCCTGATCCCAAAAAACATTTTTTTTTTCATTGGCCTGTCTGTGTGTCTGTCTGTCTGTCTGTGTGTCTGTCTGTGAACAGAATATCTCAAAAACAGAAAGGGGTATGGCGTTGAAACTTCATATATAAGTTTTGTGTACTATGTAGATGCGACAGCAAGCTTTTGAAGAAAATCGCGTAACCGCATAGGTGTTTACTCTTGTGATTTTTCGGTTTTTTCGATTTTTTTCAAAAACGGCTCGAACAATTTTTTTCAAACTTTACATATTTATTATATATTTAATACATTTTTATTACATTTTTTAATGTGTATTTATGTGAGATAGGTGATTTTCCAGTTGAATACTTCTAAAATGGGTTTTTTAAATTTTTTTTTGTATTAACTCCTATTTTAAATAGAACACCCGGTATATTATTGCATTTTTGAATTCAGCTTAAAATTCTAGAGAAATTTGTCTCGTGAACTAACACTCTATTTGGTACCGTTTTTGTAAAATTTGTAATTTTTGAAAATTTTTGACAAATGCTTAAAAATTTTAAATCAAATTTTTGGCTAATTATAAGATTACTGTAAAAGAAAGTTGTACTTTCATCTCGTGTTATAAAGTGTACTATTTTTACTGTTTTCCGTAAACTGTAAATATTTCATTTTAGGGAAATTTTAAGTTTAAAAATCGAATACATTCTCAAGCAATAACATTTGTGTCTATTAATTTGTTTTTTGTGATTATAATGTATTAAATCTCACTTTATGCAATTTATGTCTATAGTACGCTAACTTTCCCCTATTTCAATATTGTTGAGGGTAGAGTTATAAATATCCGAAAATCCATAGGATAGAAAAAATCCTAAAAATTTTTTAATAAACTGATAAATTCCACAACAATACCGCTTTAGGTATTTTTAAGCGGAGTTATGTTAGCAACCATTTATTTAATAATAGTAGATTATGTTATTAGGAGTAAAAATGATACTTTATGTGGCGAAGCTGAAGTTTATTTAGCCGAACGTTAGTGAGGCAAATAATTCAGCTAAGCCACATAACGTCACTTTTACTCCGAATAACATATACTATTTTATCCGCAAACGTATTCAGGTAAATTTCATTAACATATATAAAAAAAAAGGATGCATCTGCCGGGAATCGAACCCAGGCCACCCGCGTGACAGGTGAACATTGTACCCCTGCGCCAACCTCTCTTGTTCAAATAACGCGTTACTGTAATGATATATGAACATACTGAATCACCCGAGCTAATAGCACACGGCCACAGCAGCTGTCACGCCATAAACCACGGCGACAGATGCTCCGATCCGCTGCTTAAAGGTTTATTTATACTTTTTCGTACTCTTTTTGAAAATAAAAACCGGCCTACGATCTAAGTCTAAAAATTGGCAAAATTTTAAGCCATCATACAATTGAATCGGTCCAGTATCTAGAAAGAAAGAAAGAGGGCAACGATTTTGTGTGCTTAGGCAGATAAAGTACGCAAAAGTCGCTATTTTATCTGCTTAGGCAGATAAAGTGACACTTACCTTGTCAATACAGACAAATAAGTTGTCACTTTTGTGACGTTTGCGGATAAAGGGAATTTGGTTTACTAAGGTGATTGGGTGAATCAACTGAGATTTAGTGTACACTACAACTAAAAAAAATTTTTAAATATACACAAAAACGGTGTTTTATGTAATTTAAAAAAAAAATAACTTCAATATGCCAAACTGCAATAGCAATAAAGCGAAGACAATGATAATAATTTGTTAAACAAATGATTAACTATAAGTGCATTTGTTTCTGTTTTTTGTTTTTTTTTTTGTTTTCTAGAAACAGATGTTTTATAAGAGCAAAATTAAAAAAAAAATAACCTCGTTACAAGCACATCACATATGTACACTGGCTTGCAAAAAAATCGCGTTCACTTTAAATATCAAATACTTTTATTTGGGCTAAAATTATTTGCTACTGCTCTTACAGACCATCCCCCTCTAACTTCGAAACAATAAGAATTTTCTCGTTTTCAGTCAATCTTGGCATTTAACGATTTGACACTGGCAAATGAAAAAATCAAGATCAACTTAATACAACGAAAACGAGGTGTACGCGATTTTTATGCAAGTGCAGTGGACACATTTTTACTAATAGCCTATATAATTAAGTCCATAAAAAACTTGTTAAAATAAATTCAATAGTACATTACTTAAAAACAAATGAGCGTGTGATAAAAGGTACGGATTTACAAATATAAAGGCGTCTACTCACTATTACAAAAATTTTGTAGAATAGTTATTTCAAAATTCCATTTTAAGAGTGAAAACAGCGAAGTAAGAAAATTCTGAATCATGCATTAAGGTTTTACAACTTTTATGCTTTCTAGTTGCAATACATAACTAGTCATGCCTCTATGAAACCATTTTTTTAAAATATGCTTATTATTTATTCAGAAGCCGATATTATACTTGCTATACACAGCGGTGGTTTATTAATTGCAGGTGATAATAGAATAGATAATACAATATTTACAGGCATCGTTGACACCCAACTGCGTGACCTACAAAGTTTCCCATCCACTCAAAAAAATTCCATCGCAGCCTTATTTGATAATTAATGTAAACATTCCCAAAAATTATCGGGCATAGGATACCACACGAAATCCTTATCATAGAGAACGTCGCGCAAAATATTCCTACCACGTGCGTATCATATCCTGCCCCTTGGAAAGGAGGCTTCAAAATAAAATGTTTCTACGTGATTGAATGCAAATGAACCCTATCCGGGATGTTATCGGGTCGGATTTTTTTATAAATTAAGCTTTAGATCAATATTAGGAGAGGTTAAGATTCGTATTGATCCCCGCGGAAGCATAGGGGCATGCGGCAGCATAAACCAACAAATAAAGTGGACTTACTTTGGAAGTCGCTCTCCGAAGGTGATTTTGGAAATTTCCTCCACCCCATAGTTACTCAGTTTTTGATACTGTATTATTTTGACTTGCAACTCGCGCTCATACTCTTACCGGCCGGTAACACCGAAAACGACTCGAGTTTGCGTAGTTCCGAAACGGTCACGAGCTGGCAGCGTGCTAGAATTTTCTAGAGCGGGACGGAGCATGCGTTTAGAGCAGGATTGACAGAGATATGTGTTCAGTAGAGGGGGCCGCGATGTAACCTATATTTATATTATAAAGCGCCGTGTTAGCTCTTACGTTACGGTTACAGTGGCGTACCTTGAGGCAATTACAAATTGCATATGGGAGGGGAATGCTCTAACTCTTAAAATAAACCCAGATAAGTTAATATCGCAATAATAACATAACATTTAAGATTGTGACTTGAATTTTTTCCAGTGCGAATCTTTTTTTCTTTTAATAAACTTGAAGCGCGTTATTATCTTACGCCAAACACCAAACCGTAATAAAGATTCCAATTGGCACATAATTCCGTGAAAGTTGGAAACTATTTTAATCACGGCTTTGGATGTCTCATATTCTTTTTTATGCTTGGATTATAAAAGTTTCCAACTGTTCCACCAGGTTCCAATTCCATACTATATCAAAAATCTTGTCTCATTCCTGAACCCAAACATTTTCCGGCTGTGCTCCTTTCCTCCTTATTAATAGCTACATTACTGGATATTTCTCTCCTTGCCTTACATGTTCGAAATATTTGACTTTACGTCGTTTGATTGTTACATTCTTTCCGGTCTTTCCCCGTAGGGTTACCAACATTGAGTCGATGCTGACCCGAAAAAAATAATTTTTGGGGGAGAAAACAAATGGGATAAAATTAATAACAAAGTTGAAGAGGTGAAATAGTTTTTTACATTATGAAGATATAATTCCATTATTTTATATTTTTTAAGTAGCATATGAAATTCGACATTTTTACCCCTTCGTGGATACATTAACTTTGAACAAGACGTGTCGTATGCCTTAATATTTAAATAATTATTTGCCCATTTTATCCCTTAGCTAGCTCACTGAACATGAAGCTATCTTAATATCTCAGTTAGTCGCTTATGCAAGATCACTATCTGCCAAAATAGAAATTCGGTTCCCCTTATAGTGTTGGTCGGACTGAAACTGAACTTTAAACAATGCACAAAAAATCCGAATTGTTTACATCATCTCTTGACTTCAAAACAATTATAAAAACATACAAAACAAAAAAACACGCATAAAAATACAAAAGAAACAATAGAGAATAGAATTAAATTCTCAAACAACCTACGTGCGATATAGATTGAGTCTACTCTCAGGCGTGTTGCATACATACATGAACATCACCAAAACTAAGGTTTTCAACAAAACTGAAGTGTTACAATTTTCTGAAGCCGGTACTTATGTGAGTAGTTGATTAAACATATTCCTGTGCGTTTGCAAAATATTGTTGTTAAACGCAACCTTATCACGCTCTGCAAACATTTTACCTGGAACTGGCTGATGCACACCCTTGGAAACCGCACGCCTCGTTTACATCACCCTCTCCCTGCGGTCATTATTCTGGCAACTACTTATCGCGTGCAGGCTTCGTAAGAACAGTTGAATTGGCGGCTCTCAAAATTGACGCTTCAAATTAACCTTTAAATATAGCACAATGGGTGTGCTTACTTGTACAATCGGAAAATGCATTTGTGGAATTTGCCAAAGCTGCCTCGCTGCACTTTAACGCTGTTTGCAGCAAACGTTTAGACCGCTTCAAATTAACTTATACCTCCCTGGGCTAATTCACGTACTATCTTTCCAATCTAACAAACCCGTTCTCCTGCTGCCTTCTTTCTTAAATTTGCATGAGTTGAAAATCCCCGCATCCCGCGTACAGCGTGTTTTTTGCTTTAGTCGCGAAAACCAAAACTCACAATTCATGTCCAGCGCAGGACAAATCTTATAATAGAACATAGGAAATACAACTTGGCTTCTACATTTAAGCATGCAAATATACATTATCGGTAAGGAATCCAGCTGGCCCGTTACACATACCATAGTTTTCGGCCTTTGTAAATCATAGGAATTAAAGAACAAAACTAGTTTTACATTCCATAAAAAAAATCAAAATCCATGTTAAAGTTAAATAAACTAAATAGGAATAATAGTAAATAATTATAAGGTTATGATATAACTTGAATTTTTTAATTCGTATTCTGTAGCGATTGTGCAAAAATTCCTATAGGCATTTAGGTTTTTAAGGCATTCAGACAATATTGGAAACCGAGCGAGTGAAGCGAAGCACTATTTCAATTGGTAAATACAATTACCTCCGTAACAACAAGGCCACAGCTCGCTGGCGTGACGTCAGCACATTGAAATTCTTGAAATAGAGAAGAGGCTCGAGACATGCAATCATTGGCCAATTCTACCTTCCTGTGCTGACATTACGCCGGAGAGCTGCGACTTTGTTGTTTCTGAGGTAGTGTAAAAACGCCTTACCAACCTTGATACTTAATATACATGCTATTAGCCAGGCCATTCCAGCAAAGCTTTTTGATGATTAGCAAATGCGTCTATCTTATCTCGATACTTTCTAAAGTTGTTGCTTTTCTGCATGCTTCACCTTATGTAAGATTTTTCGGCACAGTGGTGCTAAACATTCTGTATGTGGACCTGTAAACTGTAAAGAGCTTTTCTGGTACCCAGTGCCTAGAGAAAACAGAATTTTACTTAGTAAATCTTCACCTTGTCCACACGTTGGCAAATAATTTTGAAAGTCATTTGGTGATTATCCTGTATAATAAATTGTATTGGAAAAAAACCGTTAAAACATCTAACCTAGTTCTGCTGGAATTTTACTGCATGTTCGACTTGACCTCTTACGTCAGTGTACCGTTCGGTATCATTGGGGTTGAGTTCTACCATTTCCATATAACTATTAAGCATTTCTTCCACCAATTCTCTCCACCTTGAGCTTACTTCCGTTTCTTCTGTTATAAGTTTCTTGTTATTGTCAAATAAAGTCATTTTCTATATTTCTATGTAAGTGCAATGTTTTCTTAATTTTCTTATGTGCGCCTTTGTCTAGTTTGTATAGCTCTGAGGTGATTCCTTCCTTTATTCCTCAATTTTTATCTTCGCCATTTTTAACCGTAGTTGCAATTGCACCATAAGAAGATTGTGATTAGAGAGAGCATGTTTTAGCGCTTTTTATACTCGATTCACTCGTTTCTTATTACCTTTCCACGTCGATCTTGGGAAGACCTGGAAGTACCTGGCACTCGCACAATTGTGGCAGTACATTAACACTCCCTCTTTTCTTAAGAGAGCGTATGGCTCAACAACATCTCTTACTGGTCTATTCCCTATTTTGGAGCTACAGTCTCCCATAATAATGTTTCTTTGTGAATGTCAGTATATCTGACATAACGTTATGAAACGTTTATATATATTTTTCACTACTCTAGGGGGAATTCACAAATATGATTCTGTCTGAATAGGAAAAATTATTACTAAGGCCCCAAAAACGAAGACATTAAAAAATCTGGCTTTTTGGAAATATTTCCGAATTTAATTCCTGATTTCGACATTTAAAGTTTGTTTTTTAATATATGTCATAATTGACTTGAACACTACGAAATAGTAGTTTTTTTATCTTTCTAAATATCTCTATATCATTGTTACCTTCTGTAATAGAGAATTTATGACCATTTTTCTAATAATGTATCTTTAGTGTGTCATTAAATTGAAGGAAACTATGTGATTGGGTTGTTGTACACATTAAATAAAGAGTAAAGAGAATAAATAAAAATACATAGTTGTGAAAGATGTAAACCGTAAAATTGTGTTTGTAAAATGTGGGGGTCATAATAGTTAATACTGTTAAGGCATACCTACTTGTCTAAAAATTTGAAAATATATACTAATACGAAGTATGATAAAAAAACAAGTAAGCAGCATAATGTGATATGACCATCTTTTTAATTCTGTACTTACAGTATCTATGAGATAGCAATAATGGTAAATAAAAATAATTATTCAGACCTTATTCAGAATGAAAAAATAAATAATAAAGTTCAGTTACATAATATTATTTGTGAATTAATTAATAAAACGAAGAATATAAATCATAATTAATATGGGGCTATAATGATTATGGTTACTTTTCTTTGTAAAACTTTTTATTATGTTCATCTTACTAACGATATTTACAAACAGATCGATAAACGATGATTTTAATATAAGAAGCAGAATTTAAGTGTCAAAGTTATATTAAGATAATCTCTGAAACTTCTTTGTGGCGTGAATTCATAATTCATATTCTTATATGGGTATTTCGCCACTCTGCAAATGAAAATATTAAATAACGAAAATATTAACAACGAACGTTTCTTCGTTTTAATTGTTAATCGTTGATAACGAGGGCAGATTGTCCCTCGAAACGTTCGTTGTTAATATTTTCGTTATTTAATATTTTAATTTGCAGAGTGGCGAAATACCCATATAAGAATATGAATTATCAAAGTTATATTCGTCGAAATTTATAATAGCGTAAAAATTTTAGTTATATGTTTAACCATGTAGGTTTAGTGACTAAACTCGATTATAAGATATAAGTCGAGAAGAAAAAATAACCAGACAGTAATTAAAAATTGAAAATAATAAACTAAAATTTCTAAAATCTAACAACATTGCTAAGTATTCAATCAAATTGGATAGGATTATTCCTAATAAAAGTGCAATTTAAAGTTGATGGAAGTCTTATTTAGTGACAAAAGTCAGAAAGTAAAAAATGCAAATTATTGGAAGATCTGCATGGTTGTAAAGGTCAGCGTCATGGGCCATCAATTGAATGGAATCATTGCTTTGGTCAGGTTGGAGGTAGAAAGTTGAATGGAGCAGAGATCTGCAGAAGTGTGAAGATTGATGTCTTAGGTTAGTTGGTGTATGGGCACATATGGCTATAGATAAGGTGGAGCTTATGGGTGAAGTTAGCAGATATTTACAGGATTGCTATGGGTTAAAACCAGAAAGCTGTTTCATAAGATAAACCATTTTACCAATAATTACCTAAAACAAGGGAAAATTATATTCATTGAAGATCTTGAACTGGAATATTTAATAAACGGCCAATGTGTAATTTAGTTAAAAGACAATTACATACTTATTTAGAGTTTAAACGTAAAATAATTTTGAATTGAAAATAATATAAAAATGCACGTCCCAACTTAAAAAAAATCATGTTAAAATGATTTATCAACTGCATTAGTTTTGGATATGTAAGTAACCATACGTATTTATTATATTGGGTCAATAATTCAACTGATAAGAATACGTAAATTAAAAATACCTTACGTTAAGTCAATATGACTTAAGTAATACAGTTTTATGGAAGCTTAAATGACAGAAATTTTAATAATGAACAACTGCTCTAATTAAATTTATGTATTTCGAATATTAACTAATAAGCATAAAATTGCAATATTTTGGTAGTTTTAGGTGAAGAACTAAGTTTCCTAGCAACCCTATTGTTCGACTTGATTTCATGTGACTTACTTGATTCTACAGTTGACATTTTGAAACGATTGGAGATAAAAACAGGAAGTTGATCTAAGAGCGATTTCGAAAAATATCTACGAGTAATGATTCTAGAGGTGGAAAAGGCGTTGGAAGTGATCCGTATCTAGGGTGGAAGACTATTTCAAAGTGAATCATGTCAATTTTCACTATTTTTGCATTAGCAAAATTATATGTTTGCTCAGATGATTTTTTACCAAACCTCGTGTAGTTATAATTTAGTTTGTATAGATAAATCTAAACGCTAATGGTATTTCTAATAATAAATACTCGCATTAAAAGCTAAGAACGAACAGTAATTCTATTCTACTTTTAAAAACTAGCAGCCGGTGATGTTTTCCCGTCATTGAAATTAATGTTAGTTAAAGAACAATTTAAATTGCACATTTTAAATGAATCAATTTAATGGACACGGTATCCTAGTGATGTATCTATAATGAAGGAAATTGCGTAATAGTTGCAAGGTTATTGCTTAATGTATCTATAAATTGAGAAGTTCATTGCATTTGTGGTATAAATTAATATATTAATGAAGTAATGGTTATTTTATAGTCTACTGGACCAGCAGTAAAAATTGCGATCATTTTTATATGGCTACAGTTAACTATGGTAAAGCGTATACGGTATGCCCCATTTTAGCATCAACACCTTCTACATTTATAAGTATACAGATTTGAAATTTTAGTGATCTAAGTGACATAAGAACCTAACAGACTTTGTGTAAAACTTGAAAATGAAAGCCCATTTTTGTTTTTAATTTTGATTTTATGGTATTTTATGCTGTGACCATATTTCGATCATTATTGCTTCTGAAAAGATGATGTTCAGTAAACGAATTCGCATCTATAGTCTTTTGAAGATGCTAAAAAAGATTTTGAAATCAAATCCAGCGTACCTTGACTACTAGGGTAAGTTTACGTAAAGTCGCTGGTATGCAAAGCTAAAATTATGTAGCTCCTAGTGACCTGTATGTGTACATTACGGTTAAAAATATAGAGTATCTGAAGGTGTTAAGTGAAAGAGTTAAACACACTGTATATATATTTGGTAAACTAAAAAATATTCGCTTTGAAGATATTAACTCCTACAACAGCTTGCATTAAAATAAACTTTTGTAACTCAAAGAGTAGAAGCGATATGTTAATTCTAATTTGGATTAGCAATCAGCGCTATATACACTCATGGACAAAAAATGCATATACTATTAAAATTTATATTTATTTTTATCTTCTAGTAGTATAAAATTTACTATCACAAATATAGTGGTAGCAACAGTTTTGCAACCATTAATAACTAATTTACATTTTATACTGCTACAACAAATGCAGGGTGCTTTATAACAATATTACAGGTCTTTTGTATACTATTCATTTTAAAAAAGTGTACGACTGAAAGTAAACAACATTATTTCAATAACTCATGATGGCATGTTAGTCTTGGGTATGAAGTATGAAAGGAAAATACTGAATACTAATTTCTCTTCGTGACATAATTAAAATAAAGTTGTTACTATTGTTCTGAATTTTCTTGAATTAGCTAGTATAAGTAAAAACTAAAAACCACATTATCTTTAAATCACTCTGTATTTTTGCCATTTATATAATATGAGTATCAGTTGTCTAATTATTATAAAACGATGGCTATTATTTTTGTAATACCAAGCTTTAAACCGCCAAATAATGAATACATCTATAAATACAAAATATATCTGCAATATTGTTGCCCATGGGTGTATTTTTACAAATCAATAAGCTAAAGCGTTGAAGCTAAAGGTTTATATATTTATTTTTCGACGGTAGTTTGGGATCCAAAACTCATTACACGCGAAAAATTGACTTATAATGAGTATATTATTTTCATATAGCTGTAACAATAAGGAATATTGATATTTAATTCCATCGAAATTGGGCCACCCTCTTTGTCGATTGCTTTTTTAATAAATCTACTGATATAAAATAAATAATAACAGTGTATTAACGCCTATGAACCAATATAATCTTAAAAATTGTTTACGTACAGAACACAGTTCAATACTCTTTTAATATTGAAAGGACACACGTTCAAATTATCGAATTCACAGTGATAATTGTAAAATCGCAATAATCATACAGCATTTTAGAGACGTGTCTACACAGTAAGACTATTTGACAGTGGCAGATCACAAATAGTCGATGTCGATGATGCAACTCCTTTCTAATAATAGGGTACTTTTAGTAGCTATTTTAAGACATTTAGCTAGTTACAGGAGAAGAGTGGTTGTTTCCATCACATCATTGTGTAGTAAAGCTTGGGACATTCCATAATAATAAAAATAAATTGAACCCATGAAATTGCACTAAATGTTAAATGGTTAACGTCATCAACTGAAAGTATCATCAATTTAGCATCAACATATTGGATTATCGATCAATCATCATTGATAAAAATAGCACATGTAATATTACACCTGCATAGTCAGAGTTTGATTCGCATTGTTGGGGTTACGTCTGAGTGGTTTTCTCGGCGTCATTTAAACGACAAGTTCCAGATCTACTACTTGATAATGGTTTCGTTGCTATTTATCTAATGCAAATATCTATGTAAAATATGAAAACTCCACACCATACGTATTTTGTTAAATACTAATTTCGTGTTGGAACTAAATTTTACAAGTAAATATGTGCCAGATGGGGACCTTCTAGACTGAACATTGGGAATCTATATTGGATGTCAGGTTTATGCTTACTGCTGTACGATATTTGAACATACAAAAAATGTAATGATATACGAGGGCTGTTACCTTTCTGTTAAGCCCAACATAAAAAACATCTTATTTATTAAAAAATATTTTAATTACAACTTCTGAAAATATTCTTCGCCATGGGCGTAGCCAGGGAGGGGCAGGGGTGGGCAGTTGCCCACCCCTAAACATTTAAAAAGAGCAACATTTCAAAAAAAGAAGCTAAGATCTGCAGCAGATTTGCGGAAACTGATGATATTTCAACTTATAATTTTTGTAATTTGTAAAAAATGAAATAAACCTATAATAATAATAGTAGTTGATTATGTAATTAAATGTATGCCCCCTTCTAACTGGAATCCTGGCTACGCCCTTGTTCTTCGCCACAGTTAATGCACCTTTGCATGCAAATGAATCAAATTTAGAAAAAAAACTCTACTTTCCACGCAATTTATCCGTAAGTTGGCAAAAAAAATTGTTAGGTGCCAACATGGGGCTGCATGCCAACTGGCACGTTGTTTCGATACTTTGCTGGTTCAAAAACCACATTATTTCATGGTACGAGATGATGTTTTTAGCGGAAGTTTTTCAAGAATGCTTCTGATTATTTCAGGCAAAAGAATCTGTTAAGAACTTTACCCCAACTTCCCTTGTAAGTTGAAGTTGTGTCACTAAAAATTTAAAAAATCGAAAAAATATCTTAGCGTTCCTAATAATAGTGAAACAATAAAAGAAAACACTTGGTAATGCGAATTACATCAGTTTGCAAATAAAAACCATTACAGGCGGTGGGATTCGAACTCAGAGTGATTGCACTGCCTGAGAAAGCGATTTCAACGCTTGGCAGCAGCCCGGGCGCAACCTGCTTCCTAGTTCCGTTCGGTGACGAAGGAACGCCTCGCATTTTTGTCTCTTTTACAACTTTTACCCTGCATCTGTTGGGTCCCATTTTCGTCAAGAGTAAAGCCTGAGCTATATAAAAATTATTACTTTTATCTATTCTCAGTTAAATAAAAAATAGACAACACTTATTTCTTAAGGTGCCCACCTTGCATATATTTGACCGAAAGTATATTCCGTTTCGAGCCAGGTAGACATATAATCCAAATGTAAAATATCCTCTTCCTCCAACAAACAGTTTTTGAGCTATACTTTCAACAAACATACACATAAACAGACAGAGAAACAGACAAACGGAATTGACATTCGTTATGTAGGCACCCTGAAACGTGAAGATCTGAAGAAATTTCGAAAGGTGATTTCTTCACGATTACAATACCTTTTTTGTTTTTTAGACTAGGGGAAAAACCATTCAGAATTACCAAACTACGATAGTCAATAACCACAATTGGGACATACCCAGTCATTTTCAAAGAACTGGCAACCGTAGACTGTTACTTTTCGTCGAAATCATACGAATATATCCAACTTCCATCACCTGTTGCGATGTTATCTAGCAGATGGGAGGATCCGTGAGCAAAGCGTTGAAGAGTGCGTTTGCACCAATCTTCTTTCTGATTTTGTGTGATGTTCAAAGTGCACAAAGTTTTCGCACCTTCAAGACTGCATATATCGAAAAAACAAAATGACAATCTTCTTCTATCATGTTACGTACAATGGTAGTATTTTTACTTCCATAGTCTAAAAGACGAAGGAAGTGATGTAGTTGCATAAAAATCCCCTTTCGAGATGTCTTCAAATTCTCACGTTGATCTGGCATGAAACCGAATATACTTCCAGTCAAATTTATACAGTGTGAATACCTTAAATGTAAAATGTCTATTTTTGCTTTAACTGAAGAATAGATAAAAGTAATAATTTGCACAAAGCTCAGGCTTTACCCGTGACGAAAATAAGACCTAACCTAAGACCTAACAGATACAGGGAAATAAGGCAAATAAGATATAACTATGTAGCGCTTTTATAGCGGAGCCACAAGCGCAGACAATGTGAGCGTGGTCGTGGCGCAGTGGTTCAATCGTATGTATGCACAATAGTATGATATCTCCACTGACACCATTACAATTTATATCTACTTAAATAGCGAGCAATAACACACGTGCTTTCTAATTAAAATTCAGTTTAAAAGTTCAAACTCAGTAAATCTATAATCGCAAAAAGCGCACAAAACCAATGAAACACCGACCCAGATGCTACGATTGTATTTTGGTTATCGATAATTTTCTTTCATACTCTCCTAGGTAGAGATGGATACTAATATAAGTCATCTTTTACACATCTTTAGCAAATTAAAAATCCCAAAATATTAGCGAAAATTTAAATTCCTGAATCCATAAGTTCAAATAGAGTGAACGTTGATGCAGTTGTATGTAATGCATTGCTAACTCGACTCTTGGAAGATCTTTCGAAAGATATTCAAAATAGATATTTAGAGATGTAAATCCAGGGATTAACGAAGTTTACTCGAGAGATATATACAAATATTTTCTGCTAACTGTAATCTAAACCAAATCAAACGGTGCAAGCCCCTTATCTATATTTCGGCATTCGGCATATCAGGGCTGCTATGGAGCGGTTTTTGCCATGCGCGGTATAGCTTTTATCATTTTAGTGTACATACGATGGCACCATATGTGCACAACTTCGGTTAAACAGGATTCAACTATAGAAACTGCCATACGAAATAACCCTTCATTATATTAAATTCCTAATTGACATTAATATGAACCATGAGTTATATGATTGAACTAGCTTTTACCCTCGACTTCGTTCGCGCGAGGTTCGTTATTTGTGTATTAAATAATGACTAATTATTTTCTGTCATCCCATCCCATCCTATCCCCGTCCATGTCCCTTTTTCCGTCCCCGTCTCCGTACCGTCCCATTCCGTCCCGTCCCGTCCCGTCCCGTCCCGCCTCGTCCCGTCCCGTCCTCTCCCCTTCCATCCCATTCCTTCCCTTTCCTTTCCGTATCATCCCGTCCCGTCCCGCCCCTTTCCCTCCCGCCCAGTCCCGTCCCCTCCCGCCCAGTCCCGTCCCGTCCCGCCCCTCCCCTTCCATCCCATCCCCTCCCCTTCCATCCCATCCTTTTCCTTCCCTTCCCGTCCCGTCCGTCCCGCCCCGCCCCGACGCGTCCCGCCCCGCCCCGTTCCGCTTTGCCCCGTCCCTTCCCGTCCAGTCCCGTCCCGCTCAGTCCCGTCCCGTCCAGTCCGTCCCGTTCCGTCCAGTCTAGTCCCGTCCCGTCCCGTTTCTTCCCTTATGTCATGTTCACCGTCTTGGACTTAAAAATAAATGCCATTTTCGCAATCAACGTCCCAATAAACCTCAATAACGACACCCATATCGATTTTTAGGCTTACTTACCCCATTTCACCCCCTAAGGGGTTGATTTTCGGAAAATCACGAAATACGTGTTTGCTTATTTGTTTTTAGGAGTACTCCTACGAAGTTTCAAGTCGAAATGTCTATTTAATATTATTTTTCCATACAAAATTGGAACCCCCATTTTACCCCTTTAGGGGTTGAATTTCGAAATATCCTTCCTTATTCCTTGTATACATCATAAAGGGAACCTCTGTGCAAAATTTCAGCTTTCTAGGTCCAAGGGTTTGGGCTGGGCGTTGATGAGTCAGTCAGTCAGGACTTTTAGAAATATATATAAGATATACATAAATATCATAGAAAAAATTTACAATTTAAATAAAATTGTTGGCGCCTAATACTTCTTGTGTAATGAACTAAGACCTTTATGTAAAAGTGAAGTAAACAAAAAATCCCACACTTATCATACCCATATTGCAGCCGAGGATTGAGCTAGTCGGAGTTATGTGAGTAGGTTACAATAGTTGGTACAATGGGACCATGGCTTTACATTTTGAATAACTTTTGTTCATGGCATTTAGACGTATTTAGAACAAAGAAGAGACTTTACTTGAGATTTTTTTTATCTACCACTCGTGAGGGTTTATGAAGACCAATCCAACATTTTAGGCTTAAGATTTTCGACTCAGAATTAATCAAAGAATCGCTCTACCTGAAGTTTATGCGCCATTTTTAACACACTCTGTATATGTATATATGCCGGCTCTCATATTATAAATAGTGCGGAAAGCATTATAACTTCATGTATGAAACCAAAATTACCAGAACAAGCTAAGACATGTTCAGCGGAGGACTTATCACACATAGGTATCATTAACAATATTTTTTTATGAAAGCGTTTCCAAAATAACAATTGCAACCTTTGAAATTATCTCTAATAGTCAAGTAAGTTCATAGGCTCCAACAAATAAAATCTTTTGAAATCAGGTTGCATGATATCAGTACAATATCGCAAACTAGTGTTTGGCAGTCCTGCTCTTGCACGTGGTAATATCGCACAACCTTAAACAGGATATGCAAAATATCTTCGAGGATCTGCTTCTTGGTATTCTGCGGTTAATAGATGCGCATCTTAATTGAACGTGCTAGAAATAGCATTGAAGATAACCCTCGCGGCGGAAGACCGATAACGGCAATAAGTCAAGAAGCTTGAAAAAGGTTCAGGATATGGTGCTGGCAGAGCGCTAGATTAAAATCTGCGGAATAGTAATTTTATTCGGCTTATGACACAACATACATAATATAAAACAGTATATACAGGTGGTATAACATTTAAAAAAACACATATGAAGTTATGTAAACATAAAATTAGGTCAAATTGGCATACAAATTCAGTTTCAAGTTTTACAGCTCCAGATCTAGTTGTTGAAGCCACTGGATCGCTTCTGGTGTGGCTGGCTTCAAGGAAGTCATTACTGGTACCAGGAAATTCTCTCGTTGGACATACGTAGGTGATATGTTGCATCGTTTGGCTGTAATAAAGGCTATACATAGCTCGTATGAATTAATGGCATGGACGTTTGAGCTTACTGCAAGTTTTTGAAAGGTAAAGGTTAAGGGTCATTTCAGTTTCCCTAACTGGAGGCGGACTACTATAGGGGCATTGCGTCCCTCTTCAGCCATTAACAGGAATTTCAGAATAGGTTAAACAAAGGAGGGGTGGAGAATGGAAGAGAGGCCAGGAAATATGGAGGAGTACTCTCCCGGCATTTGCCTCAGAGAAGGTTCTCTGTTGACTTAGGAAAACCACCTAAAAACCTGAATCAGAGCAGACGGCCACGACGGGAATCGAACCCACCGCCTTCCGAGTGCTAAGCAGACGTGGTAACCACTAAGCCACAGAACTCGGTCAAGTTTTTAACTTTTGACCATAGAAATTTGGCCGAATAATAACCATTGCCAACAGAGTGTAGAAGAGATATAACACTATAATGAAGTGTTGCAACCAGATTTTTCATAGCAGCCAAAACAGTGTAAGCATTTCAGCTGTTTTTTTTTGTATAAGAGGAGAAATTTATTTTATCAACAAAAAAGAATTTGTCAAGGTTACGCACTGACAAATGAATTGCAATGGCTAGAACTATAAGTGTATCTTCTGAAACCTTAAAAATAATTGAAATAAGAACAATCTTTCAACCGATGAAAATGTTATAATAGGAGAGAGGTTACAGGAATTTAGAAGATCATAATATTAAAAATAATTTTGATACAAATTTACTTGTATATCTAAGTAAGATAATATCAAACTTAAAAAATACTTATTTTTAGCGCTACAAAACCATATCAACTATTTTTCTTGTGTTGATCGGCTGTTACTTATTTTATCCAATCGATAGAGTTGTTAATCCATAAATTTTATTAATAAACGCTCGAGTTCACTTATAGTTAACAAACGATACTGATATAAAAATCGTCAATAAAAATCATATGATTAATTCTGAACCAATTTAATGTCACTTTTAATTAAATTTTGTTAAGAATATATTACGAGCGTAGTTCCTATCAGATATACATTTTATTTATTCTTAAAATATTGCAGAATTCAACTATCGTCATCGCCTTGTTGTTATCATCTTCACTGTAGAAGTATCAACATATCTTTGAGGAAGTGTATGCATTAAGACTTCATGGTTGCTGAACCCGGATTTTGGACAGCAGAGAAGTTGTCACAAGATTTTTGTGGCTTTTGGAGTAAGTAGCAATCGAGTCCACACGTTCTGGCGCAAAACCTTTGAGCCAACTCCACTAAATGCGCTAATTTTAGATAGAACACTCTTTACAGAGGAATTGCTTAAGTAGTTTTTCGATTTTCGCAAGATACTGCAATTTTTTGGATGACAATGCAACCAAAGAAAATTAAAGTCAGTTGGGACCAAGTCTGGACTATCGAGACTCTCTTTCTTGCCTGGGCTATACGAGGACTAGCGTTATTGTGTAAAAAACCGCCCTTACTTTCTTGAAGAGGTTAGTGATCTATTAGCCAATTTCTTTACAGATATTTCTCTATTGTCCGGAGAAGTTTCAACTTTATTAACGTCGTTTGAACATCGCGACTACAATTCTTGTAGTCCCGAATACTACGTATTATTTATCAAATAAATAGTAAGTGACCATACTGGAATATACTGGATATTAGAAGGATGTATCTACCTTTACTTCAAAATATAGTTAAATCGCATTGAGGGCTTTCACGAATTCATCATTTTCTTAGTTTCAATTTTAAGCATTGTCTTATTTTATTTTTGCAAAAAGGCTTTTTGGTTGCGTGTCAGCGTGTCCTTGTGCGATTGCACCATTGACACGATTATAGTTACGCCACTGATTCAAAGCATTCCTGCAGCAGCACTATTTACGAGTATACACATATTTTCAATGTGGACAAGCGGCAAACTGAAAAATCAATAAGTCTTTTTCCTCTATGCTACAGCTTAATAACTTGTTCCATCTCTTAAATTTCATCTATAGTTTGTATGTAAAATTTTAAATTCTATAATAAGATTTATCTTTGAGAAGATTTGCTCCTGCTTCAGAATAATGCTAATGCTAACGTAAAAATTCAACGAATTGTTTAGGTGACAAATCTTCGTCTAGGATGCTCATAACGATGATTATAGACAACTACGTAATGGTAGATCGTTATAGTAACAGCTTTCACCTTGAAAATGCAGTGATTAACATCAGCTGATGGCGTGAACTTACCTTCACTTAATTCTATGTTTAAACTGAAGAGGCTTTTTATCGTTAACTTAACGCGGGCAACAGCTGACATTTCCACCTTGCATTCTCTTATTACTCCAGTAGTTCGAGTTAATTACTGAATATATTATTTTCTTATATTATATTTTCCATATAACCATGTTTATAACTTACTTATTAATTCGTTATATTTGATATTATTTTATGGTTTATCCACAACTCACGTATTATAGAGGTGTAATTACACTTATATCAGTTGTATCATGTAGGGTTTTATCTTATTTAAAATACTGTGTCAAATAACAAGGAAAACCTAACCTACTAACCTCGAATTTGACATAGACTGACAATACACTTCAGTAGTGCCAAACGTATAACACGAATCTCTCGGTACTTTCCAATTTGTCCATAGGACTTTTCACGGCTGTCAATACAGATGTTACAATGTTTTTTAGATATTTTTTGAGTTGTTGGATAACAGTTTGTATGGCACGCGTGTGTAATTACAAATAATTTAGTCGAGAAATGACCCATATCGGCCTAGCGACATGGAGGCTGGAGGGCTCAACCTTTCTATAGTGGATTATTCTATCCTATTCAATTTACCACATTTTTAGGCCTATTATGTTGGGCCAGTCCGTTATGTTACACACTTGTAAATATTACAAAACCGGTGGCGAAATCGAGGCGACGGCAAAATGCATGCAAACGCAAATGCCGCCGCTACCGTAACCCGCATTCACTCAATCAGGGACATCGCGTCTGCAATTTTCGTGACGGACACACAAGTCCGGATCGTTTTCCTTTATTATATTGAGGATAGAACACCCTTATACTATAAATAAACATTATTTATAATGATAAATGTTAATTTATATTGTGATTGTTTGTTGAAAACGTAGCTGAACTATTAGTAAAACAGTATAAAATTTCTTATGTCATAAAATATCTTAGATATTATGTTAAGTAGCTAATTACACGTGTAGAAGATTAAAGTATTTTGTTAATCGTGCATATAATCCACATCTGCATTTCTAGTTCACACAATTAAGGTACCATCACTCATTTAATGCATGCATGCAATATAAGATTCCTGTTTAAAATAAATTGCGTATTTCATCCTATACATACTTATAAATTAGAGATATAAGATCACTGAGGAAGTGCGAATGGTTCACACTACAATAGCTGACATTCACATAATAATAAATTGTAGGTACTGCCA
Source organism: Agriotes lineatus (assembly GCA_940337035.1). Lineage (NCBI taxonomy): Eukaryota > Metazoa > Arthropoda > Insecta > Coleoptera > Elateridae > Agriotes > Agriotes lineatus. Next base: position 88,652,434 of record OW679197.1, on the reverse strand, counting down.
AATTTTAATTGGGATAAGATTTTGGCATAAGCGACTTAATGTGAAGTGGTACGCGATTAGTGTATGCTATTTAAATAAGCTGTATTACTTTTCAGGTTCTGCATTCTTGAAAAATAATTTATTTATTTATAGTAGATCACACTGTTCAATAAGACTGTATGAGAAACTAGGCACATTTTTTCAAACAAATGTTTAAAACCTCTTGTTAAATTGGGAATTGCAAAATACGATATCTGTTATTAATAACCACAGCTTAAGAAATACTCAAATGAGACAATTTCCAATACATTTTTTTCAAAATTTTCATCATAATCCTCTTTGTAATAATACATCAGAAGAGTAATTTTGACTCCATTCAACTATGCTACGAAATAAAATATTCCTGTACACAGGTATTTTCCATCTATAATATATAAATGCTGATTATATCCCTAATGCTATAATTTATATTATGATTGCAAGTCAAATTAAATGTACCTAGTTATAAGACTTTACCTCAGCGGATATACTAGCTATACAACAAGAACAAAGAAAAATAAAACAATTTTATATAAAAATTATAATTTTTTCCTTTGTGATGCGATGACAACAGCCAAAGGCAGGCCTTTCCAATATTTCTACAAAGGCGAACGTCATTAAAGGTATAAATGTATGTAATGAGAACGAAAATGCTATAAAATATACCAGCACTCAGTGATTTTCTGGAAAACTACATCAATTATTTAGAACTATTTATAACTAATCTTTTTTCACTTAACAAATTCGTGATTAGTACCTGTTGTATCTAGTAAAAGGGGTTAATGTCCAGTGAAACTAAAAGTGCGCTTTTCTTATACCCAATTTTTTGCTATGAAAATTTATAGATGAAAAAACCCTAAGACTATTTTCTATTGCATCCTGCACAGATTATTTACAAACATCGAAAACTGTAATGTGCATCCCAAGTAGCACTAAACTACCCGCAGCTAAGATAGAAACCTCTAATGAGTAACTATTACGTAACCACTACTGAAACTATTATATTGAGGTATAAGTAACTTTATTTGACAAACCGACAGCTACCACGTAGTTTTTACCACTAGTGGGTACCTTGGAGCCGTATATTACCTATACATAGTTTTCTGGGTGTTGGAAGCGTCGTTATACCTTTGGGACGACCTTCAAATTTTAAGAACTCGTAGCTAACGATGGTAGCGGCGACTAATTCATGCTACTGAAATGCGACGTCAAAGGTGCAAATACTTTCAAGTAGATTTTACAGTTGCCACGACATTATGGAACTCTTCGCCATGCCTTCAAAGTCATTGAACTTCTAAATAATATTTATTAGTGTTACTAATAATAATATATAATAATAACGTTACACTCAGAATGTAACGTCATTGTGCACGGGTTCTATAAAGTACGTGTCACTTCTTCCGGAACAGTGGCAGCATTTGATCTCAAACTTTCACTTAATGAATGAATGAAATGTTTCGGTCACAACAGAATGCCATCCGTTTTCGATAGGAACGGCGAAATGAATTCTTTTTTCCTACGTTGACACAATTTTAGAACAATCCATGATTCTTTCAAAATAGTGAAAAAAAGTTCAGTGTTTTAACGTATTTCTATTAATATGTGCTTATCTACCTTTTCTTTCATATTTAATTAGAAACACAAACATAAACAATGTGTGCGACAACGGTCATCTGAAGAAAGTGTGAGGTTAGAAACTAGATAAAAGTTAGTTTTATGGAATGGTAACGGGGACTTTGAACAGGCAGTTTGCGGAAGTCAAAGTCAAAGTTGTGATTATGTAGCGGCAGTAGAGACTGCCGCTACGTAATCACAACGCTATTGGAACGTAGCCGAATAAGTTCCAGGAACGTCTACTAAACGTGGCGGTCACCATCAATTATTGCCTATTTGGTCGCCTCCATGCCTTTGAAATGTTTTTACTACGTGCCTGTGACTAGCAACTAAACACTTTGTTCCTACAATAGTCGTCGGAACGTTCCAGCGACTGACTGTGCTCGTTGTATTCATTTAAGGCGTCGATAAATTCAGGCTATTAAAAAATTGTTGGCACTTCAGTACTATAACGTTGTTATACTTCAACCCACATATATGCACTTCATATGCTTCTCCACGATTCAATAGTTATTATTCTATCCTATGTACACATACAAGTAGTGGCGTTATAGAAACTTTTGCAAAATGCTATGCAAAGGTTCAGAAGTGAACGATATTTGCTTTGACCAAAATCATATTATTTACAATATATGTATCTATTAGAAAAGCAGTTTATTCCTCAGTAAGCTTAATTAAATTGATTTTATTTGTTCTCTTCTTCTTCTTCTTCCTCTTATTATAAGCCAGTGGCCTGTTTTAACCACAAAGTGGTTCGGTGAGCCCTCTTTACCCTTAGGCCGGGTAGGTGGCTAGGCCTTGCCCATTGAAAGTGAGGAAGAGTTCCCTTGTTTAGGGGTTAACGACTACCACAGGTGTTAGCGTGGTAGCCGGGGAGCGTACGATTTTTAAAATCCTACCAGAGTCTGCTGGGATTCGAACGCGGGCTAGCCGCCTGAGAGGTGAGCATTTGCTCGCAGCGCCATCCGCTCACGATTTTACTTGTTACACACACTAAAAGTATGATTTTAATTCCTAGTTCTTCGATACTAAAGAAACTCTGTAATTCCTAAGGAGTCGAGTTTTTCCTTACGGATAAATGTTCCTAGGGAGTTAAAGTGGAAGCGCCATGCATATGTTGAGTGGAAATTAAAGGATATTAAAGCTATAACTAAAGGTTAGGTATTTAGTGCAATAAATAAAATATAAAATGGGATTGTTCGATAAATGTCCGGAAAGGTACTGCTGTAGGTAGAAAGTTTAAATTCTGTAAGTCAGCTCCTCTTACAAATCGAGTCAAACCGTTTTCAGAGTTTGTTCGAATCACTTCTCCGAGAATTTGCTTGGGGTGTGTTTTTATAAATATCGCTAGCGGGTGCTACTGTAGGTAGGACACTGAACTTCGGCACCTCAGTTCTTTTTACAAATCGGGCCAAGTTGTTTTCAGGGTTTGTTTGCAGTACACTCCCCAAAAGGGTTAAATGTGGTAGATATGTTATTCTAAAGATTGTCACAAAATGGAAACTACTCAAGGTAAGACGTTTGACTTCGGCCAATTAACTTATTTTACAAATTAGGCCAACCCGCAGGTTTTTTTGTAAATCACCCCCAAATGTGATAAATGGGGTAGATGTGTTTTCCTAGAAGTCGTCACAAAACGGGAACTACTGCAGGTAGAAAGTTTAACTTCGAATCAGTTCCTGTTACAAATAAGATCAAACTATTTTCAGCGTTTTTTTTTAGTTTACCCCCAAAATGAGATACACGGGGTAGTTAAGCTTTTGTATGGTTCGTCACAAAATGGAAACTACTGCAGGTAGGAAGTTTAAATTCTGCGAATAATTTCTTGCTTCAAATAGGATTAAACCATTTTCAGACTTGTTTTTGTAATTCACTCTGTAGTTAATTGGGTTAGATAGGTTTTCTAAGGATTGTCACAAAATGGAGACTGCTGCAGGTAGGAAGTTTATCTTTGGAAAATCAGTGCCTTTTACAAAGCCAGTCAAATTATTTTCTAGTTTTCTTTTAGCATTCAGACACCAAATGGGTTAAATGGGTTAGATGAGTTTTTCTAAAGATCATCACAAAACGGAAACGGTAGAAAGTTTAACTTCTGCAAATCAGTTCCAGCTTTAAATAGAACAAACCATTAAAGTGGGTGGTTAAGGTGTTCGTTAGAAATTACACACACGAATAACTATACCACTTTTAATATTCTTTATTTAACACAACGGATTACAGACATAAAATTAAATGTGCGGATTTGCTACTATACTATTACAAGTGTGGATCGAATAGGTCTTGTTAATCAGCATACATGTGAGCGTTTGTGAATCTGACACTTGGCTCGTGAAACACTCAAGTATGAGATTAATGCTAAACACGTGGGAATCTGACCCGACGTGTGCCAGACGACCAGAGTGGTTCGTTGGGCTAAGACCTAGTATGCAATGCTCCTAAAGCTCCTCGCTTCCGTATATATACAATGTTCATACAATTACATAAGATTTCCTATTCTAGTCACAACAATGGCATTGTATCTGTTGGACGAAGGGTCGACACACTTTTACGAGCGCGCACAAGGGTTGGAGGTTTATGATGCACCCACTGGACATTCACTCTCGATTTTTGAAGCTGCAGATTTACTGCCGTATTGTTCGTCCACTTTCGCTTCTTATTTAGAAAAGTGTTCGTCAGATTTGAGAATTCCTTTTCGCTTTTGTTTGCAGGAACTCGTGGACGTTTAGAGAGTTTCTCTCTTTTGTATTCCGCCGTACAAATCACTTTTTGGCATCAGGCGTTTTTACCCCTTTAGCTCGAAAGTTTTCAAATGGCACTTAAGCTAACTGCTCGCACTTCGAGAATTTTTATTGCACGCACTGTTTAATTTTATGGGCGAGTTTCCTCTTCTTGGCAACGATCTATTATGATTTATTGCTCCGCTACACCATGTTCAGGGTTTTTCGGAATTCGCCCCTAGAGAAGTTAAATGAGGTACATCCGTTTTTCTAAAGATCGCCATAGCGGGGTGACTACAGTGGATGTTATAACCTTTACTCCATCCGAAGATGCCAATTTAATTGTTTTGCAAAAAGCGTTATTTGGCTGTTATTGCAATTACTCTTACGTTTACGAGTTCCGCTACTTAATTTGTTTTTAGTGAATGTGTTTGTTGCAGTCTGTTATCATTAATTGTTGGATTCTTGCGATCATTATGGATCCTATATGTTTGATACGACTTAGATAGACAATTGCAATTTCTTGGGATTTAAGGTTTTAGTTTGATTTAGATATTCTACGGCTTCATTTCTCGTGCTGCTTTATCACTTGGGATTTGACTTTGGCACTTGTCTTTTGAGATTTAAATTTTGATATGATGGAAAGTCTATTGGTGAGGAGCTTCCACATCAAGTAATGGGGATACCTCTTTTGCTACCTGTCTTTCATACATGTAATAGGGTATTAGAAAAAAACACAGGTAGTCCTGCACTGGGACAGGTTTCAGGTTGCAAGTTTCGACAAGCATGGGAAGAACTACCCCCGCAGCGTGGCGTGCCGGGTCGATATACCTCGGGGAAACTGGCAAAAATGTAATCATTATGGACGTTTACATTTTCTAATACCCTTAATCTGATCTTCACTTTTTAAATACCCAAGCATCTTTGATCATCATTTGCTAGACCACGGACTGCAACTACGCTTGACATTTTGAAGGCTATTAAAACAGTGCAAACAAAGCACGGTTACGCTGCTAGTATTGTATATAACATGTGATAATATTAAGCTTTATTCGGTTACAAAATATAAGCTACTCGTCCTACTGGTTTAGAACGTAGCTTTTATCCTTCGCGAATAAAGCTTTATTTTAATCCCTTGCTATATAAATGGCCAATAAATACCATCTATAATTTGTTTAGTATTTTTCATTTTATTAGTAATGCGTTTCTCATGTGTTTTAATCACACTTCTTGATTCTATCTTATCAGTTTCATGGGTCGGATTCAGTGCAATAAATTTTGCTTGTTTAGTTTTCATTCTGGCCTATCGATAATTCGTTAAAGTACGTCCTACTTTTATTTGTGCTGTATATTTTTACTAATAATTCCAGTTTTAACGATAAAAATACTTGATATAGATTCCTAAGCTGTTAATTCGTTTTGAAAGTACATAGTACAAATTGTCGGTATTTGTGATGCTTGTAATGTCAATAGTACATTAACTTTTGTTTTTTTAATTTTTAGCAAATTGCCAGATTCCATGTTATCAATTTTATGGGCTGGATTTATTACAGAAAATTCGGTTTATTTAGAGTTCTATCTTAGCCTATCGATAATTCCTTTAAGTGCATTTATTTATATTCCCTTATTTAAGTGAAAACTGTAATTTTTGACAATAAACTTCTCAGTTATAAATTTGAAGCATTTTGTAAGTACAAAAATAGTGAAACTCTCGTAACTACAAAAGTGTTCAGAAAATTATTGCTGCAAGGCACATTTATTACACAATTTTTGTTAAGTAAAGATCAAGATCCTTCATTCACTATAAGCATTCTTTTAATGCTTGATAACGAATATTTTATATCGATTGATACACCTACTGTGTGGAGTATGTTTCCATAAATATTTGCAGTACTTTTGTGTATCTGATAACTTTTTCTACACTTTAATTTTCAGAAAAACACCTTATATAATTTTTATTTATAGTACTATTAAATATCTGTTACTAATGTTTTGATTCCTTGTCAAAAGTACAATTTCATGTTCTTGCTTCAAATGTAGTAATTTTCAAGGAATACAAGTTTACACTTCAAAAACTTTTTGCGGTTACTATCGGGGACACTTTACAGTGTCAGTAGTGGTCTGCTCTTGTTTGAACAACTTTTTATTTCACAGTTTGTAGATTTTACCTCACGGTCAACATCCTTCACACTTCATTTAGGGTGTTACGAAATTGCGCTAAGTACACGCCACGGTCAACCATTCGTTCAGAAGAAATAACTCCATACATTGATGTCTAAATATAATTTCAACATGTTATTTACTAAGCAGTAAAGAAGGTATTATGTGTAAATTTTACTCCTAAAAACATTAAGCCTTTGCATTTTATAAATATAGAGCTTTCTAATTCAGTAATATGTATACTCCATTCACGACTGTTTTACTTAGCGGTAGACTCCGATTTAATTTTATTAAGTGGCATACATTGGAGATTACAGAGGTTATGGAATCTGATACCATTTTGATTATATTAGCATGCTGTCAATTCTATTTTTATTGAAACAATTCGGTAATGTATCTTTTAAGACACTGAGAAAACAAGCTTGAGACTACAGTATCAAAGTACAAATTGAAAAATCTTGCAAAAAGTATATAAGGAGGATGCAGATAAAATTACAATAAACAAAATTATGGGGTAGTATATCAACTATAAAATAAGGTAGATAGTACTGAAACATTATTGTGTTAGTAGATGGGTGAAACAACAATAAAAGTGATTTTATGAGAAGGACAAGACAAATTGAAAACCTCCATTTGTTGTAAACGCAATCCAATCCACAAATATCTTGGTTTTGAGAAGACTTGCAACGACTAATGTGGCAAAACAATTTGAAAAATAAACATATGAAGGAGGATGAACTCCATTATTAGAAATTTTAAGAACAGAGTGCGTTATACATACAGTGTGAATAATGTAAGGCTGTACATTGACAATTTTATTTTTGCATTAATCAAGGTACCCATGCTTGTAACAATTGTAGGTTTTGTAATTACAATAAAATAATCCAGTTTCAATTAGTTTCTATAGTCACTGTGTTGTTATGTTGTTTACAGATACCATTAAATTAAATGCCCTATGTCTAATTTTGCATAATTTAGGCATACAGTCTTACATTATTCTGACTGTATAGCTTAATGGACGTAAAATTTTGTATTAACCATTTCTTTGCAGCCAAAATTTGTTCATAATACAATTTTTAAGGTACAAACATTCTGATAAAGAAACAGCATTCGTGTATCTTGAACACGCGTCGATATACTAAAAAGGAATCCCCTGTGGGTTAGGGTTAGAATAGACCCACAGTAACCCTGCTTGTCGTAAGAGGCGACTAAACGGGTTGAAGCATGGGGCTAACAACCCCACCCCGGAAAAAAAACTATTGTTACGAAACCTCAAGAATCAAAAGCCGGACGGAAACCACGACGACGACCCTGCAATGATATACGGATATGCACATGGAATGTACGAACAAATATAGAAGCCGAGCATTACAAGAACTCAGCGAAGTCCTAGACAAATAGAAGACGGACATCTCAGCTATCCAAGAAGCTAGATGGCTAGGCAAAGGCATAATTGAAAGACGGAATTACAACTTCTATTATAGCTGCAACAAGAAAAATCACACATTTGGAAGAGGATTCATTGTTATAAAAAAAAGTGAAGCATTTGATAATAGACTTCCAGGCAGTAAACCCAAAAATATGCACAATCAAAATGAAAGAAAGATTCTTTAACAACAACTTCATTAATGCACATGCACCGACTAATGAGAAGCCTGACGAAGAGAAGGAAGAGTTCTATGACCTGCTAGAAGATGTATACAAGAAATGCCCAAAACGAGACATCAAAGTCATCCTAGGGGATATGAATGGCCAAATAGACCGCGAGGCAATATATCGACCAAATATTGGTAAACAGAGTCTCCATGCAACTAGCAATGAAAATAGAAGGTTCCTAATCAACTTTGCGGCGTCGCTCAATATGACAGCGATGAGTACGTACTTCGACCATAAGCAGATACACAAAGAAACATGGACATCCCCTGATGGCACCACCAAAAGCCAGCTGGATCACTTGCTAATTGACTCACGCCATGCGACAGATATAATAGACGTAAGGTCGTTCCGAGGGGCAAACATCGACTCGGACCACTACTTAGTAATGGCGAAGCTACGAGCTAGAATACCTATGCAAAAACAACAAACAGGGCCCAAAAATTACAAATACAACATAGATAAATTGAAAGACGACACAAAACTAATAGAATCCCAACAGACTTTGGATAAAAACCTAACAAAGACCATGCTGCAGGAAGGAACTAACGTACAAAACTCATGGACAAGATGTATGGAGATAATAAAAAAAACTACTGAAGAAACTCTAGGAAACCAGCCAAGAAAAGTAAATGACAATTGGTTTGACAAAGAATGTGCCGAGGCGACAAACAGGAAGAATGCCGCATATATAAAGTTGCAAAGAACACAGAGAACTAGGAACAGTTACGAAGAATACCGTGAACTAAGAAAAGCGGAAAAGAGAATACACAAACGTAAGAAAAAAGCATATAACGAAAAACAACTAGAGATGATAGAACAACTGAACAACCAAAACGAAACACGGAAAATGTACAAAAAAGTGAATACTATGCGGAAAGAGTTCTTACACAGAGTAACGATGTGCAGAAATAAGCGTAACCACATACTCAGTTTCAAAGAAGACATACTTAATAGATGGGTAGAGTACTATGAGGAACAGTTGAATGAGAATAAAGAAAACCGACAGAAGTACGGAAGACCAAGGAGAGGCCCAGACAATAATGGAGAACAAGAAAAACTGAACCCCCCAACACTAGAAGATGTAGAGAGTGTAATAAAACGACTGCGCAACAATAAATCTCCTGGTACAGATGGCCTACCAGCAGAATTGTACAAAAATGGTAGCAACCAGTTAATCAGAACCGTACATAAAAATATTACCGAAGTATGGGAACAGGCTATATTTCCAGATGAATGGAATGCTGGAATAATCTGCCCCATTCACAAAAAAGGGGACCAACCACAGTGCACAAACTATCGAGCAATCACATTTCTCAATGTGATATAGAAAATATTCTCATACATACTGTACACACCACTGAAACCGGTTCTGTACACTTAATTACATTTAATTTTCATTCCGTTTGACATTTCATGTCACATTTAGAAATATAATCATTTTTGACGGTACTTCCTCTGACATGATCAGTGTACTTGACGTGCAGGTTCATATATAAGACTAGATATAACACCTGTTACATAAGTTTTGGGAAAAACTTATAATGTCCTCTGTTACATAGTAACTCTAGTACATCTAGTCAATTATGGAGAAACATGTTGCTAGAGGTTTTGTCAATTTTTTTGACATTTTAGAATTTTATTTGTCATTTGAGAAATGGCGTATATATTAGAAATTCGAAATTCCGTCTACAACGTGGTTGGACAGCTGCTGAAACGAGATGTACTAAACATTTTTCCGGAGCAAAATATTTCAAAAAGTACTATATATCGTACATTTCGGGAATGCGAAAAGGCAATTCCATGTATAAACCTGCCAAAAACAGGCTGCCCACGTAAGTTAACTGAAGTTCAGGTCAATAGACTAGCCGAGCGTTCAAAAAACGCCATTGCGGTGTCCACTCGTAAACTTTCCCGTCGTTTCCATGTTTCGAATGCTACAATATCTCGATACATCGCAAGAAGAGGCCTAAAATACCGAAAACGCAAAACATTTCTCAAGTATACCGCAGCAGAATTGGCCAGAATCCCTGGTTGTCGCCGTGCTTTGAGACCTCATCATTTCGTCAACAACCGAATCATTGTCAAGGATGACAAGAAATATTTTATCTTTAGCCAGGCTTCCTGGAAATGCAGGTTTCTATACAAATAATATTGAACACACCCCTAGTAATGTAAAATACAAAGAGAAAGCAACATTTTCTGCCAAAAAACTTTTCAAAAAATTATGAAAGTGGACTTAGAAAGCGTCCAGACGGTCATGCGACACGTAAGACAGAAACTTCGTCTTATTGAAGATAGACGACCCCTAGCAGCAATATAGCAACCAGGTGTTAAAGTCTAAGATTTATTAGTTATTGTTATGTTATGTTTACTTAATAAAGGTTTCTTAAATTTAAATAATATCTTTCGATAATTTTTCCCAAAACTTATGTAACAGGTGTTATAGTACTCGCGAAATCTGAAAATTACATCGTAGGTGCTCTGTGTTTATGTATCTGTCGCTGGGGCTTCCGAGTACCTACTACCTACCTGCACGGTTTTAAATCGCCAACACTGTGATCTACAGTAGTGTTCAAATAAATTTGGGACAGTTTATATTAATTAACTCTAGTTTGGGTTAAAAATTGAACAATTTCTCCATGGATTTCATGCTATTATCGTAAGGCACAGATTTCATTTACTTGTCAAAGTTTAAAAGTAATTATATTTTTCACAGAAATTCATAGATATATTGTCAAATTTTTAACCCAAACTACATTTTAAAAAATGTCCCAGATTTATTTTAACACGACCGTACAATAAAAATGTAGTAGTTGGGTTATTTATTGGAAATTTTTGATTAATAAAGTAGGTTAAAGTATTAAACAATAACGATCTGTAACTTACGTATAAGATATTTTATATCCTACTAAGAGATAGAGAAAAAAGTTATTAAAGTTATATGTTTGGAATGGTCATGTCAGGTCAGGAACCGAATTTCAGTCTCTAACACTAATTATTATCTTAATTATAATCCTAACTTTTTAGGTTAGATTCTAGGCAAATTTTATCAAGGCGAATGCGACTGGTAGTTTGCTACCAACAATGACGTCATATACGTACGTGTGGTGAATACGCGTTCTATTTGCAAAACGGTCTTTTTTGTTTTATTAAATGAGACATTTGTCTCACTGGACTGCTAGTTCCATTATTAATAAGTTTCGGGGTTATTTTTAGGCGGATATGTGTATTAAATAATTTTTAATAAATAAAACGTTTATTACAACATTATAAATAATTATAACCTCTAATACTTTATTGTTATTCTAACTTGCACTCAGCGTACAGTTTGTGCGTTGGTAAAATTACTCATGAGCTTTTCATCATCTGTGATCGGTGCAGTGTATAACGTTATAAAGACGGTTCAACAAAATCAATGTTTGTAGAAGAAATTTTACTAAAAAAAAACTTACAAGTATATACATGAAACTTAGCTGAAGTTGTCTATAAAAATAACCCTGTTATCGTTAATTTGAGTTACGGTAATTTAGTACAATCTAGTACGATTATTGTGAATATTACAGTACAATTCAAAATTTACTAGTGGCAACACTGCTGAAACCTCTGGCAAGTAGAATAATCGGAAAATACCAATGCGGATTCCAGCAAACTAAATCAACGACAGACCAACTATGAAAACTAAGGCAGATACTTGAAAAGACACATGAGCATAACATAGACACACATCATCTATTCATAGACTTTAAGAGCGCATACGACAGCATTGGTAGAAAAGAACTATATAAAGCCATTGAAGAATTTGATTTCTACCAACATTTGATTAAACTGGCCCGGCTAACAATGGGACGAGTAGAATGTAGAGTTAGGATACAAGGGGATATGTCCCGCCCCTTTACTATCAATAGAGGTTTTCGGCAAGGGGATGATGCATTATCTTGCCTATTGTTCAATATCGCCCTTGAAAAAGCGGCGAGAGGTTTCAAAGTTAATACACGAGGCACAATATTTAACAAATCTGTCCATATACTTGCCTATGCAGATGATAGAGACGTTATTGGGGGAAGCGTACTATATATGAAAGAAGCCTTCATAGCACTGGAGAAATCCGCCGCAAAAATGGGATTAGAGATAAATGAATCAAAAACTGAATACATGGTTGTTACTAACTAAAACAAGCGAGCAAGAGTGCGGCAGAATCTAACTATAGGAGAACACAACCTCGAAAGTGTTGAAACAATTTTTTGGCTTAGCCTAATTGTTTCGCCATTTATCCAATTATTTCAGGCTTAACCTGTATATTTTTAGTTGAATTATAAATCCTTTTGCATTTCAAATTCTTCAATTTTCCAAACCAACGCAGTTTGTGCCTGTATCAAGTTCTTTTCGTTTGCACGATGCCCTCTCGACCTCCGCTATCTCTTATTAGAGTCCGAGTCTTGCTGTGGGCTCGAAATTTTCCTACCTGGCACTTGCTGTCTTCGCTTGAGCCCGCCGATACCGGCGCGGCTGAGGTTTGATTTTAATTATGTCAAATTACTTGCGCTCAACCAATTTTAATGAGCAGTGTGTTTCCTAAGGGCTGATTATGATCAGGTACGATTGCGCTTTTCTGTCTTATTATCTCCATAGTAATTATATTTTTCTTAGCTCTTAATTATCAGTTTCAACCACGAGTTTTCCTCGGAGGCCAAGTCGCTAACCTCATCGCACTTTCGACACCCGCTGGGTTCGGCGTATTTGCCGCCTTTTAAAGATGCTTCGAAGCAATTTTCGGCTCATCCATGGCCATTTCAACAAGGGTTGTTGCCGTTTACGTCCAGCTTATGTTTCGAGGTTAGTTAGTGCTATACCGGAATTATTTATCAACTTATCTTGAATACCTGGTTTTTACATTTAAACATTTTAAACCCGTAATGATTTGGAATTTAAATTCATATATTTTACCATTATTTACATGTAACGTTTAATTTCATACATGCTCTGGTTTTACATTTAAATTTTTATACTTATATTTAATTATGCTGTATTTAAAGTTGCTATTTTGATGTGTATTTCGACCCTCTGTAAAAGGTACAGTCACGCTTTTTTATTTCAATAGCCTAAACAGAAGGTATTATTAAATGATTGAGGTATGCATATTCCATGAATAATTTGAATTTAGAGTTATTAAAATAACCCGAAAGGGGTTTTTCAATTTTATGCGTGTCGCAACCTTCAGTTCACGTACACAATTTGGTTATAATATTATTTGCATTTTAATTATTCTGATAATTTACTACTGACATTTCAAGACTTTTCTATTATTGATTATTAATTAAACGCTAGTCACTTGTAGTTTATTTTTCTTATTATTTGAAATCTTTTGATTTCTGGCACCCATTTCCATTTCCTTTCCTTTTTTGAAGACATTCCAGGGTACATAGCTGATGATTTGAACCTACGATCTAAGGCCGCCGATATTTGAGTTAGCTAGGGCCATTGCGGTGAGTAAAGAGTTTTTTAGAGCTGCCGTGGTGTATAAACGGAAGGGGGGTTGATCTGCGATTTTTTTACTACCATCAATTATTTTAATTAGTCAATCGCAGGTCGGCTTCTTTATTGTTTCAGTGTGAGAGAATTCATCTATTTAGGATCACAAGTAAACCGAGATAATATAACCAGTGAGGAAATACAAAGACGCATAGTACTGGCAAACAGATGTTACTACGGATTAAAAAAACAACTACAATCTAAAAACCTCTCAAGACCGACCAAAGTTAAAATATATAAAACCCTCATCAGATCGGTTCTCATATATGGAGCTGAGACCAGGACTATAAACAAACAGGATGAAACCGCTCTATCCATCTTTGAGCGGAAGGTCTTAAGAACCATATATGGAGTTGTACCGGAAATTTGATGAAACTGACATAATGTCTAGAATTAGAATTGGGAGGCTGCAATGGATAGGACATGTAGAGCGGAAGGATGAAGAAGAGCCGGCCAAACAAGTATTAAATACTATCCCACAAGGCAAGAGATCAGTAGGACGACCAACAGCTAGATATATGGACGCTATCGAAAAAGACTTAAAAAGTATTGGAGTACGAGGAAGGAGAGTAAAAGCAAGAAGTCGAAACCAATGGTGGAAGATAATTGAGGAGGCCAAGGCCCATAAAAGGCTGGGGTGCCAATAATAATGATGATGATGGAGGATGAACTCCATTATTAGAAATTTTAAGAACAGAGTGCGTTATACATCAGTGTGAATAATGTAAGACTGTACATTCACAATTTTATTTTAGCATTAATCAATGTACCCATGCTAGTAATAATTGTCGGTTTTGAAATTGCAATAAATAATCCAGTTGTAATTAGTTTTTATATTCACTGTGTTATTATGTTGTTTAAAGATACCATTAAATTAAATGCCCTATGTCTAATTTTGCATAATTTAAGCATACAGTCTTACATTATTCTGACTGTATAGCTTAACGGACGTAAAATTTTGTATGAACCATTTCGTTGCAGCCAAAATTTGTTCATAATAAATTTTTTAAGGTACAAACATTCTGATAAAGAAACAGTATTCGTGCATCTTGATGACGCGTCGATATACTAAAAAGGGGGTAACGTCAGACAATATAAATCTACGGAATAAAAAAAAACATTTTGGCGGTTGTAAACAATCGAAGTTTACAGCTTCAGTTATACTGTGGAATGGCAAATCTGATACCTTCTATAACTGTTTAAAAGTTACGCTAAATACGGGGAAACATTAGCGACAACTGGAACAGCACCTCCTGCTATCAATTTTGACGATTCAGACAGAAAACGACGGTCATATCAATATTTTATTGGCTTATCTAAGGACGATAAAATATTCAACTTTGTGAAGGATGTACCCTATACTTAAATAATGGGTGATCCAACGGTTAGCGTGGATATTGATTGTCGTTATCTGACATATATCGTAATGGCCATAAAAAACATTTGTTGACAAAAGTCAGTTATAGGCTTTGGCAAATGCAACAATGGAGTTTTTTTCAACCTCACAACGAGTAAAAGTTATTCAAACGTACTACGAAAATGATCGTTCCATCAAAAAAACATTCGTAAAATTCGAGGCTACTTCGGTAAAAATAATCGTCCTAGTGAGTCATAAATCTGCAGAGTAGTGTGACTATTTGAAGAAACTGGATACGTGGAAGATCGTAAAGAGTATCACCATCCTCGTACAGCTTATTAAGAAAAATATTGCTGCCGTGAGTGTTAATGTGCGTGAACAACCAAGAACTTCAATTGGGTATGACCTATGGCACTATGCAACGGATTATAACATGCTAAGAGAATTTTTGAGGCCTAAATTGGATGAAATGAATATGAATCAGCTCTAGTTTCAGCAAGATGGCGCACCATCCCATACAAGCCATAAAACAATCGCCTTATTGCGCTCGAAGTTCCACGATCGCATCATTTTCGGAAACTGTGAGGTAAATTTTCACCCAGGATCCTGTGATCTTACTCCTTAAGATTATTTTCTTTTGGGAATTTGAAAAATAAAGTGTATACTAATAACCCACAAACACTTCACCAACTGAAAGACCACATTCGAGCTGCATTAGATGCCATTGATCTACTTTTACTGCGAAAAGTATCGAAAATTTTGACGTTCGAATAACCTCTTGTCAAGGAAGCCATGGAGGTCATATGAATGATATTGTTTTTCATACACAAATGCTAGATATTACACTTTCTGATATAATAAATATTTCACCTGTGAGTTTATAAAATGAATTTTTATTCGTTGAAGAAATCCACGCTAACTGTTGGATCACCCATTATATGTGTAACATAACGGAAGGTTTTGACAAACGGAAATTTTCGAAAATGGCAATTTTCTAAATAGGCAGTTAGTAGGTTGTGTTTTTGAAACATCCAACGTTTTAACAAGAGAAGATATTAATTTGTTTCTAACCAGAGTTAGTGATAAAAATTACTTATTGTGGAAGGTAACTATTATAATAAACTTCAGTTCACAACAGATAGTTTTGATTATGGGAATATCGGGGTTCTGCTTTGCAGAATCAACCATTGACGACACACAAAATATGAGTTCTCTATTAGTTGTGAGAGTTTCCGACAGCAAAACAAACATGGAAAGCACATTTACTGTCTGTAATCCAGAGTTTATTAACAAATACCGCAAATACGCAGCCCTTCGGCCCTAGTAATCGTCGTGTCAGCCTGAAATATATAAACTGAAAATGCTCCACGCAAGTTACTGGTGTACATACAATTACCTCCCTTAATTGCCAAATATCTAGGATTGCCTAATGGTGGAACATGTACTGACCACTATTTTAGGAAAGTGTCTCCCACGCTTTTTACTAATACCGGTGGAAAGTCATCAACGATATCAGAATGATATGTTCAATATTCAATTGAGAACAAGTTGGAAATTTCGAATAAAATTTTGGGTTGTGGACCCCGAAATTCAAATTCAGGATTTCAGCGTGTTGATTTACCTGTTAAAAATACTCATTGTTCTTCAGTTTCAAATATTAATTGCATGAAAACTTTAGATAGCTGTAGCAACGTCCTCTTTGGAACTAAATATTAATAAAACTCCTAATCTAGCATTAATGTCTATGTTGTTCCCAAATAATAACGGTTAATCTTATGTCGAGAATTTTGTTACTATTAATACATTTTCCAAAGTTATCAACATTTAGCAGCTGTTACTAACAGGAACGGTCGCAAAACTGTTAAAATTGTTGAATTACGCAGAAATAATTCACTAATGTTTCGTAACCAAAGACTTGCCTTTTATTCCGCGTAGTAATGCATTTTTACTTCTTTTTACAAGAAAGGAAGTATTGGATTCACCCCAAAAATTCGAAATTGTGTTTTCAACAGATCTTCACGTTTTCGAGTCCCCTGAAACCAAATAATATGTTTTTGGTCATTGGTCTGCTTGTGTGTGTGGCTGTGTGTCTGGCCGTGTGTCTGTCTGTGAACAGAATATCTCAAAAACGAAAGGAGGTATAGCGGTAAAACGTCATATATAAGTTTTGTGCACTATCTAGATGCGACAGCAAGTTCTTGAAGAAAATCGTCTAACCGGAAGTATGGTGTTTACTGGTTGATTTTTCAGTTTTTTCGACTTTTTCAAAAACAGCTCTCACGATGTTTTTAAACTTTACATTTTTATTACAATTTTAATGTTTATTGATGTGAGATTTAAGTTGAATACCTCTACATGGGTTTCTTTTGTTTTTTTAGTGATTCCTATTTTAAATCGAACGCTCGGTATATTATTACATTTTTGAATTCAGCTTAAAATTTGAAAGAAAATTTGTCTCTTTAACTAACGCTCTATTTCCTACGGTCTCTGTAGAATTTGTAATTTTTGAAAATTTTTGACAAATGCTTAAAAATTAAAAATCACTGTAAATAAGCCAGTTGCTGGGTAATCCAATTCGGGAATAATTCATGGTAAAGGTTTTATCACTTTTATCGTTTTAATCTCTTAAGTTATGGCTCAATATTACTATCCTAGGTATTTCCCTTCCGCGGAGGTGAGCGTCGGCTCCTAGGAACGAAAACGTGACCTAAAATTGGGCGTTTTTCTGTTTTTCGAAGATAACTCTGAGAAAACCTAATAAATAAAAAAAGTGGTTCATATAAGAGTTGTATAGCGTAAAATGAGTACGAATATGATATATTTTGATTTGCTATACCTATACGGCCTTTTCTCAAAGTTGCACCATTTTGTCAACTTACCAAGAAGTGTTCTTTTGAGTAACAACGGATTCGTTTATGCCTGCAAAGGATATCTTTGTTGATTAATGTTATGGCTTTTCAGGTAAAAATAGTGTTTTTATTTACATTTTTTGACTGAAAAACCATAACATTAATCAATAAAAGAAGTTCGTCTTTCTTTTAACAAAACAACTGTTTAATAACATGTTTTCATTAGTTTACGTCGCCAGTAGTAACGTGTTTAAAAGATTTCATTAGACACGTTGTCCGTAACACCGTCTTTTAACATTTTTAAAGCACTCAAATTACGACCGGTTGCTGGTAATCCTAATTTATATAAATTTTTTTTATATTTATCGTGTTTTCTAGATTCTATCGTAGATAAAATATTGTACGATACACATTCGTAAAGCATCTTTAGTCACTCGCGGGGCTTAAAACGCTCGCTCACTAGCGTTTTAACTCTACCCCACTCGTGCCTAAAGAGTAACTTTACGCACTTGTATCGTAAATTACTATTATGATACAATAAAATAATAACAAAAAAACTGAACTTTTAGCACTTATCGTCTTAAACCCTGTATCATTCATTGGTTCAAACGTGCAGGTTTTGAGAGAAACGCCAGTTCGCTTTCTTGTACACCACCCTCGATTGGATCGTCCTCTTCTTCCTCACTGAACAGGAGCATCTGCTCATTTAGCTCATCGTCGTCTCCAACAGTGTCGTCCACATCTACTTCGGTAGTAGGAGCATTAGTGCATGAATGCCCTCTACAATTTGCACAAATTACTGAACATTTTATTCCTGCTTTTCTGCAACTACATACAAGCAGCTTTGCACCCTTTGGTGCATTTGCAGGATATCTTTGACAAAAGTGACTGTGGAGCGGGTTCCAAGGTAGGGTAGTGAGAACAGGAGCCAGGGTATACTTGGTTGTTTGTCAACCCCAGTTCATGGGATTCATGGCGTTACCTAACCACATCTGTACCTGCAAGTACAGCCTGAAGCAGTGTTGGAGAGCTGCTTCTAGCGTTGGAGGTAGGGAAGCCAGATTGAAGTTCGTTTTCACTTAAGATTTTGTAAATATGTGGAAACGTAACTCATTCAAGGTATCATCTGTCTTACCTCCATGGAGTGCTACTAAAAACTTTTGCCACATCAACAATAATTTCAGGATTGGCGTCTTTGCTTATAAAGACATCATTCACTTTCGAAGGATGTTTATTTTGCACAGCCAGGCTGAGAAACTTCTTCTTTACTTGCCTGTAAAGTGATGAAGTTGTATCACAACCACTAAAGGCGTGAAGGATGAGCAGAACGTTTTCCACTTTTTCTGAATGTCGGAAACTTTTAACTGAGAATATGCTCATTGGTACCTTCCCTTTTCCGGATTTCTTCAAGGAAAGCTTGGTGTGTGGCGAATCAAATGCCGTGAGCATGATAAGGAGATCTGTGTCGCTTACACGAATAATACATTCATGCTCTTGTGTAGCTTCGACAGCAGTCGTGATGATCAAGTGGTCTGCATCTTCCTTGGCTTGCTTTACCATAAAGCCCACGCTTTCAAGCTTCTCGGTTAGCATGGCTATAAGCCTCTCGTAGCACGCCCTAGACGTTCTGCTGACTTGGTGTTTTTCGCTCTTCTGGGTAACCGTCAAAAATAACAATAGCTGGGCCTTTGCTATAATGGTTCTTTATGTATTCAACGTATTTGTTGATAATTGCTTCAAACGTTTCACCATTTTTCAAAATCACACGATGCAGGAGGAATCCTCCATCAATAAGATAGGCTGTACCAAGAAGGTTGACACTGTCAGTTATTGGAGCCAACAAATCATAAAACACTGACTTAGGAGACTTTATCATACCAGTTTCATCAAAAAGTGACAATGGATAGGTTACCAACTCAAATTCAAAGTATTCCCTCAACTTATCGTCTGTTTTCTTTAGCAGTTCAATTCGGCGGAAAATAGTTTCGGGTTCACAGCAAGGTCTTCACCACCAATATCATTTTGGACTTGAATCCGCGGATGGGCATTACTCAATTTTTCCTAAGCAACTTGACTTGCTCAAAGTTCTTCCCGACCTGGTGTGCATAGAATAATTTGCAATTTAAAAAGCTCTGTGGTAGTTTATTGTCTCATCCCCCAGAATGCCTGTGCTGATGGATATCACAAATTCTGAAGTAGAAAATGGATCATGCGATTCAAACTAGTGCACAAACTGTAGTAGATCTGTATTGTCACACATTACTTTAGAATCCCGGGCATCGACATGTTGTTCAGAGGTAGTGGATGATATTCTGCATAAATCTTACACTTGTAAAATTTTACTAACAATGGGCATGGTGAGAATCAATTTACTCTCAGAGATACAGCATTTTGTGTTAATGGGTGGGTGGGGGGATGTGCTCTGAGTCTAACTTTAAGTTTTCGGATCGATGGGAGAAATTGTTTTCCGCCATATCGGAAGGAGTGGCGAAAGCGGTTTTTTAGCAATTTCTCGTTTCCTGTTGTTCTGATGCTGAAATTGCATCAATGCAAGTTTGTAGTTTATGAAATTAGTCACAACTTTTCGAAATACCCTTTTCTCGTGCGCTTATCAATTCGAAAGTTGTTACCCGAAAAAGCCAATAAATTAACGGTTAAAATGGGTTTTACGTAAATATATCGTTTTTGGTTAAACCTACGATAAAAATACTTGTAAAACAACTAATTTGCATAAAATTTATATATGAGTGTTTTTCCATTTGGGCAATTATTTACCGTTCTACCTCAAAGGTGGCAAATCACGTCAACTGTACATTTAGTGTGCATTTTCGAACGGCACTGTATCTTCGAGGTTGTCGCACCAACTGTTTTCCACACCACCTTTTATGCCAATTAATGAGATCTCCAACAAGACCAGTGCTGATGGCTACTAATTCGTTCCCCTGCAGGAAGGGGTTGGAGAAGCAACCCAGTGGTCGAGTTTCTCTATGTCTTCTTTATCACTCGATACACGAGAGTCTCTACAGTCGACATGCTGCTCACTAGTGCCCAACTTCCATTTGCTCACAAATATCCAGCATGGACTTCATCCCCAGTATCCACGAGGCAATAGTGCTGTACGATATTTCACGTCCGTAAGTGATCCCTCCGAAACTATGCATTCGTCTCATTAATGTCTGCTCTATAGTCTGGTCCGACGTAATTCCTGACCAAAATTTAGAAGTGCGTCTTATGGTGAATTTCCCGCCAGTCGCAAACTCGTGGTATTCATCTGCAGGCATTTTTTGTCCAAACGCAGCATATCTTGTAGGTACAACTGACTGGACTTGGCGTACAAATGATGATTAGTGGCATGAAATAATGGAAGCATTTTTTTAACTGGTACCAAATGCAGCTCCCAGTATCCCGATCGCTCTGCCTCAATGAATTGCTTAACCAATGTGACCATCTTAAAATACTGAATCCACAGTTTTGCTGTTGGGCCTCGTGTCTCTCTTGCAATAATTAAATTAATTTTATGCGGGTGCAAGGCCAAATGTGGACAGGCTTATGACTGCCGCAAAGAGGGTGTAAAGTGCATCGCCATTTGCTCCATATGCGCCGGGGAATCCTGTGAGAACTGCAAGAATTCTCCATAATGCTTGCTACAGATGATGACGAATGCCACACCAACGACGACGACATATTTTCTCTTTTCCAGTTCTTTTCAGCAGAAACACAATTTGACAAGGGCGACAAAAGCGACGATTCTGCAATGAGTGGTATCAACGATGCAGAACCCGGTTCATCAAAAAGACCAAGGAAAGTGTGAGAATGTTAGACATACACTTCGTGAATTAGGCCTATAGGGGAGACCACGTAAAAGAAACGCGCTACAAACTGTACCCCAGAGGTGGTGTGAAAACAAGTGGTGCGATACACTCCAAGGCACAGTAAATAATTGTCCAAATGGAAAACACTGATACATAAATTTTAGGCAAATTAGTTGTTCTACAAAAAATATACGAGTATTTTTTTATGGTAGGATTGACCGAAAGCGACATATTAACGTAAAACCCATTTCAACCCTTAATTTCTTGGCATTTTCGGGGTAACAACTTTCGAATTGTTGAGTGCACGAGAAAAAGGTTTTGCGAAAAAATTCTGAGGAATTTTATAAACTATAGACTTGCATTGATACAATTGCTAAAAAACCGATTTCACCACTCCTTCCGATATGGCGAAAAAACAATTTCTCCGAAAGATCCGAACTTAAAGTTAGACCCAGAGCACAGTTTTCCACCCACGCATTACATCAAATTGCTGTTATAAATTTTTGCATGTAAAAATTCCTGGCGCCTGTACTAATTATAGACGTTTAATTGGGTGTTGGGTAGCTCTCAGTTTGTTGGCCGATTTGACTGTAAGTGTCGTAGTTTCTATACCATAAGTTAGTACTGGGAGAATACACGTATTGAAATAGTATATTAAGTATTAAGAATGGTAAGGACATTTTTACGATCAAAGGCTATTGTTTGGAGGAGGAGCGAAACGACCACTCTAATTATTGTCTGAGATCGGTAATTCCTTAACGTTCCTGATCAGTCAGTAAAAATATGACATTATACTACAGAATAATATGTTGGTGGTACTGTAAGTCTATGCTAAATTCGATGTTAGCAGGTTAGGTTTTGCGTCAGTCTGTGTCGAAACTGACTCAAAACCTAACCTGCTAACCTCGAATTTTTACTTACCGTTCTAGAACGGTAAAACATAACTTACTGATTTGGCAAAAAACGCGGTAACTAGGTAAAATCGTTCTATCGTGCAAAAAATATATTTGTAAGGTTAATTGGTATTTGTTTGTTTTTCAACTCTGTACCTAGTTTGCCTGCCGCGGCCCAAGTCATTCGTATTCTTCGCGATAATTCTGCAGTGTGGTTATGCCTGTCTATTTTTAGCGTATGTCTTAGGTAAATTAATAAATCGATTTTATCTATGTTTGGTCCGTGGATTTTTATTATTGTGCGGTCTTATTTTAATTTTTCTTGGTTCATTTCTAGTCTAACGTTCTCTGCCGCTCATTGCATTTCAATTTAAATTTTTTAAAGTGTTATTTCTATATTACCACTTACCAGAACTACGCGGGTAGCGGACACTCCTCTACGATCCCGATAGAGGATAGGTCTACCTCAGGGACACGACCATGACCACGCGAGTTTTGTTTCCTTCCACCTCCAACTCCAGGGGAGAACCATGCCCCAATCCGAGCTCCCAACCGTAAAGTTTTCTACCTCTTCCATATCTTATACCATTAAGAAGGCAACTTACAAATTATGCATAACTCGGCTTCAAACCACTGATTGCTAACGGGCAGTAGCGTTATCATTAAAGGACTGGGGCTACTGCGAAAGCATCGCTAAATAGGCCCAACTCCATACACTCGCAGGCGATTATGGCTACATTTAATGTAAAATATCCCGGAATTATAAATAGTTTCCCGATCGCATTTTGGCACAATGCACCACGTTTCAGTCAATGGAGATATTCTAGCTCTCTGATTGGTTGTGACCAAACAGCGGTGCATTTTGGCAATCTAAACTGAAACGTGGTGGCATTTTTGCCGCGCTCTTCGCCGCGTGAAATGCCCATGCGATGATGTCAAGTAAAACTCCTGTCCTGTATCTATATGCGTGGTCAGGGGCGGATGAGCAACATCTTAGCGGCCCGGGAAATAATATTTGTCGGCCCTTTTTTAATTTCGGATATGGCTAAAATATACATTTACAGGGTGTTACGCATTTTTCCTTTAAATTAAATAGAGCATAGGTTTATTACAGATTTTTGAATCAGATTACATTTACTATCCAAAAAACATTCTTTTAGTTAAAAATGCCGGACTCCCAGTCAAGTACAGGTGTGACACATACAACAAAAAAAAACAAAATAAAAGTAAATCAAAGTCAAAGTCTTTTTATCCCAAGTGTAGAAATTAGGTTTGTTATAAACGATTAGAGAACTTACAACTTCATAAAAATTCTTTAAACACAAAAATTTAAGAAAAAATTATTATATAAAAACTATACCCTTTTAACAATCTATTTAATAACTTGCTTTGCTGCATAAGCATATCTATAATGTTATCAGAGCCAATATTATATAAAATATCATTTTCGCAAGCCATTAACATAAAAGCATCCAAATTATTATTCGACATTGAATTCTGCAATCTATTTTTAATGTATTTTAACTTGGAAAACTTCTTTCACATTGCACTTGATTTATTGATAACTAGCTGGCCCGGCAAACGTTGTTCTGCCCAAAAATAATTTGTCTCTGAAACCCCGTTTAACCACTATAGAGTTTTAATTTTATATCATCTCCATCGTCTTGGACTTAAAAATGTATGCCATTTTCTAGCTGTAACCCGCGACTTCGTACGCGCGAGGTTCGTTATTTGTGTATTAAATAATGACAAATTATTTTCTGTCATCCCATCCCATTTTATCCCATCCCATCCCCGTCCCAGTCCCCGTCCCGTACCGTCCCGTCCCTTCTCGTCTCCTCCCCTACCATCCCATCCCATCCTTTCCCGTCCCGTCCCGTCCAGTTCAGTCCCGTCTCGTCCCGCCCCGTCCCTTCCTGTCCCTTCCCGTCCCGTCCGTCTCGTCCCCTCCCGGCAAACGTTGTTCTGTCCAAAAATAATTTGTCTCTAAAACCCCGTTTAACCACTATAAAGTTTTAATTTTATGTCATGTCCATCGTCTTGGACTTAAAAGTAAATGCCGTTTTCGCAATCAACGTCCCAAAAAACCTCAATAACGACACCCATATCGCTTTTTAGGATTATTTACCTTATTTCACCCTCTAAGGGGTAGCGAACCCGACAGACGTTGTCCTGCCCGAACATTGATTTGCCTGCTATTGGCGGGTTCAGCAAACGTTTTTCCGATATTCGAATTTTCGATTTCTTTCATTTTAAAAACATGCTAGTAGCTACAACTATTTTCATTATCCATAGCGCGCTGGTCATCATTGCGGTTCACACGTAAAGTAGATACCCGCGCAGCTGACTGTCTTCGACGACCTATGTTAACTCGTTGTGCCTTTGGCATTGTAACGGACACTATAAAACGACACGGAATTGTTTTCACAATCACTTGTGCACAAACCAAATTTGAATGTCTGACTGACTGACTGCGACGACTTATGTAAAGCATTTGGAATTACATAAACTATTAGTGTCTTATCTCTTCCGCTTTCGGTTACCTGATGCGGATTATGACATTATGGGGAAAACCCTTCAAACCATTAATCACAGGTGTGACTGCAAATAGAAACAACACATTTTCGATATTTTACAATTTTCCGGCTTTCCCTTTGGATTCTCTTAATTTTTCATTCCGTAGGAACCTTCTACGCAGTATTAGAAAACTTAAAAAAAAAGATGAATAAAATCGGTAAAGTCGTTCTCAAGTTATGGCGTGACCAAGGGAAATAGGGATTCATTTTTATATATATATATATTCTTCTTCTTCATAAGCCTCTTTTTAGGTCCATTCTTGAACATAGGCCTTCTCTAATTCCCTCCATCGTTCCCGGTTTTGTGCTGTTCGGATCCATGCTAACCCAGCTATTCTTTTTAAAATTGTCATACCAGCGCATGGGTGGCCTCCCTCTGCCTCTCTTATGTTCATAGGGCCTCCAGTCTAAAATTTTACGGTTCCACCGAAATGTGTCGCTCCTTGCTACATGGCCAGCATAACTCCATTTGAGGTGTGCAACTTTAACACCAACATCCGTTACTTTGGTGATTGCTCTGAGTGTTTCGTTTCTAATTTTGTCTCGTCTTGTCAGGTTCACCATGGCTCTTTCCATACTTCTTTGAGCAACTCTTATTGTCTCGATGTTATATTTAGTTGTTGTCCAGTTTTCCGCGCCATATATTAATACTGGTAGAATGCATTGTTCAAATAATCGCTTTTTAAGATGTTGAGCTATATTTCTTTTTCGGAGAATGAAGGACAATTTTCCGAAAGCCACCCATGCTAATCTGATTCGCCGTTTTATTTCATTTATTTGGCTGTTTCTATCTAGCTCATATATATATATAGATGTTAATAAATATTTGTAAGCATTTCCTAGTGCAGAATATGCCTCACTGTACATATTGTACTTTTGAATGACAGAATAACAGCAAATTGCACATTTAAGACAAGATTTACATTTTTTATTATTAACATCAAAACCACCATTTCTTTCAAAATCATCGTTGTTTTCTTCAACAGTTTCATCTGTATCTATAACTGTAACATTACTCTGAAATTGTTGATTGTTGATTCATTCCGGTTCTTTATTTTCGGTAAGTACATATTTATGAAGGTAGGTTGGTAGATTACTTAGACGTACTTTCAGCCACCGGCCCTGCGGGCCTCTGAACAGCCGGCCCACCGGGAAATTTCCCGGTTCGTCTTATGGCCCATCCGCCCCTGTGCGTGGTGCATTATTTGTTCATTTCTGTGTAGTGTTCCTTAGTAGTTTTTCCTCATTATAATGCAACAAACTTTGCCGTATAAGGGGCCTGAGACATTTAAATATTCTATTAAAAACACACAACATGAAAACTCTTTACGCTGAGTGAAAACCATTAAACAATGTGATAAGCTAACCTCAACA
Organism: Agriotes lineatus; assembly: GCA_940337035.1. NCBI lineage: Eukaryota > Metazoa > Arthropoda > Insecta > Coleoptera > Elateridae > Agriotes > Agriotes lineatus. The sequence goes on along the minus strand of OW679197.1, from coordinate 88,625,879 downwards.
AATGATTGATAGCACGACGAACGAAACCGGAGTCCACTCGTCTTTTATGCAAGTGTGTATCTAAATTTAGAAAATCATGTATCGACTGTTTTTTACCGACTGAAAAAACGAATAGCTTATGAATTCCTTCGTATACCTACTTTTTTTTAATTTAGTTGTTCCTACAGGTATTCTAAAATGTGTGTGGTTAGTTCATATCTACCCTTTTAGAAAGACGAGAGAGACTATACATTATTTGTAATTATATAATTTTTTCAACATATTTTGAGATAGCAGTGACGGATATATATATATTTTAATTTTTATTATACTGTTGCATGCTTTTTAACTTGAATAAATAGCGCTAAATCAACATTTCCTCTAAAAAAAAAGATTACATGTGCCATCATACATCCTATAAGAAAAAAAAACAATATGGATTGAAAGCTAAACAATTTCTGTTTATATTTTTATTAAATTAACCACGAAAATAACTAAAAGCAGGCATCAGCATATTAAGGTATTCATTTCGGGATTTTTTACTTCCTTTTACGATAAAGGAAGTATTGGATTCACCCCAAAAATTCTAAATTGAATTTTCAACAGATCTTCACGTTTTAGAGTCCCCTGAACTCAAAAACATGTTTTTGTTCATTGGTCTGTCTGAGTGTCTGTCTGCATGTGTGTCTGTCTGTCTGTGTGGCGTCTATCTGTCTGTCTGTCTGTGAACAGAATATCCAAAAAACGAAAGGAGGTATGGCGTTGAAACTTCCTACATAAGTTTTGTGTACTATCTAGATGCGACAGCAAGCTTTTGAAGAAATCGCATAACCGAAGTATGGTGTTCACTCTTGTAATTTTTCAGTTTTTTTTCCGATTTTTTCAAACATGGTTCTAATGATTTTTTTCAAACTTTACGTTTTTGCTACATTTTTAATGTGTATTGATGTGAGATAGGTGATGCGGAACATAATTCAATAACGTTTATGTTAACAGTTAGTGTCGCACGAGCTGTGATTCTTGCCTTTATAATAACTAGACACAGGACAGCATTTCTAGTTGTCAAAAAAGTTGTTGGAAATTTTGCCTTCGGTGGAAAAGGTGCGCCAAAATTATGTATAACTGACAATAGTGACGCAGAGGCAAAGGCCAAACTGCTACTATGTAGTTTTTACAATGCACAAGGTGTATGGAGATGGCTTTGGGAGAAAAAATACGAAATTTTGAAAGATGATTGTCCATTACTCTACCAATATTTTCAAAATATGTATATTAATCGCTTTATCGTTGGTAACAGCAGATAATACGTTTAAAATTGTTCTTGCTGATATAGTTGCCAATAAATATGCTCACTGGTTAAATTACATAACTGATTACTGAAATCGTCGTAAAAGTTGGTGCCTCAACACAAGGGAACCAAACGAATAACTTTTCCAAAATAAGTGTCCGATTGTATAAAGATATAGTTTTAAGAAGATGCAAAGCTTACAATGTTGTGGCTTTTGTTGATTTTTTATCCACCGTTATGGAGCAATATTACATCAGACGGTTTCGAAATTTTACAAATGGTCATTGTGATAATTTCCTTACACCACAAATTAAGAAAGCTGCATATCTCTCCAAAGAAGTGATAGTAAAGAATGGCGAATATTGCTTTAAAGCGCCAAGCGAAAAACTAATGAACTGTATGACATAGATCTTAAGAATAGTATTGCTCTTGTAAAATTGAAAAACTAGGCAGTTTGTGCTAACATCAAGCAGGGGTTTCTTCTTTTCTTTATATAAATAAAGCTACTGCTAATGATCGATATAACATTGCAGTACTAGCGCTAGGCGAAAAAGCTAACTACAAAGAATTTTATGCTCCAATAACGAAAAACTCCAATAACAATAATACGAATATGCACGACTTGCATGAAGAAGGTGCAGTTAATATATCGCAACGCTCAACCAATGATGATGACAACTTTATTATAGATGAAAATGTAATTGAGACAGAAATACAGAAGGTGCTGATGATAGCAATTGTTTTAAACTAATTGCAATGTTTAAAACAAAACATCAAAATTTTGGGTCAAATCAGTTAATTACCAACAGATGCCTAAAACGTTCGGAAAATATAAAGCAAAGAGGAAGGTGGGATACCTATTTAAGTACTTTTGGAACCAAAGCACTTTAAGACAAAGATCTGGAGTAGCAATACGTGTTTACTGTCCAACCTACAGCAATAGCTAGAAGAAAAACTGGTGTCACGAGGGGAAGCAGAAGGTTACCATGCGAACGTCAACCATGCAGCGACAACGAGTCACGTAATACTACCAAAATAAAGCGACAATTGACTTATAACGTACGAAGAAATATGCAGAAAACCAATGCTAAATCGCATGGAGCATGTCATTAATATTTTATTAAACATATGCCTATGTTATAGTATCTACCTAAGTGAATAATATTTGGTTTTAGGATATATTTTTTAGTATATTGCCACGCATTCAACTTGGATATGCAATTGCAATGTTATCCCATAAAATATATAAAAAGTGGAATTTTCTAATACCTATTTTGTCACGAACAGTTGTTTATTTAGTGCGTATTCAAATACAGCATAATGTACTTTTTTGAAGTCGGTTAATATCTGAATGTCTTACACTTTATATTGTAAAGCTGACTAAGCCCGGGGCAAAATGTACCAAGTTTCAGTTTGGATTGCCAAATGCACCGCCGTTCGCTCACAACCAATCAGAGAGCTAGAATATCTTTCATTGACCGAAACGTGGTGCATTGTGCCAAAATGCTTCCCGATCAGATCTCCGGGGGGAACAGCACTGAGTGGCGCCACAAGAAAGTCTCGATTTGGCACATGAAACGTATCTACAAGGTCTAATACAGACGGAAAAACTGTACATTGTAGAAAATGAGGCAAAGACACACAATATAGACTATCTGAAACGCACTGGAAAGGTACTGGACACTACAAGACACAACTAGGAAACACAATCTACTTCTGGGGAAACAACACGCAAAGTATAAACAGAGTTGGTACCAGAATCAACTAATAAATCGGTGTTCGAATACAATCCCATCAACGAGATAATTATGAGAATAAAAATCAAATCAGCACCTTCCAACATCAAACTAGTACAAGTATATGCACCAACGGCCAAAGCACCGCACATCATTGACGAATTTTATCAACAACTATAATAGAAGACACCATAATAGAACTGCCAATAAAAATCAGAGCCGGATATATTAAGAGACGAAACTGAACAACCAACACTATACTTGAAGACAAACAAGGCGACAGGGAATGACAAGCTAAGCGCAGAAATCCTTCAAGTACTAGGAGAAAATTGAGTGAAGATAATGCTCGATATATGTAACAAAATATGGCGAACGGGTTTCCACAAAAATGGATCGACATAAAAGTGCCACAACTACCGAACGTTATCTTTAATCTCACACGCAAGCAAAGTATTACTACGAATAATCGATCAAAGACTACAAAAATACCTAGAATGCCAGATCCCGCCTGAGCAGGCAGGATTCGTAAAGGGAAGACAAACCAGAGATAAAATATTCAACAGTAGAAAACTGATTGAAAAAGCCCGCGAATTTAATACACTAATGATACTGTGCTTCATCGACCATAAAAAAGCCTTCGACGATGTTCGATGCAGCAACCTCTGGTTGATCATCAGAAGTATGGGAGTCCTCAACCACCTAATGCTACTGATTAAAAACCTATACGAAACACACGAAGGAACTATACGTATTGAGCAAGATACATCTAAACCTTTTAAAATCAAAACGGGCGTGCGACTGTCATCGAGACAGCTTCACACATACGGAGAACATATCATAAGGTGAGCTCTAGAGAACTAGTGGGTGTTTCTACCACAGGAAAAAAGATAATTATTTTACGGTATGCAGATGACACCATCATAATTGTAAAAAATGATACTATGACTGCCATGGATACCATGAAACTCACAGAAATTCTCACTAAAACAGAAGTCGCGAGCTAGGACTTGTAATCAACTTGGATAAAACCAAACTAATGATAGAACAAATATATTTCAGCTACAAAATGTACCATATATCAAATACAAAAGGTAAGGTTCAGGGTCATTTCAATTCCCTCAACTGGAGCGGGAAATTATAGGATGGGTGAGAGAAAGGAGGGTGGAGTATGGAAGAGAGGCCAGGTAAGGTGGAGAAGTACTGCCCCGGCATTCGCCTCCAGAGAATGTACTCTGTTGACTCTGGAAAACCACCTAAAAACTTGAATCAGTGCAGACGGTAGCGGGAATCGAACCCCACCGACTTCCCGATTGCTAACCACTAGTCTACAGAGCTCGGTATAACAAATACAAGTAGTGCAAGAGTTCATATACCTCGCATCGCTAACCAGCAACGTGGTGAGTTGTACAAAAGAAATAAAAGAAGAATTGCGATGACTCGGAGCGCAGTAACAAATCTCACGAACATATATGGAACGATAAACAACTAATAGAAAACACGAAACTGATGAAAACTCTGGTATACTCTATCTTCTTATACGGAGTAGAATCGTGGAACATAAAGGCAACAGACAGACACCGGATCGACGCCTTTGAAACGTGGAGACGCATGCTACGCATCCCATGGGACAGCACGAAGAACCAACGCATCCATCTTGAACGAACTGAAGATAGGCGACAGATTGTCGACCATTTGCTGACGTTGAATATTGGGATATTTTGAACATATTATACGACAATATGACACCAACCTGGAAAAATTAGTAGTACAAGGGAAGATAGAGGGAAAACGATCCAGAGGTAGATCTGAAATAGATGAATGGATCAAATAAAAACTTACACAGAAATGTCCCTACACACCACACTAAGAAAAGCAGAAGATAGAACAGAATGGAGAGGAGTAATCAAGAAATGCGCTAAAGACATAAGATCACAGGATCACAATTTCCCAAACATGAGGAGAACGACGAAGAAGAAGACTCAGAACTACAGCATCCGTAAAGCGAAGATGGCTTAGAAAACTTCAGTCTATATTTATGTCTTTTGATTCGGCAAACAGAACATCGCTCTGCCTTTATGGGATAGAATAAAATTGTTTCGAACCATATTAGTCAGATATTGCTACATATTAATCTTGTATCTTAGTAGTTATGACCTTATTAAATCAGTGTATGCTTCCATTGCTTGTACTGCAACAGTAGTTTCTCAAAACCATATGCTGCTGCCACCCCTAAAGTATCGCGTATGGCATTTAATATTTATTTACGTACCATGGGCGTAAGAAGGCGTTTATGGCCCACGGCATAAAAATTGCAGTCTAAGCCGTAGCCGTAGACTCTACCACGACAAAGGCCATAAACACTAGTTATGCACCGGTGCATACAACCTTTTATGTGCATACTGGAACACAATTAACACCAGATTTATAATTTTTAGAAGTGTTAGCAACCTACGATGCTAGTAATTGTTACTGCTTGTCAAACTGACAAACAACATAATAACCGGGCCTTAAAGTACTGTCCTTGGGATGTAAAGTGACGCCCTCAAAAGTAGGGTGTAAAGTAACCAATTTCGCCCGGTCGTACATAGTCATAACTTCATAAGTGGAACCGCATCTACTTGCAATTACAGAATAACCCGTCTAAGAATACCAATTTATTTGTACATGTCTTTTAACCTTTTTAATATACTTTAGTAAAGTAAATGTTCAGAGCGTCTACATATGCTATGGATTAGTTTGGCTTGAGAGTTTATACTGCTGTAAGCAACTTTATACCAAAATCTGTCCTTAAAGTTGACGTTTCTATTACTGATACAAAAAATAATGCTGCTAAGCAACACTTTTCGTTCCTAGGATTAAAAGTAGTTTTACTTCCCATGAAATAAAAGTATATTCTATTTGTAGGCTATGGATCCAGTTACACTGATGCATTTAAATAGCAACTAATAATTAAATGTTTTTGAATATGTTGTACTTTTCTTGATTGCTGAAGAATAGTATAAAAGTGGCCCTATTTCACTCGCAATTTCTGCGATCGCTCAGCTAGCCCGCGCTCCGCCTCGCAAATGCAAAGATGATTGCTTGTCAAAAAAAGTGCAACTTTTAATTATAATAACACAATATAATATTTAGTTGATATTATACGTGAAGCCAAACCAGATTTTCGCGATAAATATAAATTGAATAATTATAATATATCCTTCCTCAATGACAAGTTTCTCCAATCATTACTCAGTAGGCTAGTTTATTACATAATTCTTGCACGGTTATTGGAAATAATTTACATAAACTGACATTGCAAAACTAACGGATAAGAATTTGATTGATCCATTATCATAATTACCCAGTGTTTTGTTGAAAATATAAAAGAGACTAATGAATTTAGTGTACAATATTTTGTTAGATTCCCTAAAATAGTATTAGAAATATTTAAATTCTTTATAAAAATTATTTTACAAAAGCATGAATGAAGGTCCTATTTTTTACGCAGCTTGAAATACAATAAAGGGAAGGGGGAGAGGGGGACTAGGAAGTAATATCTGCCGATTTGTTATCCGTTTAAAATCAGTTAAAAAAAGAACATATAGGTAATCAAGAAGTATTTTAATGAATTAGCGATACACCAGGGTGAAATACTAAATACACTAACTTTGATGCACTTAGTGGAATCCAACCCATAAAATCTTATAAACTGCGATAAGACTGCTAGGCAAGAAGCTGCAACTTCGTAAATAAAATCATGTAAGTGCGTGTAACTGAAGCACGCGGCAGTATATGAATGGAGGGACTAAAAATAACAATGCATTCTCTGACAAAAATATATACTCGAAAATTCCTGGAAACATTTCATTGATGCTACAAACGCGCTACAAATACACGCAGTTTATATTTTACCCGAATGAAATCTAAAAACAGTAGCTTGCTATTTTAATTATAAATAAATATCTGCAAAGACTAGAAATGTCAGACTCCGCATTGCCAATAAAGGCGAAAAACACAAAAACAATATTAGAGATAGTAATTACAAGAAATGTAATGTGATTAGGAAAACAATAAATTATTTCTTCTGGTGCTATAAATAAGGATTTTGGCAAGTTGATTTTAAAAGTGAGGCAAGAAATTATATAAAAGTTGTAGATACGAAATATTTTTGGTTATAAAGCGCAAAAGGAATCTACTTTTTGTAAATGGAACGCAATGTATATGGGTGACTTAAAAGTTTTCCGTCAAACACATAACCATTCTAATATTAATCTGTATGGATCTAACGTTAACTGTTTTAAAAATATTAACAAATTTATACAAGAAATACTTAACTTCATGCGACTGCTATAAATAACACAAAACAAGTGCATGAAAGAGAATGCTAGTAAAAATTATGTTTGATGTGAACCTTTAGAGTGCAAAATACTCGCTCTGGGTATGAATGTTCAAGTGTTTAAATTATCTTTTTAACGGCGTTTGTTTGTTATGCATTGAAGTAAATCATCTTAAGGGTCTGAAATGCTTGTTTAGGTCCAAACTCGAATATCTGAAAAACTGCTGAATTTATGTGTTAACCACCCTGTATAGCATTAATACTCAGAGCCACTATTTCACTTTAGAAAGATAGTTCACATCAAACATATTTTTTGGTAATGATTTATTTCACTCAATTGTTTTCTGTTACTTACAGCAGCCATCTGAAATTTAAGATTTCTTGTGTATAATCTTTATATCTACAAAACAGATAAAGTTCAACTCATAAAACTTTATATTAAAATGATTATTATGTTGACACCAAGCGTTTAAGCCACCCATACATAGGGCTTTTTATTTAAAACACTTTTTGGTGTCACTCTCTATGAACAAATATACTTTATCTACGACAGTGTGTAAAATTGCCTTTTAGTTGGCAGTTTTAAGTTTGTAAAACGACTGTTTAATAACTTGTTTTCATTAGTTTACGTCGCCAGTAGTAACGTATTTAAAAGATTTCATTAGACACGTTGTCAGTACCAAGGTGTTTTAAAATTTTTAAAACACCCAAAATTACGACCGGTTGCTGGTAATCCTAATCTACATTTAATTTTTTTTATATTTACCGTGTTTTCTAAATTCTATCGTAGATAAAATATTGTACGATACACATGCGTAAAGCATCTTTAGTCACTCGCGGGGCTCAAAACGCTCGCTCACTCGCGTTTTAACTCTACCCCACTCGTGCCTAAAGAGTAGCTTTACGCACTTGTATCGTAAATTACTATTATCTGCGATATTGTGTAAAATTGCCTTTTAGTTGGCAGTTTTAAGTTTGTAAAACGACTGTTTAATAACATGTTTTCATTAGTTTACGGCGTCAGTAGTAACGTATTCAAAAGATTTCATTAGGAACGTTGTTAGCAGCAACGTGTTTTAAAATTTTTAAAACACGCAAAATTACGGCCGGTTGCTGGTAATCCTAATTTACATTTAATTTTTTTTTCATATTTACCGTGTTTTCTAGATTCTATCGTAGATAAAATATTGTACGATACACATGCGTAAAGCATTCTTAGTCACTCGCGGGGCTTAAAACGCTGGCGCACTCGCGTTTTAACTCTACCCCACTCGTGCCTAAAGAGTAGCTTTACGCACTTGTATCGTAAATTACTATTATCTGCGATATTGTGTAAAATTGCCTTTTAGTTGGCAGTTTTAAGTTTGTAAAACGACTGTTTAATAACATGTTTTCATTAGTTTACGGCGTCAGTAGTAACGTATTCAAAAGACTTCATTAGGCACGTTGTGAGCAGCAACGTGTTTTAAAATTTTTAAAACACGCAAAATTACGGCCGGTTGCTGGTAATCCTAATTTACATTTAATTTTTTTTCATATTTACCGTGTTTTCTAGATTCTATCGTAGATAAAATATTGTACGATACACATGCGTAAAGCATCTTTAGTCACTCGCGGGGCTCAAAACGCTCGCTCACTCGCGTTTTAACTCTACCCCACTCGTGCCTAAAGAGTAGCTTTACGCACTTGTATCGTAAATTACTATTATCTGCGATATTGTGTAAAATTGCCTTTTAGTTGGCAGTTTTAAGTTTGTAAAACGACTGTTTAATAACATGTTTTCATTAGTTTACGGCGTCAGTAGTAACGTATTCAAAAGACTTCATTAGGCACGTTGTGAGCAGCAACGTGTTTTAAAATTTTTAAAACACGCAAAATTACGGCCGGTTGCTGGTAATCCTAATTTACATTTAATTTTTTTTCATATTTACCGTGTTTTCTAGATTCTATCGTAGATAAAATATTGTACGATACACATGCGTAAAGCATCTTTAGTCACTCGCGGGGCTCAAAACGCTCGCTCACTCGCGTTTTAACTCTACCCCACTCGTGCCTAAAGAGTAGCTTTACGCACTTGTATCGTAAATTACTATTATCTGCGATATTGTGTAAAATTGCCTTTTAGTTGGCAGTTTTAAGTTTGTAAAACGACTGTTTAATAACATGTTTTCATTAGTTTACGGCGTCAGTAGTAACGTATTCAAAAGATTTCATTAGAACGTTGTTAGCAGCAACGTGTTTTAAAATTTTTAAAACACGCAAAATTACGGCCGGTTGCTGGTAATCCTAATTTACATTTAATTTTTTTTTCATATTTACCGTGTTTTCTAGATTCGATCGTAGATAAAATATTGTACGATACACATGCGTAAAGCATTCTTAGTCACTCGCGGGGCTTAAAACGCTGGCGCACTCGCGTTTTAACTCTACCCCACTCGTGCCTAAAGAGTAGCTTTACGCACTTGTATCGTAAATTACTATTATCTGCGATATTGTGTAAAATTGCCTTTTAGTTGGCAGTTTTAAGTTTGTAAAACGACTGTTTAATAACATGTTTTCATTAGTTTACGGCGTCAGTAGTAACGTATTCAAAAGACTTCATTAGGCACGTTGTGAGCAGCAACGTGTTTTAAAATTTTAAAACACGCAAAATTACGGCCGGTTGCTGGTAATCCTAATTTACATTTAATTTTTTTTCATATTTACCGTGTTTTCTAGATTCTATCGTAGATAAAATATTGTACGATACACATGCGTAAAGCATCCTTAGTCACTCGCGGGGTTTAAAACGCTGGCTCACTCGCGTTTTAACTCTACCCCACTCATGCCTAAAGAGTAGCTTTACGCACTTGTATCGTAAATTACTATTAGTAATAATGCAGCACCTCTGTACCTGCAACTTATATACAGGGTCTTCGGTAAAGAATGGGCCAAACTTTAGATATAGTTAACTTCGACAAAAATAGGCTGATTTAACCCAACTTACCTTAGTCCAAAAGTTAGTACTAACGGAACTACAGGGTACCAAAGTTGAAAAAAATAAATCACATTTTTTTAATATCTTTCGATCACTTCCAGCTAATTTCACCAAATTTCGTATCCGGGTTTTTATTTGGCATAAGAAATTCAAAATTATTAACGATTGAGTTGTATCTTCTAGAGGGCGCCACAAACGACTATTAGGACACTGTTAAACCGCTGCTATGTCATTTTTGACGGGAAAAATCTTTTTCCCTACCTTTTCTGCTTAAAAAAGGTATATCTTATTGAACTTGCTAGAAGCAACGGTTTCCCATAAAAATGCATCCAAAACTGATCATGAATGTAAATTATCCTAAAGTAAAGTCAATAAGATATACCTTTTTTAAGCAGAAAAGATAGGGAAAAAGATTTTTCCAGTCGAAAATGACATACACCGCGGCACAAAAAAGTTGCAGCGGTTTAACTGGGTCATAATGGTCGCTTGTGGCGCCCTGTAGAAGATACAACTGAATCGTTGATAAATTTGAATACATTTTTTAAGGTTTTTCTTCAAACCATTAGGTAGAAAGAAAATGTTTTCCTGATATCTTACCTTAATGACTCCAAAATTTTAACGATCCTACCTGTTCATACTTGCCAGTGTTAAATCAAAGTCAACTCCTGCTTTTGTAGGGAAGCTTTTCTCGAGAATACTTTTAAATTGATTTATTGTAACAGTTTAAATAATTATCTCCTATCGTTTTTTTTAGTATTGCTTCTTTGCATGCACGCAACGCGAATTACTTTGTTCCAAAAAAATGCGTTGCTACTAACTATGCTATTTAGCTTCGTTTTTATCGGTAGGAAGCCTTTTAATTTATTTTCTGATCTATTTCGAATTTTCATGAATTATGCTATGCTTTAAAAGAGCTATTCTTAAGTTTTTTAAATAGTTTTATTGCAAATATATTGCGACAAAAACAAATGCAAAAAATTTAAAAATAATAAAGGAAGTCTACTTTTATCGAAAAAAGTTATTAAAGCAAGTTGCTTAGAATCACAAAAACTTTCAAATTCAATTTTTTTACGAAAAAATCTTAATAAGTACGATTTAAAAAAAAACTTTTTCCATTCTGTTTTTCACACCCCTGCATTTTCTTTATTTTTTTCTGAACGATTTCAAATTTTGGTCAATTATATTATCTTTTGTGATTCTGACCTACTGGTTTAAAAAAAAAGGCTACTAGATTTTTCCCATTTGTTTTATTTATTGCAGTAAGCAATCGGTTTGCACTAAACTTATTTAAATCATATACAAATTATATTTTTAAATTGTAGTATAATGGACCAAAATTTGAAATCAATGAGAAAATAAATAAGGGAGATACAGGGGTGTTCAAAAATGAAACATCTAATCCATGAAATCATAATAATAATAATTATTTTGTTAATGAAAATTTGGATTTCAACTATATTTGTGGTTCTGAGCAATTTTTTCCAATAACATTTGCCGATAAAACTAAGCTTACTATGATTTCTCAATTATTCGCATTTATTTTTTATCGCAGTAGCTAGTCTACACTACAAAACTAAATACAATCGAACATTCTTAAGTCGAGCCTCTATTGTACATGGTGTTCCATTTATTGTATGGAAAAATGGAAATCTACTTTATAATCACAGCATGAAGAAAATAGGTGAATAGGAGAAACTTGTCGGTGGAAACGGGATTCATTATTATTATGTACATACATACTGTGAAAACCATTTTCCTCTAGCTCTAATAATAACGGAGGTTACCATTTAATGTCATCGAAAATGGGACACCCTGTATAATGAGACAAATTCGAGAATTAGAACATTCGAGTTACATAAATACATAAAATAAGTAAACAACATCTCCTCACGCATTTATTGACAGAGTAACATATTAACACACTACAAAGATCAATAAACTGCTCAAGGACAGGTCTAACGAGTAGCTTCAGAATGTGTAGTTCAAAACGTGACCACCGAGCTTCTGTAGATGGCGCCAAGTGGACAAACCGCCACTGTGCTACAATGCTTGGAAATTTTGCAAAGTGGAAAGCCAAAACCAAATAGCGCATGAAGGTGCTCGGGACCTCAGCAACAACTTTGCCCCCTTTCAAAATATCGATATCTGTAGCCGTTCGAAAGTTACAGGCGATCCGGACGGACGGACAAAACGTTCGCATAAGTACGCTGAAGCTACTAATAAAGTGATTCTGCACATCATTATGATATTAAAAAATATATTGTTGAATAAAAATAGTGATTGATACCTTGTTTATAATGAAGAGATAAATAATGATACATCGACATAATAGTATTTGAATTTAATTGAAACTACAACTTACAATATAAATCATAACTAATATGGTACTAACATTATAGTTACTTTCTTTGGAAAATGACAATAAGTCGTTTTATTTTTTGTACATCCTCGTAACGACAGGTAGAATAGTAAAGAAATAAAGAAATCTATATGGAAATATGGACACACAACTTGTAAATAAAGAACAAATATAAAGAACAAGGAATTGTAAGAATGGAATTTGGTTGAAAAAATGTCCAACAGAAATAAATAAGCATGCCGTTTTGGCATTGAAACGTTTAGGTAGAGAAAGGGGGTAGTAAAATACGGAGCACTATTTAGATGTTAAAAATATAATACTCGATAATTGGAATAATGTTAAATTTAACTAGTAAGTCATATTTAAAATAGTAAACATGACATTTTGTAACCAAGTCGGGTGCTAGAAGAATAAGAATTCGAAAACTAACAGTGACTTATTTTCTTTAAATGGAAATATTTGAAATGTAAACAAATTGATCTACAGCGTGTCCAAAAAGGTTTTGAAATATTTAGTTCAAATGTTTGTTGCTGCTTTTCTACAAATGGAGAAAATTTTTACTATCAATTTCTCAAAAAAAAAAATTCTTTACGAAAGGTCCTGCATTAATTTGACTTCAATACACAATATGTATCACATTTTAAAAAGAGCTGCTAGTATACAGCAAAAATCCAAAAATGTATTTTCAAAAATACATAATGTAGGATATGTGTTAGAATTAATGTTGTAAAATGTATAATTTTGTCAGGGTGTCTGGTATTAAAAATTATTGTAGCTTTCCGAAATGTTTTATAGTTATCTCCAACAATAAAAACAATTTTAATTTTTTCCTTAAGACTCAATTTCACCGGCATTTTTACTTACAAATAGATTCAAACTGACGTTTTGAGTCATTGATCAGAGTTTACCTACATAAGATGTTTTCTTTTGTTTTCTAATTTTTTACGGGAGACCATGTAGCTAGATGGATTATATTGAGACGCATGTACAATGAGTTAAGGCTTTACTTTTCAGTAATTTTGATTTTTCCTGTATACTAGCAGATATTTTTGAAATATATTACTTGATTATTGAAGTCAAGTTGAAGCAGGACTTTTTGTAAAAAATACAGATAAGTTCCCCATTTGTAGAGAACTTTTTAGGACACGCTGTACTATATTCAATCATATTTGATTAAATAACTTACAATTAAAGTACAATTTAAAGATAATCGAAGTTAAATATTGTGGAGCGTCAGGTGCTATGGAGAAGTTGAAGTTTGCCGGTTGAAGGTAGCAGAGACACCAACACTCTGTGCAATAACGTTAGACTAATGTTGGGTGTAAAAGATTAGAACAAAACATATCTGAAAGAAAAGATTTGTTACATACAGTAAATCATGTAATTCCTTATTAATAATTACCATAAATAAGTGAGAAACGATATTCTTCGAAGCTGTTGCAGTAAAAGCTTTGATGAACTGAACTGAACAATGTGTCAATATGCACTTTAGCTAAACGAAATCTACATAACCGATTTAGGTAATATACGGATACTTATAAATGCATGACCCAATTTGAGTAAGAAGTTTCATGTTTAAATAAATAATTTTCCCACACCCACATACGAAAGTGGCAGTATTCATACAGTAGGGCAGCCACGAAAAATTACGATATCATTCACCCGGTCATTATCGTAACGAACGCGTTTGTTATGAAGAATTGCACAATTCATAGTTATATAGTGGGCTAAATATGTCATTTTAACCTAAAAAGTACTAAAAATATGCCATTTTAACTTAAAAACTGCTAAATATCTACTGACATTGTCGGTTGTCACAATAAAGCTGTCATTCATTAAATTACAAAAATGTATACTTTTTGCGATCGTAGAAAAACTAGCGTTTAGTTCACTCGGCTTCGCTAGGCTTCCCTCGTTTCTCAAATATACTCCCACGATATATGTCACGTTCGCAGCTTGTTATGTAATATACTATAACAGAGCTAATTTTGAGATTTAATTAACCATACTTATTTAGTACAACGGGTAAATGATAAATATGACAGAGTACATTACCAAAAATATCTTGGATTCATTCAATATGATATGTAAAGGAATAAAGTTTTATGCAAGCTTGGCTGAAAGAAACAATTGTAATATAAAGAAAATTTTTTCAACGTCGCCTATGAAATTAACATTTTCATCACTCAATTTAGAAAAGAAAGTAGGCAATTGCATCACTAGTGATGAAAGTAAAAATCCGATTAGGCAATTACACAACTCAGCGATGAAAGTAAAAAATCCATCAAACCTGTTGTTTCCATAAGTGCTTCAGATTCTATATATAAAAAATAAAAGTTAAGTAATACTTTCTAATGTTTTAATGTGGTACCGGCAGCTTTAAGTTTTACTGAACTTACAAGGAAACTTATTGAAATAATGGTCACCTGTTAGCATTGACTTCGAAAAATTAAGATCTTATTTTATTCATTACAATTGTTTTAAGAAAATTTAATGCGGAAGAGCACGGTTTAGTAAAGTAGTTTTAACATCGAAATTACGGTTTTTTCCTTTTGATCTTTAAATTTGAAATGAAATAGTTATTTATTATACAAGACGATAAAGTTAAATTTTATCCACGAGTGAATCGTTTAACGTCGAGACGAAGTCGAGACGTTAATGATTCAAGAGTGGATAGTAATAACTTTATCGTCGTGTATAAAACAATTTTTTTCTTCTGTAGTAAGAACTTCAACAATTTCAAAAGAAAATAAGGAAAGTCAATCACATTTGAAAATCTCAGTGGCTAGATTGGGTTGCTAGGATAATACGAAGCTGTAATATTTAATTTAAATACAAGTTAGAAAATTAAATGACTTTATCTACCATTGATGTTAAAGTGCTACTTTATCTATCCTTGCTGTTAAAGTAACACTTGGCCTTTTGTTTTGAGTCGATTAAAGCACACTTTAACATTTGCTATAGAAAAAAAGTTTTTTTTTGTGATTTGCATATAGTATATATACGTAAGTGTAAACAAGGTAGATGAAAAATGAATCAATGTTAGCAAAAGTGATCAACCACCCAAATAGCAAAACAACCTTTGCACTTAAAAATAAATGAATACAATAATAATTAACTAGTTTACTGCCGGTCTTATAAAGATCACTAATCTGACGTTAACTTTAATTCGCTGTTAAAATAAACAAAAGCGCATCAAAACGTCAGTGCTTATAACATTTTATTCATTAGTAAACAAATTTTGATGCGCTTTTGTTTATTTTAACAGCGAATTAAAGTTAACGTCAGATTAGTGGCCTTTATAAGACTGGCAGTAAGTGTTTGATTATTTAGACTAGAATAAAATATTTTTTATGACATTTAAAGTAGTTTGGTCGAGATTAAAAGCTATTTTAAAGATAAGTCAGTCTTAAACACCTTGCAAATCTTGAAAACCAAATGAGATGTCATTAAATAGATTTAAACGCATCTGTGGGAATTTAATTTATTAGCAATTGTTAAAAATACGTCAAAATTTAATCGCTTGTGTATAATTTTAACATGATTATTTACTTCATATCCATAATAATGCGTAATCACAATGGTTTCTGTCAGTTTAATAATGACAAAGATTAAAACTTCAAAATTTAACCGCGGTTAAAAATGTGTCAAAATTTAATCGGTTGTGAATAATTTTAACACGATTATGAAAGGTGCTTCATCAACCGAATTTTATCTGTTTAATCAGGAAATAATCACACCGAACACCCCGCGTGCGTGTAAACTAGCCTGATTAAATTTTGACGATTTTCTGTCAGAATGTTTTGCTTTGAAGAAATATATTTCGTAAATTTTCCGCCTCAAAATCCCTTGTGATACGCACTTGGTTTCTGGTTGAGCGGCAAATTTACTTTATAAATTTCTTAGCAAAACATTCTAACAGAAAATCGTCAAAGTTTAATTGACTATTTTAATGCACTGTTGATTAAAAACGGAAAGTTTGAAGTCATTTAAATGAGATAAAACTAATTTAAAACAGAGTTATTTCTTCACCCTAAATCCATTTCAAGGATTTCTTAACGAACTTAAAATAGTAGTCAATTAGAAATCCCCTTTAGCATTAAAACATTTCTTACTTCGCATACTGCGTGGAAATATGGCATTTAAACTTGTATTCAAATTCGAAAAACAATTTCAGATTATCAAGCCAAAAAGGCAATGGTTGATTACAGTGCTGACGTTGTAGTTTGTTATGGACAAGGTCTAGGGATGCGTATAAAGACACTGACTGCTATGGTTAAGTCCATTTTGTAAAGGCTTTCATCCGCAGTTTTTGTATTTTTTAAATGCTTACAGGAACCGGAGATCGAACCAGACTCTTGGATTAGTATTCAGAGTACTTAACCACTGATCCACCGACCCTGGCTACAGTGTTTGTGGTACATCCTAAGACGTGCAGTTGAAAATCGATTGATTGCTGTTTGGTCGGAGGATCTGAGTAATACATAAATATACTAGGGCTCTTTAAAAAGCAGAAAAATTTCCTAATGAAGTTTAGTTTGAGCAAAAGATTTATTTCACGTAAGCAACCTGGAAATACAGTAACCTTCTAATATTTACTGTCTAAATAGTATTTTCTACTCAGTGTATTATAACGCTGTGGTTATAAAGGATAAAGTAGCATAGGCAGCAAATATTATTTCTTTCGTTGAATTTGGGCAAATTCGAAGTCTGGAAATTATTCAACGTTCAAGAAGACATGTTATTTTTAAAGAAAGCCAAAATTGCAACTAAAGGGGGCTATATCAGAGCTGGATAAAAGTTTTATTGTATCTACGCTAATGAGAAACGGGCATACGGTAAATCAGAGGAACTTACCGGTTGAAGTTCAACCTACCACTGTAAAACACACCAACCAAGTAAGAAACCCAAACTGCATCGAGACATACAGTTTGTAATCTTTTATTTGCTTCTATCTATCACACTGGAACTCTCAAATAATACAGAGTTGTTCTTTTTATTTTTACAGATGAAATTCTATTTGCAAGGCGAATACTGTCAAGATCGAAATTAAAGAAGACTAGGGGAACGATATGTACAGTCGAGAACGCTCTCTGATCATATGGGCTGGCATGTCTTGTAGAGTACGTATACAGTTTGTGTGTATCGTGATATGTACGAGAAGTTCTTCAAGAATTTGTAGTGCCTTATGCCATATTTATGTAGTAGTTCTACTTTCATGCACGACAATGCTCGAACACATGTTGCAGGGGTCGCCAGTGATCATCTTGAAAAAGTACTATTGGCAGTTATGTTTTTATCGTTTTTAGTTCAAGGATTAATGCAACAGAGCACAACTGGAAGGAGTTCTCAATTCAATTTCTTGCCCGATTAAATGGCGACATAAATATCCATTCAGAAAACACGAGGGGAATGGATAAGCGGATGCAAGCGGTTATAAGAGGGGGAGTATTATATTTGGTTTTTGTTGAACATCTTTGGTTTTTTGTAGTTTTTATGGCCAGTTAGATTTGGTTTCTTAAGAAACCAGTTTTTGAAATTGTAATGTTGAGTAATTTTAAATGCATAAAATAAATACATTAATTTAAAAACATTCTCCAAGGCATGCGAGACCAATTACAATAATTTAAGTCGGATAACAGCAACCGTTCAATAATAATATTTAAAAACTGTTTGTATACGGCAATTCACTTATTTCCAAGAATGACATCCTTAAACAATGACGCGTAGAAGGCTGTGGGTTATGATTATTTGAATGAGCAAAAATTAGCTTAAAAATAGACACACGCCAGTTAAAATCGTATAACTTACTATGTCCTTAGATTTCCGAAGCATGTTCAGTAAGCACTCGAACTCTTATCTCATTTCAGGGAGTTTACCTAAATATCGTAAACTTACACAATTACTTTTCTTAGTTCTTTTATTATATATACACATTTACTCCTTTCTTAGTTTAGATTTCTAATAACTAGTTCAATGCGTCACTGTTTTGTGTATTACCGATTGTTGCTTCCAATCCTAAGCAAGCATATCAGGGATACATTTTAAAACTTTCGAAGACTTAATTTACCACGTAAAACTAATTATCTTAACAGTTTACAATTTCCAGTGCGCATTTATGCACTTTATAGATAAATACCAAACTTCACTTACTCCAGATATTTAGACCCATTTTCTCACCCTTGCCGATACTGGATTTTTATTAAATAGTGTTAGAACTGATTCGACATAATCTTTAATTAGTGATACCGCTTGAGTGAATTTCTACAGTGCCCTCTATCGGTGTAGGAGGGAAGCTGAGCAGCTGAGCAGCCAATCTAGGTAACCGTATTTCAGGTCGCAATTTACATTTCAGTCGCTAGATGGCGGCAATAGCACTAACACGGATAATTTCAATTTACCTAGTATTGCAGTATTATTAAAGACTGGTTTGATTATCCTACCGTGTAAGTAACACACTATGTTATCATCGTCTTAAATAAATATTTATTTGCAGTTACACTCCTCAGTGTGCTATGCTTACTTCAGAGAGGTAGCACCTTAGTAGTAAAAAATAAGTTCTTTCAGATGTTTTACAGTAACTGTGTTGTGTGTACAAAAAGCATATAGAAAGACGTTATCATTTTAAATAAATTTATTGACGTGATAGTATATAAAAAATTATAACATTTACACAATATAATAGGTTAATAACAAAATGTAACAGAAATAAAGCCAGCAATAAATTCCAGATAAGTACACGTATCCTCTTGTTTAATATGTGTTAGGTTACAAATAACGGTTCAAAGTACATAACAAAACACCAAATTTGGCACATTGAAAGTTAATAATTACACCTGTCATCGTTGTTACTTATTATTTACATGCATTTACTTTTGCTGATACATCTTCACGTAACATTGATAATAAACTTTAAACATTAGGTTGCGCTTTGAAACATTTTAAACCATCTAAAGCACTTCACATAAATATAAATTCATTAAATCGAAAGTGTGTTTATATACAGGGCGATTCACACTTGGGGTAAATTCATGCCAGAATTGAGATTTTTCGATTATTAGCGATGTTGAGAATTTATGAATATTAAAGCCTCATTCTTAGTTTTTACTGTAGCTGCTTAGTCAAGTTCGGATCGCCCTGTATATTACGTATCGCTAATATTTACAAGCGTCTTCAATATAAAATAAAAAATTTCGAATAACTTAAATCATACTGAGGAGAGGGTGTGATATGATGATGTATTACTGAGTTAATAAGGTAAGTTCACCGGCAAAGCAACATCAAACCTATGAGGCAGAACTCCACATAAGGATATATAGGATGTATCGCTGTTTTTATCTATACGTAAATAGTTGCTATTAGGAGACTGCGGCAACGATAAGGTAGTTAAATACGTGGCAGTGAATATTGCATCGAATAGTATAAATGTAAATTACATTTTAGTTTGAATGTTGCGAGTTATACTTTTATTACATAAGAAAAGAATACTTATTTCCTCTTATAATTTTAGTTTTTTCAGAGAGGAGACGAGATTTAGAGATTTTAATGTGCAAATCTGTATCTTTAGCAACCCCATAACATTCTCATGTTTCCATTTTGATCGAAAGTAGCTTCAGCATTTCATTTTCGAACAGGATATACAATATATCTTTAGGTATCCTTGATCAGGACGATATTTTGTGTTCGTTTTCGTCTTCAGACAAGATTCATGACCGTTTGACTATATTTTTGGTAGAAATTCCTTTTGCTATCTCGTGCTACTTGTGTCTTCTACCTGGTGAAAAATACCAGTTTGTTGTTTTATGGCATTGGCCTATCTTTGTGAAGATAATTATTAATCTCTACAATTGAAGCTGCAAATATTTCTATACTGTCACAATACTATTCGCGACTCCATGACCTTTGCCAAACAAATAAACTCACTAATTTTATTTAAAACGGAAGCGTTAGTTATTCTAGATATCTGGGGAATGCGGAGTACTGCTCTCCACAACCATAGTTCAAATAGATCTACGATCTTTGTGGTGATAATTACCATCAATATGTGGTTTCCTCTGCAGATTCTTGAACTGCAAATACGTCTACACGGTCATAGTTCGTTTTCTCAAGTGTTAATAATGGCTGTTCTGCGATTTTCTGAATGGGCTTGCGAATTTGACCTTAAACGGAAACGTTCGTAATGCCTGTCGTTTGTGGAGTACGGAGTACTGTGCTCCGCAATCTTTGTTTAAATAAATCGATACATCTACGATTATTTTGAAGATACTGATTCTGCACATCCAATTCCTTCTGTAAATTCCTTTACACTGTCATATTCTTCTTTCTCAATTTTTCGCGTTTTTTGCATATATATAGGTGCACTTTCCGGTTATTGTGTGAAGAGATTGCTTTAAACGCGAAATAAGGTACCGTCTGTTCGGTGCGGCTTGGTCGTATGACGGCATCCGTGAATTACTTTAATCAATAGTTTTATTCAATGCAAGATAATGCTTTTTCAAATATGAGAGATGTTTTTGTCTACTTCATCGAATAGAATCTGAGTACTCTTATTCAGCTATATCCTTCTGTGATTGCATAGTCTCCGTATACCATTGTAAGTATTCATATGGTAATTATTTGGATTCAACTGTTTTGGAACCAGTATCATCTGCCGTCAATAGTGCTTCAACTTTGTTTATTAGGTTCTTGGCGGTCTGAATGTCTTTTCTATCGCATCGAAGGCTGCAGGTGAATCATAATCCACCACATTCCGAGCTAACCGAACACGTTCTATTAACGTCCTGCAATAAACAGGTATCTCACCAGCGAAGTAAAGCTTAACTCTTGAACACTATAAGTGATAAAAGTTGAAAATGATCATAATTAGGTATTAAAAACGTAAACGCAGGTACGTGATTTAAATGGAAAACAAGCTATACTACGGTTCAAAAGGAAAAAAAAGGAAAATTAAATTGTCTGTTTGAAAATGCTCAGTGACATAAGGAAATAGCAAGATAACTTTTATTCCTAAACTTAGTCGCTCTTTTATGGTTTTCCAAGTAATGAAAATAGCTATATATAGATAAATACAGTGTTATATCCTGCAGAACTCATTCCCTTTTTTTGTATATAGAGTGACTGCTGTGCTAAATATTACCTCGTTGTATGCTTTTTAAAAGCTTTTCTGAGGTGTCCTTGGGCTGCCAGGAAATACCAGAAGAGCATGGTTCCGGTATGTTAACGTCGCTGCTAGGTAACAAACAATTACAGTACGCAAATGTACTTGTTGCTTAGACGACAAGAAATAACAGTACAGGAAAAACTTTTCGGCCTAGGCCGGAAAATCTAAACGTAACGTGACAATAATAGTACATTGTGTATCTAGGACGAAAAGCGTAACATTCCCAGACGACTGTAAATATTGTTGGGCAAGGCGAATGCCGAGCCCAACAACACAGGAGTCTGGGAATGTTGCTTTTTATCCAAGATACACATACTATTTTTCCGCCGATAAAAAAATAGTTTTATTGTAAATTACCTAGCAACGGCTGATGTAATGGAATGTTTGAATTATTCCTGTACAGTTTTATTGTAAATTACCTAGCAACGGCTGATGTAATGGAATGTTTGACTTTGCTCAACAAAATTTTGTCAGTTCTAGTACGATTGGCGGAAAAGTTATTTATTTTTCCAAGAAAAAATACTACGTGTAACGCGTAGGAAAATGCATTTCCCAGCCTCCTCTCTTTGCTTTGCCTCGATTGAAGCCGCAGCATTAGTTACGTGGGCCAGCTGGGAATATAGCACTTTTCCTACTACAGAATATAATATTAGCCACACTACACAAAGTATTTGAGGTAATTTTGAGTACTGTATAATTTTAGACTAACTATTCAGATGTTAACTCTGGTTTGCAATTCAAAAGTTAAAAAAAATATATATAATTTCGTGAGTGGTCGATGCATCGCCAAAATTTGATGTCAAAGTATATGAGTGTTTATTGCTTCGATGTAAATTGACGCACTAGACCAATTTACATCTAAGCAATAAGCACGAATACGCACTTTGACGAAAATGTATACAATTCGTCTGCCACAAGTGGTATTTAAAGGACTATTCAACGAACAAAATTGACATTTCTTTATAATTAATAATTACACCACGACCTCCTTGACTAGGTTACGTTAGCTTAACAGCGCAATCAATGTTGTCGTGAATTATATTTAATTTTTGAGTCAAGTTGCTTATAATTGTTTTATAGTAGTGCAAGTATTATATGTAATATTTTGACAGACAAGATACACAACAATGTTTGTGTAAATTTGACATGATACAGTAAGTGAAATAAATTTCACAGAGAGAGAAAAAAATGTCGTTAAAATTCCGCTAGAGGAATTGTTGAATAATTTTACTCTGGTTGGTGCGAATAATAAAAATACTAAATTATGACTGTTTACTAACTAGCATGGGGGGGGGGGGTGAGTTGAATAGTCATTTAAATGCGAATTAAGCAAAATAATATTGTCTATTACTTCGCCTTCGAGGGCGCTAGTTGGATTACAAAGTCACTCTACATACAAAATTCTTTTGGAATGAACTAGAACCACCTATTCCTTAATCCACATTCAAAATATTATAAGCTAAACGTGAACATACCAAGGAAAAGGATGGAAAAATGTACGTATATTTCATCATGAAGAATATCGCCGGAATATTAAAATTCTCCCTATAGTAACAATTTTATTGCACTTAGCCTGCCATCACACTAATATGCAGGCGGGGGCCTACTATAACCGCTGTAACCGTAAATTTATCGTCGATATCAGAGCTATCTAGATGTTCATATGAGATAGCTCTCATTTCAATATCTAGATAGCTTTAGACATTATAGTTTAATACATAAACTGCGCGGCCTGCAGAAGACCGGAATACACCTCGAGACATGAAGAGGGTATGATATTGCATTATCTGTTCTCTGCCTTTAATATTGCGCCACCCTATGTCATGATGAGCAAGTTATGTATCAAATTATTGTATCTAGGTCGCCGATCCGTTTCAGGTAACTGAGTAAATTAAACAATTATATACTACAGGACTGTGGTTGTGGTTCAATTAACGATATCTCGACATAGTTAGCGTCCATATTAGCCGGATGCAGCGGCAGTTCGGAAATTGGCGACTTCCTTGCATAATGCATATGGACGCGACACGACAGCAATCGACATGAGAGCGTGATGGGAGGCGGCGTTTATTAAATACTCCCAACGGAAGGTTGCGGACTACACTTGTATATACACATAATGAAAATTCATTACAATTCCGAAGCTACTTTAAAAACCGGCCGACAGGAAAATTTATCATAACAACATCGCTGTCAAAATTGGGCAACTTAGATAGACTAGAAGAAGAAAGGGCGAATAATTGCCGAAGACGCTTTCGGCTGACGACTTCGCTGTCCTATAGATTGTAGTGTTCGTGTAGTCGCTAATCCCAGCTAAGTTTCTTGTTGCAACTCGAACTTCGTAGCTCGTGTCTAGATTCAGTTCCACGACTTTGTAGATGCCATCTGAAAGACGAAATTAATAAGATGGTTTTATTGTGTGTACACCATAAAAAAGTACATGCTTTCAAGTGTGGTTAGAACATTGAAAAAAAGCAAACAGCTTGTACACCCTCTTTAAATAAATATGCTTAGTCCTCATGTGCTGTTAAAGACTTTAACCCCTTTTTACATTTGTCTAAACTTTAGTTCTCGAAATCAGTACTTTGCATTCCTTTTTGTCATTATCGTAAGCCATTTGGCATGCATTCGATTGTTACGCAATTTGTGGCTAGGGTTTCAATTAACTTAATGCATTCCGGCTACTTCATGCAATGGAATTCTGGTTACACAAGGTTAAACAGAACTGAACGAGTAAGCATCTTTTTCAGAATAATGAATTTCCCCCAAGCTAGTTTTGACCCACCATCTAGATTTAGAGTTTGCTTTTACTTAAAGGGTAAATCATGTAAATTATAGGTTTATATGTGCTTTCAAAAAGCTAGGCTGTTGAATTTATAGAAAAGTATTTCATACAATGTTTAAGCAATATTAGCAAAACCGTTAAAGACACATTTGTAAAAACCTGTTCGTTGCATAGGCATACGGTTATCGGTAATATGACATCATAACTGGTATTGAACAGCACCGAAACACGTTAAAATGAAAATTGAGTAGGCTGAGTTGCAATATAAACCGAAAATATCTCAGAAATCAGTTGGGGAATACACTTAAAGTGAAACGGCCAGGTATATATGCAGGGTGGCCATAAAAGTTGGAGCAACCCAACATACACATATCACAGATACCATTTACTTATCAAACTACTATTTGGGGTTACTTTTATGTTGATTTCTGAGGCTTTCACGGCCATTGTCATTAAGTAACAAACGACTTCCGGGATTGGACCGTGTCATAATTGAGATCGAGTTCAAGTTTACCTGTCCTGATACAAAAATGCCTCTCTTCCACTTATTTCCTATTTCAAGGCCAGTTCTTTAAACAAATCTCTGGTGCGGCCATGGGTTCTCCTCTTGCCAATATCTTCAAGGAAGCTTTCGAAACCGTAGCTCTGGAATCTTCAGAATTGGAACCTAAGGTTTGGTTCCGATACGTTGACGATACCTTTATTATTTGGCCACATGGTAAAGACACGTTACCCGTCTTCTTAAATCATCTCAATAGTCAACATCCAGACATTAACTTTACCATGGAGGTAGAAAGTAACGGTTTCCTTCATTTCTTAGATGTACAGGTCTCCCGCCAACCCAGTGGCAAACTTGGTCATTCTCTATATCGCAAACCCACGCACACTGATCGCTATCTACATGCGGATTCCCACCATCATCCTAAACAAAAACTTTCTGTTATCAATTCGCTTGTACACCGGGCTGTTTCCATATTCCAACCCGATAATATCCACACTGTATTAAACCACATTCGGAAAGCTCTTAAGAATAACGTTACCGTGCTGGGCGTGCACGGCCACCCAAACCTCCAAAACCAGATCCTCCTGCAGCAATAGTCTTTCTTCCCTATATCCACCAAGTCACCGACCACATAGGAAAGTTTCTTCGAAAACAAAACATTAAAACAGTATTCAAACCCCCGAGCAAAATCTCACAGGTTCTTCCTTCATCTAAAGATAAATTAAACACTGTGTCATCTAAAGATGTTTATAGAGTCTCTTGCTCGTGTAATGCTGTACACATTGGTGAAACACGTCGTTCAGTGGAAACTTGCATCTCTGAGAACCAGCGCTGTTTCAAGTCGGGTCTCGTTTCATCATCAGCCATCGCCAAACACCAGCGTATAATACTGGCCATAAGATCCTTTTCCCCTTCCTTCTATGTGGAAAGTTCTAATTCCTAAGCCCCGCTCACCGCCACTAAACCGCGGCGGCATTTGCTGAACCGCGACGGCATTTGCCTATAAATTCTCGCCTTTCTTCTTCCGATAGTTAGTCGAGTTTCGCCTCTGACGTGGTTAACAAGTTGAATTACCGTGATCTTTACTTTTTCTTAGTGATGAAGCCGCTTACGAAAGTGGGCGAAACGTTGAGTTCTTCGATCTCAATCATGACACGGTCCAATCCCGGAAGTCGTTTGTTACTTACTTCTATGTTTGTTAACATCACTGGAATTTTGTGATTTAAGTTTAGTTGTTGGTGTTAATGTTATAAAGGTTTTTTTTAGATATGTATTGAGTGTCTGTGTTGTAGTGAAATGTGTGTATTGGTTTGAATTCCTAAATAGTAAGAGACTTTAAATTTAATAATGAGTCAATTTAATTTTTCCGTAACGCTTTCCGATAAACTTTTTGCTCAGGAATCGTATTAAGTAGTTGATATTAGTTTTGTTTTCTTCCGCCTATAATTTAGAGCGCAAGCTGCTGATCTTAAAAAGTTAGAAGAGGTAACGTTCATCCCTCCGCGCGGAATTCGTCAGTCTGGTACTTGTACACGAACAGGGACGCTGTCGCAGAGCGGGCGTCTTACACCGTCGGCGTGCATCGTGGGCTAGTGATATCCGTTTAAAGAGATCATTGACGCAAATCAAGCCAACAGCACCTTGTAAGGGCAATTTTTGAACTTAGAGCTTTTTCGCATTATTCAAACTAGGCCCAAATTGATAGTTTAGTTATGTTTTAAAACTCAATTTTGTTCATTTCAAATACATGCGTCTTCCGGCTCATTTCATCATATTTTGAGCGCAACGTCGTTTTAAATGTAATTATGCTTAGTTGGCGCATGAATGACGTTTCACTCTTAATTGCATTTTGGTTCCAGAACGTCGCGTCGGTCGTTTTGTGTGGGCATAGCTTGTTTGGGCGCGGAATGGTGTTACTTCATGTGGCGCAATAATGACGCTTTTATGCGAGTCAGAGGAAGTAAGATAAGTAGCACAGGCGCGTGTTACCTTTGGCTTCGACATTCAACCGCTAAACTTGGAAGAGGCAACAAGTGTAATCGTTTGTTCCGCTCGGCAGGGGGCCTTGTGTCTTCACCAGGCGACGTCGAAGTTAAGTGAAACTGTGATTGGGTGTTACCGGTCAAGTTTTTGGTCATTTGAGAGCCGTTTGGTGCAGTTATTAGGTCAGAAATTCTCATATGGCGGAGTTGGCAAGCTTCAATTGACGCCTTTGGGGCGGGTTATTAATGGGAACTTTTTTCGCCTATGTGTTTTTAATGAAGTTACGTGTACCGTACCGCAATCTTCCCTGTCGACTACGTTCTTCGTTCTACCCTCTGTCCATACTCGCTCGACAGATAGCACCCTTGGTCGTTTCTCGCAGTTTTTCAAGCAGTTTGGGGCAGTCGCTTGGGCACGGCGTGCAACATCGTTGGACGTCATCACCAGAGCAAGCGGAACCCCTCAAAGGTACTGTGTCTGTAGTAATTTTAAAACACAAAATGTTCAGTGAAGTGGTCATTTATATGACGAAGTGTCGCTATTTTTTACGTAACGTAGTTGCCATTTAAAAATAAAAGATTTTGAATAGTAATTACCGTCATTAAGTCAGTTTTGATTATTTTCCGTCAAGTTTTACTGTCTGTAATTAGTTTAATCGTTGCGTAAATTAAAGTTGTTGCCGTTTTTGAATCAGTCAACATTAACTTTTATCTAGTATTTTATTTATGTTCATTGTTCAAATACATATTTCTACGGTAATATAGTTCATTTTCAATTAGTTGTGTTTTTCTTTAGTAGATTTATGACGTTTGCATGTGTATTTTGTGATGTAAAGAGATTCAGACAGCTGTAAGAAAATGCAAGCACGTGAACCCTGCCCCACTAGTGCCCAGGCTGTATCGAAAAGGTTGGGCCACCGCTTCCAGTTTCTCGATGAGCTCACCTGTGTTTTTCTTGATTTCGTGAATTGGTGGCGTCAGACAATTAACAGACTTATTTTGTTTACCAGGTGGTTGCCCTATTTAAGGTCGTAATGAATCTCCCCTTCTTCATCTGAGTCTTAGCCGACAACTTTTGTTACAGCCCATCGTAACATAGTTGAGGCAACTAATCCGAGAATTTGCCTATTTGTGTCGTATTATCGGATAACTGACGGTTGAGTATTTTGGATGTCAAATTCATGTCGTAGCGACGCTTCGTGCTGTAACAACCTCTATGTGGCCTGTGCGGCCTACGAGTTTGAATTTTTGTCATTCCGTAGCTAGCATAAGTAACTTTACGCTCATGAAAACGTCAAATCGATATTTTATTGTACCAGAGTTGGGCATCGCCCCGAATCTCTTTGTTGGCTTTGGTTTATTTTTAACGCTGGTTGACTTACAACCTTTATTCAAAGCTTTCGAGCCCCGAAGAGCGTATCAAATATGTTTTCTAACTCCATGTGTTATCCCGTAAACCCCCCAGGATTCTTTCTCTGATCTACATTCCGAATATCGCCAAACTGGTGAATTTTGCCATGTCTTCAAAATTTGTTATTGTTAAATCACTGCATTAAGCTGTAATCCCTCATTTACTATGTGTGTCATTCCTGCATGTACATCATCCTGATCTTAGATGCAATATTTATAACGCATTTGTCTGCAAATGTCATTTATACCCTTTATATGTAAGTTTTCACAAGTGTTCGAAGAACGGGCACAAGTTTTGAGTCTTTTTCGTCATGGAGGCTAAACGCCATTTGGATGCGGCTGGACTGCGGATAATCCTTTAAAATGAATTTCTCTTAGTACGTACTGCCGTGATGTCACTCCAGAGGAAGTTCCCTGTAATATTAGAGGTTCACCTACCAATCCAAGGCTATCCACTGAGATCTGTTACTTACACTATTGTATGTTCAAGAGAACGTAGCAGTGTTCATTACATACGTTTTTCATTTTAAGCCAAATATATAGACGAGTATGCAGGTGGAATAAGCATCAAGCAGATGAACGTAACGTACGTTCGTTCAGTAAATAGGTTTCTAAATGCTTACGGCACCGGCGGGGCGTCTTTTGTCGTCTTCTGAGTTAAACGTAGGAAATATTTTCAGGTTATAGTAAACAACTCAGTGGCGTCTAACAACAATTACTAATAACCACCTTCTAATCACCAGGGTTTTCAAAGTAAAGCCCGTCCATGTCCCACTGAAGCAAACCGTGTGCATCTTTTATTCTGATCCATGCGGTTAAGTTTCAAAGTGTAACAATGTATGCAATTAAAATACCAACGTTGTGCGAATTGAGCCACATAATTTATTGAAGTTTTAATCAACTAAATTATCAAACCAACAATAGAACAGTAACAGTTAAGTGTATGTCATATGGACTATTCTATTCTAACGATTTTTTAAAAATAATTACCAAAATATTACTCGCATGCTTTCAGATACTATTGTGTTGCGTACCATGTAAGTACAGTAATTAGCAGTGAGTATCGCAAAAACAGCAATATATGGGTAACATCCACCAATAATATTTAAAAATTTGTTTTGCACATTAAAAAAAACTTTATATGGACATTAAGCACCCGTGTCAAATGTTTTATTGTGATTTCAACAGACACACGTCGTAATCTAGTAATGACTCAACTTTGAAATGTGTGTACATATTTCCTTTTTTCTTTATTATCTTTCAGATATAGATGATTAATATATTTTTAAAGTTTTTTTTTGTTTGCTAGTGCATTTTTTTTATCTGAAACTTCCTTGTCGTCCGATCGTAATTGATACACTAAAATTTATACAGCTAAAGGTGCAATTACCTTAAAAAAATGTCTCCAATGTCATACTTCCAACTTTATTGCCACATATCCTACATCCAATATGTTATCACAGTTTATAAACTGCTTTAATTTTGTCTTAGAGTAATTAATTATAAATCTTTGAACATAGCCAGCGCTGCATGAGTACGGAATGAATAATATGCAAATCATAAATAAAAACACAATTGACTCGCGAATTGGTGGATAACTACGAGTTAAACCGTTGCGTTGTGTTTCTAGTGTAGGAGGTGATGGGCTCTCTCCTTAAAAACGGAAGAATAATTTAAGCTTCCCCTAATCATGATAAATGAATGTGGAGAAAAGAGAAATAAATGCTCCGATGTCTTGGTCATTCTACAGTTTCCTTGTACTGTATTCACCTAATTTGATAAAACAGCATTAATGGTGATTTACTGAAGCTTTCACTGAGTCACCTATTGGTAATGAACTTTGTCTATTAAGAAACCGGAAAAGCAGCAGATAGCATTTCCCAGTATATCTCGGGTGCAGGAATATTTAATTTCATTAGTTGCACATCGATATCGAATGAAATGTTATTTTCGGGGAATTCTATTTTTAGAAGCAAGTTATAATTGATCAGTTACCACGCCGCCGTAGTTTATGAATGATTTATTAACTTAAAATTTTGAAATTGCTAAAATTGTGTTTTATTCCTCCCTATCCAGATATATTAACTTGACATTGCTGTGTTGCAATGATAGGCACACATTTTTGAAGGTAAGGTATTTGTGTATAATCAGTCAGCATTATGGGCGAATTATAACATTGAAGCACATGTAGTACTAGTTAAGTGTACTAACTTCAGCAATTTTTATTAATGCTAGGTTGCAGGGCAATTATCTTAGATTGAACGACTTTGCAATGTCACACTGTACGTAAAAGAAAGAATTACAATAAAATTGGTATTATGTAGGTGTAAATATATTCACCTTAACCTCTCTAAAAATATTAAACGTCCAAACAGAAAAAATGTATGTAATATTTACTGGATAGGCCGTTTATTAATAATAATCGACTTAGAGCAAGAGGCAGACCAAAAATATATGAGGGGCTTGTAAAATGATAAATATACAAAAATTAATAACGGCAAGAGGACAAAACTGGGAGAAAAATTAACAGCACCGATTATCTAGTGTTGCAAGAATAAGCTGAACACCAGGCAAGAAAATAGTAGAAAACGCAGAGAAAGGTGGATAAAATTAGAAAATGCATAATAATAAAAATAAAAAGTGGAAGAAAAAGCTTTTTTGGCCGTTGTATGGCAAAACACAATAACCACACTGAACTTAATGGGAATTCTTAGGTTAATTTTAATTTATAGAGCCACTTGCCGTGGATTCATTTAGTTGCCGATAATTTTGGACGAGCCAGTCTCTGTTCAATCCTATAGGCGCAATTGAAAGTCAATTAGCTTCCAACTGAATATATCCTGTCTAGACAATTAACGTGTGTACGCTTCCGGAGAATTATCGAGACTATGTATCGAAAATTTTACTTGTTGATCATAGTCGGTATTTACTATTCTACCATGCATGTAGAATTGCTCTCGAGACCTTTCAAGCTGCCGCTAGAAGTAACTTGGTGTTTTATGGAAATTGCGCCGAGGTTTTTAATTAAAGTGTTTGTATGCTGAGCGGAAAACTGAGTTAGCTGTGTTATGCCGAAACTCTCTTATCGCCACACTAAGTTTTCGGTTACGACAAACTAGCAAATTTATACACAGTGGTTTTTTTATCGCATTACACCACATATTACGTGCATCGTTTTTTCATGAGTGTTTAACATTTGGATAACATTTGAAATGAACTATTTTCATGGTTGCAGCAGCGGCGTCTATGAAATTAGTTTGTCTAACCATTTTATTTTTTTTTTGGTTTCTGTAGCTGCGTGACCGTTTCGAGCAGTCTCAGTACAAAGTTTACGATTTCTCCTGTATATAGGTTCCGTTTCAGTCAAATTTCACCGCATAAGCCTTCCGCTATTTACATCTAAAATACTAAAGTTGACACGCACGTAACTTTTGATTTGCTTAAAAGTTTAGTGTACCGCTCTGATCTCTAGCCGTTTCCCTTGCACCTGCAGTCAGCTTCATCTTGTTTATTTCAATTTAAAACGAGGCCTTGCGAGTGCGATAGAGAGGCATTCGTTCCATCGCATTCTTCCATATTCTCGCGGCTTGTTCCGCGGTCGTCATGCCAGGCTTATTGCGCTGTGATTGGTCACTTTTAGCGCGTTAGAGCGCGTCTGTCTGGAAAACATAGCGTTTGTTTCTAGTTAGTCAGTCTCGAGCTGGTGTTTATAGCGAGTCTCTGCGAGCTCTTTCGGCTCTTGGGGCCGCCGGCGCCGTCGCCTTCGGACACGGTGTCGGGTTTCCGTGCTGTTACAGCTTCCTTCTGGTTTTCTTTGAGGCAGGCTGTTCTCTGCAAGTGGTGAAAATAGCAGCGTGTGTTCGGGGTGCTGTGTCGATGTCCTAAATCCGCCGATGCCGCTCATTCAGTAATTACGGCTTGGTTAGCCAATATTTTCCGCCATTGGGCATGGGATCATTCTCACGAGCAGGCTAGTAATCGGCTCCGCAGGTTTGTGCTCGCCAGGAGTGCGTTACGCAACCATTTCCGAATATAAAAAAAGGATTTTCCAGACATCATTGAGTTCCGCCACCCCCAGGTCAAGTGACCGCTGTGCGATAGACGCCGTCCGTATACTGCAGCCAGCGTCCCCGCTTAAAGGCCAAACCGAACAAGGTATTTAGTGCTGTTTAATTTTTTACGCTAATTGCTTTGAGTTGCCGTCAGTTTGGCTGGCGTGTGTAACTAAATGACGTTTGCTAAATCGAAGCAGTGTGCGTTCGTTGTTGTAGCGCATTCTTGTGTAACTAATTATCTTTGCTAGTGTAATTTTCTTAAAGTATTGGGCATGCATTTTTCCGTTTCAGTTTGGTGCGCTTAATTAAACATCTTAGCTAACAGAATTTAACTCGAGTAAGGTGCGTTCAGTGCTGTATTTCACTCTTATGTACTTAATTAGATATATACTGGTTAACAGCATTTGACCAAAGCTGTGCGCGATCAGCGCTGTATTTCACTTTTAAGTACTGAATTAAATAAATATTTACTAAGAGCATTTAACCAAAACACGGTACGTTCATTATTGCATTTCACTTCCGTGTACTCAAGTAAGATATCTGCTGGTAGCCTTTTCTCAAGCACCGAGCGCTCCATCTTGAACGTTTTCGTACTTATGTAAGCGTCGATACTAGATAAGGCGCTCCCACCTGGGTCTAAATTTATTCGTTTAGAGTAGGACTTGTATATTATTGTATGCGCCGACCTTTGTCGGCTCTCTTGTAACTTTCGGCCATGGGTTTTCCCCAATAGATTTGTTTACTGTATTTGACTTATGATTATCCTTGGTATGTGTGCATGCTTATTTACAGGGTTATTCCGCTTCTATGTCAAGATCGATGTAAGGTGAGACCTGGAAGAGAAGTGCGAGTGTTGCAGGTAGGTCGACGTGCTAGCGCTACAATGTTGTTCCCAGAGTTAGTATTTGAGTATTACTACCCCGTTTGGCTTTCAAGGTTCGGTTAAGCATGGGTCTCCCCTATTGGACTTTGTGGCGCCCAGTTTGTAGCATCCTATACGTACTGTCCCGCTTATCTTGTGGTACACCGTTTCTGCGACCACGCCCATCTCCCTGAGCGTATTCGAGCCGTAGCCTTTAGCCTGTTTCGTACGATTTCCAGGGTAAGTGTGGACGTTTCTTGGACTTGTTTAAGTATTTGGCACGCACCCATTTGTGAATGTCGTTAAATCAGTTTGATACTGTAACAAGTTTATTTAAAATGTTATCAAAATTTTAAACACGTGAAAAAACGATGCACGTAATATGTGTTGCAACGCGATAAAACAACCACAGTGTATAAAGCGTTCACAGACAGTGATTATCAATTTACGGACGGCACTGTCGGGTACTGTTTGGTCAAACTGTCTCCTGTTTCAAGTATCGGAAATTTATTCGGCGGCTCCATATCCTCCCGCCAGCGCAATCTGAAACCAAGTGTTTTCATTTTCGGCTGTTTCATAATCGTAGCTTCTGAGTGGATACCAGTCTGCATGTTAATTTTGCTTGGGCTTGTGGCTGCGCTTCCCAGCAAATTGCTTCCATCGGCAGACCCAGTACTGCCTACTGCTAAGGAAACTGACGAGGGTCTGTTTTGTATCATAAATACCGTTTAGTCCTGTAATAACGTTTGTTTTTACTGCTTTTAAGTGAAGCTAATCGAAATGGTTTCTACTTTTCCAGTCTTAATGTTAATGTACGTCAAAAACACAGTATCTATTCAGCTTAAACTCTTTTCCCATATCAAAAACCCTGTACCTATATAGCTTGGATTGGATCAAACTACATGATATATACTGCGATTCAAAATTTCACAAAGTTGTTGAATAATTACGGTAAAACACAGTTTGTGATTGATAGCGTGTTTCGCAAGTGGCAAAAGAAGAAAAGGCGAGTGAAGAAAATATATCTTCTGACACCAATAAACTGAAAGAATTTTTACTGAGTAATGTACTTGAAGTATTGTTCACGAAGGGACAAAATTCATGGCTGACAAGAGCCATTTTGATCACAAATATATTAATGTTGACAATCAAAATATATTAAATCGAGAAGATCACTAACACGTCGTGCGATGAAAGCCAAAAAGAGAAGATTTTAAATAGAAATACCTGCACCGTGATGCGAACCTAATAAAGAACGGAAAATATCAGGGGATATTTAAGGGTTTTCTTATTTAAAAATTGTAGCCTATTTATTTATTCAGTAATACTTTAGATCAGGGATGAGCAACCTTTTTTTACAAAGGGCCAGCTATAAATTTAAATATGTTGTGCGGGCCGCATGTAAGACTCTTATGATAATACAAATACTGAATGATGAACTCAAATTATCTCTTTATTAACAAAATAAAACTAGTAGAAAAAATTACAGAAATATAACATTCATTAATAGAAATACTATTTAAAAAACGGCAAAAGATATGTGTGGAAAAAGATTAGATGAGAAACAGGGTATAATGAGGCTTTTTTAAAAGTCAAAATGTAAAATCTTTGAAGGGCCGCACGAGAAAGTGTGGCGGGCCGCGGGTTGCTTAACCCTGCTTTAAATAACATTTTATTTGCTGTGTTGATTTATAATTATTGTACACCATAAATGTAGGTACAATGATTGGTAATGAAAAAACGCTTCTGCCTATTTAATTTCAAAACACCGTATGTGACCACCCAGATGTAAAAAACTGCCCCGAAAATGGATATTTATCGTTTATTAGCCTTATTACAACTTATTGAATTTCTATAATAGATTAATATACAAATCAGGACGGCGCCTTAAATATAACTGTCCAGCTTCCTGCGGGATATGGTCACCCGTTGGTGATGTAACCCTTTCCTCGAATTGTTCTGTCTACAAGAACGTTGGACATGCTGACAGCCTAACACCTGGCCATCCTGACGAAAATGTGTGTCCTTAGACCAGGCTGTCGTTAGAAGGACCTGTGAGCAAACAAAAAACTACTAAGACAACGTAAGGGATTGGTGGGCAGCGTTTTTCGTGAATGTGGCGATTTTCGCCCAAATAGTTAGTCGTCTGACGACGTTCGGCTATAGAAGTAGTCGTATGGCGACTATTCTTATGGCGATGTTCGCCCATAGAAATATTCGTATGGCGACGTTCGCCCGTAGAAATATTCGTCTGATTACGTTTGCCCATTCGTATAGCGACGCTCTCCCGTAGAAGTATTCGTATGGCAACGTTTACCTATTCGTACGGCGACGTTCGCCCGTAAAAGTATTCGTAGGGCAAAGTTTGCCCATTCGTATTGCGACGTTCGTCCGTAGAAATATTGGTATGGCTACGTTCGCCCGTAGAAATATTCGTATGGCAACTTTTGCCCATTCGTATGGCGACGTTCGTGCGTAGAAGTATTCGTGTGGCAATGTTTGCCCATTCGTATGGCTACGTTCGCCCGCAAAAGTATTTGTATGGCATCGTTTGCTCCTAGAAGTATTCGTATAGCAACGTTTGCCCATTCGTATGGCGACGTTCGCTCGTAGAAGTATTAGTATGGCAACGTTCGCCCATAGAAGGAAAACTTACCCACTGTAGTCTTCAATGGTAATCCATTTCTTAAGGTGATCAGCAGCAATTACCGTTCGTCCATGTCTCCTACCCTGTCTCAGGTTGTCCACTTCATACCTATTGTTCGGTAGTGTCTTCGTAACGCGTAATGGCCCATCGTGATTTGGATGCAACTTAAGGCTACTGGCGGTAGCAACATCACTTGTAATTTTGACCATAACGAGGTCACCTTCGTAATATTGGATAGCCTCTCGTCTTATTTTGTCATAGCTTTCTCTCTGTACTTTCCGATCGTGTGTTATATGTTGGAAAATTTGGTCTCGTGGTTCTTGTAGGTCAAATCTCTGTAAGTCGTCTCGGATTTCGCTGAAAATTCGTGCTTCCGACACGTGCTTACTATTGTATCCAAGCAAGGTTTCCATGGGAGAAACATTGATACCCTTGTTGAAGGATGTATTGAGGGTACTTTGGACTTGATTGACGTACTTGTCCCAGTTATCTGTATCGTTCCCGGCAGCTGTGGTTGCTAAGGCGCTAACTATTGTTTTGTTGTATCCTTCCCATTGCCCGTTCGCTCTGGGTGATGCCACCGCGTTCAAGATGTGTGTTGTTCCATAGGTTTGGCAAAACGTTTTGAAACTTCGTGACGTAAACGCAGTTCCCCTATAGCTAATTATTCGGGTTGGTATGCCAAACAAGTGTATAATGTTTGTTAGTATTTTTATTACGTGTTTCACTTTCTGATCCCGTATTGGTTTGACTAATGTGAATTTGGTAAACCCATCAACAACTACGAATAGGAATTTGTTCTTACGTTTGCTTGTCTCGAAGGGGCCGATGTGGTCTATATGGATGGTATGAAATGGCATCGGTATTTTTTCGTTAGGGTTTAGTTTACACTATTTTTGCCCGAAGATTCTTTATAATATGCGCAGCTAAGACACGCTTTGATGTATTTTGCCACAAAGCCTCGAATTTCCGCAAACCAATAATTGGCTCGAAGTCTGTGTAGGATCTCTTCAACACTGAGATGCCCGGCATCGACGGGACACAAACGGAATACTTGCATACGGGCTGCTCTTGGAACTACCCATGATCTTTTCCCGGTCTCAAGTTTCCTGTGTAGTGTTTTGTACCTAATATGATACTCATTAAAGTATTGTTTCGTAGTCATATCACGTTTCTCGTGTTAAAATATTCATAATTCTGTTCGATTGTTCGTGCAGTAATTGTGCTGCTGTTATCCAATCACTCTCTGTCAAGTATATTTGATAAATTTCTACTTCCATAGGGTTTCTACTTAGGGCATCCACGTCTGTCATCCTGGTGCCTGGCCTGTATTCTACTTGAAAAATAATATCTTGTATTTCTAGCCATTATGTCCAAATTCGCGGTAAAAGATCTCATTTGGAAAATGCTGTTCTAAGGGCGTTGCAGTCTGTGATGACAGTAAACTGGATGCCTATAAGATAGACGCGAAGGTATTGTAAGGCTAATGCTACTGCCGTGGTCTCAAATTCGTAGGAATGATACTGCCTTTGATCTGTGGTAGTCTACTGTGGGTGTCTACTAAAATACGAAACAACATGTGGCGGGTTGCCTTTGATTATCGAATTGCATTAATATAGCACCTATGCCAACGCAAGATGCAGCCGTACGTATGTAGTTCGGTCTTTAGTTGCGGATCAAATATTGAAAGAATCGGGTTTGATGTTAAAATTCTTTTGACTTCCTGAAATGCATTTTCTTGGGGTTCATCTAACATCTTTTCGCGTTAGGCGTGTGAGTGGTTCGACAATAGTCGCATGGTTTTTGATAAATTATCGAAAATAACTTGATAATCCAAGAAACTGGCGTACTTGTTTCACGGTTTTAGACTCAGGTATATTAGTGATTGCTAGCACCTTTGGTTGATCAGGTGCTACCCCGGCTGCACTTATTTCTTGTCCAACGAAAATTAATTTTTGTTTGAAAGAATGTACATTTGTTCAGTTTTAACGTAAGATTATGTTCTCTGCGCAGCAGGCCATGTACCAAGATCGCAAGATAGATGGACAAACATTTTACTCAATTGGAGGCCATGGAGGCAGAAAAGACCAACTGGAAGACCTCAAACGCGTTAGTTGGATGATATGAAGAAAACGAGTGGTTTCAATTGGCAGAACATAGCTCAGAATAGATCGAGGTGAAATGATGTTAAGGAGGCCTATGTCCACAAATGGACTGAGGAAGGCTGAGAAGAAGAAGAAGAAGAATTTAGTTAGAACTTCTCGTAAGCGCTGCAATGCGTCCTCTAGGGTTGATGATGGTACAATGATATTATCAATATATGGAAATCCAGTTTTATTCAATAGCGAACCTAGTATCGTGTTAATTTGTTTTGTTCATTAAGTGCTGGGTGTTACGAAAGCCGTTTTCGCGATGGAATTTTCCGTCATTAGCACCTGGTAAAATCCTGACGCTAAGTTCAGGGTTGTAAAATACTTTTTTCCACCCAATCAGTCTATCCGTTCTTCTATTAACGGGAGCGAGTATCGGTCCTTGACTGTGATTGCATTCAGCTTCCGAAAGTCGATACATAATCGATGCAGGAGACTATCGATTATGTATCGACTATTCTTGTTAACCAGAATTATTGGACGCGAATAAGGTTGTTTTTTAGTAAGTCGTCTATTATTTCGCGTACAATTATCTTTTCCGTCTCAGGCATGCAATATGGCTGATGAACCACAGGTGTTTCAATTATGCAGTTAATTTCCATAGCGATAGTGCCTGTTTTCCTTGAATAACTTATTGTCGACTATATTAAGTCGGAAAATTCGTTTAAAAGTGCAACACACTTTTGTTGGTATTCTTGGTTTACATCCCCGAAATTGATAGCGTCGCTGCCTATTATTTCAGTACTTTCGCAGTCTGTACCATTGACTACTTGTTCGGCTAACGGAGGTAATTGTCGAAGTATTACGCTCTTATAACGTTTAATTAGTATTATTTGACGCTGATCAAAACAATCTTTCCCAACTATCAAACTATACATAATATGCTCGTCAGGGGCAATGATAGCAGTAACGAAAGCCACGGCCTCTATTAGGCGAACCTCGATTTTTGTTTCCCCATTGCTCGTTATGGAGGTTCCCATAAAATTTCGGAGCGTTATGTCACTGGTATGGTTTGCCGCGATCTTTAAGTTTTTAACAACGGACGTCGGGAAGTCTATTTACGAGATCGGCATGTGGAAGGAAGTCGCCGGCTGGCATTATCGAGACGGGGCATTGAGGCATTCGTGATCAAGATACGTACGGGTACGCTTCGGACACCAAAATCGCGTTTGAATGAATGTGTATTAATATATCTTTATTGTTAACATAACTTGGTATTAATTCCTTTATAATTTAACATCAGAAGTGCGATAAAGGGCTTACCTCCTTAGGTACTAGTCGTGTTTGTGCGCGTGATAATTAGTGAGATCGTGAGTTACGGCTGAATCAGGAAGAGACGTCCTAAATGGGGAGAATCGGCGGCGGTCGACCAGACAGCGTTCCGTGGATGGACAGCTCCGGGCTCGCCGACGACGAACCCAAAGTCCACAGGCTGAGACTGAAAAGAGGCGGAGGACCTCTTCGGAGCTGTGAATTTCTCGGCGTTCTCAGGCAGGTAATGCTGGGGTGTCAACCCGTCAATCGGATCCCTCGGAACGACACCGGGAGGTATCGAGGCGCTCTTGCGGTGAAGAGAGAGGGCAAATGGGGAGGTCGTCGGAAAGCGTGACAACTGTGTCACAATTAGGCGATGCAATTGTGAAAGAGTTATTTAGCAGGCACAATTGGTGACTAACACAGAGAAGGTGGTCGACTTGACAGAAATTTGAGCACAAATAGAAGGACACATGAATTGCTATCAGGATGAACAAGAGCGGAGATTTGACCAGAACAGGTGTCAGTCGCGTCCGTACCTCGTAAGGGAATGTGTACTGCTACGGATTA
The DNA here is from genome assembly GCA_940337035.1 of Agriotes lineatus. Lineage (NCBI taxonomy): Eukaryota > Metazoa > Arthropoda > Insecta > Coleoptera > Elateridae > Agriotes > Agriotes lineatus. Next base: position 88,585,845 of record OW679197.1, on the reverse strand, counting down.
CGAATATTCCTGCTAGGGGAACAAGCCGTAAGCTACAACCGAGATGGCGAGGTCCTTTCCGGATTTCAAAGGTATGGGAAAACGACCCATATGAAGTGTCAGACGTCCCTGGCAGTAGCCGCTCTCAGTTGAGGTATCATAGCGTGGCTGGTGTGGATAACATCAGGCCATGGATCCGATTCGAGTAGGAGAGTCGGGTGATAATGGAGAGTGATGGTAAGGGTCAGGGGCATTTTGTGATTATCTTGCTATGGGATTTCGGCGGTAATACAATTTGTGGTCAAGGAACAGGTAACATTGTGCCGTTTTTGGCGGCAACACAATTTTTGGTCGAATGATAGTGGTATTCATATCTATTCCTGGGGTCACTAAGGTATGCGGGCGCAAGGCTACTAGTGACGTGACCAAGTTTTTAATTATTATATGTATATATTTTTTTAAACTTTCTATTAATTAATAATAGACTAGGCCCAGTGTATTGTATCTTATTAGGGTATAGGTTGGATTGCTGTTACCTAAGTAGTGCAACCTGCCGTGTTCATTTTCCATTCAATGTTATTTGTCAAGGTGCTCTGTCTCAGACATTTTGTACAAGTTTCATACTTACGTGCCGTGTTACTAGAGTGAGGACACTCAGTTCATTCAGGAAAGGCCGTCTTAAGTATCTGCTTATGGCGTCTGGGCATGTTCTCGGGCCCCGCTCCTTACGATCGAGCTGTTCCAAAATTCCTTCTTGGCGCTTAATGGGCAGCAGTGTCAGCTACCCGGAACGGCGCTAACACAAGAACAAGGGAGGTCTATTTACGAGATCGGCACGAGGAAGGAAGTTGCCGGCTCTTCGGGGTGGCATTATCGAGACGGGGCATTGAGGCATTCGTGATCAAGATACGTACGGGCAGCATATGCGTACGGGCAAGCTTCGGACACCAAAATCGCATTTGAATTAATCTGTATTCATAACACAACTTGATTTTAATTCCTTTATAATTTAACAGATTTATCTGCTATTTGTAAATTTAGGACACGTAATTTCGACAGTTTTGGAATAAAATAATTACTTAATTCTTGCCCCGGTCTAGCTTTATAATTAGCAGCGACTTTTAATAAATTAGAAAATGAAACACACGTAATTGTTCGATCATGCATAGTTTCACTTCATTCCATGACGCGTCATGTCCACTTTTGTTCGTCATACCATTGACGCGCGTTATCCTTTAGACGGCTGGAAATCAGTATCATAATTGCATCATCGTCCCACTCGTAGCGTTCGGCCAACTTATCCACTCTTTTTATTCAATTTTTCGACTAATAAATCATCTCAGGTTTTCGATTTCGTCCTTTAATCGTTTTAATTCATGCTTTGTCTCGTTCTCGTCGTTTGACGAAGTTTCGCTACTGCTTGAGGTCGTCATTGTGATTTTCCTCCAATTTTCCGTGTTGAACGTTTCATCGTTATTCGTAACGGCACAAACTAAATCTCACTGTACGGCACTGTTCTCTATTCCACTTCTGACTGTACGAAAAATGCCCCGAAAATAGGTATTTATCGTTTATTGGCTTTATTACAACTTATTGAACATCCGTAACAGATTAATATACATATCAGGACGGCGGCTTAAATGTAACTGTCCAGCTTCTTACGGGATATGGTCACCCATTGGTGATGTAACCATCTCCTCGAATTGTTATGTCTGCAAGAACGCTGTACGTTCTGATAGCCTAACACAAAGGCTAGAAATCTAAACACCTAAATGAAATATCCCAAAATTCGTTAAAACACAATTTGTGATTTGGTCACGAGTATATCGTTGCCTTTTCGCTGTGTAAGTTTTTCGTAGCTACCGATGATGACAGCGTAGCTGTCGAAATACGTATTTAGCAGTTGTTAAATATTTGTGTGGCGAGGGGTGTTAACGAATTTGCGATATTTTCAAACCACAGGCTCCAGCAGTGTTTTATTTATTTTTAACCTAACTAAAAGTATAATTTTGTGTAACGTAATTAAAAACTTTTGTTTATAATTTTCACACATCAATTGTGTATACTAATGCTTACGGCGCGGCGTGATAGCGGAGCTATGATTTTTGATAATAAAATTCCTGAAATTGTTTTGATAGCAAAGTCTTGCAACACAAATGGCACAATTATATTTACTGCAACTATATAAATACACTTCAAGACTATACACAACTAAATTGGGTGTAATTATGACGTGCATTGCTTATGTTGACAGTAATTTATGGTTGCTTGCAACTGCAGGAATTGGTCTATCCATCAGAAGTGTGATTGATATGACGAAATTATTGCCAGATGAATAAGACGTGCATGCAACATTACACGCTGTAGTTAATTTTACAGAAATGTTACGCGGAACTGTATCAAATGCATTGGTTTAAAAATGCCGTCTTTATTAATATCGGATGAAAAAAGTTCCAAACTTTAAAAACTCCATTTCTAATACGTCTCGTTGGCAGCAATACTGCACGTAATATTTTAAAATGGTAGCAATTTTAAATTCCTTAACTGACGATACGGTATTTATATACCGATTCAATTATGCAAAAAGTATTCATAGGCAAATACTTTATTAATAGGTACATTTCTCTTAGAGACTGAAAGACACTACAATTGCAACTACTTCAAAACGTGTAATATATTTCTAAAATGGGAATTTAGTTGTCTGAAATGTTTGCAGAAAAAATTGTCGATCAAAACACGTTCGAAAATTTTTGTCACAACTATATATTGCAGGATATATAAATATATATAAATATTGTAATGGTCTTTAGTATAGGGGTTTAATATCAGATTAATAAGGTTAAAAAATACAGTATTAAAATTACAAAGATGAAGTTAAGTATGAAAAGGATATCAAAATTGTTAAAATGTATTTGGAGAAGAAAGGAAATATAATTTAAAATTCAATTGAATGAAGCTATATAAGAAACAGTAAGGTTCTAACATAATTTCATTATTATCTGAAATTAAGTGAAGGATTAATGGGAAATACTTGTTCGAGAAATGCCATTCTACATAGTTGGTGTTAGACAAATATGATAAAGCTTGTATAGTGTGTTGGACTATAAAATATATGCTAAACTAAATCACTAAGGAGGTATTTTTTATTTATCGTTATGTAAAAATAATTTCGTACAAAAAAAATACATTTGTAATCTGTTAAAATTACGAAGATAAACCCTTTATACAAGTTTAAAAGCTGTTTGGTATATAAAAGGGTTGTGAATTAACTAAAATTGGCGTGGTGAAAATAAAAAGTAAATGTTAAAAGATTAAATGATGTGAAGACGGTATCGATGAAGAAAATATATGTGGTGAGAATACCTAAGTAATACAGTTATAATCTACAAAAGCAAATTTCTGGAATGGGATGTCGAACTGAGTTTATTGTCAAATTACATTACATCATATGAATTGGATAACAAGGAATGTTTTACTGGAAGTAGTTTACAACGAGATTGTTAGCAGAGTGAGCAGTTTATGGGGTAGGAGAGGAGGTTTTCATCTAATGGAGCTCTAATTCGACAAGCTTGTCATTGACGTTACATCTAGTCAAGGTTCGTGATACTAGGCCGTCGGTGGGTGAGGATTTTGGTAGGAAGACGTGGATGACGTTTGCTGCTGGCAGTACTACTGGAGAAAGTTGGTAGGTGTCTTGTGTTTTGGTTAGGAAGTCTTTGTGGATCCAGGTGTTTCGGCGGAGTTCGTACTAGGATTTGTTTGGACGTTCCGAGATCTTTGTGAGATTGCTGGATGCGTTTGGCTTGGTAAAGGAGAGTATCGAGGTCCACGAACAGGTGACAGAATATAGGAATTTAAATAAAAAACTGAAAGAAAAGGATAGAAAGAGCGAAGTGAAGTACTTACTATTTGATACTTGTTGAATGACAAGTAATGTAACGAGAAAGTATTTGTAATTGATTTTGCACTTGAATCATTCAAAGTAACAGGTGGCAGACGTACAAGTTGTCATGAAATAAGAGAATCTAATTTCAGGAACAGAAGCAGTCTAGATTGTGAGCGAATCCGACCTGTGTTTCAGTTAAGAGCAAAAATGCTTCCACCGGAGTTAGCGATTAATAATATTGATAATCCATAATTATAAAAGGGCAAATAAGTTGCTAAAAAATTCAATTTTGAAAGGGAATTGATTGAAAATAAACTAAAGTATAGTAAAAAGTCAAATGTAATAGCTAAAGTATAATGATTATTGTTATAATATAAAACGATTTTGATATATAAAAACTATTACAACATAGTCAATTATAACATAAAATAGGCGCCGGCGTGGAGCCAGTACAATATATTGGAAATGTATTGTGGGATTTTACGAAACTAAATAATATCTCAGAATTTGATATTTGATTTGAAAAAATTACGACCCAAAAATTACGCAGGTATAACTTCATTCTATTCAACGATAAAACTTTGTACCAGTTTAATAAAAAATAAATCATAGTAGTAGGGGAGACTGGAGAGGCAGCGAACATGGGGAAACAATAGAAATGCTTAAACTTCCCGCTTTAAAACATTTTAATAAATCGCCATCTTGAGAGCCTTCACTGATTACGTCGCATCTGTTGTAGAAGTTTTGATTAAAAGTTAGTGTGAAAAAGTTACTGGTAGTTTACGATTTCTTGTAAGTTTAGCATAATATTATATATTCGTTTTAAAAACTTTTATTACTAACAAATCTTTATTTCCGACTTACATTCTCACTGATGTTGCTTTGTTAGTATTAAAGTTGAGTTATGCCTCCAAGTATATTGGTAATTTTTCGGTCTTGGATATGAAGCGCAAAATTTAAAAACTGAAACCCCAGGAGACAGTGGATACTTTCCAAATCGTATTAAAGAAGTTTGGCCTATGTTTCAGAATATGGCCTACTTTACTTTAGATTTAAACAAGTATATTTTCCAATAATGTACATTTTACAGCTGCCTAAAGCAAGTTATATTTATTTAAAAAGCTTATTTTGCTATGTCTTGCCACTGAAAGTGGTTGTTGTTGTTTAGATAAGCTTTCTTAATAAAACTTTTCATCCCTAAAATACATTTTTACATCTAGAAACAAAATGTATTTGATAATAAAAATAGCTCATGTAGCTTCAATTTTTCAAAACCAAAATAAGCGTCGTTTCACAATAATGTCAACAGTATACCCAGTGTGTGTCCACTATCACCCTGACATAGGGAGATAGTGTAATTTTACATGGCTTTGCCTTATTTGTTGCGAGATGAAAACTATACAAGAATTTCTTCTTATTGTATAAACCAACAGCAAGGCTTCAGACGAAGTAGCTCGCATTCTAATCGTTCAGCATCTTCATCATCATCATCATCAGAAAAGTAAACCAAAGAGCAATAAAATTCGACCCTACAGCTTTTTCCTGCCTTATCAACCTGATGAAAGCGTTCAACATAGTTCAGTTGCATGAAATCATCAACATACTAGAGAACTGAATGCCGATCAAAATAATTAAAATAATACCCTCAAAATGGAAACATCAGGCAATCAAGAACATACCAACACTAGGTTGAATTAGATAGCGTGATCGCATTAGCATCTTTTATTCAATTCAAGAATGTACATGATTCTAGTGGAAGTAACATCCCTAAATTTGGGTTAGAAATTAAGAAACAAGAACATGAGTAGGGCGCAGGTAAAGTGACAATTCTGGCAGAAACAGAAGAAAACTTGCGAAAGCAGATATATAGATTTTATTAGAAACTTAAATAATACAACATGATTATCACGATCAAGAAGACCAAGGCCTGATGTTTTCTAAAGACCCAGTTAGTTGTAAACTAATATTCGAATACAAAGCTATCGAGCAGGAAAGGAAGTAATACTTAGCGGCAGCTATATCCACCAGCCACGATCCTGCTACGAGACTTGAAGCGACAAATCAACAAAGCTGCAGCAGGTGTGGACAGAGAGAAAGAAAAAAAAATATAAATCCTGTTTGAGATCCATACTCACGTATTGAATTGAAACACGAGCAGGTATAAGTCAAAAGCATGATGCGTGTGGCATATATTAAAACACTAAGATCCATAGCAGGAGAAACATTCAGAGTGAGAATAAGAAACGAGTGAGAGTGGGACTACAGAGAAGATACTGGTATGAACAACTTCGGTACTAGGTGGATTGAAAGTATTGCACGCTGAGGAAAACCAATAACACCACGACCACAAGGAAGACCTCCCTTAAAAGATACACAGATAGCTCGTAGAAAATTGGAGATATGCAGCCTCAGTAATAGAACAAGCTACCAGGGCCTAAACAGAGAAGAATAGGAGGAAGGAGAAAAATATATTTTAAAAATCAACATTTGCCACCTGAATGACACCAAATCTGTTATGAACATATGCATTACTCATTGTTAGTAATATTAATGCCCTAGAGTGAAATTATATCGTTCAATTTATGGTTATAACCCCAAATTTGTTGATTCTTGCAATTTTTATATGAAGTCTTTTTATTTTAAGATTACTTTTCTAATTTCTCAAACATATGGACCTACATCGATCTTAATTCCGTTTCGAAACAGATAACTCATTTTGTTTTGCTTTTTGATTGATTTTATTTACACCATACTTAGCCTTGCTAGTAAATAATTAAATTACATTGTGTAACTATATAATCAAGGTATGCAATAATTACACGTGGGAGTGCAAACAGGGTCAGACGAAATTAGAAAATCAATTCTAATCAAGAAGGGTTATTCAGGAGTTAAAATTAGCCCGCAAGGTGGAAAATAGAAGCCGGAGTCAATATTACATATATAATTCATAAAAGCTGAAAATCAAAACATATGCCACATCTGCGCGATTCGAAATTAGAACAGGATCGGAGTGTTGGCCGTATTTTAAGCTGCATAGATAAAAATATAATATCTATAATTTATGCACTCAGTACGCTTACTACAATGCATCTTGTCCCAAACAATAGACAGCACTAAAACAAGTGACATCCACAAAGCGTACATACAAAATGTGGGAAGGCTATGGGATAACATAAAAAACACAGCAAAATTGATATAAGATTATCAAAAGGCTATTTTGTTACCAAGGGACTCAAACAATGATGCTGTATCACTCCAGCGCCCTTTAAAATCTATCTATTTGAAGTTTTAGTGATCTGAAAACAAACATTTTACTGATCTGGACATACGAATACGCCATGACTGCCTCTGCACATTCTGGACGATACGTTACCAGCGATCAGGTTATATAATTAGTATAATATTCGCTGTGCGCTTCGAAAGCTGTAGAACAATAGAGAGATACGGATTTGTAGTTAAACCAATGCACAAGCGAATATAAGGTTGTGATTGCAGAAAATATAATATAAATGTTTGGGCACTATGGTCACCAACTTCGATAGCTATAAGGAAGAAATGAAACAGCGAACTCTGTGATTTGGGGTAATAAAATAAAACAAAATAGGTAATGAAGGAAAGTGGTATGGCTTAGAAGTATGGTAAATCACAAAAGGAACAAAGGGTGTTTAGAGCAACCTAGATGGAATAAATTACATTTTATATTAAACTTAATTAATTAAAGTGAGAAGAAAGGAGTGGCAAAGGAGTGGCCAACGCAAATATGAAACCGAATACTACTGTAGAAGAGGAAACCAAAGCTTAAGTGGAAAAAAATTAACATCTGCATAAAGGTAGTTAGAGACCTACAAGGCAATAACGAATATTCGGATGTGGAAGACGTTACCATATGTAGGAAGCTCCAGGGCAGACCGGGGATACATTGACCACGGGATTACCTGTCAGGTTGAAATTCCCCTACCTACTAGTTGTTCTGCTACTTCTGTATATTTTAATAATAGTGTCGGCTGCATACAAATAAATTTTGACATTTTGAAATTGCTGTGTGGATTTAACTTTCAAGATTCTAAATTTCGTTTATTTATTTTGTTAACACTTTTTAATTTCTATTATTGTAGCAAAATAAACAATTTTTGGATGACGGTGCACAATGTTCATGGTATCCTCAAACTATGCAGTGCAAGAGAACGAAGAAAAGCGCACGTGCTACTCAAATCATTATTCAAGAATTGCCTAGTTTTGGAGAGGAGATGGAAAAGACTGACAAACTACTTACTAAAATGTTCAATAACGTTCTACAGACAAACACAAAATATTAGGCAAGTGGCCTTCCAGTTTGCTTTACAAAACTCAGTCAAATATCACCTTTATGGTAAAGGAGAGAACTAGCGGGTAAAAATTAGTTTTCTGTATTTCTCAAAAGGAATCCCTTACTGTCAATCAGGAAACCAGAGGTCACTTCTCTACCCTGGATGACTGTATTCTATAGATCAACAGTCAATAGTTTTTTATGAACTAGAGGATGTTGGAGAAAGATTCCACATCAAAACTCATGTTTGAGGGGACCTTGTGAAATAAGGTGGCATTATTTCTGCAAATAAAGAGTGCGGCTTGACAAGCACAGAATGGTGCAACGTTGAGTTCTATAGGACTTATTGATAAAGTAGGTCGGATACCAACTTTATATACAGGGTGAGTCGGGATGAATGGACCAAACTCCAGCAGTGTATTATACACGTGAAAATAATGTAAAAAACTCAAATGTTGTCATTTATAGTGGATAGTCTTGTTCTAAAACCCCCTGTTCTTCTGATGTTTGTCTTTTATCTCCTTCTCTATAAAAATTCTTTATTATTTTCGAATACATTCGTAAAATTACTGCTATTCCTCTATAGTTTTTGGGATTATTCCTACCTCCTTTTTTATAGATTGGAGTACTATATGCTGTCTTCCATGCTTCAGGTACTTTTCGCCATTCGCACATGGTAGGAATAACCTTGTCAGCCTAATATGTAGTTTTTCTCTGTTATTCGTGTTTTGAATTGATATTAAATGTACTTCTTTCTTTTCCTTGATCAGTTTTTCAATACTTTTATTCCATCAGTATAGTTTTAACAACTTTATTTCAGCATTAAAATGCTTTCAAAAGAAAATGCTCAAACACACTTCAACGTTTACAACAATCCCGTTTGAAAAATATTGGATGCTAACACATTCGAATGGAACTCCAAAGACTACTGCAGCAGGTTCTTCGACCAGTGCCTCTTCAGCTTTAATTTTCGCTCAAGAAATGTACCTATGCCCAAAGTTGGGTCTAGGAAGATGACAGTTTCAGGATGAAGGCGGAAAAAATGTATGATTACCGCGAACACCTATGAAATGCTAGAAGTTTAGAGGAAGTAAAAAAAGAAAGATTAACAAAACATCGCGGTAGTAAAGAGGAAAGCCGTGGTAAATGACAATTCATCAGGTGAAGATGAGGATAAAAAAAAGTTAGCGAAGATTTTTTTTAACGGGAAGAAGACGAAAAATATGGAGTGCCTTGAAATTGTGCTTGATGCCTTAAAAGGACATTTTATGATCGCTAAAGTGCCTGGGAGAGAACCAACCTCCAAAAGGAGCTACGTGGTTCATGTGAAACGGAAGCTTGAAGACGGTTTTGCTGTGAGCTTGTATAAGGGACTGCTTCCTTTAAATCGTTTCTGTTCGAGAGAAGAAGAATTTTCATTTATTTCCTCAGAACAAGTCATTTGAATGCTACCAAATCTACTTCCGGCAATGCCTCCTCGATTTAGGGGAATGTTGGGCTTCATCATGAACATAACATAATTTGCCTTGCAGTAGGAGGACTGGTTTTGGGTCTCCATTTGTTTTTCATTAATAAATCAATTGGTTCGGTAATAGTTTTTTTTGTTTAGCCCTTGTCTAAAGTATGGAAATGTGAAATGTTACTTTCCATGTCCTCCGATCACAACTATTGATCGTGACAAGTATCATTTATGAACAACTACTGTGGGAAAAAAAGGTAGAAGAATGTCATGGGCAACAGTATTGCAAATAAAATGTAAAGATTGTTGAAAAATTATCTGGTTTCCGTTCATTATTTGTTATAATTATAAATATATTAATAATCTATCATTTTTGTCAGTTAAATGAGCAACTACCCACAACGAACCACGTACCGTAAATGAGAAACAATGTGTACACAACAGATTTGAGTCCCTCTCTCAGAAACCATGCTACTCCGGTCTCTACTTAATATTCAGTAAAATTAATAGGATGGTCATAATTTCAGTCTACTTTAAATGAAAACTAGACTGACTGGATCAAGATGCATCTAGTTGTTGCATGCTACTTTGTTGTCTAGTCTGAGCACGGTGGAAAAATTACACGGGAGGTGAGTATTTCTTCGTTTGCTATGATTCAACTGTGCATCTATTTAATTTCGATGTCTGTAGTACTTATTTCATATTGTTAAGTCTCATTTACTCATCTATTCGATTTCAATGTCTATGGTACTTAGTTCATATTTCGCGCGCTTGCGACACGCCTACTTTTGGCTGCAGCCCGAAAAGTAAGTCGCAATTATTTCCTCGACGTCTTTTCAGGCTCGTCCTTCTTATCGACATAAAGCCAGCCTGAGCGTCTACAAAGTGTTCGGAGTAGTTTGCGTTCTGTTTAATGTTTGCCCGTGCCTTTTCGACGGAGCTGCATTCCTGAACCATGAATCTCCGCTTGCTTACTTCTTCGCACGTGGCCCAGAACACCTTGGAGGACGCTTTCTTCGGGCTGTATTTCAATTCAACCGTGTTTTATCGTGAACTATTTTCTCCTTATAGCAGTCAGTGAGGAGCCGTGTGGGTAGAGTTTGCAAAGGTGTTAGCTACCATTGCATTTGGTTGCGGACATCATCTAGGGAATGACCTAGAACCGCTCATACCTACAAGTCGCGGCCCGATCCACACCTGATGCGTGAATTTCATAGAGTGCAGGAAGGGACCCGATTCCGGAATGTACATACAGGTACGGTTTCCTCTTTGAATAAACATTTACAGGCCAGCAGTGCCCTGTCGGTTTGAGCTTCGTTCAGGCATTTCGACGTGAACTTGGGAATATACAGTTCGCTCCGCGAGCATTTTAACGAAAGCACACAAAACGTTTCCTCCAAACCACGGAGTAGACACCGCTGTATCATCGTCTTGCAAGCAATTGCCTTATTTTAATGTGTGCGACACTATTGTATCGCTCTATTGTGAATTTGTAAGTATTAAAATTTATGCGCTTTTTCAAGATACAGCGTCATAAAAAATCCCCATACGCATTATTTTTATTTTATCCTTTGTAATAAATGGTGCATTTCTCGATTGTTTGCAAATGATTACGTCTTAAATTATCAAAAGTGTCGATTTTTTTTCAAAAAGTCAATTAAGTTCTCCATAAAAAGTTGTTCTTTGTTATGCTATAACTTGAAAACAAATGAAAATCGGATAACAACATTTGGATTTTTTTGCATTATTTTCACGTGTATAATACCCTCCTGAAGTTTGGTCCGTTCCTCCCTACTCAACCTGTATAAAAGAGGAGAAATTAAATGCAGATATTAAAGTAAAAAAAACAAGAAAAGCATAAAGAAATATCGAGAAAAACTAAGAAATGGTTCTATTAAGTATGAAGAAGTGAAAAGAAAAGAAGCAGAGCAGTACCATGTTAGGCAAAAGCAGCAAAAATGAATGAGCGTGAAAAAGATCGATTCGGAAAAAGAGAAGGAAAGAAGTGAGAGGTGTTACGAGGCTATACCACAGAGAAGTACTAAACAAATATTTCGAAGAGATGTCACCACCAGATTCGCCAGTTCGTAGGTAATTCACAGACAATCCAAATTCTAGTACTCCTAGTAAAGTGGCGTTTGAAGAAAAGGTTAGAAGATGAAATAGAAATCGATTAAAAAAAGCAGGTACACTAGCAAGAAAATATTTACAAGTATGCAGAGATTAAGGAATGGCAGAAAACACCCTCAATCTCCAAGAAATAAAGTGAACAGACTGCCAAATGGTCATAAAATTCCACAAGAAGTTAAAAAACGGTTACTATTTGCTGAGGTCATTTAGTCTCAAATAAAAGGTAATTAGAAAAACAGATGGAAACCAAACAAAAAAGAAAATTCGTCGAAACTATTCCAGGTCCCATAATAAGAAAATACGTTATACAAAATATATTCGTTTGTTGTCTTCTAACAACATTCTGTTCGGAAAGAGAGCAGACAGGGAAGAGGTTCGAATAAAAATAGAAATGTCAAAAACATGCTACCGCATTTGTAAATAGAAATGAGAACAGCCGTCCCTGCCACAGAAAGAGGGCCACTGGTTTGAAGAACATTGAAAAACAAAACAGCTAATTGAACGACAGTCTAACAATATTTAGGAGAAATTGTTACTCGGTCATTCACAATTTAAAATTTCATAGTCTGCAAACTGTGCCCATTCTGGATACTACAACTTACAGCGCGACAGCGAGATACCGTGTCTGTGTTATGTACATGCCAACATAGCTTTGCTGGTTTTAAAGTTAAGATACCTTGGAATAATCATGGAAGGCACTAACAAAATCACTATGCTGTGATGGTGAATATAAAAATATGCATGCCGAGAACGGAAATGTTGAAGTTGTGAACATAAAGAAATTGAAACGTTCAATTAAGACAAAAAGGAAGAGATGTCAAATGAGAAATGGATGACCAAGGCAGATGTATTAATAGTAAAAGAACAAGAAATACGGTGTCAAAGAAACTGTGAAAACAAAAATACTCTGTTGAGTCACTGTTCAAATTTCTAGTTCATGCTAAAAACATATCATATCAGTGTCGAGCAGTTTATTCTATTAAGAAGAATCTTTCACCCGACGAAATTTTAATCCACAACGATTTCTCTGAAAATTAGGGTTATAAATATAGTGAAGATGTACAATCGGCACAGTTTGGGACATCGAAGTCTCAAATTACCCTCCATACAGGTAGTAGCTTGTTATAAGCGACTAGAAGACCTTACATTCACACTGATTTCCGTTTGCGCTCTATATGACATCTTATGACATGATCCAGCGGGAATATGTGCGCACCTGGATCTTGCCATAACAACAATAAAGGAAACTGTTCCAAAAATAATGAAGGTTTATTATAGAAATAATATTTTATTCAAGCATACCTTGTCGAAATATTTAAATTTGATGAATTACAATAGCACTATAGTGAAAGTGGGCGTGGAAAAGGTGTTCCTGGTGGTGTTAGAGGTGCTTTAATGAAAAAAAAGCCAACAACCCTGTTGCTTTGGGAAATGATAGTTCATTTTTTTCTACTTTAATTCAGAAACTTATAATAGACTGTACTAAAGTGCAGATTGCTTTAATTTCAGGCTACTATGCCAGAAGAGCTCACTTTTCAAGGTACAGTGAAAGGTGAAAACGCATGAAACTGGTTGGAAAGAGTGAGAGAATTATCGTGTTTAAAACCATGGATAAGGAAAAATTCATCTTCAATCTCTGGATTGAGATCATCTTTTTTGGATTTTTTTTTCATTTAAAATTAGCTCCTTTTTATTTAGTTTTCTTCATTATGAGTAGAATCCGAGGTAGAAACTGCAGTTATTAAAAACCGAACCAGTATGAGCTGTGAAGAAACTTATTCTTCATCTTCTTCCTCGGTTAAGGATAACGGTGACATCAAATCTCGTTCGTATGATGAATATACGCTTTCACAGGATATGACAAAAGATTTATATGTAATAGTGGAACTTGGTGGTAAAAAAGTTGTTGGACATTATGTTGCTCTTGTGGTTTCGGTTGACGAAAATAGTGAATACGCTGTTAGTGATGACAAAAATTAGGGGTAGGTCTTCTATTTGTCCAGAAAAGGTTTATTTTTCTGTAACAGATCATCAAGATAAAGTAAAAAATGTAAAACAACGTAAAATTAACAAAAAATCGATTAAATATTGTTTTACGGAGAGTACACCCAGCAAGACGACGTACGTTAAAATAAAGTACAAAAATTTTACATTTTTCGCATTACGTTAAAATAACCTTAATATGAAACGCCTTTTAAAGTAGTAGTTGGCTTTCAACGTCGATATGACTTTGATACAACAATGGACAAGTAAGATTAGTAAGATTTGCATCAAACACGTGTGCTCAACAAACCTAGCACGCGTCCATATGCGTTCACATGAGAGTACCGACCAATTGAAAAGCGTTACGTTACCACACACCAGAGCGGAATGGTACAGCATGCTGACAAGCTCTTCTTTCCTTTTGTCTGGTGATTTGTATTCACTGATTAAGTCGCCATTTGTTTCGCTGATAAAATCGGAAAATGCAGGCTCAGAACGAGTTTTGTAAATTATTCTAGTTTGACACTATGCTAGCAGAATATGTTGTGAAACAATAAAGATGCCGACCTGCGATTAATTAATAAAATTGATCGATGGTACTAAAAATCGCAGATCAACTCCACTACAGTTTATACACCACGCAGTTCTGAAAACTCTTTACTCACCGCGATGGCCCTAACTAACTCAAATTTCGGCGGCCTTGGATCGTAGGTTCAAATCATCAGCTGTGTACCCTGGAATGTCTTCAAAAAAGTAAAGGAAATGGGCGTCAGAAATCAAAAGATTTCAAATAATAAGAAAATAAACTGCAAGTGACTAGCGTTTAATTAGTAAACAATAAAAAGTCTTGAAGTGTCAGTAGTAAATTGTCAGAATAATTAAAATGCAAATAATGTGATAACAAAGTTGTGTACGTTAACTGAAGGTTGCGACACGCATAAAATCAAGAACCCCTTTCGGGTTATTTTAATAATTTTAACAACAAATTATTCGTGGGGTAAGCTTATCACAGTCATTTAATAAATCCTTCCGTTTAGACTATTGAAAATAAAAAAGCGTGACTGTACCTTTTACAGAGGGTCAATACACATCAAAATTGCAGCTTTAGATACTGAGCATAATTAACTATAAGCATAAAAATTCAAATGTTAAAAGCAAGAGCATGTATGAAATTGAACATTACATATTAATAATGGCAAAACGTATGAATTTAAATTCCAAATAATTACGGGTTTAAAATGTAAAATCCAGGTATTGAAGACACGATAAATCCCGGAATAACACAAACTCCTCGCTTCTCCAAAGCTCATAAACGGCTAACAGGCAAACGCCGGCTAGGGGTTGCTACACCCTTCAGTTCAACATAAGGTGGTCGTGAACTGCATATAATGGACGAAATCGCCGTGGGTGCAAATTATAGCAAAGGTACCCTCGAACGGCAGCAACTAAGCAGAGCGCCAGCAGGTGTCGAAAATGCGATAAGGCTAGCGGCTTGGCCTCCGAGAAAAACTCGTGGTTGAAACTGGTAATAAAGAGCTAAGAAAAAATGTAATTACTATGGAGAAAATAAAACAGAAAAGCGCCATCGTACCTGATCATAATCAACCCTAGGAAACACACACTGCTCATTAGATTAATTGAGCGCACGTAATTTGACTTGAACAAACATAATTTAACCACGCCGGTGACGGCGGGCCAAAAATAGCAAGTGCGAGGTACGAACAATTCGAGACCAAAAGAAGACTCGCACTCGGAACTCGATACAGGTACAAAAT
Organism: Agriotes lineatus; assembly: GCA_940337035.1. Taxonomy (NCBI): domain Eukaryota; kingdom Metazoa; phylum Arthropoda; class Insecta; order Coleoptera; family Elateridae; genus Agriotes; species Agriotes lineatus. The sequence continues at coordinate 88,570,327 of OW679197.1, read as the reverse complement.
AAGCTGCTTTGGAAAATTGAAGAATTTGAAATGCAAAGGATATATAATTCAACTAAAAATATACAGGTTAAGCCTGAAATAATTGGATAACTGGCGAAACAATTAAGCGGAGCCAAAAAATTGTTTCAGTTGCATTAAAAGAATATATGGTAGGTAGTACGGCCAATGTTTCACTATGAGTATTTTTTCACATCTAAGATAAAACGTTTCTCGACTTTTGGTGGAACTACATAGTGTTGAGCAGATCTGTTTTAAGATTTCGTTTCCCGAATGGAATCGCCGATTTATTCAGTTGGGATGGGCACATTAAAGATTATTAAAAAAATAACGTCCATCTATCGTTAATACATGGCGTAAACAAAATGTCAATTTTATATGAATTCCAGGTTAAAAAACAAGTCAAAGTTGTGGTTAAAACGTAACGTGCTAACAATTGACAAAATGGCTTTTCAAAGCTTTTAAAATTTTCTGTTAACAATACAACGACGTTACAGCTTTGACATATGGGTTGAAAATGTGCAATAATATGACGTTCAAAAGACGTCGGCTTGGTAATCAAACGTAAAAAATACGTTAAATAGTCGCAACACTGTTTAAAACTTACGTGGTTTGGAGCGTGACTCAATATATCGTCCACAAATATCGGACTTGTTTGATTACGACTTAAACGTTAAAAGACCGTCACAGGCTGACGTGAAATTAATCAGATACTGTTGAAAGTCTTGCTGATTTTCCCGAAATTTCGACTTTAATATAACGCTTGGTCCAAGGTCATGTTTCAACGTTAGCTGAACGTCCGTGCACACTGGGTGCATTGTGCTGAAAACCTATATTTAAGATATTCGGATTGTTATATTTACATACCTTTTGATTTGGTACTATTATATTAATAAACAAATTATAATTTTTATTCTTTATGTATGTTATCCTTTTAATGAAGATGATTAAATGAGCATTTGAGTAAGGTTTTCTTCAATTCTCACCTAAATTATAAAATCATCATGTTCGATATACTGTTAATTTTTATTTAAAAAAATTTTGCATAAATTAATTATCGATAATTTTAGAAATCACTATAAATCAAATGAGAGTACTTCAAGAGAGAAATTGGTTAAATATATACGTTTTTGCAATTTAATATATGGTAGGCAAAGAGGATAGTTTTTGTGAGAACGACCCACGTAGGAACTTTTTATTAATATTTATTTTGACTGTAAACTCCAAACGCCGGACGCTATAATGCGTTTTTTATTCTTGCGATGTATAAGGAAATCACTAAACTAATGAATTTTGTATTTATTAGAGTACAGATCTTACCATAATGTACCTTACGTGAATAATATTTAATTATCGTAAGTAGGCGGGAGGTTTATTAAATTCTTAAAACACAAAATTCCTGGAAATCCCCTACTACTTGGAAGCTAATAAGCACTCAGCACTTTATTAATAACTTTTAATCCTTTCTCCCGTAATTAACTTCAAAGAACTTATAGGGCATCAACTACTTTTATTACTTCTCCCTCTCTTTCTGAGCGTTCCCTTTTCACTCGCTGCCGTGAAAATCAGATACCAACCTTTCTGCTTGTGGAAATCGACGGTACCGGCGCGAATCCACTCCAAATTATCTGCCAGCGGTTTGTACTGAACTCGAAACCCCGTAGGCTGCATGCCAAGATCCGTCGTCCTGTTCGACACGTCGGGGCCGACAATCTCCAACCCCAGAGAATGAGCCCCCGCGTCGTGCAACTTAACGAGATCTGGAGGATCGGGCTGCACCCCCTGCTGGAGGGTGATGAACTTCTCGAGACTCCCCAGCTTGTTCGAGGCCCTGCATTTGTAGTCGCCGAACACCAAGGAGTTGTTTACGTGGAGCTGCAACGGTGCTTACTTTGAGATATTAGGGGACATAAATTGGAGTTATTACCATTAGGATAGACCTGTGGGGCTCGTGAATGGCGCGGTCCCTTCCCGAGATGAGGCGGTTCTTGCGAAACCACTCGAACTTCGGCGGCGGGTTTGCCTCCACCTCGCAGGTTAAATTGACGTCGCCGCCGATGAAGCCCCACGCTTGATCTATTTGCTTCCACAGATGGGGGTGACGTGGTACGGGTTTGTCTGAAAAATCGAACCGCGGGCTTTACTTTATCGCCGCGATAAGGAGTAACGTAGTACTAATCGTTAGTTAAACTTCACATCCTACATAAATTCATCTTACATGCATTGCGTCTACATTCGCCCTGACAAGATAAACTTCTAACGTAGTAACAATCACTTTAGGGTAAATTTAAATGTACATAGTTTAGTTTACAGCGAATCATTATAAATTCTTTTAAAATTAATGTTTTTCACTTTCACCGTATATGTTATTCTATAATTTAGTATACTACGATATAAAAATTTAAAAATCATCGTCGGGCTTTTTGATTATAGAATAAATATGATTTATTTACTAGCAACCAAGGGTCTTGTCAAATTATTTCTCCCTCAAACTCATGGTAACCATGCCACTACAAATAACGTCTTAGCAACCATACAATGAGGCAATCCTTGATGTTACTTACATATTCTAATTTTAAATGTCATTATGACATTTTGAAATTTGATACTATTCTTACTAATATGCTAGTAAATAAAATATTGGATGCACCACGGGAGATACGCATGTTATTTACCTTCGGTTTACCTCGGGATAGAAGCCTTCCGTCTGTTACACATGTAAACCTCAGGGAAAAAACATATTCATATCTCCCTTAATGCATAAATATCTATTTTTCACGTCTGGGAAATAAACACGGTTTCTACGATACCAAAATCGTGACAGAAATAATGACTTATTCCCTAGAGGAGAGAAATGTACCTAAGGAGTTTTCATTATGACTGAAACAACAATTATGTCAAATTCGAGGTTAGCAGGTTAGGTTTTGCGTCAGTCTGTGTCAAAACTGATGTAAAACCTAACCTGATAATCTCGAATTTGATATAGCCTTACAGTGCCATCAACTTTCAAATTTAAAAAGTCAATAAATTACGTTTAAAAAAACAGGTTTGTAGTTTTAAATCTTTCTGCAACGTGAAAAATAGTATATGCAATTCTGAGAGACTGTTATTTTGCTTCAGTGCTATGCCACAAATTGCATAAATTACGCATTTCTCTCCTTCATTGCATAATCTACTATTAACAGGATGCTTAGAATTGAATTAAAACTCTAATTCCATATTTTTGCAAAAGGAATTTAATTTGCAGTTTTATTTTACATAGTATTCCAAACATTTTGTATATTCTAAGGTCGTATGCGAATACATTAGCATTATTCATATTCTTTTTTGGGTATTTCGTTACTCTGAAAATTAAAATTATTAAATAACGTATTAAATAACGAACGTTTCGAGGGACAATCTGCCCTCGTTATCAACGATTAACAATTAAAAAGGAACAAGAAAGCTTAGCTTTTTAACGGAGATTGAAAAAGCTAAGTTTTCTTGTTCCTTTTTAATTGTCAATCGTTGATAACGAGGGCAGATTGTCCATCAAAACGTTTGTTATTTACTACGTTATTTAATAATTTTGTTTTGCAGAGTGGCGAAATACCCAAAAAAGAATATGAATTATAGATTCACTCCACAAAGAAGTTTCAGAGATTACACTTGCCGTTATTCGTATCTGATCATGCAAAGTACTTGTAATACAATGTGGTCCTATTCAAATACTTATGCATCTAACTAAGGTACTATATTTATACGAGCCAGCTTATCCGCCATTTTGAGTTACTGAAAGTGGCGGCATATTCAAATTCTAGTTACTTTCCAAATAGCATACGGTAAGTCGGAAAAACAACGATCATGTCATTTAATTTAATCCGTCTTGAGAAAGATTGGTTTTTAAACAAATAAAAAGAAAGCAGAAAAAATCGAAACGAAAACACTGTTAACTAACACGCACGTGGTTCAAATTAGAGAACTTTAATAGTACCTTAGTTCCATAGATATACAAATACTACGTATAACTGGATAGGCCTCTAGTGTTCGTTGAGCGTGTCAGCTCGTGAAGTTATGCAACCCGCCTATATGTAGTATATCGCTCTCTGTCTAGCTCATTAATGCTTATGGACAAATTACAGCAACTTAACTTTAAAACAGAAAAAATGTAATTATTACAGCAATATGAATAAAACTATTGCGCTATCATATTATAAACAATCTTATGTTTTAATTTTTAAAACATTTTGCATGCAGTATTCATTCTTATTAAGATACTAACACAGGAAAATAAAAATGATAATAAATATATAATTATAATAGCTTTAGGTTATGGGATTTAAATTTAAAAATCTGGTGTGATACACGCACACAACTCCCTTTTATAGTGATCATATAATTAGCCAAAAATATGATTTTTAATTTTTAAGCATTTGTCAAAACTTTTCAAAAACTACAAATTCTACAAAAACGGTACAAAATACAGCGTTAGTTAAGGAGACAAATTTTCTCTAAAATTTTAAGCTGAATTAAAAAATGTAATAATATACCGGGTGTTCTATTTAAAATAGGAGTTAATACAAAAATAGAAAAAATAAACAAAAAAAAACCTATTTTAGAAGTATTCAACTGGAAAATCACCTATCTCACATCAATACACATAAAAAATTTATTAAAAATGTAAAAATTTGGAAAAAATCGTTAGATCAGTTTTTGAAAAAATCGAAGAAAGTGAAAAATCGCAAGAGTAGACACCATACTTCCGGTTTTGCGATTTTCTTCAAAAGCTTGCTGTCGCATCTACATAGTACACGAAACACAGACCACTGAACAAAAACATGTTTTTTGGGTTCAGGGGACTCTAAATGCAATAAGTACTTCCTTTATCGTAAAAGGAGGTAAAAAGCAAAAAATAGTAACATTTATTGTTTATTAATATTTATTACACAATACCTATACGTATACTATACAAAAAACAGCAGTTTTTAAATAAAATTAACTTTGACATTTTATGCCTAATTGGTGCTTGCTTTTCATGAAATTTAAATTATACAGTTTTCCATGGTGCTGCATGCGTCATTGTAAGAAAATATTTACAATATTCTTCACTAGCTGAAGTTCGTGCAAATCTTCTGAAAATATTTTTTTGATACCGGATGCGCTGACAAATAAATGCAGTTTTTCACCGAAATGGTTTACAGCAGCAGTTTCTTAGTTTTTAATTGTTTAAAATACTTTCACGAAGTTCCTCTCATTTTTAACTTTTATTATACAACAAACGAACAAACCACCACCGATTCTACACCTTGAAATGATTGGAACTAGGTAAAATCAGGTAAAAATCAAATAGATTCGCTGATCTGGCACACGTCTTGCGTAAATGACTGTGAGTTGGAGTGCAATACAAATACTACAGTAGTGCTATCTCTTTCGTTAGTGCGCCTGCTTCACAAACGCGCATTGGTTTATACCGAGCAAGGCCGTTCCAGTTACTCGTAGAGTATTCATTTCTATGCTTAGTTCAAACAACATTGACGAGTGACAGAACTCAATAAAACTGACAGATACAGTTGACAGCACAGAACAACACCTACACACTGGATAGATTTAAATAACTACACTTGGATGAAGACTGTAATTATAATTATTAGCATCGCAATGGAATGCACCAAGATTTAAATCAGCAGGCATTGTTCGTCTGGATCGAGCAGTACGTACTCCAACGGTTTCTAGTCTTGTTTGGTTGACAGACGACAGAACGCACGGTTACCGGTCAGCGCAGCCAAAGGCTTGGCGCTAAAATCCCTGTGACACAAAATCTAGTGGGATAAGCTTGCCTGGTTAATAAAGCACTCTACATCTAACTATAGTATGCCGGGGTCCGTAGCTCAGTGGTATGCATCCTGACTACTGATCTAAGGGTCGCGAGTTCGATTCCCGGTCCCGGTGAGGTTTTCAAAAATAAAAAATGCAGATGCAAGCCTCTACAGAATGACATCATTCAAGTGATGTAAAGCCGTAGGTTCCATGTCTACGATGTGTAGCATGTAAAAGGTCCCTTGCTAGGGTTTGGAACTCTTTTGAGGCAAAATTCTAAGTAGGACTTTGACCATATAACCAAAGCAGTCGGTGTCTAAGATACCTGGTACTCTGCATGCCTAGACCTTGTCCATTAACAAACAAACAAACAAACCAAATATAGTATGAGCAAAAATTGTTTTTATCTAGTATGGCTACGGATTAGTTCCTAATTCATGAATGGAAATATAATTCACTTTAAAAATGAAATGATAAGTTTGACATTTAAGTATAAACGTAGTTGCGTTGATAAGTTATTCCCTAGCCATACTAGATGAAAATAATTTTTGATCATTCTTCATTTACAAATCACGAATATAATGTTTCTGTCTGAAATTACTTCGCTGGTCACTAGAAGTATAAAAAACACAGTAAAATCTGTCTTGTTTACTCAAACTGTGCACCTATAAAATCTTTTTCCTGTATTGGTAATAAAAATTTGTTCTATAAATTCTTTGTTTGTAATTTCAGCTTACACGTAGGCAATGCCAAATGTTTTTTTACACGGTCTTCTAAAACCTTTAGTTTCCTGTTTTATTTTTACTTCCCTCGTCTAAAAGACGAAGTAAGTATTATAATCGCGAAAAAATCACCTTCCGAGATTTCTTTAGATCTTCTCGTTTTAGAGTACCTAGATGACGAAAAACAGGTTGTCTCAATTCCTTCTGTCTGTCTGTCTATCTGTCTGTTGGCAGTATAGCTCATAAAGTATTTGTCGGAGGAAGACGATATTTAGCATACATATTATATGTATACCTGGAATGAAAACTGTACAATTTCATACAAATATATACAGGGTGAGGACCTTAAAAAATAAAATTTTGTTTATATTTGCGTTAAGTGGGAAATAGATTAAAGTAGTAATTTGTACATAGATCAGGCCTTACACTTAACAAAAATAGAACCCAGCAAATACAAGATAAGGTCGCAAAAAATTCAAAAAGTTTCCACAATAACACCCTTCGCTTAAATACACCCTCGCATCGCACACATCACCGAGCCTGCATAGCGCAGTTAAATCTATCTGACTATCGACGATTGTATCCGCAGATGATGTTGATCGAATCCCTCCCCGGTAATTTTTTAAATTTAATAATTGCTTTAATTTGCATAAGCAAGTGTTAAGATATCATTACCTCTATTTTAATTCGTAAATTCGAAACCTTGAAATAGACGAAAAACGCATATTTGGGCGAGGCAACGACGTATATCGTAAAAACTATTGTATATAAATATATACATCCTGCGTATGGTATGTTTTAAATTTTTTTTTTTTTTTTTTAACTCATTTTATTAGCAATCAGAATAAATACAGTAATTCTATGAGCTAATTTTATGTTATTAAATTATTTAATAAAAGTCATGAGGAGAAAGCACCCACTGGTGAATTTCCTACTTTAGTTCGTTAAGTCTATTGGCCACTTTTTTCTTAGTCTTCTGGTTTCGGGTTCCTGGACTAGGACGTTGACTGTTATATTCGGGTGATTTTCAACAGTGTAATGGTGTTTTTCAGCTTTACTTTTTATAGAATCAGCTACTAATGGGATGTTGAAATCGTTGTGGATGGTTGCATTTGATACAAACCAGGGAGCATTGGATATCATCCTCAGGGTCTTGGACTGGAAGCGTTGTATTATTTCTATTGTTGATTTGCTGGCGCATCCCCATAATTCACAACCGTAGATCCAGATGGGACGAATTATGCTTTTGTAGATTAACAGTTTGCTATCTATTGCAAGTGCTGAGTTTCTCCCAAGGAGCCAATATAATTTTTTTAGTCGTAGATCCATTTCTTTTCGTTTTTTTCTTATATGAGATCTCCACGTTAAACGTTTATCGAGGTGTAGACCTAGATACCTGACTTCGTCTGCCTGAGGGATCGGTTTATTGTTTAAGTAGACTTGCGGACACGTTGAGTGTTTCATTGTAAACGTGACTTGGACCGATTTATCCTCGTTTACCCTTACTTTCCACTTATTTAGCCACTTTTCAAGCTGGTTTAAATGTTCTTGGAGTAGTTCGGTTGCTGTGTTCGGGTCTTCATTGCACGACAGGATTGCTGTGTCATCAGCGAACGTCCCTGTACTTGTTTGCTCTGTGATAGGAAGGTCACTTGTATATAATAGGTACAATAGAGGCCCGAGCACACTACCCGAGGGACACCCGCATTAATTTTATATATCTGGGAGGTGTCGTTACCGAGTTTGGTTTGAAAGAATCGTTTGTCCAGGTAGGAGCGCAAAAGCAGGTAGTAATGGTATGGAAGTAGTTTTTTTATTTTATACAATAAACCTCTGTGCCAAACCTTGTCAAATGCACAACTCACATCTAGGAACACTGCACAACAGTAAGTTTTGTCTTCAAGTGCACCGCGTATTATGTGTGTTAATCGATGGCATTGTTGGATTGTTGAATGCTGGGATCGGAATCCAAACTGGTGATCTGGTAGCCATTCACGTTGAAGTTCACTTTCATTAATGCGTTTTAATATTAATTTTTCAAGCAGCTTGGAAATTATCGGAAGTAAACTAATAGGTCGGAAGGATTTTATTTGAGTCGGAGGTTTACCCGGTTTAAGGATTAAGATAATTTGGGCAAATTTGAGTAATGATGGCCAGTATGCGAGACATAGTATTCTATTGAACAGGATTTGGAGATAACGAAGTCCTTTCTCAGGTAAGTGCTTTAATATAGTTCCTGTTATAAGGTCATGTCCTGGAGATTTTTTGTTAGGAAGTAGTTTTATTTGGGTTTCAATTTCGTGGATAGTGAAACTCTTTATTTGGGGTGATAATTGCAATGGAGTTTCTAGATAATGTTCAACCTCCTGGTCTGATTCATTAGAATTAGGTTCAAAGGTATTTTGAAGGTGCAGCGCGAAAGCTTCAGCCTTTTCTTTATCAGTTTTCGCCCATAGTCCTGTTGCATCTTGTAGTGGTGGTATGTGCTCTTTGGGACGTTTGATCCCTCTAGTTGCCCTCCATATTGACTGATCTTGTACAGAGAGTGTGGTTGTATAAAGTTGAAAAGTTTCATTGCGAATCTGTTGAAGTCTTCTTCTTAGTTTGTTATTCAGCTGGTTAAATATAGTTTTGTCTGCAATGTTGTGACTACGCTGCCAGGCTGCCCTTGCTCTTCTTTTTTCCCTCACTATTTCCATTATTTCAGCTGGGATATTAGGTGTATTGATTTTGTGGTTGTAGGACTGAGGTGTTGATTTCCAACCGGCTTCCTGAATAGTTGTTATTAAGTGGTTAGTTGCATATTCTAAGTCTTCGTTTGTTTTTAATGCCAGGTTCATGTTAAGATTTTCATTAATATGTGATTCAAAAGTTTCCCAGTTGGTTTTTATATTGCTGAGAGTAGGTGTGGGTTCTTTGTAAAGTATAGTTGCACTTACTGAGACTACTACGGGGGTGTGATCAGATGAAATGTCGTAACTGGGAACGATGTCCATGTAGTTTGAGGACATACCATGGGTGACAAAGAAGTCAAGCAGATCTGGTGTTTTATTGGGGTCAGTTGGCCAATATGTTGGACTGCCCGTCGATAGGAAACTATAATTGTTATCTGCCATAAGTTTGTATAGTTCTCTACCTTTTGTAGTTGTTAAACGCGAGCCCTAGTGTGTATTTTTAGCGTTGTAGTCGCCACCTGCTAAGAATCTAGGTCCTAGTTGCTCAAAATAGGGTTGGAACATTTGTTTGGATATGTTGTGGCGTGGCGGGCAATAAGCGACTGAAATTACTATTGGCATTGGAAGTTTTTCTACTTGTATTATGGTCCCTTGTAAGTAATCTGTTTGAAAGCTTGGTAATTCATGATGTTTGATAGTATTGCGAATTATTATAGCAGAGCCACCATGGGCTGTGTCGTCCGGGTGTTCTGTGTGATATATGGTAAAATGGGGCATTTTGAAATGTGATCTTGTTGTATAATGAGTTTCTGAGATTAACAAAATATTTATGCAATTGGCATGTAGAAAAGTTTCAACTTCTAACTTCCGTTGAAGCAGCCCGTTGGCATTCCACAACGCAATTTTTAGAAATTTAGCCATTAGTTAATTAGTTTATTGATCACTGTAGTTAGCATGTTTAATATCATGCTATTTTGCTGTAATAGTTGATTGAACATGGTTTTAAATTCATCTCGAAATTGTTTAAGACTAACGTCTTCGGCTGGCTGGTTTTGTACTATTTGCGAATAGGAGGGATATGGATGAATTGGTCGGTTGATAGTGGGGTGATTATCTTGTTGTCTTAGGGGTGGGAAGTTTTGCCTTGTTAAGTTTGAGGGTCTTAGGTTTGTGTGTTGCTTATCAGGTTGGTATTTATTTTGAAGCTGTTGATAAATTGTGCATCCTTTATAGTTTGCTGGGTGTTGTCCCTCGCAAAGAATGCATTTAGCTGGGGTTGCTTTTGTTTTTTGACAGATTTTCGTGTCATGCGGTCCAGCACATTTTACGCAGGCAAATGGTCTATTACAGTACCCCTTTGTGTGTCCGTAACTCTGGCAACGGGTACATTGTACTATGTCTTTGTTTATTTTGGGTGGTTCGAATAATACATGTTTATTTTGTAGTGATTTTATGTTGTAGATTTCCTTGTTATTAGTAGCTGGTTCAAGATCGATGTAAAAGATTGGCAATGGGTCTTTGGTTAGTTTATTTTTTAAATTCATAATATTTCTAACTGTGTGTCCTGCTTCTTTAAGGGCTTTTTTAATATCATCTGTTGGAGTAGTGTGGTGTAGGTGTTTTAGAACTACTCTATATGGGCGATTTTCCTTCATCTGGTACGTGTGATGTATAATTTTATTTTCCTGCATGTGTTTGATCATCTTACGGTAGGTGTCAGGGGTAGCTGTGGTAATTTTGACGACGTTATTGTGCAGACTTTTGGTCGAGTATTGTTCCTCTTCAGCGACGGAAAGTAAATTTTTTGTCATTTTATTGTAGTCTAGAACACCATGAACGAAAATGGGCGGGGGCTTAGATGTAGTAGTTTGTTGCGGTTGTTTATTAGCCTCATCGCTTGTTTCATTCACTGGGCTTAGAGCTGCGTATCTATTTTCAGAAATTAGTGTTTCTTTTCCACTGACCGTTTGTGTATTTGACTTGACTAATCGTTTTCGCTTAGTGACCCTTTGCCAATCATTAGCAGGATTAGTTTCCATTTCTTCTTCATCATCTTCATAATACTCATTTGGCGTACTGTTATTTTGTATTAGTTGCGATGAAGTTATTGCATTCAACTGGGATGTAGAAAGTTGTGTTTGTGGTATTTGGAGAAATTGTTGGCATTGTGAGGGCAATGCTGGATTAGGGGGCGGTTGATATGTGTATTGAGTTTGCTGGTAAATGTTTGGGGGATGGATAATAGGCGGGAACGGTGGTGGTTGTGATAACATAGGATTTCCGTTAATTTTCTGCTGGTTATAAGTATTAAATGCGCCGTTATTGCCGTTGCCGGCCGGCAGCATTTTAATTTATGTAATATGAATTATATTGTAGTTGAATTCTTTAAATTAATTGTTTAAGAATCACTTACAGTTTATTGAATTTTAAAGTTGATATCACAAGTTGACCTCAAAACGCTTTATCGCGCAGCACTTGTAATCTCGCAGACCGCTCGCAGACGTCTTAATTCCACGAATGTACAATGCGAACTATGTTTTAAAATGAATAAAGAAATGTTTAGTGAAAGAATTATCTGCATTGGTTTATTTATGTAAAAAGTATAATTCATTTTCTTAAGACATGCCCGGCGTGAAGGGTAAGCCAGCTGAAACCCGACGATATATACCAACAGTTCTTCGTAGAGTAGTAAGGAATTGGTCGGTAGCATTTATTCGCAGTCGCAAACGCCGCGGTTCGAATCCTTCCGGTAATGGATTTTTTTTTTTTTATTTGAAAATTTATTTAATTTATTAGAAACGTGAAGATATTTTTACTCCTAACTTAATTTTTAAAATTATTTAGTGTCACATGTCGACAAGAGAAGTCTGGGTAAAGCCGTTTACAGATTTTTTCCTATTGCATTGTTGTATAAACATGTTAAAGTCAGGTCCACATCATAAAGCGAATCGTGTTGCTGTATCCGCAAGAGCAAGTTTCTATAAATATTTTATAAGGAAAAGAGCCAATTGGAATAAATAATTCTAATTTTAGTTAGAAAATGTAAATTTTAAAATCTGGTATAGCCATGAGTAATTTGGGAGAAACCGGATCATAAATGGACGCGTTAGTAGATATGATATTAAATGTAAAAATGTCGAGTTACTTAAAAATACAGTATGTCCACGAATGGGCTTGTTTTAAAACTCCTAAAACAAATATTTTTAATTTAATTGTTAGCTTTAACTACTTTAACTACTCGGGGTAGAGAACTATATTCGATTGCAGTAAGCTAATTAATCTAATATAAAACTGAAAGTCCCGACTCACTCCCTCACTCACTCATCAACGCCCAGCCCCCAGACGGGATGGGGCTTGACCGGACGGGACTGGATGGGACGGGACGGGACTGGACGGGAAGGGAAGGGAAGGGATGGGATGGAAGAGAAGCGGACGGGACGAGACGGAATGGGACGGTACGGAGACTGGGACGGCGAAAGGGACGGGGACGGGGATAGGATGGGATGGGATGGGATGACAGAAAATAATTAGTCATTATTTAATACACAAATAACGAACCTCACTCGGACGAAGTTGCGGGTAACAGCTAGGTTAGAATAAAAGGGAGTCAAATCCAAAAAGAATGGAAGGGATGGGATGGAAAAAGGAGGGGACGGGACGAGACGGAATAGGACGGTACGGAGACTGGGACGGCGAAAGGGACGGGGACGGGGATAGGATGGGATGGGATGGGATAGGATGACAGAAAATAATTAGTCATTATTTAATACACAAATAACGCACCTCTCGCGGACGAAATCGCGGGTAACAGCTAGGTTAGAATAAAAGGGTGTCAAATCTAAAAACCATAAATATATGTTAAATCGTAATATTACAATTTCGTTGTATGTATCATTACCTTTATCTTAATTTAACTGCGACGACATGAGCTACATCTTGATAGCGTAGATTAAAAAATAATAAAAATAATTAAAAATATTTGCGACAAACTTCAGTGTTCGGAAATTTGATTAGTGACTAATAAACTTGACGAATTAAACTGGTTCAGCCTGCAGTTATGAGGACTTCCAACCCCACTAACGACTGTCATGATGTTGTTATGACCGCCGAGACCAACTTTTTTTTCTCGGCGCCTCGTGGTACGGCTATCACGGAAAAAAGTTGGTCCCGGCGGTCATAACAACATCATGACAGTCGTTAGTGGGGTTGGAAGTCCTCATAACTGCACAGCGACGCCTATAATTGGCCTAACGGCTGTTGGCTGAGTGCGAATTAAATAAAAAATAAATAAAGTAAAAAGTACTAGGTGGATAGGTCTACTAGAAAGAAGTCGCTAGTTGCCACCTCTTCGACGGTTTACAGATTGAACCTGTTGGGAACCAAAACCATTTCCCAGACTTCTAACCCTTGTTCATTCAATAGTCTATCTGCCTGTCTGCCTGTTGCCGGTATAACTGAAAAAATAGTTGTTGGAAGACGACGATATTTTGCATGCTAATTGTATGCCTTTCTGATATGAAACCCAGAAAAATTCAGTAAAACATATACAGAGTGGGCATCTTAAAAAAAATTAATTCTGCCTGTTGTTGCCTTAACTCAACAATTAGTACTTAAATAGAATATTTTGTGCATAGCTCCCGTTTTTACCATTTCCGCAATGAGTCTATTTTGGACCCAACATATACAGGGTGAGCACCTTAAACAATGAATTTTGTTTATTTTTGCTTTAATTGAGAAACAGATAAAAGTAGTAATTTGCACATAGCTCAGGCTTTACTCTTGACAAAAATGGAACCGAGCAGACACAGGATAAGTGTAAATAGAGACAAAAAGTGGTAACGAATAAGATCGGTGCCTTTAATGGCGCTGCATCGCAAAGATTCGAACGGTCCCGTGTGGCGACGTGGGTTAGTTGAAAATTCTTGTAATTCATATTGAGAAGTGTTTTCTTTTATTGTTTCAATATCATCAAGAACGTTAATATATTTTTACACCAGCAAAAAGAGCTATTCTGTCAAAGCAACGCTCACATTGGGCAGAGTTTCGTGTCTGTAACGATAAGTGCTCATTGTTTCTTAAATCTCTTTCACGCGAATATCTTATTTGATTTAAGGGAGAGTATAAATAATAGAGAATTGGCTATTTAAGACATTAAAAACGATAACATTATGTAGCAGCGCTAGTCGGTTTTTAATTTTCAGTAGGACATGGTTATTGTAGTGAGGTGTAAAGTGTTGCGTACGATTCATTCCCAAATAGTATCTGAAACAGCTGTTCTGTAGGAGATGCAACTTAGTTTAACATTTTTGGACTAGAAAAGTGTAGTAAACCATGCTACAATAATCTGGCTGACTAAGTATCAAACTATTCACAATGTACCACTTGGTATCAGATTGTAGGACATTCTAAAATTTGCAAAAGACAATAGACACTTTTTTATATGTGGTTCTGAAAATGTAAATGACAGTTGAGTAACACTCCGAGATTTTTCGCACTTTCTGTAAATGTGATTACTATTTTTTACTTAATGCTAATATTTCGTTTTATCTCTACATAAAGAACTTTCCTAATTTCAATGAGAACATTTCATCATGCCGTTACAAAGATCATAAAGGTATGGAAGAAGTTGTATAGCTGTTTATATAGTATCGCCACATTGGTTGTAAACTGCATATCAGATGGCTTTACATGGTTATCGTTTATAATTGTTAGTATTATTTTACCTTTGATGGGCAGACAATAAAATAGTTCTATTTAGTTAAAATAAATTTTCTATTTAGTTTTTTTTTTGTTCTGAAGTTAATCAGTAGATCAGACCGTTAAATTTGTGTCTGAACTTCGTCCCTTTGAACAAATTGCGCAATGTAAATGTATATTAATTTATGTATTATGTTTTATCTATAACTTGTGCAATATATGACAACTGGAATTACTCATTATAATAATAAACATAATTTCGCCAGGGGATACACATGATGGATACACATATTTCATCAAAAGGATAAGTACCTCGGTGAACTTCTATTGATAAAACAATTAAGCCAAAGTTGCCTTGGTTGGTGTTATGGAGGTCTAAAAGTATATATTTTAATATGGTTCCTTCTATAATATAAACTAAGAACTATCAGATTCGAAAAGGCCATTTTGTTTAAGGCATTTCCAAGATTATTAGAGAATGTACTCCACAACTAAGTTGAGGTTGTGGTTTCTACTAGGGTGCCTTGATGTCAATTTAACCATTTCCAGGGTACGGACTGATCGTTGTCCTCTCTCACCCTATAGAACTTTAGAGTGAGAGGGGATAATAACCAGGGTACGGACAGAGCATTGTCCCCTTTTACTATACAGTACTTTAGAGTGAGAAGAAACAACTATCTGTCCGTACCTTGCACAAATACGTCAAATTGACATCAAGGTATCTCAATTTCTACCAGTTACTTTATTGCTATATCTAGTGAAATTTATTTGCATAATTTTTATTCAAACTAATTCCATAGCTCACTATTTTTCTTCTTTTAATTGAAAACTGTAAATATATTTTCTGAAGAAAGGTCAATATGATTCAACTGAATTCTCATTTATTTTCAACTACAGCAGCGACGATATATACACAAAAGTGTTTCGAAATTAGATAATAGAAAAAACAAATATTTTTCTATAAAAATCTTGATCAAGAAATATATTTTATTTTAGAAAAAACTCCTTAATAAAATTTTTGATAAGGCAAGATCTACCTTGTTTTCAAATGTTAGATTTATATTTAAAATTAAAGAAAATTAACTCCTAATTATAGCCTTTATTTATATACTAATGAACAAAAATATATAAAAACTAAACACAAACATTTAGAAAAATTAATAAAGATATAAAAATGTAAGCAAGTTTTATAAACAGAAAATTCAAGCTATACACAAATGCCAGTGAAGAAAAAAATAAAGTTATTACAAATGGCGACATTGTAAAGATATTTTTCAATTTTTGTGTTTACTGGTCCATAAGCACAACTTCAACAATTTTCGACTTTTTATTTTTCTCTTAAATATTGAAAGAAAAAATAATCCTATTTACTAGCAAGTTCTTCGTACCAAGTACAAATGTTTATTTTTTCTTCTAAATCTTAAATGAATTCTGGAGTGCTCCCCGCACTTAATACGCTAAACTAACAAAGGCTGTAAAACAATATTGTACGTAAAAAGGAAACAACTCTTTTATGTTTCACGTACCCCCTGGAAATGTGTATGAAATTGTCGTTCTCCTTGTATAAATTGATAAAATTATAGCTTTTGTATGACAATGAGATAAAATCAAAAATACATGTAATTACATATTAAATGTTTTGTATTCATAAATTGTAGCAGGATACCCGTTTGCACCACTTGGGGATGGAATTTCAAAAATCCTCCAATTTCATTCTAAAAGATATTAAGATATTCCTGACAACACGGTCTACCCCTTTTTACTCCATAGGGGTGGTATTTCGAAAAATTCTCTATGCAAGCAAACGTCAATCGATATCTTACCGGGTCTAAGATATATTGTGGAATTCGTGAAAATATTCCATTAGGGGTAATTTTTTCAAAATCCTTTAAACCACTTTTTAAACATTTTAAAAATACATCTACATACCAAAAAAAGAATGATATAGCTCAATAAAGTAATGGATACATTTGCTAAACATTCAAGGAACAACTTTTGGAAAAAACGCTGGGACCCGTTATGTTTATTTACGCATTTTTTCAAATAAACTGTATACATACAAGATGACTCGCGTAGGAGGTGACCCCCTTTTCTTATTATGGAATTTGAAACAACTCATTTTTTATTTACTCTAAGTTAATTTTTGAGTATAGGTCACATGACAAAAAATTACGAAAGGCAATTTTAAAATTGCAAAATACTAAATTTAATGGCAATGATAACTTCAAAAACAACTAAATTAAATGTTCAAATTGTACACCGTTGTGTGTCTGACAGTAGCCAAAACGACCGAAATGATGTTTTCTATTGATTGCTGCCATTGATAAAAACGTAAAACCATACTTCTTAAAATTAAATTTAGTATTTTGCAATTTTAATTTTTTTTCTTAATTTTTGGTCATGTCTCCTATAGGCAAAAATCAGCTTAGCGTAAGTAAAAAAAAGTGCTTTCAAATTCCGTAATAAAAAAAGAGGGCTGCCATATTTCCTACGCGAGTCACCCTGTATGTATGCTTTGTATTTGAAAAAAATGTTCAACTAAAAATAAAAAAGCGTTAATAGTGGGTAGAGTCAGTCATTACAGGCTAGTGACATTTTTATTGTCGATGTTTTTAGAGAAAACAACAAAATTAAGATCGTGAAGTGTATACAAACTATCATAACGAAAATAACAGAATGAAAATACTTTTTGCTGCAAAATCTTTCAAGTGTATATATAGTGTGTCCACAGGAGTACGCACCATAGAGATAAGATAATGCTAATAGAATATAAATATCAACCAGTGCTATGACCACCGTCCCTTTTCTTGTACCATTTATAACAATATTGTTTCATACAGTGGCGAGTCAGAAGCCAGAAAACAACGTTTTAGAGTGCCGGCGATCACAGCATTAGCCGATCTTTCTATTCTATTTGGTTATCCCTATGGTGCGTCCTCCTGTGGACACACGGTACCTATATATCTCAGTCAAACGAAAACGATTATACGTTTAAAAAGGCGCAAAAATTCTGATCAAAATGCATTTTCGAAAGTAACAAGATATGGGCCGTTTAACACATCATTTTGCTGCTTCTCAGGATTAGCCAAAAACTAAGACAGCCATTAAATTGAAATTTGGTGCACTTTATCGTTTAATCTTCTTCTTTTTCTTCTTATATTAGGTTAGTGGCTTGTTTAAATTCACAAAGCTGTGGTTCTATGAGTTTTCTCTGCTTGTAAGCTGGGTGGCTACCCTTGCCCGTAGAAATCGGGAAGAGATTCCTTGTTTAGGGCTATTGACTACTACATACATAATTTTTAAAATTCTTGTATAGTCACGGAGAATTGAACACGGTCCTGCTGCCTGAGAGTTAATTACATTGCTTGCTTTGTCATCCCCACACTTAATATCCAATCAAATACAATCAACCATGCGAATTTAAGTTAATAACGAAATCTAGGACAGTAGAAGTTTTAAAACAAATTGTTTAAGGGAAATAGAATCGTGTGACCCTTAAAGGAATGTCGTTACATTTTGACAGGAAAATCACAATTACTGATTTTATGATTAAGCACACGGTTTTGGAGAAGTTTGTGCTAAGGTTTACATTTGCTAAAGAACAAATTGACTAATTTTGATTCTCCTGATTAATTAGATTTGGTTAGGTATTTGAGTGCACCAGTTTTAAATTTAAAATGTAGGACACATTTAATAACTTTTGTTGCCCTAAACAAAGTTTTAAAAGCCAATTGGAGATGGGCAGTAAAGAAATAATACTTGTATTCACTGCTAGAAGAAGAAACACCACAAAACCAAACATGAGACAGGTCACATACAAAAAGTTCATAGTTGTCAAGCACATGTGTCATTTCAATTGAAGCATCAAGGTAAGGTTGTGTTTAAATAGAGCATGTGGGCGACCGTGGAGGGGGTCCCATTCAGTGAAACAGTAATAAACCCGCCTTATTATTAAATGAAATGTACTTGTGTTCGTAGTTTATAAAAACTCGGAAATAGTAAACTGTTGAATAAAGCCTTGATGCTTTTGCTGGATTAACACGGCATGTAGTGTTGTGCATTATTTAAGAGGTTTGATACTTCGATTATTTTCAATGTTCGAAATGACAGGCGTGGTTTGTATTTATGCTCAAGCGTAGTTTTGTGGTGGTAATATCATACCCATGGTGCCAAAAATGTAGATATAAAAAATGTTACCTTTAATGTCAAGTAGAAGTAGAATAGCTAGCACCCCCTTAAATAAATTTAATTTCAGTTATAGAAGGATTTGAAAAAATTAAAGAAACTATATCGTACCAAGTTTGAACATCATGCGATAGTTTTTGACTTCTCTCGCGCTCAGGTGCTTCAGAATATATAATTTACTAACATATGTCGGTCTATTCTGATGAGAAGATTAGCGCCCTCTAGATCACGTCCCATTTTTTTCGCAAAACTCTTATAATCGTGACAGTGCTTGAATATCGTCAAAAAGATCACTTTACAATGTTGTTGCGGTTAGTACTTTTCATGAGCTTTACCTAATATGCGATATCGACTCTTAAACGACAGAGGCTGTCATAGAAGTCCAACATTCATTTAGTCTGTGCCGAAAGATAAATATTGTTTCTGGATTATAAGTTACAGATCTATTAGTTACAGAACGGAGCCTTGGATATTTCGATAATTTAAATAAATATATACTTGACCTGTTTCATATACTAACGTATTTCATCTTTTTGGAATGGTTTAAGGCCGACACATGTTAGAGTTGACATCTTTCATATGAAACCAATCAAGTGCGTTATTGATTTAAATTATTGACTAATAATGCTTTACCATGTGCCAACCGCGTATTCTGATCAACGTATTGGAAGCTTTCAAGTGTACTCGAATGACACTAAGAATCGTGTATTTAACATATGAAACTGCTACGAATATTTAAAAATTACGTAGCGTCAAATTTATTCCAAAATTCTTTCTAAATTAACACTTCTCTAAAACTTCTGTATATTAATATATCAAATTGCAACTGAACCCGACCAATTCCCAGTTTAATCGCTCCTGCTTCACTCACTGCGGCAGTTTCTCAATATTAATACCTTTGTGACACCTCAGCAAGTTTCCAGATAGAATTTACGTTTACCTTAATCTCTCCGGTATTGACAAAGTTTATTCATAACTATGAAATTGATTGTTAACATGAACAGAATTAGGAAACAACCAAATCCGTTTTGTGACCCTTGTCCCTAATTTGTTCTAATTAAACAGTAGAAACCGAAAGAGATTAATTAGTACCCCTGCACTGCTAACAAGGTCCTGGCAAGTTTCATTTCAGCGTAAAATTACAAGGGTGCTCTGAGATATGTGGTCAGTTACACGTCCATTTCTTTCTCGTTTCCTGCCTTCTTTTATTTGTTTCAGAAACCGCATACTTTAGGGGCCGTTTGCTATCTTCCTTCCACGTATAGAAACTTGCTAGTTTAATTATGGAAATATATGCAATAATTACAAGCAGCATCTCCTAAAATGTTAAACTATATAAAAATATTATATATTGATTCATTTAAAAGGCATTTCAGGGGGATGTGTGATGGGTAAAACTATTCACGGGGTTAGTAGTTAACGAAATGTTTAATGAGATTAAAGAAAAAGTGAAATTAAACTCTTTCATTTAACTTAAGTTAAAATTACAATCAATATGCTTCATCGTCTTTTAGTGAATATTTGAATGTTAAAATGATTCGCATTTGACACACTATACCTAAATACGTATTTAGTAAAACCTTGTTTTGTGGTGTTTCTAGTCATTATGTGCATTTATAACCTATCGGATTAGATTATTAATATACCAATTGAAAAATTGATGCGTTACAGATTCTTTTGTAGGCGTATGTACAGGGTGTATGATGGGAGCGCCGCAGCAGTGATTTTGAAATACAAGCAAATATTTACAAAAAACTTAATTATGGAACTCAAAAAAGAGATGTATTTTTAAAATTATTATAGCATCAGCATTGTCTCCATTTTGAAAATAGTTAACCATTTAATTACGTTTTTTGTTGTTTCAGAATACCTTGGTATTAGTTGCAATTTTTTCGTGATAAGCAATATTTATGGACAAGGAATAAAAATACACAAATATGAAAAATGTTACCGTTTGTGTTGCAAAAACATTGTAGACGTAATTAATATGTACGAAGAATAATATTCAGAAAGACGAATCCAGCATGCAAGAATCTTATATAAATTGGTAGCTTTTTAAGGAAGATATTCTAAACATTGGTGCATAGATATCAAGAACGACCATTAGTTTTGTTAGAGGTCTGTGGAAGAAGAAAGAGCAAATCCAAACGTTGATAGAACTATTTAATTGATCAATCAGGCTAATTTTAGTAGCTTCTGTGTGATTCATTATAATGATGCACTGGGAACTCATTAAGCCTAATTCATGGATATCCCCAGTATTGACCTACTCTAAAAGGCGTGGCTAAATATTTATTGAATCTTTTAAAAACTATACTTCTTACAGAAGAACTTTTTTTGACACATTCTGTAGATCATTACGTAGTACACAATGGGGTTCTAAAAAAATATTTGCATTATTAATTTTTATTGCCTTTTTTAAATAAATGTAGATAGTGACATATTAAATGATCTTGTTTCACGAACTCTAATTTTTATTAAACAATTAGAAAATGTTCCTGAAAAACTGAAAAACAAGAATAAAGTTTCTCAGTTATAATAATATCACTGGGACCTCCGAATGTATATATATCACGCATATTTAAGCTTTCAGGTCGATCTATTAAACAGTTTGGTCTGCAGAGGGGACACAGGCTCAAAGATTGTCAGACTGATAGACTCACAGACAGACATCACCAATTTTTTATTAATAAGAAGACACGAAACGGATATTTCCGCAAAAATCTTCAGTACGAAAAGATCATGATTACTACACTTACTATAAAAAAGATTAGGATGGCGCTGTTAGGTATAGAGACAAATCGTCATCCAGTAGTTAAACAAGCCGTACGGTAACATTGGGATTAGAACCCATCATGGCACTCTATGCATCACCGAGGAATATGGACTGTCAATGAATATAAAGAAAACAAAGTTCATGTTAATAACAAAATCATTGCAAAACAACGAAAACTTTTATATCCACGATCAGATAGTGGAAGGAGTACGAAAATATAATTATTTAGAAACATATGTAAACGAGAACAACGATAGCTCTGTCGAAATAAGAATAAGCATAGGCTAGAAGTACATTCATGAAACTGAAAAAAGCACTATGTGTTCGAAACTTAAGTCTAGAGATAAGTCAGAATAATGAGATGCTATATACTGCCAGTACTCTATTATGGAATGGAAACATGGACGATGAAAAAAATAGACATTATGGATGGCAAGAATAGCAAACCACGGTCCTAGTACGGACGAAGAAAGATAAAGAGGCTATACTAACTGTTAACAAGAGGAAGATTCAGTACATGGGACACAACATGAGGGGAGAAAAATATCACATACTCATTATAGAGAAAAATATTATGGGAAGAAGAAGTATAGGAGGAAAAAGACATTCGTTGCTAGAGAACCTCAGAGATTGGTATAACTGCTCTAACATCCAACTTTTCAGATGAGTGGCATCAAATATTCATATTGCCTTGATGATCGCCAACCTTCGGAATGAAGATGGCACCCTAAACCTCTCGGTTTAATTTCCTTGAATTTTTATCCACTACCTTTCTGTACCATTTGGGTACAAAGTGAAGGATTTATGATCTCTTAAACGTCATTTAATTTTCTCGTCATGGTTTGTCATTGACATTGAATCAGCTTGTTCACAACGTTTGAATAAATCAAAATTCGGAATAGTTCTTGATTTTGATCTCTGAGAGGATAGTCTGTTCTTTCGTCATCGTTTAAAATTGTTTCTCACAGTATTTTTCTTTGTTTGAAGCGATGTGATTTTCCAAATGGTGTCATCCAAAGTGTAATGATAATTTTAGTAAAAAAATTATACAGGTAGCTCACTTTCCAGTCATATATTGGTAACTCTAATTGTGAAATATATAGGATATGATTTTGGAGGCTTTCAAGGCCATCGCCATTCTTAAATTTGAAAAGTCGAGCAGAAACACGAGAAAAATCTGATGCCGTGCTTAAAGCCTCAACTTAAAGTGTTCTAAAAACTGAAAATGGATGGATTCTTTAACATCAAATCATTATATAACCATAAGAGTTACAAGAAAATTAAGAACGCTATGAATTCTCGGGAAATAGTTCTATAGGTCCCAATTTTTTTAGCGTTTGTGGTTACATAATTATTTTAGATTAAAGAATTGATCTAAGATATTTTCAATTCTTCACGGTATTACAAGATATTGGCTTGGGTCAAATTGAAGCACATCATCATACTATTCACGATGGGAGAAACATTAGGTACAATGTTTTTGTCCAAACTACATACATACTCTCACACTGTCTGTAACACACTGTATTACGTCTCTAGCTGTTGGAATTCCTGGTGTTCTATAGATATTACAATGCCCAAAAACTATCATCTAATAACAATATGTAGTAACACTTTTAGCACCATTATTGTAAAAATTTTTATTAAGACATTTTGTTGTGCTTTAACTACTATGTCTTATAGCACTATATTCTACAGTGGACGTTAAATGTTAAAAACTTGTATTTCTTTGAGAGAACTAATTGAGTTTGTTATTTTATCTATTCCAGTGAGATATGTAACTCATTACGCCACTCATTTGACACTATTTCCGTTAGGTAATGAAGCTCAATGCACCACTCAGTTATGTAATGGCTTCATTACCTAACTGAGTGGTGTAATGACTTCATTACCTAATTGAAATAGTGTCAAATGAATGACATAATGCCATTTGCCTACTAAAATGACAAATTTGACATTTCTCTTAATGCACTTTTCTCAATTTTAGGCAGTTGTAGATAACATTTTGTACAATTAATATACGTGTGTGTAAGTCACAAACGAGTGCGTACTTGTATAGTAAGTAACTATTATGTAACGCTTCGAAAAAACGTGATTCGTATAACTGCTGACGTGTTACCAAGCCCAGAATATTTTTCATTCATTGTCATTGGTCTACCTATACTCATTTACTAAACTATTGAAGATGTCAAAGTACTACTAAAAAGTCAATTTTAAATTTATTAAAATCTTCTCTTTAAGTCGAGTGTATTAAAATACGGTTCAATTTTTTATCTAAAAAACTTGTTAGCTCAAACCATGTATCCTTTGCTTTAGATCGTAGCTCAGCATGGAGATTCACTAATAATAACCAAAGAGCGCGTATTCTTTCTTCACCATAGCTCCCACTACTCATAGAAGCACACAAGCATTTTTCCATTAATAGCAGTTATTGTAAATTTGCATTTCGACTAATTTAGGTCTACCAAGTGTTCCACTTACTCGAAATCTTTGTGTTAATCCCATCTCTATATCGGGTTTTACTTTCTTATGTACTCCCATCCACGTCATAATACAACGACCGGTTCTGTGTTACGTAATATAACTGGCCGAACAGTTAAGGCGTCTAACTAGAGATCAGATTCCTTCTGGGAGCGTAAATTCGAATCTTATTGACTCAGTATCTTATTTCTTTTGCAAAATAACGCAATTCGCATTACCAATATATGCTTCGTTTAACCACGTAAGTGCTTTTAGAAACATTAAACGTTAAAAAGCTTCTCCAACTCCTTTATTTGCGATTTGTAACGTCCATTTTGACGTAATCATCTATGTTTGCCTTATTTTGTGCCCTAGTGATTTACCTGACCCTAGCAGTAGTTATGTTTGACTTCATTTCTAGAATTATCCCTCCTCGCGTCATGTTTCGTGGTTTGGTTAGGCCTCTCTATCAGTGTTATTTTGATTAATTAGCTCTAGCAACTTACATATTTACCAGTTTAGAATCAAATATTATCCATTTTGAAGATTTGTAGATTACAAATATGCTCAAATGCGTTAGGGATTTTCAATTAATCGAAAGGGGATCGGTATCTTGGGCAGTGTCTCTGCTGAGTCCTAGCACGCTTGCTTAGTGACGTCCTTCTGCAGTAATCTTTGTAATTGAGTGGTTGTTGTATTTCCGTGATTTTCCCCTATCCTTATGTTTGGTTAGTTACATGGGAGAAGCATTACTCTGGTGAGTTCTATCGTGAAACGCATGTTGGCATTTTTTGTGCTTATGTATCTTCTTCTTACTCTACTTGAAATTGGAGATTAGTCGGTAAGCCGATTTACAGCTGAAGTGAGTTTTTCCAAAAGTTCCTCTGTAGGCCAATCGCGTCTTATTGCTTTAGGGCTTGCTAATTTAAGGATTGGGATTGCTAGTTTATAGATTTGGGTTGCTAGTTTAAGATTTTCGTTGCTAGTTTATATATTTTGCACTCTTTTCGACTTTGTTTTGGTAGTCTGATTTTTTTTGCCTACATTGGTACCGTTCTATTCAGCTACATCAGCTTGCTTGATCAAAGATGGATTCAGCAGATAAGCTACAACCTTGCTTTACTCTACCAAATATTATTGGCGCAAGTCGGAATTGGTATGAATATGTTTATGAACTGACGATATTGAAATTTGTCTGTTTATGCTCGATTTACCATTTATTGATGTAGTTATAAGTATTATTGATGAATATGTGTATTTCCTATGTACATTGCTCCTTGTTTATTTGCGGGTTAAACTTGCATTTGAAATTAACATACATACGTTGTTATGCTGTAAACCTTACACGTACAGTATGTACACGTCGTGGATTTGGTATTGGGTTCACCTCAATTACTTACGTACTTTTCCTTTACAATTACATACATACATACATTATCAGCTCCTCATCTACCGACAGGTGTAGAGGTGCCTTTACAATTTAAATCTATATCAATTATAGATTTAAAATATTGAATCTATAATTGTCCTTTACAATTATAGATTCAATATTTTAATTTTGGCCTGCCTCCTTATATTATTTGCCTCCATGTATTGGGAATGAGTATCACGAGCTTTGAGCAATATTTATGGGTTTTTCTTTCTATAACAGGTTGCATATTATCATGCGTCTGATAAATTTGAAATATCCCCCTTCAGTTTAAGTTGCAATAACCGGAGAATTGTCTAACTTAAATTCGCGAGTGGTCGAACAATCAAGTTGGCGCGCCCTTATTAGGCTTTTATCATTTCGTGTTAACCCCCTCCTCCGGAGTAGCTCAACTAACTCGTTGAGCGCTATTGATTACGGACTATTTTTGAGTATTCACAGCTATTTACTGCTCATATTAAAGTATTGCAAGATTATCATTAGCTTTTCCGCCTATCAGAACGTTCACCGGTCACAAATTCAATTTGATAGATATCAAATTCATATGCATATACTGTGGACAAAAAAGTTAGTTAAACTAAGGTTCGTCTTTTTTACGTTCTATTTCTTTTATTGGGTCTTTAATCCATGATTTTATTAACGTTTTTGGTGAAATTATGAATAGCAGTACAAACTAGACTAATTATCTGGTTTAATTAGAGCTCATTATATGCAGTTCGAGTTGTGTTAGATAATATTTGAAATTTTTAAAGTAGCATGTGTTATTTAAATGCATGTCTCGCTCCATATTATAACCTGGTAGAAACTGAGTATATTAGTGAGACATTTCTAACACCTTTCAAATATCATAACATAGTAAGACCATCGACACATTCTATAAATACATACTAAAAATTGTGGTACAGACTAATTTTACTAGATATTAATAGTTCTTAACAACAACTAGAGCTTTTACCAGCAGTACGAAATAACACTCCAGTGCAATGGCTGATTTTTGTAAATTTAAGGATAGTATCTGATTCTGCACAGGAGCAGCTACATTTCCGGTACCGATGAGTTTGCAATTCCACTGCTAACCGTGAAATTTGCATGTGGAGGGTCAAATATGGTCGTTTTGACGTGCAGACCGCAGTCGTCGTTAAACATACGACTGTAGATCTTACACAAATTTGCAATGCCAGACATGTGTAGAGATCAGCAAATCTGAGTTTAGTATTATTTAGAGAAAGTTGACATCAGCTTCAACCCTTATATTTTTTGGCAGCACACGACCAACTAAGTCTAAGAAACCTTTCCATTAAAAAATATATTTCTTAAGCTAAACTAGCACTTTCTAGCAAAACTCGGCCAAACTTATAGTGGTCAACGCTTATTGCCCAATTGAAAAGCAGGAAAATGTGTATACAAACATGCAGCAATAGGACATCAATAACTTTTAATCGAAGGTTCTTGCTGGTTCTCACTGATTTTCCGTGTTTCGAATGTTAGTACAATTTCATAATTCAACATTTGAAATTCGGCAAATTGGGAAGCTTTGACAAGCTACAGCTTTTTAAAAGTTGCTTTAAGGAATACATCTGCTGCTTTCAGATTATATTTTTTCGAAATTTTTGCTTTTTCATAGATCTGAGTGTAAAGTGAACCTTGCACCTTGATTCAAATCGGAGGGAACGGAAAAAAAGTTTGTAGCATTTTAAATTTTCCCTCGCCGTAAAAGTGTTACCAATCAACTTAATTTGTTTTGTAGATTCAAAATATAGTTTTTGAGTTGGCTTCCGAGTAACGCACCAATAGCGTGCCCTTCTCTGGCTCCACCCACTGTGTAATTCTTTCATCGCGAGAGAAATAGTACAATTTTACTTCGGCACGATTTGTTGAAGTACTACTTTCGGGTCGGGCTATTTCTACTAATTTTCATTTCTTTTTAGCACCAGCACAATCAATCGCCACCAAACCAAAATTATATGAACCTGCATTACTTTTGTGCAGACAGCAATCACTTTGGAGCTAGAGAAATGCCGAAAATTATCGTCTACAGAAGGTGCCTCCCCGAGTTGATATGAACAAAACATCTCGGGAACGATATAACATATCAGGATGATTTCCGCGCCAGTTTGTATGGAATTTTAATGCAAATAACTAAGCATCTTTTGGGAGAGATTGGTAGTTTTGCTTTGTATTTTTGTTTTCGATTTGTGTCCATGATACCAGCAATAGCCGCTAAGCGGCTACGTAACTACGGAATACGGTGGTGTAAATGGTATAGAGCTGGGTTGCTGAGCTTAAGGTCACGAGTTCGAAATTGGGGGGGTATTAAATTTATTTTGATTATTGAGAGATTCGGATACAAATTCCTATCTATTGTCACCTCTGAATGTGAAATACCACATTGACGAAGTTTCCAGCACCGCTTTAACAGATTACGAAGACTAAATTACTGTGTCTTAAGAAGGAGGCCAATCAAAGAGCGCATGGCAAAAACCACTTCATCCCAAAACTGTACCGAAATATCAATAAGACGCTTGCACCTTCTCATCTTGTTGGATTTATTTTTGATACTATTATTTCACGTACTATCACTTTATCTTACAAAAAAAATTAATGTCGTACCACACCCAACCTTTTTTGTTTCATAAGTGCTTCACAATTTATTTAGAATGATTTGCCTGGCGGTTTCATGCTTTCCATAGTGTACGAGTAGTAATTATACACAGTCCCTGATGATTAATTAGTATCCAAGTCTACCTCAGCGCAAGTGGTGTACAGCGATTAACACACGCAAAAACAACTTTTCATTTAAAAAGCTCTTTTTAAGCCGCGCGCGTCTACCGCAACGTAGCTTCTCGTGCATGTGGACCTTAAAATAGCTCAAATAATAAATGTGCGGTAATTTTGTGTTATCATGCCTGCACATTCTTAGTGGAAAGCCCATTTATTACCATCACAACAATTATAAAACAATCTCGTTCCGGAACTTTCATTTACATCGGCGTTAAGGGTATCGCGACAGCTTAATTCTAATGCTTTGAATTCTAACTTAACAATTACGTCTTTGTTTGTCGACAAGATTACCAAAATTATTCAAAATCTGAGTAGATGCGGAAGTGTACAAGTTCGTAATTAAATTTTAAGCAGTTACATTTAGTTAATCCACGTATGTTGCTAGTTCAGTCTGTCTGAAAGTTCGCTATAATTTCCAAAGCTGCAATTTGCATAAATTTATTCAGTTACTGTTCAAACTAGAGCCCTGTGCGGTCCTAAATGGAGTTCGCCTACTATTTAGCCGCTGGGTGAGCTTTTTGCGGTATGATATGTGATTATTGGATTACGGTACGTAGGTACACATTCACCCCTGACTCTCAAAGTTAAAATTTTTTGCTCTTCGCTGAAAATATGGAAGGGCCTTAATTAGAATTTATGAAACCGGATTAGCCGGAAAAATGTTGTTCTATTTTTAGTCATTTGAATATTTCTGTAATAATTTTGATAGTACCTGCATGCTTTACGGTTGACAATTATCAAGAGCGGTTCTTTATACCGCTCATTTTTATAGCGGAATATGAATGCATATTGTGTAATTTTAGTAGAGAATCTAAAGAGTTCATATGTAAAAACCATGATACCCACGAGTAGGTATTTCAATCAGAGCTGGGAAATAATTAATTACTAATTAAATTCCTTTTGGTTTATTTGCCTTGAAATTGAATTACTTTTCAAAATGCGGTAATTGTAATTGGGAATTGCCATTTTTGTTAAACACTACTTGACAATTACTTTTTGAGGGTAAGTAATTACTACATTCAATTACTCAATTACTTTTGTGTAATGAAATTACTTTGCAAGTATTTGAATTACCTGTGGCAATTGAAATTATTCGTGGTATTTGAATTACTTTATGGTAATTCATTTACGAAATTACTGACCTCGATTGGATGCTAAATCTCCAGAACGAAAAAAATACGATAAGGTCTTATTAAGTTAGATATTAAGCAAATGGGAGTAGGGTAGGTGTTCCCGGAACAATGCAATATTTGCATTTTGTACGGCGCGTGCAAGAGCAAAGAGTGCATTGGTGAGTGTCTGTAGATGTGATATGTAGGTTGTAATAGGTAAGTTACTATTTATTATGTAAGGCGCTAAAACTATATTTGCGGTAAGTACATTACAGATTACAATATCTACGGTAAAAATAGCTTCATTAGACGATATTGGTTCACAATAATTATTTATTTATTTCAATTTGTTTTAGTTAAACGATGTACTAGCATAGGATTATACTGCCGTGCAAGTGTAACAGGCGTTAGGTCCAGAAAATTACGTGTTTGAGTGAGGAATTCAACTAAACGGCCAATATCCGATAACAACATTTAAACAGCGTAAAACACATAAATAAAATGTACCCAATTGCACAATTCCATGCTTGGTTGACTCAAAAATGCAGTATGGGGTATGGTACTAATACAATTCAAAAACACCGCATAAGTTTACCGCATTCTTGCATTGAACGTTTTGTAAATTATCCCTTCTTTGTCGCTCTTGTCTTGTAATGCTCATATGCTGCTTTTTATACTAACAACTAGTGTATAGTTTTGAGGCTATGAAAAATTGTTTACGACTGCTGCAGCATGTTAGCTCCGATTATGATCTGGAATAGTGTCTTGTAAAAATCGTGACTTCCTTATAATTCCGCTCACCTCATCCAACATTACTTCTTTACGTTATGCAGGGTGTTTCGTTGACGGACGAAACATACAAAACCCCCATGCTAATTACGAGGCATTCAAATATTGGCTTCGTAATGATTTTACATAAAATTCCATTATGTTTTTTTTAAAACAGTTCATAGTGACCACTTTATGTAATTTCAGATATTTTATTGCCCTAAATTTAAAATCAATAGGTACTATTAAATATTTTGATAAAATTAACGGGTATTATTGAAGATGTTGATAAGATTTTGAAATTTGAAGTAAAAATTGGTAAGCAATCTGAGCAATTTATTTGTCGAGCGTTGACAGTAATTTTATGAAATACGTATGTTTTCCCGTTTCTTATACGGTGTGTTCAAAAATAAATTACATAAGGGTTGGCCGTGGACTATAAAAGTAGTATCAACAGCAAGCTATAGAATTCATTAACTGTAATCACTGTTATTGTTATTGTAAGTTTATATTATACGCTGATATCGTAATCGAAAATTCTAAAGATTTCGACATTAGTTTTATTTTCCATGGCCAACCCTTAAGTAATTTCTTTTTGAACACATGGCATAAAGACCTCTTGAAGGTAAAAATGACTTCATTGTTAAGTGCTTGAGCAAATGCCTTTTGTTTTTGTATCTGATGTACGAATTATTATTTCAATCAGCCGTTCTCAATTAGGTTAATCAGTCAACTTTCAACAGTCCCTGATCAATACCAGTTTGATATTTTGTTTTAAAATTTCAAAAGTTACCTAACACATTTTTATAGCTATTTGTATTACTAGGGAGGAAAATGTATCATTTCCTCCCGCGGATGTAGTTTAATTCTCCAGTGTTAGCGAGAACAGTACCTAATCAATTGTAATCATGCAAGGGAGGAAATGACATTTTAGTCCAGAGTTACACATATGACACTTTTACATTTCATGATGAGACTATCTTTTGTATTCAGCTGCATTCGCAAATATTTACATATGAAAATCAGGAGGCTAGTTGATTTATTATTAATCACGTTGCCTCCCGTGGCAACGGGAGTCAATGTATTATATTCCCTACCACCGCCATTAGAAACCGACCAGGGAACCAAACGTGTATTTTCGGGAAACCCCTAACAGGCGACAGAAAATGTCACTTTCGGATAAAGGGGTAAAACATATTTTCGAACTGAGCCAACAAAAATTGCTCAAGTTGCGCCAGTTGAATCACCATGCAGCGTTCTTTACGAAATCAAAAAGAACTTTGCTGTCAAACCATTAAGAAATCCAATGCTGCAACCTGTATACTTAGGTAAGTTACATATCTTCGTCATTCAGCCTGACGTTAACCGTATTTAATAGTAGATTGTTCTACAAGTTAAGAAAAGTGAGAGTTTTTCAATATTTAATTTACGAGCGAACGATGCAAAGCGAGTGGATTAATTTTACACGAACACCGAAAAATCACTTTTATAACGTATTCAGCGTGCTATTTTTTCTAATACCATTACAACATTTAGCAAAAATGAAATTCAACATTTCTTCATAATCGAAAAAAATTGCTTTTTTTAATCGGCGGTGAAGTACCGAAGCCGTCACTTCACTGCCGATTAAAAAACACTACTATTTTTTAAATCGGCAGTGAAGAACGTCGAAATCGTCACTAAAATACGAGAAATCGGCAGTGAAGTAATCCATTGTTTTCGACTTTTTGTAGGCGGCTGGGGTATAGGTAAACGTCAACTGACGGTTGGTTAAAATGTAGTAATTTCGCGATTTCTCGTTTTAAAAAAATAATGTATCCCTCGGCAGTGGAAGTTCCTTTTTACTCTTCATGTAGTTTATATGCTTTGGCCTTACGGGCCTCAGCAGCTAAACCCACATTCGTGATAAAAAGCTTAACTTCAGTGATAACTTATGTGGAAATTTATACAAAAATAAAATTGAACTTCCTAGTCCCTATACCGCCTTACTGAAGGGACGTTGTACTAAGGTATATTAGATGTAATCGGTTGATTATAACCTAAGGAATCTATGACCAATCGGTGTCCCATTCTTTTTGGGACACCTTGTATAATTGTTATTCTTGACTTTATTTATTACTTACATCTTACATCAAAACAAACTAAAAACCTTTGCTTTTGGTGAACGGTGCATGCAGCTACAAGATTTAATTATCAAAAACCTTCAAGAGGGATAAAGTATGAAGGTTACTATAGTTAACAAAACATAAAAATTAAGCATTTTTAGATTACGATTACGAATCGACACGACACTAATAATAGTTCCAACTTGCAAGCAAGTTCTACTAAATACTATATGACAATAATTTCTATTGAAAGTAATTGAAAAAGTAATTGATGTTGTACAATTACAATTACTAGGTAATTGGTAATCGAATTACTATTTCACGTGAGTAATTGAATCTCTGGTAATTTAATTACTTCCTTGGGCGGTAATTGGTAATTAGTAATTAATTACTTTTTTTAAGTAATTTGCCCAGCTCTGATTACAATTATAGTTTAAGTATAGTTAAATTGCTTTTAGAGAACTTTTTTCCAATACTTACTTGTAAAGTCTCCATGGTAGAGCAACATTTCAGTGATGAATGTGAATGAAATGTTACTCTAGTCACTAGTGAACAAAACAGTCCATTATCAACCAATAGCAATAGCAACTAACAAAATACATACACGTTAGCGTAGTAGCTAGTAGACAACGAGATAATATGATTATTTATTTACAATTACTTATTAATTTTTATTTTTATATAGGCATTTGGGGAAATTAGCTCACTGGGTTTTGCCTCGTCAGTTAAAGTTTTCTCCTTACTGTTAAAATGTCTCTTTATTTGCTTGTACCAAACATAAATATACAAAGGATTAACACTAAAAAATTTTGAAAATTAGATCACGTGTATCATAATTATTATGGGTACTATACCATGCCCTCATATTTGTTGGACTATATGAAGCGTAAGAATAAGTTCTGGTACATATTTCAGTTTAATAAGATATTATACGTACCTTAGAATTTGCTATTTTAAACTCAAAACTGAATCTGCAATAATTTAGAAAATGTATTTGCTTAACATATACCTATAGCCGCCGTCGTCTTTTATTTATAGTATCTTTTTGGATAATATTGATTGGAATTAACCATGGTAATTGTATGATATTACAGAACTTCCTATTGTTTTCTCAAGACAGAAACGGATATACTATAATGGAATTTATTCATGTGCAGCCATCTTTGATGACTTTCGAAATAACAAGGGTGCCATTAAGAGCAAAATAAGCCTATAACTTAAATTCAACTGACAGAGCACATAAGTGCGTCTATGTTTAGTACGAATAAAAAATAAATACTTACATATAATGACACGCAAGAATCTGAGTATATTATACACATTTTCGTTAGAAAAAACATTCAGTTTACTCCATTAACGTAGTAATTTTAACATTTGAGACACGTGGAATTTTCCTCATCGCAAAAATGGAAAATCTATATCACCTGCATCAAGCAATAAACTTTTTCTATGTTCAGATATCTTAGAACTGGTATTTTCAAGTTTTTTTGGTCGCCCAAGACTGTCTTTTACATTGCTGATGATTCAGGATACAGAGTATTACGGTCCGAAGGTGCCGCTTGGAATTTACGCCCGATTTTACTGTAGCTCATACAACTTTAAACGCTGTCATGCATTTCGGGTCGTCTACATAGTTTTAGTGCCTTCGTGAATGGTGTTCCTTTCTTTCGAAGACTTCCCGTGCGCATTTCCAAGATGTAAATAGTTTTCAGGCCTGAAGTTCCTTTTCGAACATTTTGAAGATGCTTGATATTACTTTCGAAGCTATACGACGTTTTATATTTTTGTTTTATTTTGGTATTTTTTTTTTCGATTATGTTAGAGATATTCAATTCTAATGTAAACTGTCTGGTATAGCATTGTATAACCTGCAACACGCTGTGGAAACTTAATTTCAGCAGTCTGAATTATTCTGGCCTGGCAAGGGTGTAGTGTTCGCACCCATATAGTAAGTAACACGGACACTGGACTGCCATTACTTTATAAAATTGCATGCAAATGTATTTTCTTGTATATTTTATGTTTTTAGTGTTCCACTCTTATTTAAGTTGTAATTGTAGTTATATTTCCATTGATATCTTTATCGTCTTCATGCGTTACGTTGCATTCTAAGTAAATGTAAAAGTTAATTTTTAGAATTAGCGTGACGTAAACAAGTTTTGGCTCGGATATAATCTCCTTTCTTAACATCCCTTACCTTAGACTTGGGTGTCTTCTAAATCATATTTTTAGAGGTTCTGTGGAGTTTGTGGATTGTCTTCTGACTTAGCTATGTAACTGGATCTGATCTCTGTGGACTGGGAAGCCATTAATTATAAAATGTTTCATTCGTTTGTGTCTGTTAGCTTTCCTCGATTTCATTGATAGATATATTAAAAACGAAATGTAATACCCTTAACGAACTTGCACTAGTTCTCCGTATCAAGATTCTGTATTATTTTCACTAAGTATCGAGGAACGTTTTTATGTATAATAGTTTTCCATAATTGCTTATTGCTATTAACTTCATAAAACAGCTTTTTAGAATTGCTAAATGTTATAACGGTTAAGTTACCCGCGTCTTAATTTATATTTCATTTCAAAACCATATAACTTAGGGCAGGCCACATTTTTTTCACGGTGTAAACGTAAAATTCAGTAGCAGCAATGTGAGACTGACATAAATGTCAGTTTAGTTGGCACTGCACAATGCCTGGTCAACTGAAAACTTCGGCTACAAAACAGTAGCACCGTAATGATTAAGACAAGAATTATGTCATTTTGACAACAGCGACTTTCAGTTTTTAAATATTGGATGACCTGTCTGCTGTACACTGTTAAATATAGACAAAATCATAAGCCGTTATACTTTATATACTTTTAAAATCGATCACAGTTGTGGTAATTTGAAATACAATCCAACTTCCTTTTGTGACATCATGTTGAAATTCTGTGAGTGTAGCTGTATTATGACATATGCCTAGATAATGTAGCAGTTGTTTAATATAGAAATAATTCTATAATTAACGCGGTAGTTGAGATCTCCTTGCTTGAATATCGGATCCATTCCCCTTGCTTCATACATATGAACAGTCGAGGAGGCGTCCATATAGTGAGATAGAGGTAGATTTTATTAATTTTGTATTTAGTCCATCGATTTTTGGAGATTTTAAAAATATTATATATTGCTTTGTGATTTTATGTAATGATAATTATTATTTTGTATTATGTATTGTGAATAATAAGCCATTGCGGTATTTTTAATTATCAATATTAGGTTTAGCAAATACCACACATTTATTACTGTTATCGTCTGGCTAATACAAAAATTGTTATTTGGATTAAATAAAATATTACC
Organism: Agriotes lineatus; assembly: GCA_940337035.1. Taxonomy (NCBI): domain Eukaryota; kingdom Metazoa; phylum Arthropoda; class Insecta; order Coleoptera; family Elateridae; genus Agriotes; species Agriotes lineatus. The sequence goes on along the minus strand of OW679197.1, from coordinate 88,534,487 downwards.
AATTATGATGCCCTTTTTATACTTTATTGATCACAATATTTATTCTATTATAACGGCTACTCATGGGTTGAATTCTCTGTCTGCAGGGTTGCGTTTCTACACATTTGAAATAAATCTTTTTTATAATAAATGCACAAGCATGACAAATTTTCATATTATAACCTCAAATAAGTTGGTGCGAAACGTAGACGGATTCACGGATTGTAACATTAATTAACTATAAAAGAATGCAACTATTAATAAATTCATTACAGGTAAATAAACGATGCACTGTCTTTATTCAGGTAGATTAGCATTACATGTTTATCAATTTCTAAGCCAACAAAACCGACGTCTTGTCCATAGTGAGCTGGATCCAAATTCTTAAAGAGACGCCGCACAGTGGGAGGAATTAGGATTCCAAGTGGCCAAAAATATAAAAATTTTCAAAATACATTTTTAATAAAATCTATTTATATGTGTTTTTCATGACTTACGGAAGGATGTTATCAAGTTAGCTAAATGATTTGTGCATACGTCAAACGCTAGGTTACTGTCAAAGTAGGAACACTGGTTTATGTTTATACGTGTGTTGAGTGTATTTAACATTTATTAATAAAATAGTAGTTATGCTATTAAACACGTTCCTATGAAAATGAATGAAGCTGCAGAAGGTACATAATATTTGTCCCTAATTTTTTTGTTTCAAATCCAAAAACACCATATTTTAAAACTAGTAGGTTATATCAAACTTCTACTAAATCTATTAGAGTCGCAAAAATTATTAGAGGCTATTAGATCTTGATTGTTATTTTTATATTATCCATTCACATCTTGTTTATAAAATGGCGTATACTTTATCTGCAAAAACCTGCAAAAACTACAGTTGCGAATTTTTATTTTTCAGGGGATATTAAAAATAAAAAAAGATGTTCAGCACGTTAAGAAATCGGTATCTAAATTTTTACCACCATATACAGATGTGAAACTATTTATTATTCAATTATCACCCGAAATTATCGAAATTGACACTACGTTAATTAGAATATTTTATAACAAAATACTTAATATCATAATTTAGAATATTTAAGATTTGATCATTTTAATTTTGAATCTATCAAATTTTGGAGCTAAATAAATCTCAAAATAGAATTCTACAGATTAAAAAATGCAAATAATAATATTATATAATTTTTGGCCAGTTAGAATTTTATTTCCTCCCATTAGGGAAACAATAAGAAAGCCGACCTGCGATTAATTAATAAAATAAGCAATGGTAGTAAAAATCGCAGATCAACCCCCCTACCATTTATACACCACGGCAGCTCTGAAAAACTCTTACTTACTCACCGCGATGGCCGACTAGCTCAAATATCGGCGGCCTTAGATCGTAGGTTCAGATCATCAGCTATGTACCCTGGAATGTCTTCAAAAAAGGAAAGGAAAATGGAAATGGGCGCCAGAAATCAAAAGATTTCAAATAACAAGAAGAAAAATAAATTACAAGTGACTAGCGTTTAATTAATCAACAATAAGAAGTTTTGAAATGTCAATAATCAATAATCAGAACAATTAAAATGTTCCTCCCAACTGCTTCTTTGTCTCTGCCTGGATCCCAAATGCTGTTCCTGCCCTTTGGTACCTGCTCTAAGTTGCCTTTCCAACGATGCAGAATTCTTCCTTCGGCTGCTATATTTTTCTGGCTGGCATCATTGTTCCAAAATGTACCTTGCTCATGTCCTTCAGTAGCCGTTTTATGCTGCCTGCCCAACGATGCAGAATTATGGCATTCTGTGGAGATTTTCTTCCACATTTTTTTAATTTTTACAAACCTCACCAGCAACGAGAATCGAACTCGCGACCCTCACATCAGTAGTCAGGATGCTTACCAGTGAGCTACCAGCCCCAGCAATAATTGCTGTTTATTTTGAAATGTCAGATTTCGTAAAAGTTAACCTTACCTGCATTGGTGATTTCAAGCACTTGATTGTAATATTTCTGTTGCTGTCAGGTTGCTTGCGTGTGACGTGATTCATATGCATCGCTTTAACACCATAAATAATTTTGTAATGCGAGGCGACAACCAAGGTTTATAATCAACTAAGTCCGTTATTTGCGTAACGGTCGTGTGTCGTTCAAGATTTTTCGTAATACATATTTACATATTTGAAAAATAACATTTTAAACAGAATTTAAAAATCACGTGATTCTCCACCGTTAAGGATTATAACGGCCGGCGCCTGTTATGATGACCTTCCATGTGTTTGTTTACTTCAGTTGAAATACAACGGTATTGTATTACGCAAAAGATATTAACAAATAGACAAGAAAATTAAAGTAATGATGCTGGTTTACTTTTGTATTGTTTTGTAACATGATTTCCTATACATTAAATACAGTTTGAAGGCTTACACTGCGCCCTTATGTCTTTACAGCAATATCATGCTGCTGGATTTTTGGGATCGTTACCGGTCAGCAGCCATATAGTACTGTAAGAATAGTGCCTTTGGGGCGTTATATCTTACATAAATATGCTCATATATACTGGTTGAAATAAAACGCGTGTTTGCTTTATGAACCAATATAATGAACTCTATAAAATTTGTTTGCGATCGTCACCTTAACAACCTAAAACAAGTGACAACCGTAACATTACCCCCCCCCCCCCTTCTAAAAATAGAAAAGGAGGGAGGGAGGCCAGGTAGGAAAACTAATATAACCCCGTATGAAAGGGACAGGATTATATTTAGCTACAAAACCTCCTGGATCTTTTCAACTATCCTTAAAAACTAATAACAATAAATGACAACAATAAATAAAGGTAACAATAAGCAATAGTAACAATAAGCAATAACACAACACTACACTACACATGCACTGCCACTGGTCACACGAGTCTGGGTCGTTGATCGAGCGTCTCCTTCTACTTCCGAGATGAAAGCTGGAAAAGATAGAAAAAAAGGCAAGCATGCATGAAAAAGTAAAAAATAAAAAGCAACAAACAAATAAACACATAGAAGCGTGGAAGCTTTGTTTATCTAAAAAGTAGGCGGGATCAGCCGAATGAAACTGACTGGCTCGGTAAGGTCTTCCAGTGACATGTAGTTATTTGTGTTAACAAACTTAAAAAAAACTTAACTAAGTTCGCAACTGCAGAAGTGTGCGAGGTCCATTGCATGCGTCCTCTCGGGCAAGCAACCGATGCTTACGATTGATTTTGCGTATTTGCAAGTTATATCGTAGTGACCGGCCGGCAGTGCCCGGGGAAGATGCAAGACCGCACACAAGTTACTGCTGCATGCACAGACCAGGATAGGTCGTGGGTGCATGCGGGCAGCGACGGCTGGCTGCGAATCCCACTGTGAATGTGCGTAGGTTAACGATTGACCGAGCACAAGGGTTTTCTGCACGTAACAGGCCAGTGTAGGTCAAGAAGGCAGGCGAGCAGCAACGGCAGATTGCAGTTGAAACTGCGAAAGTGGCCGATGAACTAAAGCAAAAGCGAAATGAGACGGCAGTGCATAATTGCACGGGAAAGATACCACCTTTGATGAACGGGGTGTACCGTGAAAGATTCCATGTGGTGCACAGCGAATATTGTTGAGGAGGGCTGTGAAAGCACATCAGGGATGGAATCGAAGGGAGTCCGTTCATGTATGCTGGTGGTGTTTCAGATACGCCTAAAATCCGCTGAAGCGCGTGTAGTGCCCGCTGTGAGAAAGGAGCTGAGGCACACGAACTAGTTGGCGGATGAGAACTGATGATAGCATGCTTGGGAACTGCGCATGCAGTGGCCGCCGCACGCTGCGACGTGAGAATGGGCACTCGCATGCATGCAGGACGCACTTGGTCGACATGTGCCATGGATGTGAGAACATCGAAAGCGGAAGGGGCCTGTGCAAATCGTTGTCAGACAGACAGACAGCCGTTTTACGGAGAATTTTAACAAATTTATCGACGAAGTAACAACAAAATACTATAGTCAATAAATCAAGATAACACATATCTATTTCAATTTTTTATTATTTACGTCATTACACTATGAAAGAATACGTGGTATGCAATAATGGCAGCACCTAAGCTTACTCGATTTTTTATTGGTCTAATTACATAGATCGTTCTTGATAACTTAATTGAAAGATTGTCAACATGTGCTTGCCAAGTTAGTCTGTTATCCAAGGTAAGGCCTAAACATTTTACGGTTTCACAGATATTTTGCTTATTTGAAAATAGTAAAGTGGTAGCTTTATTTTGGTTTAAACAAAGCGTATTTGCTTTGAACCAATCGGAGATTTGGTTAATAATGTTGGTTTGTAATTGATTGACAACAGTTTCATCTTCTATGTGGTTTGCAAAGGTCGTATCGTCTCCAAATAAAGTTGTGAATACTGAGAAGGCATTAGGCAAGTCGTTAACATAGATTAAAAATACAAACAGTCCCAATACACTTCCTTGTGGGACACCATGCTGTATTGAAGACATCTAGCCAGATGTTAGTATAGCGATACTAACCTTTGCAAAATGCACATTGAGATGTGTCAGATAAGTAGGACGACATTAGTTCTGCAACTGTAATACTCCAGTTTATCGAGTAAAATGCTTTTTGAGACACAATCGAACGCCTTGCTTAAATAAAGAAATAAGTAGTGCAAAAAAAGATTTTTTATTTTCCATTGATTCTGTTATATAATTAATGAGATTCAGCACGGCTCTCGACGTGTCCCTTCCTTTTCTGAACCCAAACTGTCTGTCTGTAGAAATATGGATGGTTTCAAAGAAATTTATAATTCGAACTGCAATAATTTTTTCTATAAGTTTGGTCAAAACGGGGAGAAGTGCAATGGGTCTATAATTTGATCTATCATCAATTTCAGCCGATTTATATAAAGGTATAATTTTGGTTTGTTTCAATTTATTAGGAAATATGACCCTGTTTAATATGTTTGCAATATGAGATATAGGCGCAGATAAGCATAAAACATTGTTTTTGTACATAGAGAAACCGATTGATTATATAGGTCTAGTGATTTTGACCTTTTTAATGCCTTCATACTATTACTTCGACAGGAAGTGTACGAAGTATTGAAATTCCCTCATATCGAAAGCCACTCTGAATCAAATATCTCTAAAGTTCGTTCCAACCGACTAATGAACCCGCTATATCAAATCTCCGTCTCGGCTGTGCGGATCTTTTGGTGGAGACCTCAGCCCACTAGATCCCTCCCCCGTATTGGGGGGTGCCTAAACGTGCTGTGCGGGGTATGTATGTTCGTATGTGTACACGATTCCGGACGCCAAGAACCTTCCTGAAGTCTTGGACCGTTTTCATACGATAGGTCCTCCGAAAATGAAGGCAACATCAACTTTTGAGGTATGGTCGTCGGCAAAAAAATTGTTTCTTTTTTTTTATAAATATCTGGTTCATAACATTTCATTGTATTAGCGAAACGGAGTGATGTTGAGTGTCGAAGTATTCTTGTAAAGCACGGAAGGGCGCTTTTCTTGGGTGGGGGGTACCGTATATTCTTGTATCTCGGATTCCTCAACAGCATATAAGAAGAGTGATTGTTCATTGTTTATTGGTAATTTCTTTAGATAAACGTTGTGTGTGTAGTTTGATGGGCGAATATTCGATAATAAATCGTCGGCTACATGCACAAAGTAGTCATTATGCGATTCTGGGGAAATCACACTTAACACTCTATTGCTACTGTTATTGTTTACACCTTTTTTTATTACTCTCCATATTGTTCTTTGTTTATTATCAGACTCCAAAATTTCTTTACTGATTTTTTTTTCTTTAATTTTATAATTTTTTGTTCGTATTCGTATTTTTTTGGTTTAAATTCAGCCGATAGAAGATCTTTATCTTACAAGTTCAATTTCAACATGTTTCCAAGACGATTTATTTCTTCCATGGCCGAAACTATTTCTGGATTGGTAAATATAGAGGCATTTTTACATTTGTTATTTGTATTTATTTTTAATGGGAGGAAAAGATAAATCATGATAATATGAAGAAACTTTATAAAAAGCATTAACTGCACAGTTTGGGTCAGACTCTATATAATTCTGCCCAATCTTCAGATAAGAGGTAATTTGAAAATGTGATTCTATTTCTAGAACTTTTATTTGGTATTAAAGAAGAATGAGCAAGAAGTTGATTTCTTATATCACTTGTTGTAGGTATTTTAAAAAGCGAGTGTTTTACTGAAAAGTTAATATAAAACAAATTGTGGCCCAAACTCATAATAAATGAAAAAATATAAGATAACCTGAAATTTTCCGAATGTATTAGGTACTCCTTGCAAAAGTGAGCTTCAGGGTTTGCATAAACGAGGAGAAACAGTTTCCAGATTGCGGTTTGAACATGTTGGAGGTTTGTCTGAAAAGTTTATAGGTATTTTTTCCTTCATTTTCAACCGAACGTGCTTTAAGCTCTCTCGGAACTATTAGTTATACCCCATATATTCCATTCTTCTACCGAACTTTGTGGATTAGTGGTTAGCACATCTGCTTAACATTTGGGAGGTCGTGGGTTCGATTCCTGTGGCCGCCTGTTCTGATTATCGTTTTTAGGTGGTTTTTCCGAGTCAACAGAGTATCTTCTCTGATGCGAATGCCGGGGCAGTATTTCTCCACCTTTTCTGGCCTCTCATCCATTCTCCACTTTGGTCTAACCAATCCTGAAATTCCCTTTATTGGCTGAAGATGGACACAAAGTCCCTATTACAGCCCGCCCCTAGTTGGGGGAATTGAAATGACCCTGAACCTTTACTTTTTTTACCACCCTTTATAAATCCCCAGAAAAATTCGTCATTTAACATCTTAGGTGTGCTCCATTCTACTTAACCAGCTATAGGCAAGTAGTCTAATATACGTATACCTTATAATAAATTGCATTCAACTAAGATTAGGAATTTATTTTTTTTATTAAAAAAATTGGAATAATAATTGCATGGTTTAGTATTCTCCACACTAGTATAAAAACATCCCTTATTCCA
>OW679197.1:88470245-88527404 GCA_940337035.1 Agriotes lineatus | reverse complement strand
ATACCAAAGTTGACACGCACGTGGCTTTGATTTGCTTAAAAGTTTAGTGTACCGTTCTAATCTCTAGCCGTTTCCCTTGCAGCTGCAGTCTGCCTCATCTTGTTTATTTCAATTTAAAACGATGCCCTGCGAGTGCGACAGAGCGGCATTCGTTCCATGGCATTCTTCGATATTCTCGCGGCATGTTCCGCGGTCGTCATGCCAGGCTTGTTGCGCTGTGATTGGTCACTTTTAGCGCGTTAGAGCGCATCTGTCTGGAAAACTTAGCGTTTGTTTCTAGTTAGTCAGTCTCGAGCCGGTGTTGATAGCGAGTCTCTGCGAGCGCTTTCGGCTCTTGGGGCCGCCGGCGCCGTCGTTTTCAGACAGGTGTCGGGTTTCCGTGCTGTTACAGCTTTCTTGTGGTTTTCGTTGAGGCAGACGGTTCTCTGCAAGTGGTGAAGATAGCAGCGTGTGTTTGGGGTGCTGTGTCAATGTCCTAAATCCGGCGATGCCGCTCATTCAGTAATTACGCTGGCTTGGTTAGCCAATATTTTCCGCCATCGGGCATGGGATCATTCTCACGAGCAGGCTAGTAACCGGCTCCGCAGGTTTGTGCTCGCCAGGAGTGCGTTACGCAACCATTTCCGAATATAAGAAAGGGATTTTTCGGACATCATCGAGTTCCGCCACCCCCAGGTCAATTGACCGCTGTGCGATAGACGCCGTCCGTATACTGCAGCCAGCGTCCCCGCTTAAAGGCCGAACCGGTTAGAAACAAGGTATTTAGTGTTCTTTAATTTTTTACGCTAATTGCTCTGGGTTGCCGTCAGTTTGGCTGGCGTGTGTAACTAAATGACGTTTGCTAAATCGAAGCAGTGTGCGTTCGTTAACTAATTAACTATCTTTGCTAGTGTAATTTTCTTAAAGTATTGGCCATGCATTGTTCCGTTTCAGTTTGGTGCGCTTAATTAAATATCTTAGCTAACAGAATTTAACTCGAGTAAGGTGCGTACAGTGCTGTATTTCACTCTTATGTACTTAATTAGATATATACTGGTTAACAGCATTTGACCAAAGCTGCGCGTTCAGCGCTGAATTTCACCTTTATGTGCTAAATTAAATAAATATTTGCTAAGAGCATTTAACCAAAGCACGGTACGTTCATTGCTGCACTTCACTTCCGTGTACTCAATTAAAGATATTTGCTGGTAGCCTTTTCTCAAGCACTGAGCGGTCCATCTTGAATGTTCTCGTACTTATGTAAGCGTCGATACTATCGATACTAGATAAGGCGCTCCCATCTGGGTCTAAATTTATTCGTTTAGGGTAGGACTTGTATATTATTGTATGCGCCGACCTTTGTCGGCCCTCTTGTAACTTTCGGCCATGGGTTTGACCCAATAGATTTGTTTACTGTATTTGACTTATGATTATTCTTGGTATGTGTACATGCTCATTTACAGGGTGATTCCGCTTTTATGTCAAGATCGATGTAAGGTGAAGCCTGGAAGCGAAGTGCGAGTGTTACAGGTAGGTCGACGAGCTAACGCTACAGTGTTGTTCCCAGAGTTAGTATTTGAGTATTACTACTCCGTTTGGCTTTCAAGGTTCGGTTAAGCATGGGTCTCCCTATTGGAGTTTGTGGCGCCCAGTCTGTAACACCCTATACGTACTGCCCCGCTTGCCTTGTGGTATACCGTTTCTGCTACCACGGCCATCTCCCTGAGCGTATTCGAGCCGTAGCCTTTAGTCTGTTTCGTACGATTTCCAGGGTAAGTGTGGACGTTTCTCGGACTTGTTGAAGTATTTGGCACTCATCCATTCGTGAATGTCGTTAAATGAGTTTGATACTGTAACAAGTTTATTTAAAATGTTATCAAAATTTTAAATAGGTGAAAAAAACGATACACGTAATATGTGTGGCAACGCGATAAAAAAACCACAGTGTATAAAGAGTTCACAGACAGTGATTATCAATTTACGGACGGCACTGTCGGGTACTGTTTGGTCAAACTGTCTCCTGTTTCAAGTATCTGAAATTTATTCGGCGGCTCCATATCCTCCCGCCAGCGCAATCTGAAACCAAGTGTTTTCATTTTCGGCTGTTTCATAATCGTAGCTTCTGAGTGGATACCAGTCTGCATGTTAATTTTGCTTGGGCTTGTGGCTGCGCTTCCGAGCAAATTGCTTCCATCGGCAGACCCAGTACTGCCTACTGCTAAGGAAACTGACGAGGGCCTGTTTTGTATCATAAATCCGTTTAGTCCCGTAATAACGTTTGTTTTTACTGCTTTTAAGTGAAGCTAATCGAAATGGTTTCTACTTTTCCAGTTTTAAAGTCAATGTACGTAAAAAACACAGTATCTATTCAGCTCAAACTCTTTTCCCATATCAAAAATCCGGTACCTATATAGATTGGAGTGGATCAAACTACATGATATATACTGCGATTCAAAATTTCACAAAGTTGTTGAATAATTACGGTAAAACACAGTTTGTGGTTGATAGCGCGTTTCGCAAGTTGCAAAAGAAGAAAAAGCGAGTGAAGAAAATATATCTTCTGACACCAATAAACTGAAAGAGTTTTTACTAAGTAATGTACTTGAAGTATTTTTTACGAAGGGACAAAATTCATGGCTTACAAGAGCCATTTTGATGACAAATATATTAATGTTGACAATCAAAATATATTAAATCGAGAAGATCACTAAAACGTCGTGCGATGAAAGCCAAAAAGAGAAGATTTTAAATAGAAATACCTGCACCGTTATGCGAACCTAATAAAGAACGATAATATCAGGGGATATTTAAGATTTTTCTTATTTAAAAATTGTAGCCTATTTATTTATTCAGTAATACCTTAGATCAGAGATGCGCAACCTTTTTTTACAAAGGGCCAGCTACACATTTAAATATGTTGTGCGGGCCGCATGTAAGAAACTTATGATAATACAAATACTGAATGATGAACTCAAATTATCTCTTTATTAACAAAATAAAACTAGTAGAAAAAATTACAGAAATATAACATTCACTAATAGAAATACTATTTAAAAAACGGCAAAAGATATGTGTGGAAAAAGATTAGATGAGAAACAGGGTATAATGAGGCTTTTTTAAAAGTCAAAATGTAAAATCTTTGACGGCCGCAGGAGAAAGTGTGGCAGGCCGTGGGTTGCTCAACCCTACTTTAAATAACATTTTATTTGCTGTGTTGATTTATAATTTTTGTACACCATACAATGATTGGTAATGAAAAAACGCCTCTGCCTATTGAATTTCAAAACACCGTATGTGACCACCCAAATGTAAAAAACTGCCCCGAAAATGGATAATTATCGTTTATTGGCCTTATTACAACTTATTGAATTTCTATAACAGATTAATATACAAATCAGGACGGCGCCTTAAATATAACTGTCCAGCTTCCTGCGGGATATGGTCACCCGTTGGTGATGTAACCCTTTCCTCGAATTGTTATGTCTACAAGAACGTTGGACATGCTGACAGCCTAACACTCGGCCATCCTGACGAAAACGTGTCCTTAGACCAGGCTGTCGTTAGAGGGACCTGTGAGCAAACAAAAAACTACTAAGACAACGTCAGGGATTGGTGGGCAGCGTTTTTCGTGAATGTGGCGATTTTCGCCTAAATAGTTAGTCGTATGACGACATTCGCCTGTAGAAGTAGTCGTATGGCAACGTTTGCCTATTCGTACGGCGACGTTCGCCCGTAAAAGTATTCGTACGGCAACGTTTGCCCATTCGTATTGCGACGTTCGCCCGTAGAAGCAGTCGTATGGCGACCTTCGCCCGTAGAAATATTCGTATGGCTACGTTCACCCGTAGAAATATTCGTATGGCAACGTTTGCCCATTCGTATGGCGACGTTCGTGCGTAGAAGTATTCGTATGACAATGTTTGCCCATTCATATGGCTACTTTCGCCCGCAAAAGTATTTGTATGGCATCGGTTGCTCGTAGAAGTATTCGTATGGCAACGTTTGCCCATTCGTATGGCGACGCTCTCCCGTAGAAGTATTCGTATGGCAACGTTTGCCTATTCGTACGGCGACGTTCGCCCGTAAAAGTATTCGTACGGCAACGTTTGCCCATTCGTATTGCGACGTTCACCCGTAGAAGCAGTCGTATGGCGACCTTCGCCCGTAGAAATATTCGTATGGCTACGTTCGCCCCTAGAAATATTCGTATGGCAACGTTTGCCCATTCGTATGGCGACGTTCGTGCGTAGAAGTATTCGTATGGCAATGTTTGCCCATTCATATGGCTACTTTCGCCCGCAAAAGTATTTGTATGGCATCGGTTGCTCGTAGAAGTATTCGTATGGCAACGTTTGCCCATTCGTATGGCGACGCTCTCCCGTAGAAGTATTCGTATGGCAACGTTTGCCTATTCGTACGGCGACGTTCGCCCGTATTCGTATGGCGACCATCGCCGTAGAAATATTCGTATGGCTACATTCGCCCGTAGAAATATTCGTATGGCAACGTTTGCCCATTCGTATGGCGACGTTCGTGCGTAGAAGTATTCGTATGGCAATGTTTGCCCATTCGTATGGCTACGTTCGCCCGCAAAAGTATTTGTATGGCATCGGTTGCTCGTAGAAGTATTAGTATGGCAACGTTCGCCCATAGAAGGAAAACTTACCCACTGTCGTCTTCAATTGTAATCCATTTCTTAAGGTGATCAGCAGCAATTACCGTTCGTCCATGTCTCCTACCCTGTCTCAGGTCGTCCACTTCATACCTATCGTTCGGTAGTGTCTTCGTAACACGTAATGGCCCCTCGTGATTTGGTTGCAACTTACGGCTACTGGCGGTAGCAACATCACTTGTAATTTTGACCATAACGAGGTCACCTTCGTAATATTGGATAGCCTTTCGTCGTATTTTGTCATAGCGTTCTTTCTGTACTTTCCGATCGTGTGTTATATGTTGGAAAATTTGGTCTCGTAGTTCTTGGAGGTCAAGTCTGTGTAAGTCGTCTTGAATTTCGCTGAGAATTCGTGCTTCCGACACGTATTGTATCCAAGCAAGGCTTCCATGGGAGTAACATTGATACCCTTGTTGAAGGATGTAGGGAGGGTACTTTGGACTTGACGTACTTGACGTCCCAGTTATCTGTATCGTTCCCGGCAGCTGTGGTTGCTAAGGCGCTAACTATTGTTTTGTTGTATCGTTCGCATTGCCCGTTCGCTCTGGGTAATGCCACCGCGTTCAAGGTGTGTGTTGTTCCATAGGTTTGGCAAAACGTTTTGAAACTTCGTGATGTAAATGCAGTTCCCCTATCGCTAATTATTCGGGTTGGTATTCCAAACAAGTGTATAATGTTTGTTAGTATTTTTATTACGTGTTTCACTTTCTGATCCCGCACTGGTTTGACTAATCTGAATTTGGTAAACTCATCAACAACTACGAATAGGAATTTGTTCTTACGTTTGCTTGCCTCGAAGGGGCCGATGTGATCTATATGGATTGTATGAAATGGCATTGGTATTTTTTCGATAGAGTTTAGTTTTCCCGAAGATTCTTTATAATATGCGCAGCTAAGACACGCTTCGATGTATTTTGTCACAAAGCCTCGAATTTCCGCAAACCAATAATTGGCTAGAAGTCTGTGTAGGATTTTTTCAACACTGAGATGCCCAGCATCGACGTGACACAAACGGCATACTTGCATACGAGCTGTTCTTGGAACTACCCATGCTCTTCTCCCGGTCTCAAGTTTCCTGTGTAGTTTTTTGTACCTAATATGATACTCATTAAAGTATTGTTTCGTAGTCATATCACGTTTCTCGTGTTAAAATATTCATAATTCTGTTCGATTGTTCGTCCAGTAATTGTGCTGCTGTTATCCAATCACTCTCTGTCAAGTTTATTTTACAAATTTCTATCTCCATAGGGTTTTTACTTAGGGCATCCACGTCTGTCATCCTGGTGCCTGGCCTGTATTCTACTTGAAAAATAAATTCTTGTATTTCTAGCCATTATCTACCAATTCGCGGTAAAAGATCTCATTTGGAAAATGCTGTTCTAAGGGCATTGCAGTATGTGATGACAGTAAACGGAATGCCTATAAGATAGACGCGAAAGTATTGTAAGGCTAATGCTACTGCCGTGGTCTCAAGTTCATAGGAATGATACTGCCTTTGATCTGTGGTGGTTTGTCTACTAAAATATGAAACAACATGTGGCGGGCTGCCTTTGATTATCGAATTGCATTAATATAGCACCTATGCAAACGCAAGATGCAGCCGTATGTAGTTCGGTCTTTAGTTGCGGATCAAATATTGAAAGAATCGGGTTTGAGGTTAAAATTCTTTTGATTTCCTGAAATGCATTTTCTTGGGGTTTATCTAACATCTTTTTGCGTTAGGCGTGTGAGTGGTTCGACAATAGTAGCATGGTTTTTGATAAATTATCTAAAATAACTTGACAATCCAAGAAACTGGCGTACTTGTTTCACGGTTTTAGACGCAGGTATATTAGTGATTGCTACCACCTTTGGTTGACCAGGTGCTACCCCGGCTGCACTTGTTTCTTGTCCAACGAAATTAATTTTTGTTTGAAAGAATGTACAATTGTTCGGTTTTAACCTAAAATTATGTTCTCTGCGAAGCAGAAGTAGGAATGAGCAGGCCATGTAGCAAGATCGCATGATAGATGGACAAACATTTTACTCAATTGGAGGCCATGGGGGCAGAAAAGACCAACTGGAAGACCTCAAACGCGTTGGTCGGATGATATGAAGAAAACGAGTGGTTTCAACTGGCAGAACATAGCGCAGAATAGATCGAGGTGGAATGATGTTAAGGGGGCCTACGTCCACAAATGGACTGAGGAAGGCTGAGAAGAAGAAGAAGAAGAATTTAGTTAGAACTTTTTGTAAGCGCTGTAATGCGTCCTCTAGGGTTGAGGACGGTACAATGATATTATCAATATATGGAAATCCAGTTTTATTCAATAGCGAACGTAGTACCATGTTAATTTGTTTTGTTCATTAAGTGCTGGGCGTTACGAAAGCAGTTTTCGCGATGGAATTTTCCGCCATTAGCACCTGGTAAAATCCTGACTCTAAGTTCAGGGTTGTAAAATACTTTTTTCCACCCAATCAGTCTATCCGTTCTTCTATTAACGGGAGCGAGTATCGGTCCTTGACTGTGATTGCATTCAGTTTCCGAATATCGATGCAGGAGACTATCGATTATGTATCGACTATTCTTGTTAACCAGAATTATTGGACTCGCATACGGGGATTGTGAGTCGCGAATAAGGTTGTTTTTTAGTAAGTCGTCTATTATTTCGCGTACAATTATCTTTTCCGTCTCAGGCATGCAATATGGCTGATGAACCACAGGTGTTTCAATTATGCAGTTAATTTCCATAGCGATAGTGCTTGTTTTCCTTAAATTACTCATTGTCGACGATATGCAGTCGGAAAATTAATTTAAAAGTGCAACACACTTTTGTTGGTATTCTTGGTTTACATCCCCGAAATTGATAGCGTCGCTGCCTATTACTTCAGTACTTTCGCAGTCTGTACCATTGACTACTTGTTCGGCTAACGGAGGTAATTGTCGAAATATTACGCTCTTATAACGTTTAATTACTATTATTTGACGGTGATCAAAACAATCTTTCCCAACTATCAAACTATACATAATATGCTCGTCAGGGGCAATGATAGAAGTAACGAAAGCCACGGCCTCTATTAGACGAACCTCGATTTTTGTTTCCCCATTGCTGGTTATGGAGGTTCCCATAAAATTTCGGAGCGTTACGTCACTGATATGGTTTACCGCGATCTTTAAGTTTTTAACAACGGACGTCGGGATGTCTATTTACGAGATCGGCATGTGAAAGGAAGTCGCCGGCATTGAGGCATTCGTGATCAAGATACGTACGGGTACGCTTCGGACACCAAAATCGCGTTTGAATTAATCTGTATTAATATATCTGTATTGTTAACACAACTTGGTTTTAATTCCTTTATAATTTAACATCAGAAGTGGGATAAAGGGCCTACCTCTTTAGGTAGTAGTCGTGTTTGTTTGTGCGCGTGATAATTAGTGAGATCGTGAGTTACGGCTGAACCAGGAAGAGACGTCCTAAATGGGGAGAATCGGCGGCGGTCGACCAGACAGCGTTCCGTGGATGGACAGCTCTGGGCTCGCCGACGAAGAACCCAAAGTCCACAGGCTGAGACTGAAAAGAGGCGGAGGACCTCTTTGGAGCTGTGAATCTCTCGGCGTTCTTAGGCAGGTAATGCTGGGGTGTCATTCCGTCAATCGGATCCCTCGGGACGACACCGGGAGGTATCGAGGCGCTCTTGCGGTGAAGAGAAGGGGCGGATAGGGAGGTCGTCGGAAAGCGTGACAACTGTGTCACAATTAGGCGATGCAATTGTTAAAGAGTTATTTCGCAGGCACAACTGGTGATTAACACAGGGAAGGTGGTCGACTTGATAGAAATTCGAGCACAAGTAGAAGGACACACGAATTGCTATCAGGATGAACAAGAGCGGAGATTTGACCAGAACAGGTGTCAGTCTCGTCCTTACCTCGTAAGGGAATGTGTACTGCTACGGATTACGAATACTCCTGCTAGGGGAACAAGCCATAAGCTACAACCGAGATGGCGAGGTCCTTTCCGGTTTTCAAAGGTGTTGGGAAACGACCCATATAACGTGTCAGACATCCCTGGCAGTAGCCGCTCTCAATTGAGGTATCACGGCGTGGCTGGTGTGGATAACATCAGGCCATGGATCTGATTCGAGTAGGAGACTCGGGTGATAATGGAGAGTGATGGTAAGGGTTAGGAATATTTTGTGATTATCTTGCTATGGGATTTCGGCGGTAATACACTTTGTGGTCAAGTAACAGGTAACATTGTGTGTGCCGTTTTTGGCGGCAACACAATTTTTGGTCGAATGATAGTGGTATTCATATCATATGCCTGGGGTCACTAAGGTACTAGTGACGTGACCAAGTTTTTAATTATTATATGTATATACATTTTTTTACTTTCTATTAATTAATAATAGACTAGGCCCAGTGTATTGTATTTTATTAGGGTTGCTGTTACCTAAGTAGTGCCACCTGCCGTGTTCGTTTTCCATTCTATTTTATTTGTCAAGGTGCTCTGTCTCAGACATTTTGTACAAGTGTCAGACTTAGTGCCGTGTTACTAGAGTGAGGACACTCAGTTCATTCAGGAAAGGCCTTGTTAAGTATCTGCTTATGGCGTCTGGGCATGTTCTCGGGCCCCGCTCCTCACGACCGAGCTGTTCCCAAATTCCTTCTTGGCGCTTAATGGGCAGCAGTGTCAGCTACCCGGAACGGCGCTAACACAAGAACAAGGGAGGTCTATTTACGAGATCAGCACGAGGAAGGAAGTCGCCGGCTCTTCGGGCTGGCATTATCGAGACGGGGCATTGAGGCATTCGTGATCAAGATACGTACGGGCAGCATATACGTACGGGCACGCTTCGGACACCAAAATCCCATTTGAATTAATCTGTATTCATAACACAACTTGATTTTAATTCCTTTATAATTTAACAGATCTGGTATTTGTAAATTTAGGACACGTAATTTCGACAGTTTTTGAATACAATAATTACTTAATTTTTGCCCCGGTCTAGCTTTATAATTAGCAGCGTCTTTTAATAAATTAGAAAATAAAACGCACGAAATTATTCGATCATGCATAGTTTCACTTCATTCCATGACGCATCATGTCCCGTTTGTTCGTCATACCATTGACGCGCGTTATCCTTTAGACGGCTGGAAATCAGTTGCATAATTGCATCATCGTCCCACTCGTAGCGTTCGGCCAACTTATCCACTCTTTTTATTCAATTTTCGACTAATAAATCATCTCAGGTTTTCGATTTCGTCCTTTAATCGTTTTAATTCATGCCTTGTCTCGTTCTCGTCGTTTGACGAAGTTTCGCTACTGCTTGAAGCCGTCATTGTGATTTTCCTCCAATTTTCCGTGTTGAACGTTTCATCGTTATTCGTAACGGCAGAAACTAAATCTCATTGTACGGCACTGTTCTCTTTCCCACTTCTGACTGTAAGAAAAATGCCCCGAAAATAGATATTTATCGTTTATTGGCTTTATTACAACTTATTGAACATCCGTAACAGATTAATATACATATCAGGACGGCGGCTTAAATGTAACTGTCCAGCTTCTTGCGAGATATGGTCACCTATTGGTGATGTAACCCTCTCCTCGAATTGTTATGTCTACAAGAAAGCTGGACGTGCTGATAGCCTACCACAAAGGCCTAGATAAAATATTCCAAAATTCGTTAAAACACAATTTGTGATTTGGTCACGAGTATATCGTTGCCTTTTCGCTGTGTAAGTTAGCTGTCGAAATAAGTATTTAGCAGTTGTTAAATATTTGTGTGGTGAGGGGTGTTAACGAATTTGCGATATCTTCAAACCACACTCTTCAGCAGTGTTTTATTTATTTTTGACCTAACTAAAAGTATAATTTTGTGTAACGTAATGAAAAACTTTTGTTTATAATTTTCACACATCAATTGTATATACTAATGCTTACGGCAAGGCGTGATAGCGGAGCTATGATTTTTGATAATAAAATTCCTGAAATTGTTTTGAAAGAAAAGTCTTGCAACACAAATAGCACAATTATATTTACTGCAACTACATAAATACACTTTAAGACTATACACAACTAAATTGGGTGTAATTATGACGTGCATTGCTTATGCTGACAGTAATTTATGGTTGCTTGCAACTGCAGGAACTGGTCTATTCATCAGAAGTGTGATTAATATGACGAAATTATTGCCAGATGAATAAGACGTGCATGCAACATTACATGATGTAGTTAATTTTACAGAAATGTTACGCGGAACTGTATCAAATGCATTGGTTTAAAAATGCCGTCTTTAATAATATCGGATTAAAAAAGTTCCAAACTTTAAAAACTCCATTTCTCATACGTCTCGTTGGCAGCAATACTGCACGTAATATTTTAAAATGATAGCAATTTTAAATTCCTTAACTGACGATACGGTATTTATATACCGATTCAATTATGCAAAATGTATTCATAGGCAAATACTTTATTAATAGGAAGACCACTGCTAAAATACATCAAACAAATAATGAGCGATGTAAACGCAAGTACCTACAAGGAACTGAAAGAAATGTCACAAGGTCGACGAATGTGGAGAACTGTTACAAACCAGTCAGAAGACTGAAAACGAGAGAGAGGTACATTTCTCTTAAAGACTTAAAGACACTACAATTGCAACTACTTCAAAACGCGTAATATATTTCTAAAATGGGAATTTAGTTGGCTGAAATTTTTGCAGAAAAAATTGTCGATCAAAACATGTTCGAAAATTTTTTCACAACTATATATTGCAGGATATATAAATATATATAGATATTGTAATGGTCTTTAGTATAGGGGTTTAATATCAGATTAGTAAGGTTAAAAAATACAGTATTAAAATTACAAAGATGAAGTTAAGTATGAAAAGGATATCAAAATTGTTAAAATGTATTTGGTGAAGAAAGGAAATAGAATTTAAAATTCAATTGAATGAAGCTGTATAAGAAACAGTAAGATTCTAACATAATTTCATTATGATCTGAAATTAAGTGGAAGATTAATGGGAAATACTTGTTCGAGAAATGCCATTCTACATAGTTGGTGTTAGACAAATATGATAAAGCTTCTATAGGATGTTGGACTATAAAATGTATGCTAAACTAAATTGAAACAAATCTTTAGTTCCTGCTATTTGTTTCGCCATTTATTCATCTATTGCGGGCCAGCCTGTGTATTCCCACTTGAATTATTCTTCGCTGTATTTCGAATGTTAGCAACGCTTGTCCGCGCGAAAGCGCTGATTTTGGTTTTTCCGAAATTCATTTGTTATCGCTTTGAGCCAGCGAACCGCGATTCTGCTATTTTGGGCCATTTGATTCTGGCATTTGTTAGAAGTAACTTGCTACTACGAAAGATTTCCTCACGTGCTACGGCACCAATTTATAATTAACTTCGCTTGTGAGCTGATAATTAAAATCAGGTATGTTTACGTTAATTGCTTGTTATTCATTTTGGTAATTTCTCGTTTTTTGTTAGCTTCTTTTTTGACGTTATTCGTTGACGTAATTTTTCAACGTCACCTTCAAACGCCATTCTTTGATGCCGTTTTTCGGACGACTCCTTATTTGGGTTCCTAATTAACACCCTAATTAACAACTGGGACCAGCAAGTCTTTCAGGAATGTCACCTTGACCTGGACACGGAGCATTCATTTTCTTATCAACTTTGGCCACGAGGTTTGTGCTGCTGAAAGCTGCTACGTTAAAAATCTTGGACCATTTATTCATCGCCTACATGCGACTTTTTTGTCACAACCAGGTTAGTCTCATTACAACTTTTGAAGATAACTTGCCCGCCCATGAATTGTCGGCGGAATTGATATTAATGACGCTACATCACCGCTAACTGATTTACCAGTCCCAAATTTAATTTACACTTTATAAATTGAAAACGCAATGTATTAATTGTTCTGACTTATAATTTACAAATTTAAAACTACCATTTATAAATTTAAAACGTAATGTATTAACCAGTCAGAAACCTATGTTTTATAAATTAAAAACATAATGTACTAATTGTTCCATAATTTACATTTCACAAATTTAAAGTTTTGCTTAATAAATACGTATTAAAAATCTTGTAAAAAGTGCCTTCACGCCATTTTAATATCATTACCGAGATAACGGTTAATACATATTACAGTGGTAAGCTTATACCTTCATTGAATTGCAATCACATCCAACCCAAGCGCCTAAAAGAGGTTCGCTTATTTTTTGTGCGTGCTGCATTTTCAGCATTAATATTATATCGTATTATTTACAATATTTTAACCTTGCAATAAACAATTTACCGACGTAATACAGATGTTACAACCAATTATGACCTGTTGATTAAATAAACTTAATTGTTTGTTATTATTTTATTTATTTCTCGAAATCAGTGCTTTCTGGCGCCCTGTGTTTTTTTTACTATTATTAAAAGAGCTTGCAGCCGATCAGCTGATGATAGAAATCTGCGACCTAAGGGCATCGACTTTGAAGCTAGCTAGGCCATTGCGGTGAGTAAGTACATTTCTGAGCTACCGTGGTGTATAAATGATAAGGGGGTTGATCTGCGATTATACTGCCATAGATTATTATTAGTAATCGATCGCAGGTTGGCTTCTTTATTGTTTCAAAATCACTAAGGAGATATTATTTATTTATCAGTATGTAAAGATAATTTGGTACAAAAACATGTAATACATTTGTAATCGGTTAAAATTACGAAAATAAACCCTTTATACAAGTTTAAAAGCTGTTTGGTATATAAAAGGGTTGTGAATTAACTAAAATTGGCGTGGTGAAAATAAAAAGTAAATGTTAAAAAGTTAAATGATGTGAAGACGGTATCAATGAAGAAAATGTGGTGAGAATACCTAAGTAATACAGTTATAATCTATAAAAGCAAATTTCTGGAATGGGATGTCGAACTGAGTTTATTGTCAAATTACATTACATCATATGAATTGGATAACAAAGAATTGTTTTACTGGAAGTAGTTTCCATCGAGATTGTTAGAAGAGTGAGCGTTTTATGGGGTGGAAAGAAGGTTTTCATCTAATGGAGTTCTAATTCGACAAGCTTGTCATTGAAGTTACATCTAGTCGAGGTTCGTGATACTACGCCGTCGGTGGCTTGAGGATTTTGGTAGGAAGACGTAGATGGCTTTTGCTGCTGACAGTACTACTGGAGAAAGTTGGTGGGTGTCTTGTCGTGTTTAGGGCAGGAAGTCTTTGCGGATCCAGGTGTTTCGGCGTGCGTACTAGGATTTGTTTGGACGTTGGGAGATCTTTGTGAGATTGCTGGATGCATTTGGCTTGGTAGAGGAGAGTATCGAGGTCCATAAACAGGTGACAGAATACAGGTATTTAAATAAAAAACTAAAAGAAAAAGATAGAACTTACTATTTGATACTTGTTGAATGACAAGTAATGTAACGAGAAAGTATTTGTAATTGATTTTGCATTTGCATCATTCAAAGTGACAGGTGGCAGACATACAAGTTTCATGAAATAAGAGAATCAAATTTCAGGAACAGAAGCAGTCTAGATTGTGAGCGAATCCGACATGTGTTTCAGTTAAGAGGAAACATTTTTCTACCGGAGTTAGCGATTTAATAATATCGATAATCCATAATGATAAAAGGGCAAATAAGTTACTAAACAAATCAATTTTGAAAGGGAATTGATTGAAAATAAACTAAAGTATAGTAAAAAGGCAGATGTAATAGCTAAAGTATAATGATTATTGTTATAATATAAAACCATTTTAATCTATAAAGACCATTATAACATAGTCAATTATAACATAAAATAGGCAGCACAACGCGGAGGCAGTACGATATATTGGAAATGTATTGTGGGATTTTACGAAACTAAATAACATCTCAGAATTTGATATTTGATTTGAAAAAATTACGACCCATAAATTACACAGGTATAACTTCATTTTTTACCAGTTTAATAGAAAATAAAACATAGTAGTAGGGGAGACTGGAGAGGCAGTGAACATGCGGAAACAATGGAAATGCTTAAACTTCGCGCTTTGAAACATTTTAATAAATCGCCATCTTGAGAGCCTTCACTGATTACGTCGCATCTGTTGTAGAAGTTTTGATTAAAAGTTAGTGTGAAAAAGTTACTGGTAGTTTACGATTTCTTGTAAATCTAGCATAATACTATATATTAGTTTTAAAAACCTTTATTACTAACAAATATTTATTTCCGACTTACATTCTCACTGATGTTGCTTTCTTAGTATTAAAGTTGATTTATGCCTCCAAGTATATTGGTAATTTTTCGGTCTTGGATACGAAGCGCAAAATTTGAAAAGCTGAAACGCCAGGAGACAGTGGATACTTTCCAAATTCTATTAAATAAGTTTGGCCTACGTTTCAGAATATGGCCTACTTTAATTTAGATTTAAACGAGTATATTTTCCAATAGTGTACACTTTATAGCTGCCTAAAGCAGGTTATATTTATTTAAAAAGCTTATTTTGCTCTGTTTTGCCACTGAAAGTGGTTGTTGTTGTTTAGATCAGCTTTCTTAATAAAACTTTTCATCCCTAAAATACATTTTTACTTGTAGAAACAAAATGTATTTGATAATAAAAATAGCCCTATGTGGTCCAAGTATCATATTTTCGGGTCAGCAAGCTTCAATTTTTCAAAACCAAAATAAGCGTCGTTTCACAATAAAGTCAACAGTATACCCAGTGTGTGTCCACTGTCACCCTGACATAGGGAGATAGTGTAATTTTACATGGCTTTGCCTTATTTGTTGCGAGATGAAAACTATACAAGAATTTCTTCGTATTGTATAAACGAACAGCAAGGCTTCAGACGAAGTAGCTCGAATTCTAATCATTCAGCATCTTCATCATCATCATCAGAAAAGTAAACCAAAGAGCAATAAAATTCGACCCTACAGCTTTTTCCTGCTTCATCAACCTGATGAAAGCGTTCAACATAGTTCAGTTGCATGAAATCATCAATATACTAGAGAACTGAATGCCGATCAAATAATTAAAATAATACCCTCAAAATGGAAAGATCAGGCAATCAAGAACATACCAACACTAGGTTGAATTAGATAGCGTGATCGCATTAGCATCTTTTATTCAATTCAAGAATGGACATGATTCTAGTGGAAGTAACATCAGTAATTTGGGTTAGAAATTAAGAAACAAGAACATGAGTATAGCGCAGATGAAGTGACAATTCTGGCAGAAACAGAAGAAAACTTGCGAAAGCAGATATATAGATTTTATTAGATACTTAAATAATACAACATGATCATCTCTATTAACAAGACCAAAGTTTGATGTTTTCTAAAGACTAATATTCGAATACAAAACTATCGAGCAGGTAAGGAAGCAACACTTAGGGGCAGTTATATCCACCAGCCACGATCCTGCTACGAGACTTGAAGCGACAAATTAACAAAGCTGCTGCAGCTGTGGACAGAGAGAAAGATAAAAAATATAAATCTTGTTTGAGATCCATACTCACGTATTGAATTGAAATACGAGCAGGTATAGAGTCAAAAGCATGATGCGTGTGGCATATATTAAAACACTACGATCAGTAGCAGGAGAAACATTCAGAGTGAGAATAGGAAACGAGGGTATGAAACAAACATATGGAGTAGAGAATATGGTCAGGTGGGACTACAGAGAAGATGCTGGTATGAACCACCTCGGTACTAGGTCGATTGAAAGTATTGGACTCGGAGGAAAACCAATAACACCACGGCCACAAGGAAGACCTCCCTTAAAAGATACACAGATAGCTCGTACAAAATTGGAGATATGCAGCCTCAGTAATAGAACAAGCTACCAGGGCCTAAACAGAGAAGAATAGGAGGAAGGAGAAAAATATATTTTAAAAATCAACATTTGCCACCTCAATGACACCAAATCTGTTATGATCATATGCATTACTCATTGTTAGTAATATTAATGCCCTAGAGTGAAATTATATCGTCCAATTTATGGTTATAACCCCAAATTTTTTGATTCTTGCAATTTTTATATGAAGTCTTTTTATTTTGAGATTACTTTTCTAATTTCTCAAACATATGGACCTACATCGATCTTAATTCCGTTTCGAAACAGATAACTCATTTTGTTTTGCTTTTTGATTGATTTTATATACACCATACTTAGCCTTGCTAGTAAATAATTAAATTACATTGTGTAACTATATAATCAAGGTATGCAATAATTACACGTGGGATTGCAAACAGGGTCAGACGAAATTAGAAAATCAATTCTAATCAAGAAGGGTTATTCAGGAGTTAAAATTAGCCCGCAAGGTGGGAAATAGAAGCCGAAGTCAATATTACATATATAATTCATAAAAGCTGAAAATTAAAACATATGACACATCGACGCGATTCGAAATTAGAACAGGATCGGAGTGTTGGCCGTATTTTAAGCTGCATATATAAAAATATAATATCTATAATTTATGCACTCAGTACGCTTACTACAATGCATCTTGTCCCAAACAATAGACAGTACTAAAACAAATGACATCCACAAAGCGTACATAAGAAATGTGGGAAGACTGTGTGATAACATAAAAAGCACAGCAAAATTGATATAAGATTATCAAAAGGCTATTTTGTTACCAAGGGACTCAAACAATGATGCTGTATCACTCCAGCGCCCTTTAAAATCTATCTATTTGAAGTTTTAATGATCTGGAAATAAACATTTTACTGATCCGGAAATACGAATACGCCATGACTGCCTCTGCACATTCAGGACGATACGTTACCAGTGATCAGGTTATATAATTAGTATAATATTCACTGTGCGCTTCGAAAGCTCATAGAACGATAGAGAGATACGGATTTGTAGTTAAACCAATGCACAAGCGACTATATGGTTGTGATTGCAAAAAATATAATATAAATGTTTGGGCACTGTCGTCACCAACTCCGATAGCTATAAGGAAGAAATGAAACAGCAAACTCTGTGATTTGGGACAATAAAATAAAATAAAAAAATAGGCAATGAAGTAAAGTCCTTGTGTGGTATGGCTTAGAAGTATGGTAAATCACAAAAGGAGTAAAGCGGGTTTAGAGCAACCTAGATGGAATATTACATTTTATATTAAACTTAATTAAAGTGAGAAGAAAGGAGTGATCAAAGCAACTATGAAACTGAATACTACTGTAGAAGAGGAAAGCAAAGCTTAAGTGGAAAGAATTTAACATCTGCATAAAGGTAGTTGGAGACCTACAAGACAATAACGAATATTCGGATGTGGGAGACGTTACTATATGTAGGAAGCCCCATGGCAGAACGGGGATACATTGATCACGGAATTACTTTGGTCAGGTTTAAATTTCCCGGCCTACTAGTTGTTCTCCTACCTAATAATAGTGTCGGAACAAAAATAGCTGACAAATACAAATGGCTGCACACAAACAAATTTTGACATTTTGAAATTGCTGTGTGGATTTAACTTTCAAGATTCTAAATTTCGTTTATTTATTTTGTTAACCCTTTGTAATTTCTATTATTTTAGCAAAATAAACAATTTTTGGATGACGGTGCATAATGTTCATGGCATCCTCAGACTATGCAGTGCAAGAGAACAAAGAAACGCGCACGTGCTGCTCAAATCATTATTCAAGAATTGCCTAGTTTTGGAGAGGAGATGGAAAAGACTGACAAACTACTTACTAAAATGTTCAATAACGTTCTACAGACAAACACAAAATATTAGGCAAGTGGCCTTCCAGTTTGCTTTAAAAAACTCAGTAAAA
Source organism: Agriotes lineatus (assembly GCA_940337035.1). Classification (NCBI taxonomy): domain Eukaryota; kingdom Metazoa; phylum Arthropoda; class Insecta; order Coleoptera; family Elateridae; genus Agriotes; species Agriotes lineatus. Next base: position 88,508,986 of record OW679197.1, on the reverse strand, counting down.
TATCAGCTTTATGGTAAAGGAGAGACCTAGCTGGTAAAAATTAGTTTTCTGTATTTCTCAAAAGGAATCCCTTACTGTCAATCAGGAAACCAGAGGCCACTTCTCTAGCCTGGATAACTGTATTCAATAGATCAACAGTCAATAGCTGTTATGAACTAGAGGATGTTGGAGAAAGATTCCACATCAAAACTCATGTTTGGGGGGACCTTGTGAGACAAGGTGGCATTATTTCTGCAAATAAAGAGTGCGGCTTGACAAGCAGAGAATGGTGCAACGTTGAGTTCTGTAGGACTTATTCATAAAGTAGGTTGGATACCAACTTTAAATACAGGGTGAGTCGGGAGGAATGGACCAAACTCCAGGAGTGTATTATAATAATAATAATAATACACGTGAAAATAATGTAAAAAAACTCAAATGTTGTCATTTATAGTGGATAGTCTTGTTCTAAAACCCCCTATGCTTCTGGCTGTTTGTCTTTTATCTCCTCTATAAAATTCTTTATTATTTTCGATTACATTCGTAAAATTATTGCTATTCCTCTATAGTTTTGGGATTATTTCTACCCCCTTTTTTATAGATTGGAGTACTATATGCTGTCTTCCATGCTTCAGGTACTTTTCGCCATTCGCACATGGTAGGAATAACCTTGTCAGCCTAATATATAGTTTTTCTCTGTTATTCGTGTTTTGAATTGATCCTAAATGTACTTCTTTCTTTTCCTTGATCAGTTTTTCAATACTTTTATCCCACCAGTATGGTTTTAACAACTTTATTTCAGCATTAAAATGCTTTCAAAAAGCCATTCGGTGCAGCAAAGAGGGCCTTCTGCTCTTAGTGTTTTACAACCTTCAATTTCACTTGATTGTTAAAGGGATTAACTTCGCTAAGGAAAATGCTCATGCTTCCTCTCGACATATCAAACACACTTCAACGTTTACAACAATCCTACTTGGCCCGTTTGAAAATATTGGATGCTAACACATTCGAATGCAACTCCAAAGACTACTGCAGCAGGTTCTTCTACCAGTGCTGACATGAATGCCTCTTCAGCATTAATTTTCGCTCAAGAAATGTATCTATCCCCAAAGATGACAGTTTGAGGATGAAAGCGGAAAAAATGTATGATTACCGCGGACACCTATGAAATGCTAGAGGTTTAGGGGAAGCAAAAAGAGAACGATTAACAAAACATCACGGGAGTAAAGAGGAAAGCCGTGGTAAATGACAATTCCTCAGGTGAAGATGAGGCTAAAGAAAAGTTATTGACGATTTTTTTTAATGGGAAGAAGACGAAGAATATGGAGTGCTTTAAAAGTGTGCTTGATGCCTTAAAAGGAGATTTTATGATCGCTAAAGTGCCTGGGAAAGGACCAATCTCCAAAAGGAGCTACGTGGTTCATGTGAAACGGAAGCTTGAAGACGGTTTTGCTGTGAGCTTGTATAAGGGACTGCTCTCTTTAAATCGTTTCTGTTCGACAGAAGAAGAAATTTTATTTATTTCTTCAGAACAAGTTATTTGAATGCTACCGAATCTCATTCCGGCGATGCGTTCTCGATTTAGGGGAATGTTGGGCTTCATCATGAACATAACATAATTTGCCTTGCAGTAGGAGGACTGCTTTTGGGTCTCCATTTGTTTTTCATTAATAAATCAATTGGTTCGGTAATAGTTTTTTTTGTTTAGCCCTTGTCTAAAGTATGGAAATGTGAAATGTTACTTTCCATGTCCTCCGATTACAACTATTGATCGTGACAAGTATCATTTATGAACAACTACTGTGGGAAAAAAAGGTAGAAGAATGTCATGGGCAACAGTATTGCAAATAAAATGTAAAGATTGTTGAAAAATTATCTGGTTTCCGTTCATTATTTGTTATAATTATAAATATATTAATAATCTATCATTTTTGTCAGTTAAATGAACAACTACCCACAACGAACCACGTACCGTAAATGAGAAATAATGTGTACACAACTTAATGACAGGTAAATTGTGGCAGCGAAAACAGATTTGAGTCCCTCTCTCAGAAACCATGCTACTCCGGTCTCTACTTAATATTCAGTAAAATTAATAGGATGGTCATCATTTCAGTCTACTTTAAATGAAAATTAGACTGACTGGATCACGATGTATCTAGTTGTTGCATGCTACTTCGTTGTCTAGTCTGAGCACGGTGGAAAAATTACACGGGAGGTGAGTATTTCTTCGTTTGCTATGATTCAACTGTGCATCTATTTAATTTCGATGTCTGTAGTACTTATTTCATATTGTTAAGTCTCATTTACTCATCTATTCGATTTCAATGTCTATGGTACTTAGTTCATATTTCGCGCGCTTGTGACACGCCTACTGTTGGCTTGCAGCCCGGAAAGTAAGTCGTCTTTTCAGGCTTGTCTTATCGACATGAAGCCAGCTTAAGCGTCTACAAAGTGTTCAACATAGCTTCGCTGGTTTTAAAGTTAAAATACCTTGGAATAATCATGGAAGGTACTAACAAAATCACTATGCTGTGATGGAGAATATAAAAAAATATAAAGAAATTGAAACGTTCAATTAAGACAAAAAGGAAGAGATGTCAAATGAGAAATGAATGACCAAGGCAGATGTACTAATAGTAAAAGAACAAGAAAGACGGTTTCAAAGAAATTGTGAAAACAAAAATACTCTGTTGAGTCACTGTTCAAATTTCTACTTCATACTAAAAACATATCACATCAGTGTCGAGCAGTTTATTCTATTAAGAAGAATCTCTCACCCGACGAAATTTTAATCCACAGCGATTTCTCTGAAAATTAGTGAAGATGTACAATCGGCTCATTTTGAGACATCGGAGTCTCAAATTACCCTCCATACAGGTAGTAGCTTGTTATAAGCGAGTAGAAGACCTTACATTTACACTGATTTCCGTTTGCGCTCTATATGGCATCTTACGACATGATCCAGCGCGAATATATGCGCACCTGGATCTTGCCATAACAACAATAAAGGAAACTGTGCCAAAAATAATCAAGGTTTATTATAGAAATAATATTTTATTCAAGCATACCTTGTCGAAATATTTAAATTTGATGAATTACAATAGCACTATAGTGAAAGTGGGCCTGGAAAAGGTGCCCCTGGTGGTGTTAGAGGTGCTTTAATAAAAAAAAAACCAACAACCTTGTTGCTTTGGGAAATGATAGTTTATTTTTTTTTTCTACTTTAATTCAGAAACTTATAATGGACTGTACTAAAGTGAAGATTGCTTTTATTTCAGGCTACTATGCCAGAAGAGCTCACTTTCCAAGGTACCTTGAAAGGTGAGAACGCATGAAACTGGTTGGAAAGAGTGAGAGAATTATCGTGTTTAAAACCATGGATAAAGAAAAATTCATCTTCAATCTCTGGATTGAGATAATCTTTTTTGGATTTTTTTTTCATTTAAAATTAGCTCCTTTTTATTTAGTTTTCTAGTAGAATCCGAGGTAGAAACTGCAGTTATTAAAAACTGAACCAGTATAAGCTGAGAAGAAACTTATTCTTCATCTTCTTCCTCGGTTAAGGGTAACGGTGACATCAAATCTCGTTCGTATGATGAATATACGCTTTCACAGGATATGACAAAAGATTTATATGTAATAGTGGAACTTGGTGGTAAAAAAGTTGTTGGACATTATGTTGCTCTTGTGGTTTCGGTTGACGAAAATAGTGAATACGCTGTTAGTGATGACAAAAATTAGGGGTAGGTCTTCTATTTGTCCAGAAAAGGTTTATTTTTCTGTAACAGATCATCAAGATATAGTAAAAAATGTAAAACAACGTAAAATTAACAAAAAATCGATTAAATATTGTTTTACGGAGAGTACACCCAGCAAGACGACGTACGTTAAAATAAAGTACAAAAATTTTACATTTTTCGCATTACGTTAAAATAACCTTAATATGAAACGCCTTTTAAAGTAGTAGTTGGCTTTCAACGTCGATATGACTTTGATACAACAATGGACAAGTAAGATTAGTAAGATTTGCATCAAACACGTGTGCTCAACGCACCTATCGCGCCTCCATATGCGTTCACATAATAGTACCGACCAATTGAAACGCGTTACGTTACCACATACCAGAGCGGAATGGTACAGCATGCTGACAAGCCCTTCTTTCCTTTTGTCTGGTGATTTGTATTCTCTGATTAAGTCGCCATTTGTGTCGCTGATAAAATCGGAAAATGCAGGCTCAGAACGCGTTTTGTAAATTATTCTAGTTTGACACTATGCTAGCTGAATATGTTGCATTAAAAGAATTATTGGTAGGTAGTACGACGAATGTTTCACTATGAGTATTTTTTTACATCTAAGATAAAACGTTTCTCGACTTTTGGAGGAACTACATAGTGTTGAGCAGATCTGTTTTAACATTTCGTGTCCCGAATGAAATCGCCATTTTATTCAGTTTGGATGGACACATTAAAGATTATCAAAAAAATAACGTCCTGCTATCGTTAATACATTGAGTAAATAAAATGTCAATTTTATATGAATTTCAGCTTAAAAAACAAGTCGAAGTTGTGGTTAAAACGTAACGTGCTAACAATTGCCAAATTGGCGTTTTAAAACTTTCAAAATTTTCTGTTAACAATACAACGACGTTACAGCGTTGACATATGGGTTGAAAATTTGCAATAATATGACGTTTAAAAGAAGTCGGTTTGGTAAACAAACGTAAAAAATACGTTAAATAGTCGCAACAATGTTTAAAACTTACGTGGTTTGGTGCGTGACTCAATATATTGTCCACAAATATCGGACTTGTTTGATTACGACTTAAACGTTAAAAGACCGTCACAGGCTGACGTGAAATTAATCAGATACTGTTGAAAGTCTTGCTGATTTTCCCGAAATTTCGACTTTAATATAACGCTTGGTCCAAGGTCATGTTTCAACGTTAGCTCAACGTCCGTGCACACTGGGTGCATTGTGCTGAAAACCTATATTTAAACGATATTCGGATTGTTATATTTACATACCTTTTGATTTGGTATTATTATATTAATAAACAAATTATAATTTTTATTCTTTATGTATGTTCTTATTTTAATGAAGATGACTAAATGAGCATTTGAGTAAGGTTTTCTTCAATTCTCACCTAAATCATCATATTCGATATACTGTTAATTTTTAATTTCAAAAATTTGCATAAATTAATTATCGATAATCTTAGAAATCACTATAAATCAAATGAGAGTACTTTAAGAGAGAAATTGATTAAATATCAAAGATGATAGTTTTTGTGAGAAGGGCCCATGTAGGAACTTTTTAGTAATATTTATTTTAACTGTCAACTCCAAAATTCTCCCAGACGCTATAATGCATTTTTTATTCATGCGATGTATAAGGAAATCCCTGAACTAATGAATTTTGTATTTATTAGAGTACAGATCTAACCATAATGTACCTTACGTGAATAATATTTAATTATCGTAAGTAGGCAGGAGGTTTATTAAATTCTTAAAACACAAAATTCCTGGAAATCCCCTACTACTTGGAAGCTAATAAGCACTCAGCACTTTATTAATAACTTTTAATCCTTTCTCCCGTAATTAACTTCAAAGAACTTATAGGGCATCAACTACTTTTATTACTTCTCCCTCTCCTTCTGAGCGTTTTCTTTTCACTCGCTGCCGTGAAAATCAAATACCAACCTTTCTGCTTGTGGAAATCGACGGTACCGGCGCGAATCCACTCCAAATTATCTGCCAGCGGTTTGTACTGAACTCGAAACCCCGTAGGCTGCATGCCAAGATCCGTCGTCCTGTTCGACACGTCGGGGCCGACAATCTCCAACCCCAGAGAATGAGCCTCCGCGTCGTGCAACTTAACGAGATCTGGAGGATCGGGCTGCACCCCCTGCTGGAGGGTGATGAACTTCTCGAGACTCCCCAGCTTGTTCGAGGCCCTGCATTTGTAGTCGCCGAACACCAAGGAGTTGTTTACGTGGAGCTGCAACGGTGCTTACTTTGAGATATTAGGGGACATAAATTGGAGTTATTACCATTAGGATAGACCTGTGGGGCTCGTGAATGGCGCGGTCCCTTCCCGAGATGAGGCGGTTCTTGCGAAACCACTCGAACTTCGGCGGCGGGTTTGCCTCCACCTCGCAGGTTAAATTGACGTCGCCGCCGATGAAGCCCCACGCTTGATCTATTTGCTTCCACAGATGGGGGTGACGTGGTACGGGTTTGTCTGAAAAATCGAACCGCGGGCTTTACTTTATCGCCGCGATAAGGAGTAACGTAGTACTAATCGTTAGTTAAACTTCACATCCTACATAAATTCATCTTACATGCATTGCGTCTACATTCGTCCTGACAAGATAAACTTCTAACGTAGTAACAATCACTTTAGGGTAAATTTAAATGTACATAGTTTAGTTTACAGCGAATAATTATAAATTCTTTTAAAATTAATGTTTTTCGCTTTCACCGTATATGTTATTCTATAATTTAGTATACTACGATATAAAAATCTAAAAATCATCGTCGGGCTTTTTTATTATAGAATAAATATGATTTATTTACTAGCAACCAAGGGTCTTGTCAAATTATTTCTCCCTCAAACTCATGGTAACCATGCAACTACAAATAACGTCTTAGCAACCATACAATGAGGCAATCCTTGATGTTACTTACATATTCTAATTTTAAATGTCATTATGACATTTTGAAATTTGATACTATTCTTACTAATATGCTAGTAAATAAAATATTGGATGCACCACGGGAGATACGCATGTTCTTTACCTTCGGTTGACTTACAGACCTCGGGATAGAAGCCTTCCGTCTGTTACACATGTAAACCTCAGGGAAAAAACATATTCATATCTCCCTTAATGCATAAATATCTATTTTTCACGTCTGGGAAATAAACACGGTTTCTACGATACCAAAATCGTGACAGAAATAATGAATTATTCCCTAGAGGAGAGAAATGTACCTAAGGAGTTTTCATTATGACTGAAACAACAATTATGTCAAATTCGAGGTTAGCAGGTTAGGTTTTGCGTCAGTCTGTGTCAAAACTGATGTAAAACCTAACCTGATAATCTCGAATTTGATATAGCTTTACAGTGCCACCAACTTTAAAATTTAAAAAAGTCAATAAATTACGTTTAAAAAACAGGTTTGTAGATTTAAATCTTTCTGCAACGTGAAAAATAGTATATGCAATTCTGAGAGACTGTTATTTTGCTTCAGTGCTATGCCACAAATTGCATAAATAACGCATTTCTCTCCTTCATTGCATAATCTACTATTAACAGGATGCTTAGAATTGAATTAAAACTCTAATTCCATATTTTTGCAAAAGGAATTTAATTTGCAGTTTTATTTTACACAGTATTCCAAACATTTTGTATATCCTAAGGTCGTATGCGAATACATTAGCATCATTCATATTCTTTTTTGGGTATTTCGTTACTCTGCAAATTAAAATTATTAAATAACGTATTAAATAACGAACGTTTCGAGGGACAACCTCCCCTCGTTATCAACGATTAACAATTAAAAAGGAACAAGAAAACTTAGCTTTTTCACGGAGATTGAAAAAGCTAAGTTTTCTTGTTCCTTTTTAATTGTCAATCGTTGATAACGAGGGCAGATTGTCCATCGAAACGTTGTTATTTACTACGTTATTTAATAATTTTATTTTGCAGAGTGGCGAAATACCCCAAAAAAAATATGACTTATAGATTCACGCCACAAAGAAGTTTCAGAGATTACATTAGCATCACTTGCCGTTATTCGTATCTGATCATGCAAAGTACTTGTAATACAATGTGGTCCTATTCAAATACTTATGCATCTAACTATAGTATGCCGGGGTCCGTAGCTCAGTGGTAAGCATCCTGACTACTGATCTAAGGGTCACGAGTTCGATTCCCGGTCCCGGTGAGGTTTTCAAAAATAAAAAATGCAGATGCAAGCCTCTACAGAATGACATCATTCAAGTGATGTAAAGCCGTAGGTTCCATTTCTACGATGTGTAGCATGTAAAAGGTCCCTTGCTAGGGTTTGGAACTCTTTTGAGGCAAAATTCTAAGTAGGACTTTGACCATATAACCAAAGCAGTCGGTGTCTAAAATATCTGGTACTCTGCATGCCTAGACCTTGTCCAATAACAAACAAACAAACAAACCAAATATAGTATGAACAAAAATTGTTTTTATCTAGTATGGCTACGGATTAGTTCCTAATTCATGAATGGAAATATAATTCACTTTAAAAATGAAATGATACGTTTGACATTTAAGTATAAACGTAGTTGCGTTGATAAGTTATTCCCTAGCCATACTAGATGAAAATAATTTCTGATCATTCTTCATTTACAAATCACGAATATAATGTTTCTGTCTGAAATTACTTCGCTGGTCACTAGAAGTATAAAAAACACAGTAAAATCTGTCGTGTTTACTCAAACTGTGCACCTATAAAATCTTTTTCCTGTATTGGTAATAAAAATTTGTACTATAATTTCTTTGTTTGTAATTTCAGCTTACACGTAGGCAATGCCAAATGTTTTTTTGCACGGTCTTCTAAAACCTTTAGTTTCCTGTTTTATTTTTACTTCCCTCGTCTAAAAGACGAAGTAAGTATTGTAACCGGGAAAAAATCACCTTCCGAGATTTTTTTAGATCTTCTCGTTTTAGAGTACCTAGATGACGAAAAACAGGTTGTTTCAATTCCTTCTGTCTGTCTGTCTATCTGTCTGTTGGCAGTATAGCTCAAAAAGTATTTGTCGGAGGAAGACGATATTTTGCATACATATTATATGTATACCTGGAATGAAAACTGTACAATTTCATACAAATATATAGAGGGTGAAGACCTTAAAAAATCAAATTTTGTTTATATTTGCGTTAACTGGGAAATAGATTAAAGTAGTAATTTGTACATAGATCAGGCCTTACACTTAACGAAAATAGAACCCAACAAATACAAGATAAGGTCGCAAAAAATTCAAAAAGTTTCCACAATAACACCCTTCGCTTAAATACACCCTCGCATCGCACACATCACCGAGCCTGCATAGCGCAGTTAAATCTATCTGACTATCGACGATTGTATCCGCAGATGATGTTGATCGAGTCCCTCCCCGGAAAATTTTTAAATTTAATAATTGCTTTAATTTGCATAAGCAAGTGTTAAGATATTGTTACATCTATTTTCCTTTGATTTTAGGTCGCAAGCCGCATAAATGCGTAAATTCCAAACCTTGAAATAGACGGAAAACGCATATTTGGGCGAGGCAACGATGTATATCGTAAAAACTATTGCATATAAATATATACATCCTGCGAATGGTATGTTTAAAAATGAATAAAGAAATGTTTAGTGAAAGAATTACATGCATTGGTTTATTTAGTAAAAAATATAATTCATTTTCTTAAGACCGGCCCGGCGTGAAGGGTAAGCCAGCTGAAACCCGACGATACCAACAGTTCTCCGTAGAGTAGTAAGGAATTGGTCGGTAGCATTTATTCGCAGTCGCAAACGCCGCGGTTCGAATTCTTCCGGTAATCGATTTTTTTTATTTGGAAATTTATTTAATTTATTAGAAACGTGAAGATATTTTTACTCCTAACTTAATTTCATTTTTAAAATTATTTAGTGTCACATGTCGACAAGAGAAGCCTGGGTAAAGCCGTTTACAGATTTTTTCCTATTGCATTGTTGTATAAACATGTTAAAGTCAGGTCCACGTCATAAAGCGAATCGTGTTGCTGTATCCGCAAGAGCAAGTTTCTATAAATATTTTATAAGTAAAAGAGCCAATTGGAATAAATAATTCTAATTTTAGTTAGAAAATGTTAATTTTAAAATCTGGTATAGCCATGAGTAATTTGGGAGAAACCGGATCATAAATGGACGCGTAAGTAGATATGATATTAAATGTAAAAATGTAGAGTTACTTAAAAATACAGTATGTGCACGAATGGGCTTTTTTTAAAACTCCTAAAACAAATATTTTTAATTTAATTGTTAGCTTTAACTACTTTAACTACTCGGGGTAGAGAACTATATTCGATTGCAGTAAACTAATTAATCTAATATAAAACTGAAAGTCCCGACTCACTCCCTCACTCACTCATCAACGCCCAGCCCCCAGACGGGATGGGGCTTGACGGGACGGGACTGGATGGGACGGGACGGGACTGGACGGGAAGGGAAGGAAAGGGATGCGATGGAAGAGGAGGGGACGGGACGAGATGGAATGGGACGGTACGGAGACTGGGACGGCGAAAGGGGCGGGGACGGGGATAGGATGGGATGGGATGGGATGGGATGACAGAAAATAATTAGTCATTATTTAATACACAAATAACGCACCTCGCGTGGACGAAATCGCGAGTAACAGCTAGGTTAGAATAAAAGGGTGTCAAATCCAAAAACCATAAATATATGTTAAATCGTAATATTACAATTTCGTTGTATGTATCATTACCTTTATCTTAATTTAACTGCGACGACATGGGCTACATCTTGATATCGTAGATTAAAAATTAATAAAAATAATTAAAAATATTTGCGACAAACTCCAGTATTCGGAAATTTGATTAGTGACTAATAAACTTGACGAATTCAACTGGTTCAGCCTGCAGTTATGAGGACTTCCAACCCCACTAACGACTGTCATGATGTTGTTATGACCGCCGAGACCAACTTTTTTTTTTCTCGGCGCTTCGTGGTACGGCTATCACGGAAAAAAGATAGTCCCGGAGGTCATAACAACATGATGACAGTCGTTAGTGGGGTTGGAAGTCCTCATAACTGTACAGCGACGCCTATAATTGGCCTAACGGCTGTTGGCTGAGTGCGAATTAAATAAAAAATAAATAAAGTAAAAAGTAATAGGTGGATTCCACATGTTGCTTGTTACTAATATAGAGAAATCAAAAATAAAGTTGATAGCGAAAGCCATTGAAAACATTAAAACGTACCTACCCTGTAGCATGCTTTTTATTGACATAAAATTGTCAAAAAGTTTTCGAAGCTTAAAATTAGCTTTTAACATGTAGTTTAACTTATCCCAATGTTATTTTAATGTAACCGATCAATTTAATGTATAAATTTGAACTAAATTACATTAATTTGCATATTTATGTAACTTATTAGACTGTGCTAAAGTCGAATGCACGAAAACTTCAGTTAGTTGTAGTTCAAATGTACTTAGCTCTATAAAGTGAAATGTAGACAATATTTTTCATGGGCTCCCGCGATCAATTTCATTTTTGATCGCTCTGTACTGAGAGACTATAGAGTAAATACTGAAAAGAGGCTCAGTCACAGCAATCTTGGCAGTACACGCTATAAATTGCTGTCTACTAGAAAGAAGTCGCTAGTTGCCACCTCTTCGACGGCTTACAGATTGAACCTGTTGGGAACGAGAACCATTTCCCAGACTTCTAACCCTTGTTGATTCAATAGTCTATCTGCCTGTCTTCCTGTTGCCGGTATAACTCAAAAAATAGTTGTTGGAGGACGAAGATATTTTGCATGCTAATTGTATGCCTTTCTAATATGAAACCCAGAAAAGTTCAGTAAAACGTATACAGAGTGGGCATCTTAAAAAAATTCAATTCTGCCTGTTGTTACCTTAACTCAACAATTAGTTCTTAAATAGAATATTTTGTGCATAGCTCCCGTTTTTACCATTTCCGAAATGAGCCTATTTTGGACCCACATATACAGAGTGAGCACCTTAAACAATTAATTTTGTTTATTTTTGCTTTAATTGAGAAACAGATAAAAGTAGTAATTTGCACATAGCTCAGGCTTTACTCTTGACAAAAATGGAACCGAGCAGGCACAGGATAAGTGTAAATAGAGACAAAAAGTGGTAACGAATAAGATCGGTGCCTTTAATGGCGCTGCATCGCAAAGATTCGAACGGTTTCGTGTGGCGACGTGGGTCGAACATTCTGAAGATCGAATCCCGGTAATGTTTTTAGTTGAAAATTCTTGTAATTCATATTGAGAAGTGTTTTCTTTTATTGTTTCGATATTATCAAGAACGTTAATATATTTTTACATCAGCAAAAACAGCTATTCTGTCAAAGCAACGCTCACATTGGGCAGAGTTTCGTGTCTGTAACGATAAGTGCTCATTGTTTCTTAAAACTCTTTCGCGCGAATATCTTATTTGATTTAAGGGGGAGTATAAATAATAGAGAATTGGCTATTTAAGACATTAAAAACGATAACATTATGTAGCAGCGCAAGCCGGTTTTTAATTTTTAGTAGGACATGGTTATTGTAGTGAGGTGTAAAGTGCTGCGTACGATTCATTCCCAATAGTATCTGAAACAGCTGTTCGGTAGGAGATGCAACTTAGTTTTACATTTTTGGATTAGAAAACTATACTGAACCATGCTACAATAATCCGGCTGACTAAGTATCAAACTATTCACAATGTACCACTTGGTATGAGATTGTAGGACATTATTAAATTTGCAAAAGACAATCGACACTTTTTTATAATGTGGTTCTAAAAATGTAAATGACAGTTGAGTAACATTCCGAGATTTTTCGCACTTTCTGTAAATGTGATTACTATTTTTTACTTAATGCTAATATTTCCTTTTATCTCTACATAAAGAACTTTCCTAATTTCAATGAGAACATTGCATCATGCTGTTACAAAGATCATAAAAGTATGGAAGAAGTTTTACATATAACATCGCCACGTTGGTAGTGAACTGCATATCAGATGGTTTTACATGGTTATCATTTATAATTATTGTTACTATTATTTTACCTTCTCCGCCCTTTTGATGGGCAGACAATAAAATAGTTCTATTTAGTTAAAATAATTTTTCTATTTAGTTTTTTTTGTTCTGAAGTTAATCAGTAGATCAGACCGCTAAATTTGTGTCTGAACTTCGTTCCTATATTATTTATGTATTATGTTTTATCTATAATTTGTGCAATATATGACAACTAGAATTACTCATTATAATAATAAACATAAAAGCGCCAGGGGATACACATGATGGATACACATATTTCATCAAAAGGATAAGTACCTCGGTGAACTTCTATTGATAAAACAATTAAGCCAAAGTTGCCTTGGTTGGTGTTATGGAAGGTCTAAAAGTATATATTTTAATATGGTTCCTTCTATAATATAAACTAAGAATTATCAGATTCGAAAAGGCCATTTTGTTTAAGGCGTTTCCAAGATTATTAGAGAATGTACTCCACAACTAAGTTGAGATTGTGGTTTCTACTAGGGTGCCTTGATGTCAATTTAACCCTTTCCAGGGTACGGACTGATCGTTGTCCTCTCTCATACTATAGAACTTTAGAGTGAGATGGGATAATGACCAGGGTACGGACAGAGTATTGTCCCCTTTTACTCTACAGTACTTTAGAGTGAGAAGAAACAACTATCTGTCCGTACCTTGCAAAGGACAAATACGTCAAATTGACATCAAATTTTTGCATAATTTTTATTCAAACTGATTCCATAGCTCACTATTCTTCTTCTTTTAATTGAAAACTGTAAATTTTCTGAAGAAAAGTCAATATGATTAAACTGAATTCTCATTTATTTTCAACTACAGCAGCGACGATATATACACAAAAGTGTTTCGAAATTAGATAATAGAAAAAACAAATATTTTTCTATAAAAATGTTGATCAAGAAATATATTATATTTTAGACAAAACTCCTTAATAAAATTTTTGATAAGGCAAGATCTACCTTGTTTTCAAATGTTAAATTTATATTTAAAATTAAAGAAAATTTAACTCCTAATTATAGCCTTTATTTATATACTAATGAACAAAAATATATAAAAAAAACACAAACATTTAGAAAAATTAATAAAGATATGAAGATGTAAGCAAGTTTTATAAACAAAAAATTCAAGCTATACACAAATGCCAGTAAAGAAAAAAATAAAGTTATTACAAATGGCGACATTGTAAAGATATTTTAAATTTTTGTGATTGAGTTACTGGTCATAAGCACAACTTCAACAATTTTCGACTTTTTCTTTTTCTCTTAAATATTGAAAGAAAAAATAATCCTATTTACTAGCAAGTTTTTCTTACCAAGTACAAATATTTATTTTTTCTTCTAAATCTTAAATGAATTCTGGAGTGCTCGCCTCACTCAATACGCTAAACTAACAAAGGCTGTAAAACAATATTGTAGGTAAAAAGGAAACAACTCTTTTATGCTTCACGTACCCCCTGGAAATGTGTATGCAATTGTCGTTCCCCTTGTATAAATTGATAAAACTATAGCTTTAGTATGACAATGAGATAAAATCAAAAATACATGTAATTACTTATTAAATGTTTTGTATTCATAAATTGTAGCAGGATACCCGTTTCCACCACTTGGGATGGAATTTCAAAAATCCTCATATTTCATTTTAAAAGATATTAAGATATTCCTGACAACACAGTCTACCCCTTTTTACTCGATAGGGGTGGTATTTCGAAAAATTATCTATGCAAGCAAACGTCAATCGATATCTTACCGGGTCTAAGATATATTGTGGAATTCTTGAAAATATTCCATTAGGGGTAATTTTTTCAAAATCCCTTAAACCACTTTTGAAACATTTTTAAAATACATCCACATACCAATAAAAGAATGTTTTAGCTCAATAAAGTAATGGATACATTCGCTAAACATTCAAGGAACAACTTATGGAAAAAACGCTGGGACCCGTTATGTTTATTTACGCATTTTTTCAATAAACTGTATACATACAGGGTGACTCGCGTAGGAGGTGACCCCCTTTTCTTATTATGGAATTTGAAACAACTCATTTTTTATTTACTCTAAGCTAATTTTTGAGTATAGGTCACATGACCAAAAATTAAGAAAGGCAATTTTAAAATTGCAAAATACTAAATTTAATTGCAATGATAACTTCAAAAACAACTAAATTAAATGTTCAAATTGTACACCGTTGTGTGTCTGACAGTAGCCAAAACGACCGACATGATGTTTTCTATTCATTGCTGCCATTGATAGAAACGTAAAACCATACTTCTTAAAATTAAATTTAGTATTTTGCAATTTTAATTTGTTTTCTTAATTTTTGGTCATGTGTCCTAGGCAAAAATCAGCTTAGCTTAATTTAAAAAAATTGTGCTTTCAAATTCTGTAATAATAAAAGAGGGTTGCCATATCTCCTACGCGAGTCACGCTGTATGTATGCTTTTCATTTGAAAAAAATGTTCAACTAAAAATAAAAATCAACGGGTCACAGCGTTTTCTCCGAAAGTTATTCTTTGATTTTTTAACGAATTTATCCACTACTTTACAAAAGCACTGCATATAGATAACACCAAGGCGGTCTACATTGTTCCAGGCCATGACACTGGGCCTATAAAGCGACCTATAAAGTGGCAACATGGCTTTACCAACTTTTAACAAAAAGTTACTAGTTTTGGACGCTAAATGAACAATCTGTCAGTGCACTATCCCTGTCATTGTGATGCATGCCAGTTGAAAGAAATCTATAAAATCACTGCTATTAACATCGCAGGGCGCCACTTCACCGCAATATTCGATTTAAAAACAATTCCTAATGGGTAGGTATCTCATTTTCCATTGCAAGTAAATTGTTACTAATTTGTACTTCATCTAAAACAGTAATTTCTTCAAAATAACTTGCCTGGAAGCTAGTGATATTGCAGTCAGAACAAGTCTCTTCATCTTATTACCCTTTATATCTGCTCTTTTAAAGTGCTTTTCACACACAACACTAGCCTTTCTAATCTGCCAGTGTTCGAAATGCAGAATGTCTTTCCATCTTTGTGCCACCATTCTACTAGATGGAAACTTGAACACGCTAACATATCGAGAAACTGATGAAGCGTAAGTTGACTTGCAGCCTGGTACGTAACACTTCAAAGGCATTTTTGGAACTTATATGAACTGCCTTGTCAAAATAGTTTTTAATATCAAATATATTTCAAACAAACAAAACTTAGTGTGTCTTGGAATAGCCTACCACACAATCTGGCAACAGAGCCAGTGTCATGGCCTGGAACAATATAAACCGCCTTGATAACACCCAATTTTAAAATCAAAGTTAGACTCAGAAAAGTACATCTTAAGACGTAATTGCGGTTCTAATTATAAAAATGCGCAAAAATTATTATCAAAATGCGTTTTCAAAAGTAACACATAATTTTGCTGCTTCTCAGGATTAGCCAAAAACTAAGACAGCCATTAAATTGAAATTTGGTGCACTTCATCGTTTAATCTTCTTCTTTTTCTTCTTATATTAGGTTAGTGGCTTGTTTAAATTCACAAAGTTGTGGTCTAAGACAGCCATTAAATTTAAATTTGATGCACTTCATCGTTTAATCTTCTTCTCATATTAGGTTAGTGGCTTGTTAAAATTCAGAAAGTTGTGGTCCTGTGAGATTTCTCTGCTTGTAAGTCGGGTGGCTACTCTTTGCCGTCGAAATCGGGAAGAGATTCCTTGTTTAGGGCTATTGACTACTACAGGTGTTAGTGTGATAGCTCGAGAGCCTATAATTTTTAAAATTCTTGTATAGTCACGGAGAAATGAACACGGTCCTGCTGCCTGAGAGTCAATCACATTGCTTGCTTTGCTATCCCCACACTTAATATCTAATCAAATACAATCAACCATGCGAATTTAAGTTAATAAAGAAATCTATATAGTGCAGTAGAAGTTTTAAAACAAATTGTTTAAGGGAAATGGAATCCTGTGACCCTTAAGGGAATGTCGTTAAATTTTGCAAGGAAAATCACAATTACTGATTTTATGATTAAGCACACGGTTTTGGAGAAGTTTGTGCTAAGGTTTACATTTGCTAAAGAACAAATTGACTAATTTTGATTCTCCTGATTAATTAGATTTGGTTAGGTATTTGAGTGCACCAGTTTTAAATTTAAAATGTAGGACAAATTTAATACTTTTGTTGCCCTAAACAAAGTTTTAAAAGCCAATTGGAGATGGGCAGTAAAGAAATAATACTTGTATTCACTGCTAGAAGAAGAAACACCACAAAACCAAACATGAGACAGGTTTCACACTAAAGTTCATAGTCAAACACATGTGTCATCTCAATTGAAGCATCAAGGTAAGGTTGTGTTTAAATAGAGCGTGTGGGCGACCCTGGAGGGGGTCCCATTCAGTAAAACAGTAATAAACCCTCCTTATTATTAAATGAAATGTACTTGTGTCCGTAGTTTATAAAAACTCGGAAATAGTAAACTGTTGAATAAAGCCTTGATGCTTTTGCTGGATTAACACGGCATGTAGTGTTGTGCATTATTTAAGGGGTTTGATACTTGAAATGACAGGCGTGGTTTGTATTTATGCTCAAGCGTAGTTTTGTGGTGGTAATATCATACCCATGGTGCCAAAAATGTAGATATAAAAAATGTTACCTTTAATGTCAAGTAGAAGTAGAATAGCTAGCACCCCCTTAAATAGATTTAATTTCAGTTATAGACGGATTTGAGAAAATTAACGAAACTATATCGTACCAAGTTTGAACATGATGCGATAGTTTTTGAGTTCTCTCGCACTCAGCTGCTTCAGAATATATAATTTACTAACAGATGTCGGTCTATTCTGATGAGAAGATTGGCGCCCTCTAGATCACGTCCTACTTTTTCGCAGAACTCTTATAATCGTAACAGTGCTTGAATATCGTCAAAAAGATCACTTTACAATGTGGTTGCGGTTAGTAATTTTCATGAGCTTTACCTAATATACGATATCGACTCTTAAACGACAGAGGCTGTCATAGAAGTCCAACATTCATTTAGTCTGTGCCGAAAGGTAAATATTATTTCTGGATTATAATAATTTAAATAAATAATATACTTGTTTTGTTTCATATACTAACGTATTTCATCTTTTTGGAATGGTTTAAGGCCGAGACATGTTAGAGTTGACATCTTTCATATGAAACCAATCAAGTGCGTTATTGATTTAAATTATTGACTAATAATGCTTTATCATGTGCCAACCGCGTATTCTGATCAACTTATTGGAAGCTTTCAAGTGTACTCGAATGACACCAAGAATCGTGTATTTAACATATGAAACTGCTACGAATATTTAAAAATTACGTATCGTTAAATTTATTCCAAAATTCTTTCTAAATTAACACTTCTCTAAAACTTCTGTATATTAATATATCAAATTGCAACAGAACCCGACCAATTCCCAGTTTAATCGCTCCTGCTTCACTCACTGCGGCAGTTTCTCAATATTAATACCTTTGTGACACCTCAGCAAGTTTCCAGATAGAATTTACGTTTACCTTAATCTCTCCGGTATTGACAAAGTTTATTCATAACTAGGAAATTGATTGTTAACATGAACAGAATTAGGAAACAACCAAATCCGTTTTGTGACCCTTGTCCCTAATTTGTTCTAATTAAACAGTAGAAACCGAAAGAGATTAATTAGTACCCCTGCACTGCTAACAAGGTCCTGGCAAGTTTCATTTCAGCGTAAAATTACAAGGGTGCTCTGAGATATGTGGTCAGTTACACGTCCATTTCTTTCTCGTTTTCTGCCTTCTTTTATTTGTTTCTAACGTTTCAGGAACCGCATACTTTAGGGGCCGTTTGCTATCTTCCTTCCACGTATAGAAACTTGCTAGTTTAATTATGGAAATATATGCAATAATTACAAGCAGCATCTCCTGAAACGTTAAACTATATAAAAATATTTTATATTGATTCATTTAAAAGACATTTCAGGGGGATGTGTGATGGGTAAAACTATTCACGGGGTTAGTAGTTAACGAAATGTTTAATGAGATTAAAGAAAAAGTGAAATTAAATTCTTTCATTTAACTTAAGTTAAAATTACAATCACTATGCTTCATCGTCTTTTAGTGAATATTTGAATGTTAAAATGATTCGCATTTGACACACTATACCCAAATACGTATTTAGTAAAACTTGGTTTTGTGGTGTTTCTAGTCATTATGTGCATTTATAACCTATCGGATTAGAGTATTAATATACCAATTGAAAAATTGATGCGTTACAGATTCTTTTGTAGGCGTATGTACAGGGTGTATGATGGGAGCGCCGCAGCAGTGATTTTGAAATACAAGCAAATATTTACAAAAAACTTAATTATGGAACTTACTCAAAAAATTAATGTATTTTTAAAATTATTATAGCATCAACGTTGTCTCCATTTTGAAAATAGTTAACCATTTAATTACATTTTTTGTTGTTCCAGAATACCTTGGTATTAATTGCAATTTCTCGTGATAAGCAATATTTATGGACAAGGAATAAAAATACACAAATATGAAAAATGTTACCGTTTGTGTTGCAAAAACATTGTAGACGTAATTAATATGTACGAAGAATAATATTCAGAAAGACGAATCCAGCATGCAAGAATCTTATATAAATTGGTAGTTTTTAAGGAAACGTGGAGTTAAAGTAATTAAAGTCTGGCCTTTTTTAAGATATTCTAAACATTGGTGCATAGATATAAAAAACGACAATCGGTTTTGTTAGAGGTCTGTGGAAAAAGAAAGAGCAAATCCAAACGTTGATAGAACTATTTAATTGATTGATCAGCTAATTTTAGTAACTTCTGTGTAATTCATTATAATGATGCACTGGGAACTCATTATGCCTAATTCATGGATATCCACGGTATTGACCTACTCTAAAGTAGTATAGTTAGTATAGTAATAAGTTACGTTATTGGCTACTATCTTTGTAATGGCACTTTGATTGGAGACATTTATCAATTGTTTTGCAAGCAGCTATTGAAGGATATTTTATGTCCTTCCCTTAGAAAAAAAATAGGTGTAGTTACCACAAAACTTTCATTTACAGCTTATAAAAATTTAATTTTGCGATTAGTTTCAAAGCCTATTTCTTACAAATAACCCTTTTCAACAAAATTGTATATAATTACGAAATGTAACACAGCTTTAAAAGAGTTATTCTTATAATGTTTGGGTGAGAAAATTTTTGTAAATATTTAATTGTGTATCTTTTAAAAACTATACTTCTTACAGAAGAACTTTTTTGACACATGTTGTAGATTATTACGTAGTAGTGGGATTCTAAAAAAATATTTGCATTATTAATTTTTATTGTGAAAGTAATGCGTTTTTTAAATAAATGTAAATAATGACATACTATATGATCTTGTTTCACGAACTCTAATTTTTATTAAACAATTAGAAAATTTTTCCGAAAAACGGAAAAAACAAGAATAAAGTTTCTCAATTATAATAATATTACTGGGTTCCCCGAATGTATATTTAAAACGCAGATTTAATCTTTCAAGTCGATCCATTAAACCGTTTGGTCTGCACAGGGTACACAGGCTCACAGATTGACAGGCTGATAGACTCACAGACAGACATCACTTCAAAACCAATTTTTTCTTAATAAGAAGACACGAAACGGATATTTCGGCAAAAATCTTCAGTACGAAAAGATCATGATTACTACACTTACTGTAAAAAGATTAGGATGGCGCTGTTAGGTATAGAGACAACCATCCAGTATTTAAACGAGTCTTACGGTAACGTTGGGATTAGAACCCATCATGGCACTCTATGCATCACCGAGGGATATGGACTGTCAATGAATATAAAGAAAACAAAGTTCATGTTAATAACAAAATCATTGCAAAACAACGAACACTTCTATGTCCACGATCAGATAGTTTAAGGAGTACGAAAATATAATTATTTAGGAACATGTGTAAACGAGAACAACGATAGCTCCGTCGAAATAAGAACAAGCATAGACTAGAAGTACATTCATGAAACTGAAAAAAGCACTATGTGTTCAAAACTTAAGTCTAGAGGTAAGTCAGAATAATAAGTTGCTATATACTGCCAGTACTCTATTATGGAATGGAAACATGGACGATGAAAAAAATAGACATTATGGATGGCAAGAATAGCAAACATCACGGTCCTAGTACGGACGAAGAAAGATAAAGAGGCTATACTAACTATTAACAAGAGGAAGATTCAGTACATGGGACACAACATGAGGGGAGAAAAATAGCAAGTACTCATTATAGAGAAAAAGATTATAGGAAGAAGTATAGGAGCAAGAAGACATTCGTTGCTAGAGAACCTCAGAGAGTGGTATAACTACTCTAACATCCAACTTTTTAGATGAGTGGCATCAAAGATTCATATTGCCTTGATGATCGCCAACCTTCGGAATGAAGGTGGCACTCTAAACCTCTCGGTTTAATTTCCTTGAATTTTTATCTACTACTTTTCTGTACCATTTGGGTACAAAGTGGATGATTTATGATCTCTTAAACGTCATTTAATTTTTTCGTCATGGTTTGTCATTGACATTGAATCAGTTTGTTCATAACGTTTGAATAAATCGAAATTTGGAATAGTTCTTGGTTTTGATCTCTGAGATGTTCTTTCGTCATCGTTTAAAATTGTTTCTCACAGTATACTTCTTTCTTTGAAGGGATGTGATTTTCCAAATGGTGTCATCCAAAGTGTAGTGATAATTTTAGTCAAAATTTATGCAGGTAGCTTACTTTCCATTCATATTTTGGCAACTCTAATTGTGATATATATAGGATATGATTTTGGAGGCTTTCAAGGCCATCGCCATTCTTAAATTTGAAAAGTCGAGCAGAAACACGAGAAAAATCTGATGCCGTGCTTAAAGCCTAAACTTAACGTGTTCTAAAAAACTGAAAATGGATGTATTCTTTAACATCAAATCATTCTATAACCATAAGAGTTACAAGAAAATTAAGAACGCTATGAATTCTCGGGAAATAGTTCTATAAGTCCCAATTTTTTTTAGCATTTGTGGTTATATAATTATTTCAGATTAAAGAATTGATCTAATGTATTTTAAATTCTTCACGGTATTACAAGATCTTGGCTTGGGTCAAATTGAAGCACATCATCATACTATTCACGATGGGAGAAACATTAGATACCATGTTTTTGTCCACACTACATACATATTCTCAAAATGCGGATCACACTGTCTGTGACACATTGTATTTCGTCTTTAGCTGTTGGAATTCCTGGTGTTCTATAGATATTAAAATGCCCAAAAACTATCATCTAATAACAATATGTAGTAACACTTTTAGCACCATTATTGTACATTTTTTTATTAAGACATTTTGTTGTGCTTTAACTACTAGGTCTTATAGCACTATATTCTACACTGTATGTTAAATGTAATTAAAAACTTCTATTTCTTTGAGAGAACTAATTGAGTTTGTTATTTTATCTATTCCAGTGGGATAAGTAACTCATTACGCCACTCATTTGACACTATTTCCGTTAGGTAATGAAGCTCATTACACCACTCAGTT
Source organism: Agriotes lineatus (assembly GCA_940337035.1). Taxonomy (NCBI): domain Eukaryota; kingdom Metazoa; phylum Arthropoda; class Insecta; order Coleoptera; family Elateridae; genus Agriotes; species Agriotes lineatus. Next base: position 88,486,623 of record OW679197.1, on the reverse strand, counting down.
ATGTAATGGCTTCATTACCTAACTGAGTGGTGTGATAACTTCATTACCTAACTGAAATAGTGTCAAATGAATGACATAATGCCATTTACCTACTAAAATATTTTTGAAAATGACAGATTTGACATTTCTCTTAATGCACACTTTTCTCAATTTTAGGCACTTGTAGATAGCATTTTGTACAATTAATATACGTGTGTTAAAGTTACAAACGAGTGCGTACTTCTATAGTAAGTAACTATTATGTAACGATTCGAACAAATGTGATTCGTATAACTGCTGACGTGTTACCAAGCCCAGAATATTTTTCATTCATTGTCATTGGTCTACCTATACTCATTTATTAAACTATTGACGATGTCAAAGTACTACTAAAAAGTCAATTTTAAATTTATTAAAATCTTCTCTTTAAGTCGAGTGTATTAAGATATGGTTCAAATTTTTATCTAAAAAGCTTGTTAGCTCAAACCATGTATCGTTTGCTTTAGATCGTAGCTCAGCATGGAGATTCACTAATAATAACCAAAGAGCGCGTATTCTTGCCTACAGTCGTAGTTCTTTTTTCACCATAGCTCCCACTACTCATAGAAGCACACAAGCGTTTTTCCATTAATAGCAGTTATTGTAAATTTGCATTTCGACTAATTTAGGTCTACCAAGTGTTCCACTTACTCGAAATGTTTGTGCTGATCCCATCTCTATATTGCGTTTTACTTTCTTATGTACTCCCATCTACGTCATAATACAACGACCGGTTCTGTGTTACGTAATATTCCTGGCCGAACAGTTAAGGCGTCTAACTAGAGATCAGATTCCTTCTGGGAGCGTAAATTGGAATCTTATCGACTCAGTATCTTATTTCTTTTGCAAAATAACGCAATTCGCATTACCAATATATGCTTCGTTTAACCAAGTAAGTGCTTTTAGAAACATTAAACGTTAAAAATATTTTCCAACTCCTTTATTTACGATTTGTAACGTTCATTTTGACGTAATCATCTATGTTTGCCTTATTTTGTGCCCTAGTGATTTACCTGACCCTAGCAGTAGTTATGTTTGACTTCAGTTCTAGAATTATCCCTCCTCGCGTCATGTTTCGTGGTTTGGTTAGGCCTCTCTATCAGTGTTATTTTGATTAATTAGCTCTGGCAACTTACATATTTACCAGTTTAGAATCAAATATTATCCATTTTGAAGGTTTGTAGATTACAAATCTGCTCAAATGCGTTAGGGATTTTCAATTAATCGAAAGGGGATCGGAATCTTGGGCAGTGTCTCTGCTGAGTCCTAGCACGCTTGTTTAGTGACGTCCTTCTGCAGTTAGGTTTTCTAGGGCATCTCTTTCTACTGTGGTGGTGAAACCGCTTATCGCCCCCACTTTCGATTTATCGGTTTAATTTTATTTCAAATGAAGTATTTGCAGCCTGGCCTTGTAAAAACAAACCATTTGAATTTTTGGGAACGACGCGTCACGCCTTTGCAAGAAATTTGTAATTGAGTGGTTGTTGTATTTCCGTGATTTTCCCCTATCCTTATGCTTGGTTAGTTACATGGGAAAGCATTACTCTGGTGAGTTCTATCGTGAAACGCATGCTGGCAATTTGTGCTTATGTATCTTCTTCTTACTGTACTTGAAATTGGAGATTAGACGGTAAGCCGATTTACACCTGAAGTGAGTTTTTCCAAAAGCACCTCTGTAGGCCAATCGCGTCTTATTGCTTTAGGGCTTGCTAATTTAAGGATTGGGATTGATAGTTTATAGATTTGGGTTGCTAGTTTAAGATTTTCGTTGCTAGTTTATATATTTTGCACTCTTTTCTTTGTTTTGGCAGTCTGATTTTTTTGCCTACATTGGTACCGTTCTATTCAGCTACATCAGCTTGCTTGATCGAAGATGGATTCAGCAGATAAGCTACAACGTTGCTTTACTCTACCAAATATTATTGGCGCAAGTCGGAATTGGTATGAATATGTTTATGAACTGACGCTATTGAAATTTGTCTGTTTATGCTCGATTTACCATTTATTGATGTAGTTATAAGTATTATGGATAAATATGTGTATTTCCTGTGTACATTGCACCTTGTTTATTCGAGGGTTAAACTTGCATTTTAAATTAACGTACATACGTTGTTATGCTGTAAACGGTACATGTACAGTATGTACACGTCGTGGGTTTGGTATTGGGTTCGCCTCAATTACTTACGTACTTTCCCTTTGCATATTATAGATTCAATATTTTAATTTTGGCCTGCCTCCTTATATTATTTGTCTGCATGTATTGGGAATGAGTATCACGTTCTTTGAGCAATAGTTATGTGTTTTTCTTTCTATAACAGGTGGCAGATTATCATGCGTCTGATAATTTGAGATTCCCCCTTCAGTGTCAGTTGCAATTACCAGATCACCAGGGAATTTCCTAACTTAAATTCGCCAGTTGTCGAACAATCAAGTTGGCGCGCCCTTATTTGGTTTTCATCATTTCGTGGTAACCTCCCCCCCCCCCCCTTTTTCCTCCGGCGTAGCTCAACTAACTCGTTGAGTGCTATTGATTACGGAATATTTTTGAGTATTCACTGTTCATATTAAAGTATTGCAATATTATCATTCATTTATCCGCCTATCAGAGCGTTCACCGGTCACAAATTCAATTTGATAGATATCAAATTCATATGCATATACTGTGGACAAAAAAGTTAGTTAAACTAAGGTTCGTCTTTTTTACGTTCTATTTCTTGTATTGGGTCTTTAATCCATTATTTTATTAACGTTTTTGGTGAAATTATGAATAGCAGTACAAACTAGACTAATTATCTGGATTAATTAGAGCTCATTTTATGCAGCTCGAGTTGTGTTAGATAATATTTGAAATTTTTTAAGTAGTATGTGTTATTTAAATGCATGTCTCGCTCCATATTATAACCTCGTAGAAACTGAGTATATTAGTGAGACATTTCTAATACCTTTTAAATGTCATAACATAGTAAGACCATCGACACATTCTATAAATACATACTAAAAATTATTGTGGTACAGACTAATTTTACTAGATATTAATAGTTCTTAGCAACAACTAGAGCTTTTACCAGTGCAATGGCTGATTTTTGTAAATTTAAGGATAGTATCTGATTCTGCACAGCAGCAGCTACATTTCTGGTACCGATGAGTTTGCAATTCCACTGCTAACCGTGAAATTTGCATGTGGAGTGTCAAATATGGTCATTTTGACGTGCAGACCGCAGTCGTCGTTAAACATACGACTGTAGATCTTACACAAATTTGCAATGCCAGACATGTGTAGAGATCAGCAAATCTGAGTTTAGTATTATTTAGAGAAAGTTGACATCAGCTTCAACCCTTATATTTTTTGGCAGCACACGACCAACTAAGTCTAAGAAACCTTATTCCATTAAAAAATATATTTCTTAAGCTAAACTAGCACTTTCTAGCAAAACTCGGCCAAACTTATAGTGCTCAACGCTTATTGCCCAATTGAAAAGCCGGAAAATGTGTATACAAACATGCAGCAATAGGACATCAATAACTTTTAATCGAAGGTTCTTGCTGGTTCTCACTGATTTTCCGTGTTTCGAATGTTAGTACAATTTCATAATTCAACATTTGAAATTCGGCAAATTGGGAAGCTTTGACAAGCTACAGCTTTTTAAAAGTTGCTTTAAGGAATACATCTGCTGCTTTCAGATTATATTTTTTTCGAAATTTTTGCTTTTTCGTAAATCTGAGTGTAAAGTGAACCTTGCACCTTGATTCAAATCGGAGGAAATGGAAAAAAACTTGTATGATTTTAAACTTTCCTTCGCCGTAAAAGTGTTACCAATCAACTTAATTTGTTATGTAGATTCAAAATATAATTTTTGATTTGGCTTCCGAGTAACGCACCAATAGCGTGCCCTTCTCTGGCTCCACTCACTGTGTAATTCTTTCATCGCGAGAGAAATAGTACAATTTTACTTCAGCACGATTTGTCGAAGTACTACTTTTGGGTCGGGCTATTTCTACTAATTTTCATTTTTTTCAGCACTAGCACAATCAATCGCGACCAAACCAAAATTATATGAAAGGTTTCATAAACCTGCATTACTTTTATGCAGACAGCAATCACTTTGGAGCTAGAGAAATGCCGAAAGGTGCCTCCCCGAGTTGATATGAACAAAACATCTCTCTTTCTCTTCTGGTCTAACCCTACGTAAGGGTGTAGTGACATCATGTTGCAAGTCTGTTGATAGCTTGCCTGCAGAATTTCCTGTTCTGGGCGTGATGGGCTGCTTCTTGTAAGCTCTCCCCGGTCAAGTTCCTTAGTTGATCCACCCATCGGGATGGGGAACGTCCCCTTGGCCTTCGGCCGTCGACTTTTCCCTCAATAATAAGTTTTTCCATTTCCTCGGGTCTCCAGGCAATATGTCCGAAGTACTTGAGAAACTGTTGGTTCACAGATGTCGACAGTCTCGTTTCTACGCCGAGTTGTCTCAGGATCGAAACGTTGGTGCGGCGTGCTGTCCACGGTATTCGCAGCATCCTTCTATAGCACCACATTTCCAGAGCATCGATCCTACGGCGGTCTGCCATCTTCACCGTCCAAGTTTCTGCCGCGTATGTTGCGATGGGGAAAATAAGGGTTCGGACCAAACATCTAGCGAACGATATAACATATCAGGATGATTTCCGCGCCAGTTTGTGTGGAATTTTAATGCAAATAACTAAACAGCTTTTGGAAGAGATTAGTCGTTTTTTTTTTCGATTTGTGTCCATGATACCAGTAATAGCCGCTAAGCAGCCACTTAACTACGGAACACGGTAGTGTAGATGTTATAGAGTTCCGCTTCTGAGCCTAAGGTCACGAGTTCGAAATTGGGGGGGTATTCAATTTATTTTTTATTATTGAGAGATTCGGATACAAATTCCTAGATATCTATTGTCACCTCTGAATGTGACATACCACATTGTACAAGTTTTCAGCACCGTTTTAACCGATTACGAATACTAAATTAATGAGTCTTAAGAAACAGGCCAATCAAAGAGGGCATGGCAAAAACCACTTCATCCCAACACTGTACCGAAGTATCAATAAGTCGCTTGCACTTTCTCATCTCGTTGGATTTATTTTTGATACTAATATTATTTCACGTACTATCACTTTATCTTACGAAAAAAAAAATAATGTCGTACCACACCCAACCTTTTTTGTTTCATAAGTGCTTCACAATTTATTTAGAAAGATCTGCCTGGTGGTTTCATGCTTTCCATAGTGTACGAGTAGTAATTATACACAGTCCCTGATGATTAATTAGTATCCAAGTCTACCTCAGCGCAAGTGGTGTACAGCGATTAACACACGCAAAAACAACTTTTCATTTAAAAAGCTCTTTTTAAGCCGCGCGCGTCTACCGCAACGTGGCTTCTCGTGCATGTGGACCTTAAAATAGCTCAAATAATAAATGTGCGGTAATTTTGTGTTATCATGCCTGCACATTCTTAGTGGAAAGCCCATTTATTACCATCACAACAATTATAAAACAATTTCGTTCCGGAACTTTCATTTACATCGGCGTTAAGGGTATCGCGACAGCTTAATTCTAATGCTTTGAATTCTAACTTAACAATTACGTCTTTGTTTGTCGACAAGATTACCAAAATTATTCAAAATCTGAGTAGATGCGGAAGTGTACAAGTTCGTAATTAAATTTTAAGCAGTTACATTTAGTTAATCCACGTATGTTGCTAGTTCAGTCTGTCTGAAAGTTCGCTATAATTTCCAAAGCTGCAATTTGCATAAATTTATTCAGTTACTGTTCAAACTAGAGCCCTGTGCGGTCCTAAATGGAGTTCGCCTACTATTTAGCCGCTGGGTGAGCTTTTTGCGGTATGATATGTGATTATTGGATTACGGTACGTAGGTACACATTCACCCCTGACTCTCAAAGTTAAAATTTTTTGCTCTTCGCTGAAAATATGGAAGGGCCTTAATTTGAATTTATGAAACCGGATTAGCCGGAAAAATGTTGTTCTATTTTTAGTCATTTGAATATTTCTGTAATAATTTTTATAGTACCTGCATGCTTTACGGTTGACAATTATCAAGAGCGGTTCTTTATACCGCTCATTTTTATAGCGGAATATGAATTCATATTGTGTAATTTTAGTAGAGAATCTAAAGAGTCGATATGTAAAAACCATGATACCCACGAGTATGTATTACAATCAGAGCTGGGAAGTAATTAATTACTTTGTAATTATATTACTAATTAAATTTCTTTTGGTTTATTTGCCTTGAAATTGAATTACTTTTCAAAATACAAAATTGTAATTGGGAATTGCCATTTTTGTTAAACACTACTTGACAATTACTTTTTGAGGGTAAGCAATTACTACATTCAATTACTCAATTACTTTTGTATAATGAAATCACTTTGCAAGTATTTGAATTGCCTGTGGCAATTGAAATTACTCCTGGTATTTGAATTACTTTATGGTAATTCATTTACTAAATTACTGACCCTGATTGGGTGCTAAATCTCCAGAACGAAAAAATACGATAAGGTCTTATTAAGTTAGATATTAAGCAAATGGGAGTAGGGTAGGTGTTCCCGGAACAATGTAAGCCTAATTTACTATTTCCTCTGATGCGTTGAATAACAGCAATATTTGCATTTTGTACGACGCGTGCAAGAGCAAAGAGTGCATTGGTGCGTGTCTGTAGATGTGACATGTAGGTTGTAATAGTTAAGTTAATATTTATTATGTAAGGCGCTAAAACTATATTTGCGGTAGGTACATTACCGATTACAATATCTACGGTAAAAATAGCTTCATTAGACGATATTGGTTGACAATAATTATTTATTTATTTCAATTTGTTTTAGTTAAACGATGTACTAGCATAGGACTATACTGCCGTGCAAGTGTAACAGGCGTTAGGTCCAGAAAATTACGTGTTTGAGTGAGGAATTCAACTACACGGCCAATATCCGATAACAACATTTAAACAGAGTAAAACATAAATAAAATGTACCCAATTGCACAATTCCATGCTTGGTTGACTCAAAAATGCAGTATGGGGTATGGTACTAATACAATTCAAAAACGCCGCATAAGTTACTGCATTCTTGCATTGAACACTTTGTAAATAATCCATTCTTTGTCGCTTTCTTGTCTTGTAATGCTTATATGCTGCTTTGTATACTGGCAACTAGTGCATAATTTTGAAGCTATGAAAAATTGTTTACGGACTGCTGAGCATGTTAGCTTTGATTATGATTAAAAATCTGGAATAGTGTCTTATAAAAATCGTGACTTTCTTATAATTCCGCTCACCTCATCCAACATTATTTTTTTACGTTTATACAGGGTGTTGCTTTGACGGACGAAACATACAAAACCCCATGCTAATTACCAGGCATTCAAATATTGGCTTCTTAATGAGTTTACATAAAATTCCATTACATTTTTTTAAAAGAACAGTGCATATTAACCCAATTTATGTAATTTCAGATATTTTGTTTCCCTAAATTTAAAATCAATAGGTATTATTAAATATTTTGATAGAATTAACAAGTATCATTAAAGACGATGATAAGATTTTGAAATTTTTAGTAAAAATATGAAAGCAACCTGAGCAAGTTATGTGTCGAGCGTTGACAGTAATTTTATGAAATACGTATGTTTCCCCGTTTCTTATACGGTGTGTTCAAAAAGAAATTACATAAGGGTAGGCCATGGAATATAAAAGTAATGTCAACAGCAAGCTTTCGAATTCATTAACTGTAATCCCTGTTGTTGTTATTGTAAGTTTATATTATACGCTGATATTGTGATTGAAAATTCTAAAGATTGCTGTCTCTAAAGCTTGCTGTCGACATTATGTAAAAATGACTTCATTGTTAAGTGCTTGAGCAAATGCCTTTTGTTTTTGTATCTGATGTACGAATTATTATTTCAATCAGCCGTTCTCAATTAGGTTAATCAGTTAACTTTCAACAGTCCCTGATCAATACCAGTTTGATATTTTGTTTTAAAATTTCAAAAGTTACCTAACACATTTTTATAGCTATTTGTATTACTAGGGAAGAAAATGTATCATTTCCTCCCGCGGATGTAGTTTAATTCTCCAGTGTTAGCGAGAACAGTACCTAATCAATTGTAATCATGCAAGGGAGGAAATGACATTTTAGTCCAGAGTTACACATATGACACTTTTACATTTCATGATGAGACTATCTCTTGTATTCAGCTGCATTCAAAAATATTTAAATATGAAAATCAGGAGGCTAGTTGATTTATTATTAATCACGTTGCCTCCCGTGGCAACGGGAGTCAATGTATTATATTCCCTACCACCGCCATTAGAAACAGACCAGGGAACCAAACGTGTATTTTCGGGAAACCCCTAACAGGCGACAGAAAATGTCACTTTCGTATAAAGGGGTAAATCATATTTTCGAACTGAGCCAACAAAATTTGCTCAAGTTGCGCCAATTGAATCACCATGCAGTGTTCTTTACGAAATCTAAAAAGAACTTTGCTGTCAAACCATTAAGAAATCTAATGCTGCAACCTGTATACTTAGGTAAGTTACATATCTTCGTCATTCAGCCTCATGTTAACCGTATTTAATAGTAGATTGTTCTACAAGTTAAGAAAAGTGAGAGTTTTTCAATATTTAATTTACGAGCGAACGATGCAAAGCGAGTGGATTAATTTTACACGAACACCAAAAATCACTTTTATAACGTATTCAGCGTGCTATTTTTTCTAATACCATTACAACATTTAGCCAAAATGAAATTCAACATTTCTTCATAATCGAAAAAAAATTGTTTTTCTTTAATCGGCAGTGAAGTACCGAAACCGTCACCGAAGAACTTCGAAATCGTCATTAAAATACGAGAAATTGGCAGTGAAGTAATCCATTGTTTTCGACTTTTTGTAGGCGGCTGGGCTATAGGTAAACGTCAACTGACGGTTGGTTAAAATTTCTCGTTTTAAAAAAATAATGTATCCCTTGGCAGTGGAAGTTCCTTTTTACCCTTCGTGTGGTTTCTTTGCTTATAAAGTAATTGTTGATTTCTTATATCACTTGATGTCGTAGGTATTTTAAAACGCGAGTGTTTAACTGAAAAGTTAATATAAAACAAATTGTGGCACAAACTCATAATAAATTAAAAAATATAAGACAACCTGAAATTTTCCGAATGTATTAGGTACTCCTGGAAAAAGCGAGCTTTAGGGTTTGCATACACGAGGAGAAACAGTTTCCAGATTGCGGTTTGAACATGTTGGAGGTTTCTCTGAAAAGTTTATAGGTATTTTTTCCTTCATTTTGAACCGAACGTGCTTTAAACTCTCTCGGAACTATTAGTTATACCCCATATATTCCATTCTTCTACCGAACTCTGTGGATTATTGGTTAGCACATCTGCTTAAGGTTCGGGAGGTCGTGGGTTCGATTCCTGTGGCCACCTGTTCTGATTATCGTTTTTAGGTGGTTTTTCCGTGTCAACAGAGTATCTTCTCTGATGCGAATGCCGGGGCAGTATTTCTCCACCTTTCCTGGCCTCTCATCCATTCTCCACCTTTGTCTAACCAATCCTGAAATTCCCTTTATTGGCTGAAGATGGACACAAAGTCCCTATTACAGCCCGCCCCTAGTTTGGGGAATTGAAATGACCCTGAACCTTTACTTTTTTTACCACGCTTTATAAATCCCCAGAAAAAGAACAAATCAAAGATAAAGCACCGGATGACCTCGAACATGTCTATATGTTCCAACCCAATTATATACCTTATAATAAATTGCATTCAACTAAGATTGGGAATTTATAGTTTTATTAAAAAAATTGGAATAATAATTGCATGGTTTAGTATTCTCCACACTAATATAAAAACATTCCTTATTCCAGACCACTAAACATTGATGTATCTATTAAAGATTTCGGTACCAGATTGTTTTGTTCGGAAGATATAAATCGAGACATGCAGGCATAGCCACCACCATTTTTTAATAATAGGTGCAGAGTATTCTGAATCCACGAATGATAAGACACCATCTACAAATGCTGATTTTAAGTCAGAATTTACTCTTGAATGGTGTACTAAATTAATGTGTTTCTTTTATCTTTTTTGTATGAATATACAGATAAAGTTGGTTGTAACTGTAAAGTTAGTGTATTTGTTGAGAACAGCCATTTATTAAGAGCTATTTATGTCCCATGTTTTTCCTGTAACTGCAGTAACCATTTTTCACGAGCAGAAGTCGGTCGCCATCTTCTTTAAATGTATGTGTAGAAAAGTTTCAGGTGGCTCTGGCAAGGTGTGTGTGACAAGAGCATCGCTTTTTAAATAAATAACGCGTTAACGCGACGTTTCAGGAGCGTAGACGTGACCTCCCAGGAGCAACCCATTCAGCATGAGCTTTCGCTACACAGATGCTATTGATAAAATAAAGGATTTAGTTCCGCTGCAAATTCGGTTTAACAAAAGAGAGAAAAGCGTCGCTCGTTTTAAAAAATATTGCGCGCTTCGAAGTTGGCGTGTTTGTAATTGTTCACCCTTTATCATTCGCCAGGAGTTCAGCAATTGCTGGCATTACAAATTTCTCGTCTTCGAGTACGAGCGATGTTATCCTCGGTCTGGATCCGTTCCTGAGAATTGCTAATAAAAGCTGTACAGCAAGGTAAGGATCTAGGCGCTTTATAGCAAAATTGTTATGACCTGCCATTTTTGCCTGGGGCTCGCTTCACTTGTTTTCTCAAGTACCTTCGAGAGATTCGCGGCATTAATTTCGAGTGCAATTGCATGGGCCCCATGTGGAATGTAAATGGCTAATTTGCGTCCAAACAAAGTCGCGAGCTTTTTATAAAGCACAGGTGTTCCTGAATTCGCCGTCAACTCTCCTCCGGGCAATTTAACTGCGATTGAGGAGCGCCAGGCGCCACGCCAAACAAAGGGCCCCCATATTTGCCGTTTAAATATGGCCAGAAGTGTGCAGGAAGGTGGCTTCCTTGGGTAATTTAGATCAAGGCAGATAGGGCTAATGTATTGTAATTAAATGCGGGATTCCGGAAGTGTAAAACAGGGAAAACTACACGACTGGAAGGCTGCTCCATATTTGTAGTGCTGACTGAAATAAAACCCGATACGCCCTTAGCACGCAACATTAAAGCCTTTTTGAGGTGCGCGTTTAAATAGCGATTTAATAATATCTCGCTAACTCCATCAGCCTAATTGGAAGGGTGAAAATCAAATTTATTCTAAGGCAATTAGCTAGAAAATTTATCCCCGATATAGAGCAGGTGCATGTTACGGAAATAGCTATCGGTACCTGTTTGAAGTCAAATGTGGGTGCTATTTTTGTAGTCGTATTATCAACGCGGAAGTTTCAGGAACTACACTTTACTCACCCGTTAATTGTTGCATAGCTAAAAGTTTATACAAAAATAATAACTATTTGAAACTCTGCATTGCCTATTACATGTATTATCGTTTCACAGAACTCATAAACAAAAAAATTTAACTTCTTTAACCCCTCGCCCTCGCATATTTTAAAAGAGTTCGTAAGCCTACTTTAATTACGCAAATTTCTATTTTATAAAATCAGTCTTTACAAAATATTTAGTTTACTTTTGGCTGTGGCGAAATTCTGATAAATAAATTAATTTTCTATAATTTGGTTATGGTTATGTTATGTGTTATGTATGTATTATCTGTAACCTGGTGCTTTATACGCTTGCATCTGGCGGTACAATGCTCAACTTGCCCTGGATTCGGGTTACAGAGTTGGAGAGCGCCCGAACTAATATAAATAAATTATACCTATATTCAAAAAATTACGATTATCGAAAATTGACGTCTACGTCAGTTCCCGCCAACCAAGAAGGCCAATGTCAAAAATGTTCGAAAGCTAATCAAATTTTGAAATAATATTACCACGCGGGCCTAAAAGTAACCACTTTTATGCCTAAATGTGAAGTAACTTATAGTTGGTCCTCGTGATACAAAATGATTTAGATAATTTAAATTACGATTGAATTACCTTAAATTTCATTAAGTCTGAAATATTTTAAAAATTGTATTTTGACAGAATGCAAACGGCTATTAATACTTTGCACATTGGAAAGATGTTTGAGCGTGAGATAAGTGATTTTCAATTCCATCAATGCCGCAAATTTAAAATTTAAGTAACTCTGCGATTGCAGAACATTGCACAGAATTAGATTTGAGTTTTCAAGTGTGTAATAGTATATTACATACCTAGGTGGAAAGTGTTTCATTCCTGTCGAGAGATTAAGTAGTTAACCGAGACGCGTAGCGTCGTGGTGAACTTTATCTCGAGACAGGAATGAAACTTTTCACCGTGGTATGTATACTATTTTATTCGCAACCACTTTATTCTAAACAATAATTGGAAAAATTATTATATTATGATACGACAGGTTGTGAAGCGCATGAATGGATCACCGAGATTCCCAGTGCCCCTACCTACTCAGCGGTCGGGAATGGATCGCGCATGAATGGATCAACGAGATTTCCATTGTCCCTATCTACACATCGGTCGGGAATGGATTCATTTCCAACCGGCAATCACTTTTCCGACCGGTTGGAAAGTTACAAGTTGGGAATAGCTCATTTTCCAACTTTTTAAAAGTCAGTAATGATCTTATTACATATATAGTTGCGAATAATAGTACTTTTCACTTCATTTGTTTTTAAGTGTGATGTAAGTTATATTTAACCCTGTTGACACCAAACAATTGACTAATTTACTAATTTGATAGATCTGAAGTGTCTCTTTAATATTTCACACATTGGAAAAATGTTTTAATGTGTAATAAGTGATTTTTGATTCTATTCACAAAAGATGTACGTTATGTAACTCTGTAACTTCTTTTGATTATTTTAAGTTGGGAATATTTCACACAATTAGGTACTCGTACTTCTGTCGAAATTGAAAACTGTTCACTCGCTGCCACGATATCATGTTACGTAAAAGGTGTTAACGAATTACTCACTCAGTCGGGTTAGAGGTACAATTACTTTGTTAAATTTCGTAAAGGGGTACTCGAGGAAAAAAAGTTTGAGAACCCCTGGCTTAGAGGATCTGCCGTTCCGAATTGTGCCATGTGGTTTTCCTTAACAATAGTTTTCTCTAGGTTGTCAGTTCTACTGGCAATATGGCCCAAGGATTGAAGTATCTTAGTGTAAATATGCTTGAGATGCGTTTTTGGCTATGATGGGATTCGTAACATTCTACGACAGCAAAACATTTTGAAGGCGTCTATTCGTCTCATAAGCTACACAGAGCACCAGAAATATATAATTTTGAAATCCCTACTTGAAACACTAAGGTGATACTTAGATTTTAAAGGCCAAGATGCCTTTTGAGATAAAATAATTTATTGATGATACGCCAATCGAACGAATAATTTGTTTCAGTTATGTAGGATGCAAAATTACATATTTAGACCAAAAAGGCACCAACAGCATAATAGCGAAATTCAACTAGAAGTGTGGAACAATAAAAAGGTATCTAAAAAAATACAAGGAGAGAAATATGCCTTAAGTTTTATAATACGATAGACGAAGTCAAAATTACTCGCCGACTTGACGATTTTGCTCCGTTCTACAAGGCATACTTTTAGTAGCATTTCAATTTGTAACAGGTCAAATTGCAGGTATTTTCAAGCTTTACAAGTTTTATAATAACCACTTTTTTGCTAAATAGGACGAGAAAAGAAACACAAGCGAAGAAGGGCGAAAATAAAATCTGCACAACCTTCACGCTTTTCTTTCGCGTTCGATATCTCGGCAAATATCGCTCGTACGCGGAAAAATTCGAAACAAAGTCGAGTTTATTTCCATGCACCGTTAACGGGAACCGAGTTATCGCAAAAAAATCAAACGTAACTTTTTTAAGATGGCGGAAATAGCACATGGAAGGTCTTGGTCGACCACTTGAAGTTAAGCGTTCCTGCCCCCCCCCCCACACATCAAAAAATTTATTTCAAAGTTCGGTTCATTTTCAAGCAAACCTATATCGTTGTGACCAATAACATCTAAATTATTTGAGAAACTATTCCTAAATGTTTAAAATTTATAATCGACAGAGAAAAATTTTCTATGTACACGATCTGAAAAGAACCAAGCCATATGAGTTAATCTAATTAGTGTTCTAGTGTTAAAAAGCAAAAAATAACCGCCCTGGTGGCCTAGTGGTTAGAGTGGCAGACTAGCGATCAGCGGTTCCGGGTTCAAACCCCGGGGGAGACACAAATTTAAGTAGAAAAACGTATAATATTAGTCTTTCTCAGGACTAACCAAGAACACCTGAAGACGAGAATAGATCAAAACTCCCGAAACGTTGTGTGATTTACACCCTAGACAGTGGAAAAAGCCCGAAAAACATATCAAAAAATAGCGTGAAAAGTGCAGTATCGGATGCGAACCGGTAGAAATTCAAGGATTTTAAATAATTTAGCCTTAAGAGCTTAGAAATAAATTAAGGATGGTTTTTTAAAACCAGTTTTTACCAGATGTTTATTAATTTTAAAAAATAAAACTTCGCTTAATAAATTTCGGTTGAAATTCAGCTTTAACTACACTGTATGGTCTCGCTTAATTTAAATTTAAATAGTATGGAAAAAACCTAAATGCACGAATTATATGCTGTCTGGTGCCTTTACATATACAATACGTGCAATACAATTATTGTTTCATATGCAAATTAGTAAAGGCAGGAATATGTGAAAACAGTTAATAACGCGTTGAAACTATATTCATATCAAAAAAGTGTGAAATGTAACTACTAGGATTCAATTATTTATGCACACCGAACCGCAAATATAACAGTAGAGACTGAAATTTGACTGACTATTTTCAACAGTTCTGCTTCATGCATATGTTGCTAAAACGACTGGGATTTTAGGATTATTTGTGTTTTTAAAATTTAAATAGGGCTTGTTTCTACTTATTGAGTTTTCAGTCAATCATCATCTCTAAGATTTAGCACAGTGGCCAATGGGACCTTACTAACAATATAGTGATTCACTAACGTATGTAGCAAAAGCAACTAGAAGTTTATTGTTTAACTTTATTTATATTTATTATTATTATTTATTTTCAGAAACCACTTGAAATTATAAAAACGAAACTAAATTATTGATAGCGAGCCATGCTCTTCTATTTTTACTCGAACTTGACACATTAGTCTTTGAATAACTGAAATATTCATAACATGATCTTTTTGATAGGTTCCTCATAGTAATTTATCTTCACATTGATTTTCCGATAAATTCACACATGGAATGTTTTCCTCACAATCCCTAATCGTACAAAAAATGGTTCTACGGGAAATGTTTCGTTTCGAAAAATGTTAACAATTTCTTGTTTGGAAAATTGGCGGATTAAATTATTAATAATTTTACGTGCTTTTATTTTAGAAGATCTTTTGGTAAAGTTAACAAACGAAATGACATTAATAATATGAAAGCTCACAGATTCTTCAGTTTTGTTTTCAGTGGTGACTAGAAATCAATAATGAATTATGAATTTACTAGCGAAAAAGGTTGTGCCAACATTTTTGTTACATACGTTATTTGCGATTTTGTACAAGCTAAGTTGCGTTTGTTTCACCTGTGGAATAATACTATATCATAGTACACCTAAACAAAAAATCTTTAGCTGAAATTGGTTTATCATAATTTCTGAAAATTTTAATCATACAGAGTGTAAGACAAATTGCCGCAAATAATACATGAATGATTAACTCCAACAACACCCACTGTGTATCAATTTATGAACCATTCGATCGTGTATTACGTGTATTTACGTGTGTCAAATGTGAGTCTTCTGTAACAAGGCATTCTCAATTAATTACTTTAAATAGGTTTTTCGTACTGAACGGTGTTGTACAAAGGTATGTTTGGTTTAATGTTACTATTTTTACTCGAGAATTCGCCAGTATCATTTATGCTACATCATTTGGGTACACCCTGTATGTATAGTAGAATAATAATAATAATGGTGAGGCGTTAACACCCCATGAAGGAGCTTGGCCTGCAAGGCGGAAGGTCAGAGCTTCCGTGTTCTGGCTCTCACACCCGGCTGTCGGGTGTCAAATTCATGAATGTATAGTAGAATTTGTGAAATTTATTTGTGGGAGTATTAGTCGATTTTGTCGGTAAATATATTGTTATTTCAGGTTGTTTGATTATGCTCTATCGAATACAATATTTTTATCTTGAATGACATCATCCATGTAGCCTTCGGATGCGGTTGGGAATTTTCACCTACCACGTGTTACCACCACGACCTACCATGTCTTTTTAGTGATGTAATATCACCGTCAGCATAAATTAATGTTGTTGCA